>CM057845.1:256316235-256327477 GCA_030068395.1 Apalone spinifera | reverse complement strand
ATGTTGAAAGCGCATTCCAAAAGGATGGTACCACCAGTTCGTTAAGAAAGACTTTGGTACCCACATGCTCCAGAGATACTGACCCAGGTTCAAGAAAGGGTCTAAAATGACAGCATGATGGATAGAGATGTTCTCATTGAACCACGAGGTGCAGAGGGATGGGTGGTATCTAAGTAGTGGTAGAGGGTAGTAACCTGGGGGGACAGTTTTTATCCAGCCAAGGGGGCAGTGGGACCTCCCACTGACTGAGCTGAGTCCATCATTACGGGTATATATGCGTCGTGGTTCAGAAGAGTCTACTGACAACTATGACTGTACTTCACTTAACAATGAACCTGGCTGGGCACCTTTAATCCTTATCTGATTTGTGGTCTTTGGGGGCTCTCTCAGGGTCTGCTGTGCTGACTAATTGTGCAAGTCAACACGGTCCACATCACTGAGCACACCGACTGGTTATCATCACTGACGGAGTATTTGACCTGTCAGGACACCACAACAGTAAATCCTGACCTACTACAAGCATCACCCTTACTAGGTGATGCATGCTGGTAATAGGTCAACCAGAGGCCTGGCTGGGCTGCAGCAGCTCCTCACCCGCAGAGCAGTTCACCCAGCCCGTTTAGAGCAGCCCTGTGCCCACGATGTGGTGCAGCGGGCCGCGCCCAACCCGAGCAGCCTCCACCCACAGAGGTCATGCTCCAGCCTGGCCGGAGCAGCCCACAGCTCAGTGGGCCTGGCCAAGCTGGAGCAGCCCCTGGTTAAGTGTTTAACTGGTTAAATGTAACATTTAACCAGTTAACTGATAAAATGGGATTTTACATCCCTAGAATAAATCAGAACCTAGTCCTTGAGTTGCACCTGACTAGAACTGCGACCTCGCGCAGATGCAGCAGCACCACTGGGATATCCGTTGCCTGCGAGCCGGATGCACCTAGCACCACATGAAGTTTTCGGGTGACTTTCACCAGCAGCCTTATGTATCCCCTTTCTGTGACTGACACTCCCGGGAAATAGCCACTCATCAGTCAGTTACAGCTGTGCAATAGCCTTACACAGCCAGAGCCACTGGGATGAGACAGGAGGTGGGATGGAGCAAAAGCTAACTTGGCTTGGGAGTCCTCTTGTACTGCCAGATCACAGCAGGAGCTGCGCTCTGGCCCTTGGGCAACAGGGCAGGTGCCGTTGATGTTTTTAAAGCCCCCAGGGTGAAGACTGCATCACATGGCACATGCAGCTTTTCACCAGCCTTTTCAGGGGTTGTACATCTTTGGTGCCTGTCTGGTGGGAGCCTCCATCATTTCCAAAGGAGGGAGACTGATGTACCAGGAATGAAAATTGGGAATTTTATAGGGCAGATTTTCCCAACAGCAAGTGTAAAAGAGTGTGCTACTCCATGTACAAAGAAGGGATTTGCACACACAAATCCTGAGTGCATACACTAATGTGGTATTATGGTTTGCAAATTGTGCACAGTTTCATGTATGCTATTGCATGTACATGTACATTTATCTCGTGTATTACAACACAGGGCCATGAAAATGAACCCACGGTCACACACATTTATCTCGTGTATTACAACACAAGGCCATGAAAACAATGTCCAAATTTGTGGGGTGAATGTCCTCTTCTGTCTCTTCCTGTCTTGTGTTGACTCTCCACCTCTGACCAAGTGCTGCTATCAAACCAGTGCCACTGCAGCTTGTTCGTTCTCTTCAAAGGCTGTGGGAACTGAAACCATGGCCAGAAAGTAGACCGGGGAGAGCTCTGTTAAACCCTTTTTCCCATTCATTACCCGCTAGCATTTGACTGTTCATTTTCTGGGTCATCCTGTCTTGACAGCCCTGATTCTGGGAGGGAGAGGGAGAGAGAAAACCAGCTGGTGTGAATACAAGGTTTCCAGGATGAAAACCTTGGTCTCATTACTACCTGCTAGCCAATGACTCTTCAACAGGCTCTGTCCAAGATTTGGGTGGATCTTTAGAGCATGGTGTTATCTTGCCTCATAGTAGCTAACATGTAGTCACCGATGTGGGGTAAATTCTCGTGAAAGCAAGGTCATTTGTGGTTTCTGTGTGCGAGTAGGCTGAGGTGAAGACTGGGAAGAGAGGGTTGGGGGGAGGGGCTAGCATTTACCATGACTTACTAACAGCGTTAAAACTACAATGGCCTTGTCCGCATGTGGATTTTACCATGTTAGGCAATGTGGCTACAAGCGCACCTTTTCTCCCTTGTGTGGATAGGCCCCGAAAGAGCATCCTCAGGAAGGGTACGTCTACACTAGCCCCCTAGTTTGATCTAGGGAGGCTAATGAGGGCGACCGAAATTGCAAATGAAGCGCGGGATTTAAATATCCTGCGCTTCATTAGCATGTTCCCGGCCGGTCGCCATTTTAGAAATTTGCTAGCCCGAAATAGCCGAAATTAAAGCCCTAAATCGAATTAGCTGGTAAACCTCATTGCAGGAGGAATAACAGCTAATTCGATTTAGGACTTCAATTCGGAATCCCGTTTCACTGCCGCGAGTAGACACGGGCAGTTACTTCAGGCTAGTCAATTTCTAAAACGGCGACTGGCTGGGAACATGCTAATGAAGCTTCATTGGCAATTTCGGTCGCCCTCATTAGCCTCCCTAGATAGAACTAGGGGGCTAGTGTAGACATACCCGAAGGGATAAAAATCAAGTCTCCCAGAGAGAGAGGACAATGTGTGTGTCTTCTCAGTAGCCAAATATCTGCCTAGGAGAGAGAACTTAAAAATCGGAAGGCGCAGCGGATGAAAGGTAAAAGGCCTCCCAATTTCCTGGGTGTGCACATAGAAATGTTGAGCTGTAGGGGCCCCACACACTTTCGTCGGGGCAATCAGACAGCAGGAATCATGGGCCACCAGTCCCCTCCTCTACCTCCACTCTGCCTGGCCTGCAGAATTGCACTCAGCGGCTCAGCTGGGGAAAATCTCTACTGTGCTATGGTTTATGATCGAGTAAAGCTGTCTTTGGGGTTTTATTTCTCTGTTGTCATCCTCATGGTCAGGGCAGATTTGCAGGTTTTGGAGCGGAGGAGAGAATTTTCATGACTCTTTTGCAAGGCTCTGCAAACTATAGAAAAATGGGGTAGGGTAATGATTGAACTTTTAGATCTAGGGAGAAAAGAGGGTTTAAGACTCCATGCCCTTTCCCTTGTCATGCTGTGAGTGCAATGTGCATATTCATTCTGATCTGGTAGCATTTTACACCCACTTGGCACTGGAGTACGTGATGACACAAAGTGCAGAGAGTTTGGGAGACTAGAAATAAATCACTGAGATTCACCATTGTCCTGCCAGCCTTCGGGGGGAGAGCGGTTCTGAGACAAGTGGCTATTCAGTTCCTCCTTATTCTAGGCTCATTGATCCAGCTCAGAGACTGAAGAGAAGCAAAGGGAGAGAGACGGCTCCGGGCACAGTAATGCTGCTGTTACAGACCAGACACTGCCCCTAAGTTGGGGATGAATGGGTCACATTGCGATTGAGAACCCTAGAAGGGACAGGATGGCAAAGGCCTATTAGATCAGTGGGGTCAGGCTTTGGCCAGGGCAGGATTGTCCCTGACTAGGACATGCTGTGTTTGTGGCAGGCAGTGCCATCGGCTGCGAGAGGAGTGGAGCATTGATTAAGACAGCACGGGGGGATGGGAGAGTCCCTTACACACACACTCTCCACATGCACACGGCATCAGCATCAACAGCTTCTGCCAGCCAGTACAGCACAGCCAGACTGCACTCGCTGCCTCGGTACCTCCAGAGCCGCTCTCCTCCGCCTCCTCCACCTCCTCCTCCTCTCCCCTGGTCTGTCTTTCTCTCCCTCGCGCTGAGCTCCCCATCAGCCCCTGCAGGACCCGTCCGCTCGCCATTTGGGCCCCACCAGCACGGAGACAATGAATTCATGCGGATTATGCATCTGAAGGAATAACACGCTTCTGAATAGCCACAAGGGGAGGTATCCATGTGTTTGGCAGGGATACAGACGCCTGCTCGCTCGCTTTCTCAATTGCTCTTCTCTCCCTTCAGCTGCCTCCTTTCCAGCTATGATCGCCTCTGATTTCCCTGAGCAGCTGCAGTGAACCGGTGCCTTGGTGCAGCCCAGATCGCCCAGGATCGCCCCCCTCCCACCGAAGGGACTTGAGGGGTGAGGGTTATTTTTATTTCTCTTCTTCTTTTTCCGGTTTTCCTCCACCTGCCAGTCTCTGTGACTCTCTCATCCTTCCGTGCATGCGTCTCCCTCGCTCCCTTCTTCTCCTCCAGACGGGGAGAGGTGGAGGCAGGTCTATGTGCAAGGACCTGGCTTCTTTGCTGCTGGGACCAGCCCTGCCGGAGCCGTGTGGACCCAGCTCTGGACACTGACCCTGCCTTCAGGTTTGGAGTCGTGTCTCTTTGATCTGTTTCTTGACATGCTAGTGCTGTGGGGGGGGGAGGGGGAGAGGAAAGGGGGAGGATCTGATAAGCCGGTGAAAGAGTTGGTTGGGGGAGAATGGTCACTAGCTTTGGTGTGTGGACATCACTGTGACCAAGGCAGGGTGGGAGGCATGTAGAAATATGAGGGGCTGTGTTAAAACCCCCGGTCATGGGCTAGAATCCTTCAGAGGCAGCTGGGAGCATCCTCCCAGGATTCCCATCGTTCACTCCATTTCCTGGGATGCTGAGTCCACGGGGAACACGCCTTTCATTACTGCCTCGCCCCCAGTGGCATCGTTGCTGTCCCTGCAGAGGTCCTTAGCCTGGGAGGAGCAGCAGCGTCCAGGCTGGCCTGTCCATGTGGCTGCGCTGGGAGTAATGGGCTCCTATATTCTTCACAGAGTGGCCTGCGCTGCACCTCAGCCCTGACTATGATGGACCTGAAAGTGGACGAGGAGGAGGTGGAGAATGGCCATCCAGTCAGTATCCAGGCCTTTGCCAGCAGCTCCACGCTGCACGGCCTGTCCCACATCATCTCCTACGAGAGGCTCTCCTTCAAGCGCATCATGTGGACTCTCTGCTTCCTGGGCTCTGTGGCCCTGCTGGCCTACGTCTGCACAGAGAGGATCCAATACTACTTCCTCTACCCACACGTCACCAAGCTGGATGAAGTGGCCACAACCAGGCTGACCTTCCCCGCTGTCACTTTCTGCAACCTCAATGAATTCCGCTTCAGCCGGGTGACAAAGAACGACCTGTACCACGCTGGGGAGCTCCTCGCCCTGCTCAATAACAGGTAGGTCTGGGGAAGTCACGGCCCGAGAGCTTTGCATGAGCTCAGCATTGCTCATCTAGATAGGACAGCACCGTGCCATGCACCTGAACGGGCTGCCGTCTGTGTGCACGCAGCCAGCAGGGCTCGGGGGACAGTTCTGGCACTGGAGATGCACCTGCAGGAGCTACACATGGCTCCGTGCACCATGCGGACATGTGCACCTCCCAGTACACGTTCCGGAAGACGCGATGCTCTGACATCCAGCTCTAATGTAGTTCCATGCCGTGCACCTGGAGCAGTGCCCTCTGCAAGGCATGCCTATCTGGTCCAAGTGCCCAGGATAACTTTCATAGCCAGGGTTACTTTCATGCCCACCCCACCACTGGCACAGAATCAAGCTGTCCCCCTGGGAACAAAGATGGGCCACTTGTGGGAGTGGCTGGGGGGAGGGGATGTGCTCCTGTGGGCAGCTTCAGTAACTATGTCTGCAGCTGTGATGGATGGAATGATGGGTGAGTATGGCCCTGGCACGGATGGGCACAACCCCAATGAAGTCAAAAGCCACAGCTGAAGCTGGCCTGAGGTCGTCCTCGCATCTGTCAACAAAGGGCAAGACAGAGAACAGGGCCCCAAAGTGATCCTATTAACACATTGCTTCTCAGGATGGGGCTTGGTTGATAGACCTGGTGGGTTTGCTGGGGGCGGGTGTGGCATGGATTGCTTGCCAGCACCCCCGCATGGATGGGAGCCTGCAGCAAAGCAAAGTGGCCATTCCCATATTGGCGAGTCTCTGGCCACAGGGTGAGGGGCACGTACAGACAGATGGAGGGTATCACGAGGCTGTGGCAGGGCTGATGGCAATAGTTTGATCTATACTTTGGGGAGAGGTGCACCCCTTTGGCCAGCTGGGAATGAGACAGTGAGGAAGCGCCCATGATATAATGCCCGGATACCCACTCTGGGTAGGAAAGGACTCACGTGGATGCTTCTGCCAGACATTACGATGGGACCCAAGGGCTCTTCTACACTGTTCCCATGTTAGCATTCAGTCCATGTGTCCGAGGATTGTGGGTATTGAGCTCAGGGATCACTGTGGATTCATCCCATAAAGCATTTGCTTTTCTGTGTCCAGGCTGGTCAGTGTTACCCAGCATCTGTGCCATGCTGGTGGCAGCCCCATGCCGATTCCCCGCCCTTGTCACTGACAAGTCCTGGCCATGCTAAACTGACAGCAGCTCCTGCTCTTTGATGGGTCTGGCTGCTGCTGTAGCTGCCCTCTGGAATATGTCTGAGAGCATGAACACCAGTGATCCCGGTGCCCATTTCACTGTGGAATGGGACAGTCAATGATCGGGTGATGAGCACCTGCAGCATTGCCTTCTGCTGGATAGACTCGGAAATGCTCAGCCATGTGTCCTAGGCCCCGTACTGCCATGAGCTGATGACATTTGGATAGCACTCTGGCTATTACTGTAAGATCCTTGAGGCCACTGGGTGTGGCACAGGCACAAACATGAACCCTGAAGGGCTTGTCGACATGGCGGGGTGTGATTTGTCGAGCACCCTACTGTACTGTGCTCCCGCTGCCCTGCTGGTGCGGTCTAAAGGGTTCGTGTTAGTATGCTGGGCAGTCCGAGCGCAGCCCACGACAGCCCTCTCCGGAGAGCCCCTGGGTAGTGCACTTTGCTGTACTGTGCAGACAAGCCCCATGTGGCTGCTGGGTGAGCCCCCAGTCGGCATTCAAGCAGATCCAAGTACATGCAAATAACTGCCCCATCCCGCTCCCACAAGAGTCAATGGCGAAACTCAGGGGGCCGTACAAATAGGAGCAGACTCTAGCCCCAAGGCAGCAGAGGAAAGACCTTTCCATCTGCTGAGGCTGTGCCGCTGCGGTAAGTGGGTTGCAAGAGGGAAGAAAAGGGTCACGCTACACCTCACAGTAGACTGGCAGAACCTGTTTTGCCTGCAGCTGTATTTGCCTGCCGGGCCATACAAGCTGGGGCTGGCTCACGCCAGAGCTGCAGGGAGAGGCGCTGGTGATTCAGTAGAGGGCAGTGTTCCCTCTGAACTGGTGCCCCAGTACAGCCCTAGCAGAGTGTTGTGCTGTCTGGCTCTGATTTACATGGGATGCTCCCATGCTGGTGGGTGTGGGAGCTGTGGACAAGCCTGTGCCCCGACCACTGACATTTCTGATTGTTAGCTTCCGCGTCTCTCACTCTCCCCAAAACCCCTTTTGCCTCCAATGTCGTTTCCCCCCCCCCCCATTTCCTGGCTTGGCCTTTTGTGCAGCCATTCGGCAGCTCTTCCGCTGCCCTAGAGAGCATCAGAATGGCCAGGCGGGGTCAGAGCTGAGGTCCGTCTAGCTCAGGGGCCTGGCTTCCTGTGATAAAAGCGGGTTGGCTGCATTTCAGTGGTGAGCGGTTGACCCCTGCCCATCTGTCTCAGTGCTTGGCGATGCACCGCTCCGAGATGCACAGAGGAGAAGTGCAGTGGACGGGCAGCTGTTCCCAAGTCAGGGCTTAGACTAAACGTGCACGCTCTGCAATTCCTTCTGCTCCCCTTTATTTCCGGTTCCCGGCCGTTCTTCTGGCGGGAGACTCGGATCCAGGAGGGGCCCAGCTGGGCACGGGCTCTCCTGCCAGTGGGTTCTGCAATACAATGGCAGGTGTGCTCTGCGTGGCTGGGGCTCCAGGCTGCCAGCCTGTAACACGGAGGGGGCACAACCCTTGGCTCCGGGCTGCCAGTATCTCCTGTGGCGCTCAGGCACGCCCCTGAGCTGCCGGCAGGGAGTGCATATTTGCTTGCACTTGTCTTCCTGCTCCATGGGGCCCCTGTGGCGGATGATGTGCTGGTAGCCAGGAGGCTGCTCTGCCTCCCACCTTGCTGCTCTTCCTGCTGGTTGGGGCTAGGACTAGGAAGGAGCAGTGGAAACCGTCAGGGTGTGATCCTGGACCGAGGTGCCTGAGTCAGCCTCCCAAGTGCTCTAGCGTCCACCTCCAGCACCCTGACATGGCCAGGCCACCCATGCTGCCCATGCCCCCAGCCCGTACAGTAGCCCCAGCACTCAACATTTTGTCCAGCGCCATGGCCTGCCACCTCTGTGACCATCTAGCTCAGTGATTCTCCAACTTTTTGGCCCACGGCCCACCCTGCTCAATGCAAACCTTTCTGTGGGCCACCAGCCAACCACCCATGATGACAAAATGGGTGCGGGGGGTGTGGCGTCTGGACGGGAAGTAGGGTGCAGGCAGGCTCACGGACAGAGGACAAAGTGGGCAATTGCCTGGGGGCCAGCCATTCACAAGGCTGGGAGGGTTGGGGAGGAGGGTGAGTGCCATGGACTGGTGCTGCCAAGGACTCTCAGCCCCACCTCTTCCAGGGGTGCGGAATTGCCCTCCCCGCCACCTTGCCCCAGGGCGCATGATAGCTGCCAGCTCCACTGGTGTAGGAGCGGACGGGGGCGGAGGGAGGTGAGACGTCTGGGAGGGAGGGAAGGTGTAGGAGTAGGCAGAGGGTGGGCTGTGGCCAGGAAGGAGAGTGCAGGAGCAAGAGAGGGTGCAGGAGCAGGGCGAGGGTGCATGAGGAGGACGGGGGAGGGGGCACTTACCTGGCTTCAGGCTCCCACTGGCCACAATTCCGGCCAATGGAAGCAGCAAGGAAAGCTTCCAGGCTGCTTCCCTGTGCAGCCATCCCCGCAGCTGGAGGGAAGAGGAAGGCCAGCGTACAGAGCCGCTTGCTCCCTCTGCAAACTGGATCTGGCCCGTGAGACTCAGGGCTTCCCCCACCACCACCATAGCAAGGAGCCCTTGCGGGGGGCACTGAGCTGGGGCACCAGTGTGGGCTTCCCGCTGCGGGGGAGGGGGGAGGGCTGAGCTTCAAGCTGCAGCCCACCTGCAAGGCAGCCGGACCACACGGATCTAGCTTGACCTCGTCTCGTTTAGAAACCATCTTGGCTTGATTTAAATGCTGCCGGTGATGGACTGAGCCCCTTGGGAAGCCCTTCCCAGACTAATCACCCAGCTCAGGGCAAGGGGCGTTGTTGTAGGCTGATACTCATAGTTCTGTGGAAGCAGTTTGCAAATATGCAAACAATGCAGTTAAATAACGTTCTTAGAATGTTGTGTGTGGAGCAGCACAAAACTCAGCCTTTGTGCCTAGGCCCTGTACTGTAGCAGCAGGGGGACACAGGTGTGTTTAAATGATGAAGGCTCCCAAGTGCTGTGTTATTCTACAGCAGCGGAGACCCAGTCTAATATCAGTACCACAGGTTCCTGGACATTGGGCGCTGGTGCTGTCATACATGGTTACATTCTGTCCTACAATTACAGACAGCTCCCACTTACGCTAATGGGCCAGCCCTGCTATGACTGGTGTCAATGCGGAAATAACTCCTCTGAAATAACCAGCGACACTGAGAGCAGAGACTAGCTTGGTGGAAGTTGCACCTGTAGATGCGAGAGAGAGACTTTGTGCCCTGTTTCCCCAGGTATGAGATCCCAGACACCCAGATGGCTGATGAGAAGCAGCTGGAGATCCTACAAGATAAGGCCAACTTCCGGAACTTCAAGCCAAAGCCTTTCAACATGCTGGAGTTTTATGATCGTGCTGGGCATGATATCCGGGAGATGCTGCTATCTTGCTTCTTCCGTGGAGAGGAATGCAACCCAGAGGACTTCAAAGTGGTAAGTGCTGTGGGCCTCCTCTACTCCTGGTCCTTTGGAATGATGCTATGCCTAAAGCAACCTGGACCATGCCATTGCTTTTCTGATCTAGGTTTGTATCCTGAGAGGAGGGTGTCTGATGACTTTACGTTGTGGCTTGGCATGATCATGCTGGGGCATAAGATCACAGCTGTGAGCACAACAGGAACTGGCAGGAGACATTATGGGGAGGTCTGTGGTGGGTGCTGCTCGTGGGCACCCTTTGCAAATGTTACACAGACGCTTGGTGAAGAACATTTCTGTGGCCACCTTCTAAAATGGTCTAAACATCAAAAAGGAGTCATATAAAAAGTGAGAAACTAGGTCAAATTACAAAGGATGAATATAAGCAGACATCACAGGTATGCAGGGCTGTATTGGTTCCTGTCAGCAGGAGACCACAGCCCTGTTCAGGGAGGGACAACAGCCAAACAGTCACGCAGTACCTTTGGGGTAAGCTGAGCGGCAGTCTGTTAGCCCAGGCCCTTGATTAGGGTGGGGCAACAAACAGACAGTCTAGTAGTTAAACAGTCCAAAACCCAGGCCAGTCTGCAGGCTGAGCCCGGGGTCGGGTCTCCTTGCTGGTGGAAAGCCAACAAGCGTGGGGGTTTCTCTCGCTACAGGAACCTGCCTCCCAAGGGAAGAGGTGGCAGGGGAGATGCAGGCCTGCCCGCTCCACTGCGTCCCAGCCCAGGGCCTTCATAGTGGCAGCGCAGCGGCCACTGGGTCGGTGGGGATCCGGACCACAACACGCCAACCAGGTCTATGGGTCGGCGGGGATCCAAGCTGCAACACACTGCCCAATCAACCTCCATCTCCTCAGCCACCCCGGGGTCAGCAGTCCCTAGGCCACTTTCCAGTTCCCCCTGGGGGCCTACCTGGCTTGGGCGCTGCTCCTCGGGGTCAGTTGGGGATGGAGGTGCTGGCAGCGTGTCCATCAGTTCCAGCTCCAGCTCAGGCAAGGGCCCAGGTGAACCAGTCCAGTCAGTGGGGCCCGGCAAGGGTCCCAGGAGTCTCGGCAAGTCCTCGGGCTGTAGCAGCGGTCTCAGTGGCCCAGGCCAGTCGTCGGGGGGACTGGCAGAGGTCCTGGTCGCCTAACCCAGTCCCCCCATCGAGTGCAGTGTGGCTGGGCCCTTCGCTGCAGGAGCTGGGGCCAAGCATCTGGCCTGTTTGGCCGCCGGGCTCCAAATGAGCTCTTATAATTCTGTGAGCGGGGCTAGGTGAGCCTAGACCCACCCACCAAGGAATCTTAGAGGACCCTTCCTCTTCCAGGTCAGAGGGAGGCCACGTTGCTGTCCTAGACTCATTAGGGCAAGATTAGAAAGGCAAAGGCACAAAATG
>CM057845.1:256258359-256270117 GCA_030068395.1 Apalone spinifera | reverse complement strand
TCTTTAAAAAGTGGTTGATAAAAGTGACTGGGTAGATGCAAAGGCATTTGAGTTAGTACCACACATTCTGATTTAAAAATTAGCAGTATACAAAATCAATAAAGCACTGGATTAAGAACTGGCTAGCTGACAGATCTCAAAAAGTGGTGACCATGGGGACTCATTACCAAATGGGAATGTTTGTCATGGGATTCCTCAGTGATCAGTACTAGACTTGACATTGTTCAGCTTTTTCATCAATTATCTGAAAGTTACTATAAAATTGCTACTGATAAAATTTTCAGAACTAAAAAAGATGGGTGGGCAGGGTGGTAATAATGATGAGGCAGGGCAGTTATAGAGCGTGTGCAGAGTCAAGGGGTAAGCTGGGCAGCCAAACAAAGAAAATTTTAATACAGGCAAAGGCAGTCATCTAGGGACAAGGAACGCCTGCAGAAGGGGAGACTGTATCCTAGAAAGCAGTGACTCAGGAGTCAGCAACCCATGGCTCACAAGCCATGGCTCACTAGGGGCTCTGTTGCAGCTCGAGCTCAGCCCTTCCTTGCTCCCCAGACAGCAGGGAGCCGACGCTGGTGCTCCAGCCTCGCAGCCGCCACAACATTGGAGCACCAGCACCAGCTTCCTGAGAGGGAAGAAGGGGGGAAGCCCTGAACCACCCTACTGGATCCAGCTTGCAGGGAAGAAGCCAAAGCCAGAAGTGGCTGCGTGCGCTGCAGCTTCCCCTCCCCCAGCTGGGGGAACAGCAGCGCATGGACACGCTTCCTGGAGGCCTTCCCTGCTGCCCCCGTTGGAGCAGTGGGGAAAACCTCTGGTGCCTGGGAGCGGCATGTGGTGCAAAAACAAGTAAATGCCCCCCAGCCCCTCATGCTCCGACCCTGAACTTCTAGCCCCCTCACACACATAACCCACTGAGACCCCGCACCACGACCCTGCTCCTGCCCCCTCCCCCTTGGCCACACACCCTACTCCCAGCCTGCTCCTGTGCCCTCCCACCCAGACCTCGCACCTTCACCCCTTCCTGTATCCCCATCTCTATCCCACTCACTGGCAGCCTTGTCCCTCCCACTTAACCCCTCATTTTTGGCCCCACCCCAGAGCCTACAGGGCCCACAAAATCCACTAACCCTGGAACCCCAGAAGAGTAAATTTGGTCTGAGGCCTTGAACTTCAGTCCTCCCTGCCCCTGCCCCCCCACTATGGGGCTGGAGCACCAGGGCAGTGAGGTGTTTCAGTTGGGGGTCACATCAGTGAGGATTGGGGGTTTCGGGGGGTTTTTTGTTTCTGGTTTTTTTTTTTTGTTTCTCACTTGTGTGGGCCCCAACTGATTTTTCTGTGGGTCAGTGGCTCCCGACCCAAAAAAGGTTCCCTGCTCCTGCCATAAGTAAAGACAATGTTGAAACCTTTTGTATTGGACATAATATTTTACTTTATTTAAAAATGAAGCCTGGCCAACAAGCCCCCAGTTGGAGCCCAGCCCCCATCTGGCCGCAGCATCATAACACTCCTGCACCCCCCACACCCTAACCCTGAGCCCCTTACACCGCCATATCCCCAAACAGCTGCACCCCCACACCCCAAGTTGTTGGATTTTTTATTGTTTTCTCAAGAGTCCAGACCTCGATTATACCTTGACCAAGAAATTTGGACCTTGACAAAAGGTAATTGACTATCCCTGCATTAATGTCGTCCTTGGCTGTATGAATAGGGGAACAGTGAGTAGAAGCTGGGAGTTGGTTTTTACCCCATGTATTGCTTCGATCAGACCAACACTGGAATGTTATACCAGTTCTGGTATTTGTGCTTTAAGAAGGATGTTAGAAAATTGGAGAGGATGCAAAAAAGAGCCACAAAATAATATTGAAAAGCTGGAGAAAATGCCTCACGGTGAGAGATTTAAGGAGCTCAGTCCGTTTAGCTTATCAAAAAGAAGATTGAGAGGTGACTTGATGACAGCATACCTTCACTGGGCAAATATCCCATATGCTAATGCGCTCTTTAATCTACCCGAGAGAGGCTGCACAAGAACCAATGTCTGGAAGTTAAAGCAGGCAAATTCAAATTATAAATAAGGCCCAATTTTTAATGGTGATCAGCCACTGGAATCAGCTTCCAAGGGAATGAGTAAATCCTCCGTTTCTTGATGTCTTCACGTCAAGACTGGATGTCTTTCTGGAAGAGATGCCAAACAATTTATGCAGCTCAGTACAGGGCTAACAGTGAAGTGTAATGTCTTGTGATACACAAGAGGTCAGATGAGATAATCTACTGTTCCCGTTGGCCTTAACTGTATGAATCTGTCAATCAACTGGGTAACAGGCTGCTTTGATACTGACACTTTGTCTGACCACAGCTGGCTTCACCCTGATGTATGCTCACTGCTGTCCTGCCGCTGCCTGATTAAGAGCTGCTGCCGCCCTTTTAGAAAGTTTGCTGGGGTTGTGGTGGTTTCATGCAGAGACCATCCACTCAAACACGGTGACACATGTCGCATATCGGGAACTGCTTCTTTTGACTGGTTTCATTCTGTCTGTAGTGGCTTTGTTCTGAAGCCCAGATGAGGCTCCAGAAGGCGGCTTTGTACTGGGACAGCATGAGCCATGCTGGTTCCAGTCTGGATTCAGCAGTGGCCTTGCTGGCTTTACTTGAAGACTAGCTTCAGTTTGCACAGGGTTTACGTAGTCACGTGAACTTGTTATACTGGTTCACACTGGGCCCAGCTGCAGCTCAGACTGGGATTATACTGGGCTGAGATGGGGCTAGTTTCTCTCTATTCTGGGACGGCAGTGCCTCTGGCTTCCCTCCCTTGTGGCACTGTGCTGGATCTGCCAGGTCTGGGAGTGAAGTGCCCCTCCCAGCCGGTACGTCAGGGTCTGGAGCTGCTGCTGCGTCTTTCTTCTCTTTATCGCCCCCTTATTATTTCCTGATGTGAGTGAATTCTCGTTAAACATTGCCGGGAATTTGGTCGCAGGGTGTTGAACAAAGGCCCAGGGCAGAGAGCGATTTCGCTCAGAAAGCTGCAGCGGCCGATAACATGGCATTAGCGTAGCTTGGCAGGTGCAGCCCCGCATGCCGGATAACCCTTGCTTACAGGGGGCTCTCGCTCCTTTAAAATTGTTTGCCTGGCGTTTAGAGCTGGCAATGGGTGTTTGAGCCCCTCACCAGGATTCCTGGGGCCACATTAGGATGGTAATGAGAAATCACACAGACCTTTCACGACTCTTGTTTGGCCAGGGCTCCTGGGCAAGGTGGTCTGGGTCAGATGGAGACGTCCCCTGGGCAGGAACCTGATGGAGAGTCGCTACCGTCTGGTGGCTTTGACCTTTTTTAAATGAGTGTGACAGGTCTCAGCTCAACTCCAAACCACTCCAGTGGGCCTAATTACCCCCTTGCCGCCAGCCCCACCACACAGGACAGAATGAGCCGTGACGGTGCCCACGGGCCGGCTCACGCATGAGTAGGATTGAAGCTCACTGACAGGACAGGTGGGCTCCTGCCCAAGCCATTGTGCAGTGTCCCAGCAGGCTGCTGGGCCTTAGCCAGGGGCGAAGCACTTTGGGGTGAATGGGAGATGGCGGCTCTGACTGGGAGCCAAGGACGCAGGAGTGCAGAGCCTCCTCCTAGCTTGTCGTGGGGCATAAACACTTGCACAGCAGCGTGGCAAGGCAGATAGCTCCCGAGGGAGGCATGGCCGGATGGCTTGAGCAGGGCTGGGTGAGCACACAGCAGAGCAGGGCTGGGAAGAGCGGGGAGGCTGTGAAAGATGAATGGGGTTTAAATGGAAGCCTTTGGAGGGGAGATAAGGCTGTTCTAATATGAAATAACATAGAACAATGAGAGCCAAGGAGGCACTGAGTTCGTAATGAAGTCCACTTAGCGCATTACTCACCATAATGTGCCTTTTATTAAAGGCTCTTGCAGCAGATGTCAGGCACCGTGGCCGATAACCCCCGCGGGGGCCAAGCGGAGCCAGGCGGAGGCTCTTTGTTAATTGCTGGAGGCACGAGGGGCAGCCTAGAACATTTCAGCCCTGTTGCATGCCTGTGGGAGATCCTGTACGCTCCAGGGCTGCCCCCGCAGCGGAGGGTGGGCGCCCTCAAGACCTGGCATTGGCTGCTGTCAGGAGACAGGATACTGGGCGGGATGGACCTTTGGTCTGACCCAGTGTGGCCGTTCTTATGTTCTTCATATGTTCTAAACATGAGACCAGTTTGGTCATACAAGCTACTCTTCACCCATGCTGCAATTTCAGATGGAAAATTATCAAGCTCCAGTGGCAAAATACAACTATACCGATTATGACAAATTCAGCAATTTTATTCAAGGCCTTGTGAGCAGTTCAAGGCCATCCCAACTGTAGGTCAGCTCTTAGTAAAAGTCTTGTTGCAAGACTCCCTAGGTGCTGCCCACACTAGAGTAGAGCCCACTCCATCTTCATTGCTGTCGCCCTGCATAGGGTACTGTGGCTGCCCTGTCTAGGGCTACGTCTACATAGCAGCGCTATTTCGGGGTACCAGGGTATCCCGAAATAGCTATAGAGATGTAGCCATGTTAGTCTGGTCTAGCTGAAACAAAAGACATGACTATGCAGCACTTTAAAGTCTAACAAGGTGGTTTATTAGCTGATGAGCTTTCGTGGGCCAGACCCACTCAATTTTCTTCCACAGTTTGATCTGAGGAAGTGGGTCTGGCCCACCAAAGCTCATCACCTAATAAACCATCTTGTTAGTCTTTAAAGTGCTGCATAGTCCTGTCTTTTGTTTCCAAAATAGCTAGTCTGTGTCTTTTGAGTACACCATTATGTCGAAATATAAGGGGTTCATTATCCCAAAGTCCCTGGAACCCTCATTCCACAAGGAGGAAGGGACGTTTCAGAATCGCGGGTTATTTCAAAATAAGTGCTGCGTAGACAGCGCCAAACATTAAAATAAGCTATTTCGAAGTTAATGTGAAATAAGCTATGCAATTTGCATAGTTCAAACTGCACGGCTTATTTCAAGCTCCGAGAGCAGTGTAGACGCATCCTAGTTGTCCTACAAGAGGCCAGAATACTGAGAAGACACACGTTCTTCCCTGGATGAATTTCTCCAAACGCGGAACTCAAAGGGTTCACATAAGCCCTCGCAGAGCACAGTATAAGGAGTCTCAGCAACTCCTCCGCCTTCACTTCCTTCTTGCTGCCGGTGATGGGGCCTGGAACATTAGCGTTGTTTGGTTCCCCTTGTTTGGGCTCCTGTGAACCTGTAGCACCTGTAATTCTGTTGTGTATAGTTAGTAGCTGAATTAGTTACCCTTAGCCGTAGTTTAGAGTCTTTGTTAGCCCACGCAGGACTCAGCTGGGGACAGGGCATGCTTTAAGCCCTGTGATCGTTGCAAACGGCCTGTGTAGCTTGGGTGAAGGGTTCATAAGGGCCATGTGTCATATCTGCAAGTCCTCCAGCCCGGGACTAAAAAGGAGCGTGATCGTCAAGTGCTCCCAATGGAGTCGGCACTCACTCCAGCACTGGAGCAAAGGTCCGACGTGGCCCCGGTCACCACAGCATCAGTGCAGAGTGCCCTGCCAGCATCCTCCATGAGCCAGCGCCAATCCCCCTTCACAGCCTTGACTAGGAAACCAGAAAAGACTACTAGAGGACAGTCCCCTATTCCCAGCAAAGGGAAGAACAGAGTGAAGGGCACACAGGGACAAGCCAAGACCCACACTGGGCAGCTCAGCTCCCCTTTCGGGAAGTTGGGCCCCGGCTCATGTCAAGCAGTGCAGCCCACCTCACACATTGCCTGTGAGTCTGGAGAGCAACGTGGGCCTCCATCAGCTTCAGGGGCCATCAACGCCTGAAGTCCTCCAGGAATCTCCAGAGAGCCTCACGCTCCCTGTGCTGCCCACCCTGGTGGTACCCATCTTGGGACCTTCCTGGCCCTGCCTCAGTGACACCTTTCACCGTCATGACAGACATCTCACTGTCACTCACCCACCCGAGGCTGTCACATCTCAGGCCGGGTTAGAGAGACAGGCTCAGCAGAGCCTTCTTCAGTCAGTGGACCTTGGGCACTGACAGCAGGACTCCAAGCATACCTCGACGGTGAGCCGGCACAGGCCCATTGAGGCATGTGCCCTCCTGCAAGAGCACCGAGATCAAGGCCTGGCATCGCAGATCCCGGGTCCGATCGGAGGACTGAACCACTGGCCACCACCCCGCCATCAGAGTCCGAGAAGGGGGTGGCCATATTCGGGGAGATTCCCCCGCAGCCAGAATGTGAGAGCTCCAGACCCTGTTTCATGGCCCGATACAGGTCATGTAGCCCAAGGTGTACATCGCCGGATTTCCAACCCCAATCCACCCTGCACTGTCAGTCACCACGGTTCCAACGAAGACATTCATCTTCACAGGCTGGTCAACCTCCAGGCACAGCAACCAGCACTGCTAGGACAAGAGCCAGCTCCTGGCATCCAGACAGTGAATGCTTTGCCTACAGCCTTGGACAAACTCCCAGGTTTGTCCCATGGAACACTGGGGGGGTTCACCTGCCTTCCCGAGCTGTTCAGTGTTGGGAGCCTCTGATGCTCTGGGCTTCAGGGGTGAAGACGCCACGGGTCCAAAAGGACCCAGAGGCTCAGGCTGCTGGACCAGAGGACTCCATGGTACCAGCATCCTACTTGTTGTTGCCAGGTGAGGTTATCACAGGGCCCCTCACCCAGTTCCTCAGAATCATGTGCAGCCAAGCCAAAAACTATTGAATAGAGTCGCATCTAACCTGGGCCTGCAGGCAGAGGAATTGGAGGAGCCGTTCGACTCCCTGTTTGACATCTTCTGCTCTGCAGCCCCTACTGGGGTAACTTAAAAATCACCACTGCCCTGTGGCAGACTCCCTCCTTCTTGCCCCCTGCCCCATTTCCACTAGGACCAAGAGTAAATAGTTTGTGCCAGGCCGGGAGCTTGAGTGATTATACTCCCACCGGGCTCTCAGTTACCTGGTGGTGGAGGTGGTTAACCTCAGGGAATGACAAGGACAAGCCGGGGCTACTCCCAAGAATGAAGACTGATGGAGGCTGGATCTCTTTGGGCACAAGATGTATTTGTCTTCCGCCTACATTGAAAGTGGCCAACCACCAAGTCCTCCTTGGTCATTATGACTGAAATATGGGTCAAATGGGGAGTCCGACAACACCTGGTCTGCATCATTCCTTCCCTGGGACCAGAGCTGCACATACTGCTGAAGGGAAAATGTTGGCACCGGTGCACGTGGCGAGCATGCACACCTACTGTGGAATGGACATGAACCACATGTCTCGAAGAACCCCAGTTATGGAAACAGGTAATTGTCTCTTTCAAGCTCTGGGACTAAAGAATAAAAATAGCTTGTGACAGGGCCAGGCCAGATGGCTACAGAAGAGGGTGGAAGGCAGGTATATTAGCCCAAGATGGAACAGGTCCCTTTTCCTGGGTAAGCTAAAAAGGGCTAAACCAGAACAATCAGGAACTTGCTAGAATCAATTAAGGCAGGCAGGCCAATTAAGGCACTGAGGGTCAATCAGGAATTCCCTAGAACCATTAAGACAGGCTAATCAGGACACCTGGAGCCAGTTAAGCTAGTACTGGTTTAAAAGACTCCCTTTCCACTAGTTCATATGGGGGGGTGTAAGATCTGGGGAGGACAAAAGTGATCAGGTCCCAGGCAGAAAGTCCTGCAGTAAGGGAGGTGCTGGGGGAGTGGCTGTAGGGAATTGTAGTTGTCAGGCAACTGACATAGGGGATGGTAGAAACAGCTGCTATTCAGAGGGTCCTGGGCTAGAATGTGGAGAGGAGGGTGGGCCCAGGTTCTGCCAGTCTCTGGAGATGTCCTGAGCCATCCTCATTCCAACAGAATGAGTCAAGAACAGTGGAACTACCCAGCCCAGCGATTCCCGCTTTACTCTTGTTAGAAAGGAGCCTTAGCTATAACCATTTGTTCCTCCTCTCCCCGCCTGCATTCCCCACCTCTCCCAGGCTGTGTCCCAAATTCCCCTGTACTCCCCCAATCCTCCGGGTCTCTTCTCACCTCCTCTGGTTAGTCAGGGCAGAGGGTGAAAAGGCAGAGGCTGTGGGCATCGGTTTCTGCTTTTCCTAATGCTGCAAGGTCTTTTCATGCGCTCAGCCCCTGAAGGTCCCAGCATGGCAGCACAGCTCCTTTAGGGTCTCTTAGCTGTTTCTATGGTCCAGAGCTGTTCTGGAGGCTCAGTGCTCCTGCAGGAGCCTTCCCCAGGCCATGACCGTGAAGGTTTTGCTGGCATTCTTGCTTCCCCCTTTATCAGACACTGTGAATAATTGCAAAATTGGGCTGCAGAATTGATTCTGAACACTTCTCCGTGGAATGGTGAGCTGCCCGGAGGCTCTGCAGAGCGAGGCTGCTAGTGCCGGGGACTGTGGTTGCATCCAGGTAGCTCCAAATTACCAGCTGAATCCATCTGGGGAGGGGTGGGGTGGCCCAGAGGGGTTGATTATTATGGAGGCTGGAGCTCGCTGTCCCCAGGATATTACAGGGTGGAGGCCAGAAAAGATTGTTGAGGTTATTCTAGGATGGAGGCTGGGACTATCCCTGTTGGACAGTTCATTTGGTATCCCCACCCTTGACTTCTCCCACCCCTGTCCCCATCCATTTCTTTTCTGGACCTCTTCCTTGGGGATTTCCCATCCATCCGCATTGGTCTTCTGCACACTAGAATTAACCACCCCAGGCCCGTTGTAGGGTGTCCGTGGGGGATGAGGGACGGCTACTTCTATTCTGACTGTGGTGCATGGAGGCATCCTCCCTGTTGGATTCCTCTGGGTCCCAGAGCCCACAGGGACAAGGTGCGGAGGGGAAGGGAGTGGGGGTGAATTAAACTTTTCTTTAATCGTCAATTTTTCTGCATTCGAATGTGACATGCTAATCCGCTGTGACGCATCTAATCTCGGGGATAAAGGGCTGGATAACACAAGCCATGCTCAGCTCGGCCAGTGAAGGGAACAGATGCAAGGTGGCAGGCTCTGATAAGAGGGAGCCTGAAGCTGGGAAGGTGAGGTGTAGGTAGCAAGAGAAGATTAGTCCTGGCATTGATCAGAGCGGCGTGGGGTATCTCTCCTTGCCCCCACACCCCTCTGCTGGAGTTCAAGAGCCGGCGTGCACGCCAGAGAGGCCTCTGCTGGCAGGGGAGATGACGGCTGAACGCCAAGCATGGAGTGATTGGGGAGCACGAGACCGGTGAGCGAGAGATGCGGGAGAGCAAGGGCCACGCTTGCCAGACGCGCGGAGGAAATGAGATGGAACCAGTGCTGGATTCTCTGCTCCGTTCCTCAGACATCCCCTCGCAAAGGGGGCTGAAACCTCCACTCGCTCCGCTCTCTGCTGCGCGGTCCCATCTCTCGCCCAGGCACAAGCAGCCCAGTGCTGCAGCATTTAGCAAAGCAGCTCCCAGGACTGGGGCCGGGGCCAGCTGGCACATGCTAGCTTTGTTCTGACAGTGGGCACTGAGCCACAGGCAGGGAGCGCCTGGCTGGCCTACAAACTGGCCTTGGAACTTTCTCCCTTTAGGGCCCACTTTTAAATTCGGGTCCCTAGTAGGGATGTGAAGGACTAGTCGACAGGATAGTCAACTAGTTGCTTCCCCTCCCTCCCCCCCCCTCTTGCTGCCTCTATCACACATAGAGGCAGCAAGGAGGGGGAGAAGAGGGGGGTACTTCAAAGCAGCAGCGCTGCACAGAGCCCGGGGTCAGTGGGGGAGTCTCTCCCCCCACCCCCACCCCAGCTGACCCTGACCTTTGGCTTTTTCACCTTTGAAGTGTAGCAACAGCCCTAAGGCTGTTGCCACACTTCAAAGGCAGAGGCGCCCTATCGACTAGTCGATGCAAAAATGCATCGACTAGTCAATTCCTCGCTACCTAACATCCTTAGTCCCACGTGTCCAAAGGTGTGGAATGAGTGAGTCGTTCTCAGCACACTAGATTTCCATGTCAGGAAACCACTGGCTTCTCAGTAGCCACGGTCTGAACAGAGCGTGAATTCCCCTCTCGTCCCAAGGCGAGGGAAGGACTCTCAGGTAAGTTCATTGGATGGTGCAGGAGCATGGCCTGACTCTCGCTGGGGGCAGGTACATTTCTCCTCAGACTCGGAGTCAGTCTTTTCCCCCCAATCCCACCATGCTGAGTGCCAGGTATGTGGGGTCCAGCCAGACATGGGGCTAACTGCCCAAAGGGGTCTTAGCAGTAGTGGAGGGACAGTGGATCTCCCCCACCCTTCTCTGCCCCTTTAAGTGTGTAGCGGGGATCTGACACAGGGATTCCCACTGGCTTTCTAACTGCACAGCAGAGCATCCGATGTGTCCGCCCAGCCCTCTGTTCTGCGGGCGTGAGGGGCCGCACCCCAGCCCAGCAGACCCTTTCCTGGCAGACAGAAGTGAGATGTTGCCATCTTGTGGCCTCTGAAGGAACAGATGCTCAGTGGGAGCCAGCCCAGCAGAATGGAGGGCAGTGGAACAGTCTCCCGCCCCTTGCTCTGTGCTGAGCTGTGATGGGGAGGTTGGAGCTGAGCCCACTCCCTCCCTCCTGGGATCAGACAGGACTTGTCGCGCATGGATGTGAAGAGGACTCTGAATTGAGGCGGTGGGATACAGACCCCTGCTTCTCCCTGGCTCTGACTCACCCAGCTTGTGTCCCCTTGGAAGTCCCAGCCTGTCAGCATGGATGGGACTCCTGCGCGGGCCCTTCTCCAGTCGGGAGAGAAATCCCAGTGGACTGGGAGGATGCTAGTGTCTGGAAACTAGCAGCTCAGGCTTCTGCCCAAGCCCCGATCCAGGCCTGACTCAGGAGACTATGGGGGCTCAGACTGAGGCCTTAGTATTCCATCCCTGACAGGGGCCAGCACCAGCTGTGTCAGAGGAAAGTGTAAGGCCCCCCCACTATAAACTGCCCTAGACCCTGGAGGGAATTGGCCCCAGTCCCGTATGGCTATTGGTGGCTTTGCCTAATCTATCTTTTCTGCAGTGGGGTGACTAGACCTGAACACCATATTCTGTCCCACATCATCCCCATCTTATTCCTTGAACAGCCTGTTGTCTGGGGAGGGAAAGGGAAAACTTGGTGGATTTCAGAAGTTTCTATAAAATCTGGGGACAACTACTTGTTCCTTTCCCCTCCGAGACAGGGTGTTCATTGGAAAACAGAGAAAGTGTCTCTTGAGTAACTCTTATGTGACGTGTCTGGTGCTGGGCTCCGTGTGACGTGTTGAATCAGGTGCTGGGCTCTGTGTGACATGCCAGGTACCAGGCTTCATCTGACACGTCAAGTGCTGGGCTCCATGTAAAGTGTCAAGTCAGGTACCAATTCCATGTACCTTGTTGCATTGGGTTCTGGGCTCCATGTGCAATAGCAGATGCTGAGGTCAGTGAAACATGGCAAGTATTGGGCTCTGGCAGTGCCGGATTTATGCACAAGTTAAGTAAGCTACAGCTTAGAGCAGGGGTGGGGAACCTCAGACCTGGGGCTGGATGTGGCCCCTAACTTGCCTAGATCCAGCCCCCAAGGCTTGGGGAGCCTGGTGCTGGTGCTCCTCCCCTTATAGATTAGAGCACACAATCTACTAGCCTGCTCCCCCCTCTCCCCTCCCCCAGGCTCTGCTGTGTGAGGAGAATGTGGGAAGCATCTTTCTCTTGAATTGGGGGGGGCATGTCAATGAGGGTTTGTTTTTTTTATTTTGTGAGTGGGTTTTTTGGGGGGGTTGTTTTTTTGTGGGTGTTGTGTGGTTTTTG
>CM057845.1:256193468-256218236 GCA_030068395.1 Apalone spinifera | reverse complement strand
ATCCTGTGTTACTAATTAATACATGGTAAATTGAATTGCATTAAGGCCAGATATTTGCTATCTGGTAGCGTTCTGGCTATTATGAGTCAGAAGTAGCAAGTACTAGATGTGATGGTAGCTGTGTTGTAGGATGACACCTTTATTTGCAAGCTCTTTGACACATGCATCTGTCTGTTAGAAAGGATGATGATACATGTATTCAAAGGTCTCAGAGCAGTAGCCGTGTAGTGTGTAACTAAAAAAACCTTAAAAAACCACAATGGTCCTGTAGCACCTTAGGCAAACTAAAATATATAAATAGTATCATGAGCTTTCGTGGGCACAACCCACTTCTACAGCCAAGGGCAGTGTTAATTTTCTTTTTATTTGATTTCATATTAAATATGAAATAATCATAAGCATTGCTCCTTGTTAATTATCCCTGGTTTTGATAAATGTTCTTCCAGACCTATGGACTATTTAAAATACATACAGTTTGTGATTGTACTAGTGGGTGCACATCCACATACTACCTCACTATTGGTGGTGCACATAAGAAATGTCAACCCGCCCAAGGATGGAAAATATTAGGGTACGTCTACACGGCAGAGCAAAAGTCGAATTAAGCTACGCAACTTGAGCTACGTCAATCGCATAGCTTGAGTTGAAGTAGCTTAATTCGGCTTTTGGTATCGAATTAAGACAGCAGAAGTCAAAGGAAGAACACTCTTCCTTGACTTCCCTTACTTCTTGTGAAATGAGGGTTACCATGAGTCAGAGTAAGTCCTCCAGCTCACCATTATTTCAAAATAATGGCTTGTAGAGTAGACGCGCTCTTTGTTATTTTGGAATAACATCAGTTGCTCCGGAATGAGGCTGCTGTGTAGACGCACCCTTAAAGGGAATGCTGCTCCAGGCCTGCTGAAAGGGCACTCTTCAGCGCCAGGCCCCAGTCTGTATGCAGCGATGGGCTTCCCGCTGCTAAGACCTGGCCTTCTCACATAGCTGCCACACAGCCAGGAAGCAAAAAGGAAGCTGGTAGAAACTGCAGTGGGCAGTTAGGGAGACAGCAAGGAGTTTGGCCAGGGCCCCAGTGCTAATACCTTGTCTGTCACACACAGCACCACAGGAAGCTGGCTTTATGGCCCCTCCCATGGTGCAGCCCTGTGGTCCCACTCCAGGGCACTGACTATGGAAACAAGCCCAGCACACCTCAGCCACAGAGGATTTCCTGCCCCTATAAAGCAGCATCACATTAGCCTCCTACTTAATTAAATGGTGCTCAGCAAATTTGCCACCGGATATTCCAGGCCTGGAGCCAATCAGATTAGAGGGTCCCAAGCGTCCCTTCAAGAGGCCCTCTGGCACTAATGGACTTTGGCTTCCTGGGGCTCCTCTCATTCAGTTAAGACTCTGCTGTGGACCAGTCCAGCTGCTCCATTACTTCAGCAGACAGAGTGGATTAGAAGCCCATTATCTGCCTTGCCCCTATTAGGGAGGTAGAAGTCTGGACTATGGAACCTGCAGGCAGCCAGCTTTGGCTGAGGCAGCGCGGGACACAAGCCATCCTTGCTCACACACTGGTGCTTTCACCCTGTGAACCTGCAGCCTGAGAATTAATCATGCCGAGTGTGTATAAACACAGAGACTCCATCACCTCTGTCCCTACTCCTGGCAATAATTCGTGCTTACCAGTCACTCACTGCTGGAGCTGCCAGCAAACACAGGTGCTGTGACATAATGATACAGCCCTGAAGCAAGCTTCATACAGGTAGGAGAAAGGTTTCAAAGCTGTACTGTGCAGCCAAGTGCCATAACATGTGTTATGGCTCGTGTGGCAATGATGGGCTTCTGGGGTAATTACTCTGCTCTCTGTGAGATGCACGTCTCCACCACAGTGAAAGGGCCAGGACCTGAGCCAGGCAGAATGACCCATGTGGGACTTCTCTGGTGTAGTTACAACTGAGCAAGCCGGGAAGGGATGTAAGGTGCACACACTGCTGTGTGTTTGTGGCCAGGAGTGTTTGCTGGGTGTAGTCTGTGTTCTTTTATGTGTTCCCCACCCCACTAGACACCTGGAAAAGAAACCTCATCCCTGGCAGTGTTTAGTCTCTCCTGGTTTGATAAGAATTGCTCTGTTTTCAGGTCTCATGAAGGTTGCTGCCCATCTTTCTCATGTCAAGAGGAGTCCCGTCTCCAAACATCTCTCCCCAGTCCCCACCACCCCATTCCCTTCAGCAGCTAGTTCAGTCACCCGCCTCATAGTTTAAAATCTTTCCACGGATTTTGGTCCTTAGCCATCCTGCTAATATACTTCTGCCATGATGCCCACAAACACGAGGGCCCGGCATTAGCTAAGCTGGTGGAGGCCAGGGACTACAGAAACCATGGATGGAGACAACAAAGCAACACTCCTGTGTGACCTGATCCTTCTTCCTTCCCAAGTCGCTCCTGTCCACGTTCAACATCAGAAAGTTCTCACTTGCTCTCGGAATGTTGCCGTTTTCGGTCTCTCTTTCACAACTGCATCTCTGTCTCTCAAAGGCTCCTGCTTATACTGCTCCGCACTACACGTCCACTTGGGGTTTGAGCTGAAATCCTGTCAGTGGAGTTAGAGCAGTATACAAGAGACCAGATTTAGACCCAACGGCTCTGACTGTCAGATCCTGCACACACCCGAAAAGGACTGAACAGCCAACATCATGACAAACCAGGTCAGGAGGAAGTTTTGTTCCAAACTAAAGAGATTAACTTTGCACTGACAGTACCAGAGCTCCCTAGTGTGGAGCACTGAGTGGTTTCATCGGACACATGCTGCAGCTACCTCGTGAAGCAAAGCGCAATACCTCAGCCATCCAAAATATTTTGCAGTAGAAGGTGTCTTCTGTCTGGCAAGGACTCTGATCTGCAGCCTTGCAAGCAGGACCAGCAAATAAACACTCCCCACAGTTGGGTTTTTTTTTTTACATTTCATGATTTCTGATGCCCTCTCATGAGCGGGGGCTGGCCCAGGGGACTAGAATACTTAGCGTTTGCATCACTCAGGGGCTCAAAGAAGAGCTACCAGACCAATTTGGGGGATGGCCTAAGTGTCCTTAGGATTGATGGAGACCTATGCACTACTATTAAATGGGTGCCCCTATACCCGATGGCTGTGGGGGGAGGAGGGGAGGGTGTGTGATTTTTTTAGAACTGTGATTTTTATAATCTTCAGCAACAATCTTCATGAAATATTTTAAATCATATTTTAAACTCAGGTCCTGTCGAGTAAAATAGTAAATTCAGAAGCAGACAGTGTATACCTGGGGTTGGGCAAATGCCTATTAAATGGCTTCCTTATCACTTGAATGACTCTGTCACAGGTTTGATGTACTGCTAGTAGCTCTGGCAGGCTTTGTCACTTGGAAGTTAACTAGATGCTCTCTAAGGCTGTGTTTAGACTGGCAAGTTTTTGCGCAAAAGCTGCTGCTTTTGCGCAAAAACTTGCCAGCTGTCTACACTGGCTGCTTGAATTTGCGCAAGAACACTGACGATCTAATGTATGATTGTCAATGTTCTTGCGCAAATACAATGACTCTCCCGCTGGGGAAAAAGCCCTCTTGCGCAAATGCTTTTGCGCAAGAGCGCCAGTGTAGACAACTGAGAACTGTTTTGCGCAAAAAAGCCCCGATGGTGAAAATGGCGATCGGGGCTTTTTTGCGTAAAACCATGTCTAGATTGGCCACGGATGCTTTTGCGCAAAAGCGCTTTTGCGCAAAAGCATCCATGCCAATCTAGATGCTCTTTTCCGCAAATGCTTTTAACGGAAAAACTTTTCTGTTAAAAGCATTTGCGGAAAATCATGCCAGTCTAGATGCAGCCTAAAGGAAACAGAGCTACAGATCAGGGATAGGAAGAGGTGGGTGGGAGGACATTATGATCCAGTAGTGGCCCCAAATTCTTGGTTGCCCAACACCAGCTGTGTGTTATGTGAATGGGCAAGGATGGCTCTGGGAGAGCTGGAGCTGGGCTCTGCTGGAAGAACTTTCTCATAGACTCACTCACAGATGAGGGTTGGAAGAACCTAGTCCAGCCTTCTGCTCCATAAGGGTCCAGCCCCATCTATCTCATGGACTTGCATTCCCTGTGTTTGTGTTAGGATAAATTAACAGCAGGAGTGATGGTTGCTGGTGCAGCCAGGGGGCTCTGGGCATCAGTGCTTGTGGGTCCCTGTCCCTCCCTCATGAGCACTGCCCCTTGGGTGCTGCCCCTGTCTACACTGCCCTCTGTTTGCCAAGCATGGCCTCCTGTTCCCCAGGCAGGTCCCTGGCACTGTCCCTCTCTGTGCTACCCCCCTTATGCTTCCTTTGTTCCAGGAGTGCCAGGTCGATCTGCTGCCAAGCTTGTGTTGGGTAAACCCACATTGGGTGAGGGTGGGGCTTGAACCTTCAACCTTTGGCAGCAGGTACTTTAGCCACTGGATAGCACCCCCAACCTCCCTAACTTCAGGGCCCCCTTTGTTCCCAGGGTGCATGCTCCATCCCTCAGATACCTGGGGTGGCTGTCCCCAGAGGGGCAGGGCTCAAGCCCTGTACCTCTGGCTCCAGAGGGGCAGATACTTATCCACTGCACCACTGGAGGAGGTCCCAAACCTCCCTCCCTTCTGACCTCCCTTATCCTTTCTTTGTTACCGGGGTGAGAGCTCCCCAACGCCCCTGAGGACAGCCACCACCAGCTTCCCGGGGGACGGAGCTGGCACCATGGGAACAAAGGACACATAAGGGGGGCCCTAAAAGTAAGGCAGTTGGGGGTCTCCTCCAGTGGTGCAGGGCATAACATACCTACCTATAGAGCCAGCAGCACAGGGTTCAAGCCCCTCCCACCCAACACAAGCTTGGTAATGGATGGACCTGGCACCCTTGGGACACAGGACAGATAAGGGGGGGTCTGAAGGCCAGAAGGCTGGGGGGAGGGGGACTCCTACAGTGGACAAGGTGCTTGCCTACAACAGCCCATCAGGAAAGCCTCTGCACTGCCCCTGCCTGCTGTGCCCTCCAAGCACAGTCCCTGCCTGCACCATTCCCCACACCAGTGGTACAAGTGCCCCTTACCCTTAGGGGTACCCAAGAGAAGTCTGAGGGGTATGTCAACACAACTGCAATCTGGAGAAACCTGAACTTTTGCTGTAAGTTTTACAGCACTTGATTGGTTTTGTACTTTTTACACGCAAAAATGTCATCGCCCAGCCAGCTACAATTAAGCTGCTTAAACAAATGTGTTGCGATGGTAGAAAAAATGTTGTGTCTGAAAACTGTAGGAACTGGGGGATCTAGGTAGATAGATACTTAGAAAAAAGGCTTAGGGACACTGCTCTAGACGACACGCGGCCCCTTGCAGCTCCGGCCTCCCAGCGGCAGGGGGAGCACCCTGCATCCCGGGCCTCTCTCGGCGCTCTGCCCCCGCGCACTCGATGGCTCCTCAGGCGCCGCTCTGCCCCGCGCGCTCTACGGTCGGTGTCCGGTTCCGGTTCCGCTCCCCTCCCCCCGCTTTGTGCTGGGAGAAGATGGCGGCGCGGGCGGGTTTCCAGTCGGTGACTCCGAGCGGCGGCGGCGGGGGGGCCGGAGCGCTGGGGCCGGGCACCCCGGGGCCCCCCGTCCGCATGGGCCCGGCTCCCGGGCAAGGCCTGTACCGCTCCCCCCTGCCGGGCGCCGCCTACCCGGTAAGACGGGGGAGGGGCGGCGCGGGGGCTGGAGGCAGGAGTGGGGGAGGGGATAGAAGTGGGGGAGAGGGAGGGGCCGGAGAGGGAGGCGGGGGAGGAGTCAGGAGCGGGCAGGAGTGGGGGAAGGGTCTGGGCTGGGGTGCCCCTAAGGGAACAATAGGAAGGGAGGAAGGTTCCTGAAGGTGAGAGTCAGGGGGTGGCCGGGTTTGTCTTTGTCTGAAGTGGGGGCAGTAAGTGGCGTGGGGTGGGGTGTGTCTGAGCACCCTCATGTCTTGCTGGCATAGGGGGTCCGGTGAGTACGGGGCTCTGGGGTGAAGGAGGATGTGGGATGACAGCAAGCTGGGGCTCATGGCAAGGGGAGAAAACACTCTCTGTGCATGGTGAGGTGACTTGGCCAACTGTGGGGAGGTGTATTTGAGGATAAGGAGGTAATGTTTGGGTAAAATCGGGGGCACAACAGGGTGAGAATGTAATCAGGGATGCCCTGAGGAAGGGTTACTCTCACTTTAAAAAGTGACCCTAAAGAGAAGATTGAGTAGGAAGAGGGGAGCTAGGAGCTGAACAAGGAAAGTGGAGAGGAGAGGCAGCCTAGACAAAATGAGTGAGCTGAGGCAAGGATGAGTGTTGGAGTATCTTATGGGAATGTCAGGAGTGATGATTCACTGAATGGAGGTGAATTGTAGGCAGGGGTTTGGACATAAGGCCTGCAGTGGGGAGAGGTGTGTAAAATTAAGAATCGTCCTTCATAGCCAGCTTTGCTGGTTATGGTGTATATGTTACAATCCCATTTATTCCTGGTTGGAAGCATCCCATTCTGGAGCTGCTAGCCCTGTTGTGATCTGAGTCCATCTAAGCAAGCCCATGAGTCACATGACTTTGTGCTCGCAGCAGACATGGCTTGGTAGCCTACTTGTGCTGAGGACTTAACAGCCCGTTGTTGGTGAGTCTCCATCTTTTCAAAGTTTGGGTTGGATGGAGACCAGATCCCTGTGTTTCTCTCCTCAGCGCCCTGGCATGTTGCCAGGCAGCCGCATGACACCTCAGGGACCCTCCATGGGTCCCCCAGGATATGGTGGGAGTCCCTCAGTCCGGCCTGGAATGGCCCAGTCTGGTTTGGATCAGTCCCGCAAGAGGCCAGCTCCTCAGCAAATCCAGCAGGTCCAGCAGCAAGCGGTCCAGAATCGTAACCACAAGTAAGAGGACAGATTTCTCACCTCATCATGAGGTTGATTTATCTTTTCTGTGACCACTTAGTGACTCCTCCTGAAGGACACCAAAGTCCTTCACAAGTTCTATAATTATAATACCACCAAAATCCAGCCCTCTCTAAAGCAGAAGGCTGGAACAAACCAGTTCACAGTATATTGCTGAATAGTTATTCAGAGTCTGGCAGATTTTGTCCAAAACACCAATGCATCCACCCCACCTACCCTTGCAAAAGTGCTAGGGAGACTCTCAATATCCATGTCGAGCAGACATAATCTGAGGTGGTTACGAAAGAAGAATGCTCATGAAGAAAGCAGTATCTAAATTGAAATAGGCCATTTATGAACCTCCAGAAAATAGGGATCAGATCATACATTTTTATCCATCATATCCAAAGAAACCCCTTTGGATGCTAGTGGGCCACATTACAAAAATGGACTGGCCAATATTCAGTAATTTGGATGCTTACCACTGATATCAGAGATCAGCACAATGCTTTGTTGTTTGGGTCATAACATTTGGGACTTCTGTGTGAGTATGTCTACACTTGCACCCTCTTTTGAGAGAGGGATGTAAATGCAGCTGAGCGAAATAACCCTTATTCCTCCTACAACGAGGTTTACCAGTTATTTCGGAAGAAGGGTTTTCTTTCTAAATAACCGCGTCTACACAGCTTTTATTATTTTGAAATAGCACCATAACATGAATATGCAAATGAAACACGGGAAATTAAAATCCGTGCTTCATTTGCAATTTTGCTCAGCTGCATTTGCATCCCTCTCTCAACAGAGGGTGCAAGTGTAGACATATCCTGTGTCTCTTGCTCCCAGCACACTCATGGACTTTTTTCTTTAATTGTTTTGGCTCAAACTGACTTAAACTTTTTGTGCAGCTACTTCGCTGGGTGATGGGAGCTTCAGATAATATTATTTAGCTCCTATGCAAGAGCACGAATTTGTATTACTTAACATATCAACAGTATTGCCTGGCTTAAAACACTTATCTGTTAAAAAATCCAACTTAATATTAAATCAAACCCGAGAGTCATTTTGTGCCAAAATAAATATTTAACCAAACACCTCTCCAAACTCAGGGCAACCCCAGCTGTCTATATCTGTTGGGAGACTTCAAATAATAGGTGGTCTTGGTCTTACAGGAGCTTCTGAGCTTCAGTCCTGCTTTGGCCTTGGGGAGGAAGGGATGGGTAAGGAAGGTGTATAGAGACTGACAGTCACAATAAACAGTCTTTGAAAGAGAGAACTGGACTGAGCAAGTACCCTCATAGCTGAGTCCCAAGACTGAGAATAAACCCACATCTGTGCTGCTTTTCTTGTGTTCTGGCTGTTTGAGGAACAAACTGGTTGCCATCTTAATACATGTATCCTTCTTTAAACAGCGCTAAGAAAAAGAAAATGGCTGACAAGATTCTACCTCAGAGGGTGAGTGAGGGTTTTTACTCATGCTGCCTCCGCTGCTATAGTTCTATGTTCTAAGCAGTTTCGGGGGAGAGAAGCAGTGTTCTTGATTGGCTTGTACTTTGCTGTAGATTCGTGAACTGGTACCAGAGTCTCAGGCCTACATGGATCTGTTGGCATTTGAAAGGAAACTAGACCAGACGATTATGAGGAAACGTCTCGATATCCAGGAAGCCTTGAAACGACCCATTAAGGTAAAGGAAGATAGTGCTCAGGTTTCTTATTGGGGTGCTTAGAGAGCTACACCTGAATTAAGAACGCAGGATTGATTTACATGGCATTTACACAAATACCCTCTTTCTTTTGTCATCTTTATATATACTCACGCTTCTGTAAACTCCACTCCAATTTATCTGATGAAGTGGGTTTTATCCATAAAAGCTTATGCCCTAATAAATCTGTAAGTCTCTAAGGTTCCTCAGGTGGTCTTGTTTTTATGACATTTGGATGGGTCTGTAAAGACTCATAGGAGTGTGATGTAGGTACAGAAGCAGCAGCTCAGGGGAACAGGTGGGAGCCAGTATACACGGGAAGCAACTCTCAAGCCGGCTCCCCACACGTATCTGCTCCCGTGGAGCTGCCTGCCCCCATGCGCTGCTGCCTCTTCATCAGAGGCAGCGGGAGGGTGGGCAGGCCTGGCTCTAAGCTCCCCGCCCCCACCATGTGTAAACATGTAACTTAAAAAATCCAGCAGTTACACGTGAACACACAAATACACATTAGTTAACATCCCTAGTCGGTTGTTTGCCTGGCTTGCTCTCTGGCCTGGCACTCTGTTTTTCAGGTGCAGGAGGTGAAAGTGAGTCCAGATTCTGTGGTTTCTTGGTTGTGACTGTGGCTGGCTGAGCAGGTCTACTTGCTTCTACATTTTATTGTTAACATTTAGCTGATGCTTTTCCTCTTAGCAAAAGCGAAAGCTGCGCATTTTTATCTCTAACACCTTCAATCCAGCCAAGTCGGACGCGGAAGATGGCGAAGGGACTGTTGCCTCGTGGGAGCTCCGGGTGGAAGGGCGGCTGCTCGAGGACGTGAGTGTGAGGAACTAAGCCCCTCTGGGACGGGCAAAGGAGCAGCATTCATTCTCCAGATAAGATGAGCTGAATGGGTGTGGGAGCTAAACCCTGCTGGGTTGACCCCAAAGAAGATACTGTCAAATGTCTGGGGTTGTAGGTGAAGACCAATTGTTTAGTGTCTAAGGATGGAAGTATGGGCTTTCTGTCCTAGATGATCACAATGATCCTTTTTCTGAGTGTATCCTTTCTTGCTTGTCTGCCCAAGGAGTCTGATGAGAAAGGGGAGAGGGTAAGAGGGCCAAATCAGTTGGCCAGCCTATGAGGTATGAAACTCCAATAATAATATTTAGTTCTTCATAGCTAAGAGGATTGATGGTGGGAGCAGATTTGTGACATTTTCCTTCCCTGCCTCTGAAACTAGACCCACAGATTTCATATAACGGGGCTGTGTGTTTGTTCCCCTCCCCAAAAAGTCTCTAGTCTGCCATGAGGAATTGCTTCAAGGCTGGATTTTCAGACCACAAGGGAAGAGTTAGGGTTTATGGTGGGTAGTTTGGTTCCTTCTTGATTCTTGGGTCTGTAACTCAAGGGTAACTTTGGAACAGAGGTTCCAAGATTCTAATCACCCTGTATTAATGTGACTGTTTTCCATGAACCTGGAAGAGACCTTGAATCCGCCTCACAGGAAGCTAGTCAGACATGGCTCTTGTGCTGCAGTTATTGGCAAGGGATTCCCAGGGGACATCCGTTTTGGATGTAAAATCTTTTCCAGTATTTCCCAGTTTGTTGTGAACTGTCCTGTGCTCTTGGGCTTCTTCCCTTTCATGCTGATCTGGGTAACACTTGAGGGATCTTTTTACTATAGTTTATGGGGCATAGCCTGCCAGACTAATTGCCAGGCAGATTGTGTGGAGAACAACAGCTTTTGATACACCTAGGTTCCCTAGAAATACACAGTCTCTACCCCTAGTGCAAGGGTGGGGAACCTTTTGTGCACCAGGGATCACTGACCCACAAAAAATTAGTCAGGGGTTGCACACAAGTGAGAAACAAACAAACAAACAAACAAACAAACCCATCCCTAACCAGCATAGGTTTGTCATTGCTGGGGAGAACCCCAAGCCTTAGGGGCCGGATTCAGGTAAGCCAGGAGCAGCATCTGGCCACAGGCCTTAGGTTCCCCACCCCTGCCCTAGTGGAAAGACAAATGTATGAATGACAGAGTTTGTGGGGGGAAGGGATATAAGACAGCAAAGAGGCTAGGGTAACCAGCAAACATTCCATTGGCTCCATGTGGGGGTTTTAGAGGGAGGTCTGGGTTTAGTATCAGTAAATGGGAATCACAGCATTTGTTTCCCATCAGTACTATTGTATGTGACCAGTGTTCTCCGCTACTGGCTGTGGCTGCCCTAACACTCCTTTTTATGCTGCCGCAGTCTGCTCTGTCCAAATACGATGCCACCAAACAGAAAAGGAAATTCTCCTCCTTCTTCAAATCGCTGGTGATCGAGCTGGACAAGGACCTGTATGGCCCAGACAATCACCTGGTGGAGGTGAGCTCTGCTTTGTTATACCCTATCCAAACGAAGTTGAGAATCTTGGTAACCTTGTCATTCTGGGAGCCCAGAGCTCTTGAGTGTTGAGCCCAGTTCAAGTACTGACTTGCTAGGAGCCCTTGGGCAAACTTCTTCACCTCTTAATGTAAGAATGGCCATTATGGGTCAGACCAAAGGTTCATCTAGCCTAGTACCGGTCTTCTGACAGCGACCTATGCCAAGTCCCCCGGAGGGAATTAACAGAACAGGTAATCCTCAAGTGATCCCTCTCCTGTCCTCCATTTTTAGTGTCTAGCTAAGGGCACCATCCCTACTAATCCTGGCTAGTAGCCATTGATGCACTGATTCTCCATGAGCTTAGCTTGTTCTTTTTATAGTCTTTGCTTTCACAACATTTTCTGGCAAGGAGTTCCACAGGTTGACTGTGCATTGCGTGAAAAAATATTTCCTTTGTTTGATTTAAATCCTACTGCCTGTTAATTTCATTTGGTGACCCCAAGTTCTTGTAAAAACGAGGAGTCTGGTGGGATCCTGTGCAGATGCATCTGACAAAGTAGTTTTTACCCATAAAAGCTTCTGCCCAAATAAATCAGTTAGTCTTTAAGGTGCCACTGGACCCTTGTTGTTTTTGCAGATACAGACTAACACAGCTATCCCTCTAAGCCTAGTTCTTGTGTGAGGAGAAGTAGTAAACACCACTTCCTTATTTATTTTCTCCATGCCAGTCATGATTTTATAGACCTCTGCCATATCCCCCTGGATCATCTTTTCCAAGCTGAAAAATCCCAGTCTGATTAATCTCTCCTCATATGGCAGCTGTTCCATACCCCATGCATTTTTGTTGTCCTGTCCTTTTCCAGTTCCAGTATTTATTTTTTGAGGTGGGGCGGCCACATCTGCATGCAGTATTCAAGATGTGAGAATACCACTAATTTCTATAGAGTCTATGAAATGGGGATAGTGCTAACCTCCCTCATAGAGGTTGAAACTTGTTGGGTAAGAAGATAACTTTTGGTTGTGCCCTTTCTGCTCCATTCTGATTACTAAGAACAGCATCGGAATCCCTCAGCTTTGTACGATTAGTATATGTGAAGCTTTGGGCTAAAGATGCTCCTGTGTGCAAAGTCACAGACCACATGTGCTTGTCTCTTCTGTTCCCTGTACTTGGAGCAAGTTTGATAACCCTGGGAAGGTAGCAGAGATGGATGAATAACCTGGGCATGCTGTTGGGAATCATTCATGATGAAGGCGATCAATAGTACGTGCTGCTTGCTTGCAGCACAGCTGGTATTTTGAGGAACCTAATACACTTACACTCTTATTTGAAAGAGGCTAAGAACACCTGCCTTAGGAAAGCGGCTAATGCAGAGTTATTCGCAATCAGCTGTTTCTAGGTGTAGTGAATAATTGTTGCATCCAAGCCCATTGTTTTTTGGGACAGCAACGTGATCCATGCCACATAAATGAAGCCCCCTTTGCAGCCACTTGTGAGTTCACATTTCATCTGTCTCATTCTTCCCTGATGCTCCAGGACAGTAATCTTTGACCTTTAAAACTGGTGAGCTGTGCGCTCCTCTGATGAACCCTCCTCGCACTATTCACCGCAGCAGTTCCAGCCTCCTTTCAGAGGTGTTGTCAGAGCCACCACAACTGTCTGTAGAGTGCAGGGGCACGTGGCAGAGCTCACATGCTGTCATATGGGCAGGATCTTTGGGGGGAGGAGTTTGTGTCATCCCTGAACTCCAATTACAGGTAAGCGTTGTGCCTTCCAGGCAACAGGAGCAGAGGGAATGGCCTGGCAGTCTGTCTCTCTAAACCACCACCCCTTGCTTTTTTTTTTTTTCCAGTGGCACAGAACTGCCACCACCCAGGAGACGGATGGCTTCCAGGTGAAGAGGCCTGGGGATGTGAATGTGCGTTGTACTGTCCTCCTGATGCTGGACTATCAGGTAGGAAGGCTGTTGGGGAGTGAGGAGTGCCTTAACATCAGATTTGTGACTGGGATGAGCCCTATTGGCAGCTGCCTCATCCTTACTCCCACCTCTGTTATGCTCTTGTCTCCTCAGCCTCCGCAGTTCAAACTTGACCCCCGCCTGGCTCGTCTCCTGGGGATTCATACCCAGACCCGACCAGTGATCATCCAGGCACTGTGGCAGTACATCAAGACCCACAAGCTACAGGACCCCCATGAGCGGGAGTATGTCATCTGCGACAAGTATCTCCAGCAGGTAAAGATGTCTCTAACGTAGGGTGGCTGGAGTGTTGTGTTTGGGACAGGGGACAGCTTTGGCTCCTCTTGCCAGGAACCAGAAGTTCTCCAGGCTGCCCCTTTCCCAGCGCTGAGCAGCTTTCCACTCCACCCCCTCTTTCTCTTGCAGATATTTGAGTCCCCGCGAATGAAGTTCTCTGAGATCCCGCAAAGGCTGCATGCTTTGCTCATGCCCCCTGAACCAATCATCATTAACCATGTGATCAGGTGAGACTGGCCCCTGAGGTGCTGTTTGTTGGGAAGGGCGGATAAGTGAGCTAGTGAGACTTGGATGGGGAGATGCTCCTTGTTACAGTCAGTTTCGGTAGCAGCTGAAATTCCTGCTCTTCTCCATCTTTCCACACGTCATTCTGACCTGTGTGCGTTCAACAGCTGCTTTTCCAATTCACCAAGCACTGGTTCTGTAAATCCTTGCTTTTTTTCCTCCCGCCAACACTCATCTCCACACTGTGCTTGTACTCTCGTGTTTGAACGCCAGCCCTTGCGCTGCCCTTCTAGATTGTAAGCTTCCGGTGCCCTGTGCAGCATGCAGGATGTGTGCCAGGGAGGTGAAGCATTTCCCTGCTCCTCAGTGTTACTGACCCCTTTTGCCTGTTACAAAAACTAAATGCAATGCAGAAGTCAATACTGTCTTCCCTACCCCCGTGTCTCAACCTCTGGAACTCAGAGATGCTCAAACACTGACTCAGGCTTCTCGCTTTTTCTGGGTGTTCTTTTGCTGATGTTCACAGTGTTGACCCAAATGACCAGAAAAAAACTGCCTGCTATGACATCGATGTGGAAGTGGATGATACTCTTAAAACTCAGATGAATTCTTTCTTGCTGTCCACAGCCAGCCAGCAGGAAATCGCTGCCCTGGATAACAAGGTAGGAGCTGGGTCCTGCCCCCCCAGCTATAAGAGTTTGTGTGCTGGGGTGAGGTTGGCTGGCGCTCTTGTTGCAGGGCAGATCTTTCTTGTGGCTTTCTTGAATACAGATTCATCTAGTGACTTTATATTTGGGATCTGGAACAGTGAGAGCAACATTTCTGCCAGGCTAGCACTGTTTCTACGGTACCAAATCACATGGCAAGAGTCTTTTTACTTACCCAGAAAATAAAGTTGAGAGTGAGTGATTAGAAGAAAACTGGTTTAATGTTAGAACAAGGGACTGGGAATTGGAATGCTAAATCCTCTTCCCGGATCATATACAGGAGATCTTGGGCAAGTCGCTTCATTCTGTGCCTCTCTCTCGCTACAGTGGAGTAATGTGACTCTATGGCTTGGAGGGATTGTCAGGCTTCCTGGTAGTTACAGCCCTGTGAGATCTTTGGATGAACGGCACTGAATGAACTGAGTGTGCATGTCAGGGCGTTGGTGAACCTACTGCCCTGTCTCTATAGGTAGAGGGATGTGGGATGGGATGCATGTCACACATCTGGGTCAACACAGAAATGTGAGAGTTTTCCATCGTAACATGTTGGACCCTTTGGTTTGTATTGCCTCTCTGTTGGGTTGGCTCTGTGCTCTGATTCAGCAATACCCCATTCCTGTATTTCTCTCTCAGATCCATGAGACAATAGAAACCATTAACCAGCTGAAGACACAACGGGAGTTCATGCTGAGCTTTGCCCGTGATCCCCAAGGCTTCATCAACGACTGGCTCCAGTCGCAGTGCCGAGATCTAAAGGTAAAAAGGTTTTGCCCTTTTGTGTGGAAGGTCAACAGAGGCTCAGTCCATCCACTCAGATTCTTCTTGTTCAGGGAGCAGCTGAGATCCATGCAGGGGCACAACGTGCAGGTCTGCAACCACAGCAAGAATTGGAATTGAGCACCAGGATTTCAGTCTGACAGCATTGGCTGGGCCAGGTCTTGCTGGAGCCTGCGTGGGGGAAGTGCTTGTCGTTAGCCCAGGACATGGGGGAGGGTAATTGGGCAGCTTCATGACTCTGGGTTGTAAGCTGCTCTCTTGGTGCCTCCAGACCATGACTGATGTTGTTGGGAATCCAGAAGAGGAGCGTAGAGCTGAATTCTACTTCCAGCCCTGGGCCCAGGAAGCTGTCTGCAGATACTTCTACTCCAAGGTGAGCTTTCCCCTGGGGGGGGGGAATCCAGCCACACCAGGCAGCTGCTGCGCTGCTTGCAGGGAGGTGCCGTAAGCTTAAGCTGGGCATAGCAACCAGGCACATGGTTTCACCCACATAGCTCGGCTGATGCATTTCAGTCCTGATCTCCAATGCACTGTGGACCTGGATTTGCCTATTCCAAGTCCTATTGCTTCAGATATGGTGATGCAACTTTGGGGGATAGCTTTGTACCGTCACTAAACCAGGGATGGGCAACCTTCTTTGGGATGGCTGCTGATCCACAGAAAAATCAGTCGGGGGTTGCACACAAGTAAGAAGCAAAAAAAACACCCCTCACTGACGTGGCCCGCAGACCCGCAACTGAGGAGAAAGACACTCCCCATATTCCCCTTGCACACCAGAGCCTATGTGGAGCCCAGCCTAGTAGATTTTGTGTGCTCCAGTCTACAGGGGGGGAAAGGGAAGGGAGGCTGGAGTGCCAGCATGGGCTTCCCAGTGTTGGGGGGGGCTGGGGCTTGTGGGGTTGAGGTTCCCCACCCCTGCACTAAACAGTCACCAGTGCTGGAAAGACTCCATCATATGATTTGCTGGCTTAGATCCAGTTAGTATCAAAACCAGTGTCATGATACTAGTGTTAGCCCTTCCCACCATCTTGCTGCCTTCCCATTGAAATCTGTTACCCGGACCTCCTTTATCACAAGCAGACCCATGGTTCTTGGGCTTGCTGAGGGTCCCTTGTGCAGTGTATCTGCCCCTCCCTGCTGGGATGCATGCTGGCTTGGCCGTTGCTTTCAGCTCTCTGAACAGGAGCAGTCCGCAGGGTGCTGCAGAGCTGACGTGGGCCCTGTCAGAGAGCTGGTGCCACACCCAAAATCCCCTGCATGAAATTGAAACTGCCCCATCACAGGCTTCTTGCTAAGCAAACCAAAAAGATTCTTTGCCCTTTTCTTAGACCTTTGTGTCAGCCTGAAGAGCTGTGCCCATGCACTAGTTCCCTCAGAGCACTGGAGGAGGGAGGCACTTCAAAATGGGGATGCCCGGGCACAAGCATGTCCCAGCTCATGCAGGGAATGACTGGTAAAGCTGGCATTAGAACCCTGGCATCCTGACTCCATTGCCTTCCTCTAACCGCTAGGCAGTGCAGCCTTCTTGCTGTGCAGGGAGTGCATCTCCACTGGCCTGGGGAACAAATTGCAATCTGTGCACTGTGCTCCAGACAGGATTGAGGCAGCAGGAAAGACACAGCCCAGCTAAGGAAAGAGTCCGGTTTCTTTCCTAGGGGCTGTGAATGGGTTTGGGCTCATGGTTCCTTTCCTCCCTCCAGGCCTGGAGCATTTGCTAGTGAGATTCTGACTTACCTTGCCCTGTAAGTCTATTAAAGCAGGGGGTCTGGCTTCTCCTTCCACAGGTGCAGCAGAGACGGCAGGAGCTGGAGCAGGCACTGGGAATCCGCAACACATAAGCTGCCCCACTCTGCCCCTGACCAGAAGGCATCACAGCTATTTGTGGAGACTGAGAGCTGCAGGGGTCACTGTTTAGGCCCACACAACCCCCGCTCCGGCATAGAGACCTGCAGCCATCACTCACCTCTGGGTGTCCGTATCAGTGTGACTCCTGAGCCCCACGGGGCTTTCGGGATGTAGCAAGCAGACAGGCTCAAAGGGTCACACACTGCTACCTGCTTTCCTCCCTCACTGAGGCCTTGTCAGTCCCCAAGCCGACTGTCTCTGCATTGCCTGTAACATGCCCAATATCCAGTGTTGCTGCAGGCTCAGAACTTCTCTTGAGTTTAGAACCTTACTACAGCCCCTTCTCCTCCAAAACTCCGCTCTAGTTCTTGCACCCCAGAGAACGTGGGGCTAGCAAGCCTCTCCGCTTGGATCTGCCATGTGGACAGAGCCCTGGGGCCATTCACTTCCCAAGGTCCCCTGAGACGCAGCAGGCAGAGCTCCTACATATTGGCACACGCTGTCCCCCTAGGGGGTGCTCTTGCATTGTCCCTTGTAGGACTCTCCTCTCCTGCAAGAGGGTTTCTGTGCTGCGTGGAGAGCTGTTTTTCCCATCAAGTCTCTGTCTTAGTTAAAGCTCCATTCCTGTTCCCTAGGCCTGGAGCACAAGGGAGACCCTGGCTCAGCATAGGAATGGAGGAGCTATGAGGAGATGACTCTGCTGCATGCATAGTTCTCATGCAGGATTGAGCAGCAATGCAGTCTTGCTCTTCCTGCTCCAGGAAGTGGGGAATGCGCCCACCGCTGCTGCTCCTTGCAGTGGGATTATGCAGGAGCAGAAAGCCTTAGGGTCATTTCTTGGAGGTGGCTGATGATGATTCTGCATCTCTGCCTTTGGTGAAGTGAATGGCCCCTTGCGTATATCTGAGGATGTAAGGAGGCAGCCTGGGCCTCTGCCGACAGCTCCAAACAAGTTAGCAGATGTCAAGGCTCCTCTGCTTTGTCGTCTTCCATGATTGGTCAGAGAGTAGGTTCTGCGGCTGTCCCAGGGCAGATGATCGAGTATGTGCGGGGGGGTTTCTCCAGCTGGGAGAGTAGCAGCCTAGATGCTGCTTCATGGAATGAATTAGTGCCCTTAACCCTCAGGGCCATGTGTGTGTGGCAGGCATGTTGGTGTGTGGGGGGGGTGCACTCTTTACCTGGGGCTAAATATTTCTGCTCAGATTCCTTTTTGGACTGAAGTGAATGGGCTCTGAACCTAGTTGGTTGGGCTCTTCTGACGTTAGCTGCAAAATCATGTTACTGACAAACAGCCTCACAGTATCCAGAAGTGTTGTTGAGGGGCTGCTATGAAATTGGGAGCCACTATAGCCCGTATTTGTGTGTGAGAGAAAGAGAGAGCAACAATGTGTCTGCAAATAATAGACTTTCCATCCTTCCCTCCCTTCTGTACCCTTAAAAAATTGCCCCTGTGTAGCACCAGGGGCTGAAGTCCTGGTCCCGGTTAATGCAGACCACCGGCTTCTCAGGGCAAGTAATAGTGAAGGATACTTGGATATTGCCTAGACAAGTGTACCTGTTGCAGAATTACTGTTTTTATTAACTGATTATGGTTTTTCATGGACCAAAATTTTTTTTGTACTGTACCCTTGTAGATGTCAGTTTTAATAAAAGCCTCCTATGAAGGAAGCCACTCACCCTCCTGTGCTGGCAAATGGTAACTTGAAGTTGTGTAGCAGGCAGCTCCTGCTACATCACTGCTGTGGAAAGGATGAAATGACCTCTTGCTTATACCTGCAAGCCCCTTACGTAGTGGGAGCTCTGTTCATTGGGGAAGGGCATGCAGGAACAGTAGACACCACTCCCTTTTAGGAGGAAGACAGCTTGTTTAGATGGTCCAAATTTTACTCCCCTTTAAATTGTGTGGAATTTAGAGGGTGCTTCATTATTTATAGAGCCTGACCAAATTCATGGCCATGAAAATCCTGTTACAGACCATGAAATCTGGTCTTTTATGTGCTTTTATCTTATTCTATATAGATTTCATGCAGGGATGTAAAAATATATACAAATATTAACCATGTAACTGATAAAAATTATCACAAGTTACACTTAATAGTGGGGCTGCTGCAGTGGGCCCAACTGGGCTGGAGAAGCCCCCTGCTCCTCTGCCTACTGAGGGACTGCGGCAGCTGGCCTGGGCACTGGTTACCCAGTTACCAATAACCATCACCCAGTAAGGGTGATGCTTACTGGGTAACTGTTTACCTATTTACATCCCTAATTTCATGAGACCAACATTTCTCAAATTGTGGATCCTGACCCATAAGAGTTGCAGTAGGGTCACAAAGTTATTTTGGGGGGTGGGCCACCCTTATGTGCTGCCCAGCTCTGAAAGCAGCCCCGCCTCCAGGAGCCACACACATACATACAGAACTCCCTGCTGGGACAGGATCCCTACAGTTACAGCACTGTGACAATTCAGATTTAAATAGCTGAAATAAATTTACAATTTTTAAAATCCTATGGCTGAAGTTGACCCAAATGGACTGAATTTAGTAAGGTCCTAATTATTTACATTGACTTTTCTAAAGCTACCTAAAAAGCCATGGATTTGGCATTAGACAAATAAGGTGGATGAGATAACATTGTTTATAGGACCACCTGTTGGGGAGAGAGAGAGAGAGAGAAGCTTTTCAGCTTGTACAGAGCTCACATCTGGGTCTCCAGAAGTTGTTTGGGCCATCAACAGGCTCTGAGTCTGCCACACCTATAGAAGAGCTCCCTGTAAGCTCAGAAATTCTCTCACCAATGGAAGTTATTCCAGTAAAAGCTTCCTTGATTGCTAGTAGTTAGGGACCAGCACAACATACATGGATTTGGCATTGCTTCCTGTTGCTAGGAGATTGCAGTTAACTCAAAGGGAGCAGTACAGCTTTGTATGAGAGGTGTTATAGTGAGTTAGAGACAATCCCTCATTCTTGTAAGGGAGAGCTCCTCCTGGCTCCACCTTGGGTAAATGGAAGTGTAGAAGGTTTGCTGTCTGTCTCCACAGCCAGATACAGTTGAATGGCAACGGGGATTAGAGTAAAATTCTTGTGTCCCAGTTCTGCCCACAGCCCCCTTCCAGCAAAGTATAAATGTCTGCTGAAGTAAATGTAAGGGGGAGGGTGGTTTCTGAGTCTGAGCAAGGGAAGTGAAAAGGTTTCCTCATTCTGTGCCTGGGACCTTGACTGCAAGATGCTTCACTTTGATAAAGGCAAAATTATCATCACACTTGAAACAACTGTTTTTTTATTTAGAAAAACATCCTGGCAGTGTTTCTGTCTCTGAGTCCTGTCTGCTCACTTTGCAGATGTCTTGGTCACGTTGCAGCCTTCCCCCCACTAATGTAACCCATCTGCTTCCAACCTTCGGGGCCCCTGCCCCAAATAGCTCATCCCTAGCCTTGCACTACTTTTCGACCTTATTGATTCCCTTGCCTCATGGCAAGCATCTGGCTCTGGGCTTTAAAACAAAATGTTCTGCCACATAAAGGTCTTTATTGTTCCGCTGCATCCCTAAGGCATTGGCTGATTCCAGGGCCAATGCTGGAATGGCTGCCCCGAAAGGCAAAATGTGGCCCCCTTCGGGCTTTGTCCCTTCCATAGAAATTCTGCAGTTCTCGCTGCTGGTGGCCTTGGCTCAGAGGAGCTGGTAGGCAGAGAGCGCCCAGCCTTTGCTGTGCCTGGCCTCCCTGCCCCATGCCATGTCAGGGACAACAGCACTAATGCTTGTCTCGCCAAGGGCTTGCCGTGGTGGGCTATGGGCAGTCTGGGGGAATGGGCACAGTGGGGGACGACAGGAGGGGAAGTGAAGGGGGAAATGTCCTTTGTCTCTACTGCCCCTCGTCCCCCCATTTTCCTGACACAACCTCCACCCCACAGACTGGGCCAAGCAGGAGGCGTGGCTTGCTGCCTTTGTGGGCGTGGTTTTGTGGCGAGGGGCGTGTCCCACCCGACATATGGGGGCGTTAAGTGCCCCCCGTCCTGGAGGCGCTGCTCAGTCGCCGCCCCCTCGTTCCCGACCATGGGCGGACGGAAAGTCTGTATCGTGGGCTCCGGGAACTGGTGAGCTGCCGCCCGCGGAGCCTGCGCCGGTGGCTGCGGGGGGTCCCAGCCGAGCGCTCCCCCTGCCACCCCCGGACGGGCCGCGCGCTGCCCCGGGGCGCTGGCCCCCGCCCCCACGCGCCAGCTGTTGCGGGCTCGGGGCTGGTCCTGCCAAGCGGGGAAGACTCCGGGCGGGGGGACGGGCGGCGAGTCCCAGTGTGACAGGGGGGCGCCTAGCTCTGCAGGGGCCCGGGTGAGAGCCCGCTCGGAGCTTCTGCTGCCGGGGCCCCCATGCCCCTCTTGGGGCCTGATGGGGGGCCCCGCGACCTCCCTCCCCCCATGCATCTGCCTCCTCTGCTCCCTGCAGGGGCTCTGCCATCGCCAAGATCGTGGGCAGCAATGCGGCCCAGCGGGAGCAGTTTGACCCCACGGTCACCATGTGGGTGTTTGAGGAGGAGGTGGGCGGCCGGAAACTCACCGAAGTCATCAACACACAGCACGAGAACGTCAAATACCTGCCCGGGCACAAGCTGCCGCCCAATGTGGTGAGTCCCACATTTTATTGGGGGGTAGGGGGGCAGCGGGAGCCAGGGACAGGATGGGGAGAGGCCTGGAAGCCTCCTGGGGTTTCACAGGAAGGCTGAAGTGCTGGGCAGCAACCACACACATGGCAAAGGCAGGGGACCTCAGGGTCCAAAGGTGTCTGGGGCTCCTGCTCAGACCAGCCCTGTGCATGGAAGAGGCTCCTGTGCCTGCTGCCTGGACTGCTAAACCAGCCCTTGGTGGGCCCTAGCACCCAGCCACATCACATGACCTGAGAGGCTAGGAAGAGCCAGAGTCATGGCTCCTTTGCTGGGTGGATTGAGGGTGTCTGGGGGGAGAGTCCTTGGAGTCAATTGCCTCCTCTCCTGCCACAGCAGAGCCCTGAAACACAGTCATGGCTGGAGGAGCTGGCTGGAGTCTCTCCCAGCAGCGGGAAGATGGGGGAGGGGGTTGCCTGTTTTAAAGACTTGTCTCCTTGGTGATGGAGGTAATAAATAACTATCGGCGCCCGCTGGTTCTCCGATGCCAGGAGGCAGGTGGAAGGGCTTGTGTAACCGCTGTGGAGAATGGCTCACAGACTGTTACTCATTCATGCAGTGACCTTGCTCTGTGCTCCCTGCAAGTGGCCCCTGCTGCTCTCACCCCATGAAGTCCCCCCTCAGCCCCTGCTGTTTGGATGACCCTGTGTCTCACCCACGGCACTCGCTTTCCTGGGGCACTGGGCGCTCCCGTCACTCCGATGGGAACAGCGCTGCATGTCTGGTTGTGCTTCAGGGTGCCAAGGCCTGCAAAGTGCCCCTGCCTCTCCAGTGGCCTGTGCTGCTTCGGGGGCATCCTCTGTTACAGGGCCATGTGCCAGCAGGGGAATGGACGGGGTTAAACTCAGCTAAGGACCCCCTCTGCCCGATAGGCATGTGGTCTCCCCATCCATCAGCCTCATCTCCCTGCACCGCAAGTTTCCTATCTCCTTAGCTGGCCTCTCTCTGCCCATCCTGGCCATGGGCTGAGCCTTTCTCCAGGCCGTGCTCTGCCATTTGCAAGTCCGGCTTTCCCACTGGATCCTTCCCTCAAGACCCTGCTTTAAAGCTTCATCAGGAGCCAGGTGAACTTCTCTCATAGACCATGCTTCCTCCACAGGGGAGCCCCAGTAGCCCCTATTCCCCACTGCTCCAAGCCCCTTCTCACTAGGTAGCAGCATGGTGACAATGGTCACAGCTCCTTGGTGATGGGCCTGTTCCCCTGCAGGTGGCAGTGCCAGATGTGCTGAAGGCCTCAGCAGGGGCAGACATCCTCATCTTCGTGGTGCCCCACCAGTTCATCGGCAAACTCTGTGAGCAGCTCAAAGGCCATGTGAAGAAGGAGGCCATCGGGGTGTCGCTCATCAAGGTGGGAGCAGCGGGAGCAGCATCGAGAGGCTCAGCAGCCAAGCATGGCTCACTGGGATGGCTCTGAGCACTGGCTCGCAGGGCCCAAGCTGTGTAGTAGACAGGAGCAGCAGGTGCTGGAGGTGGCCAGGTCTCTAGGTGGAAGGACTATAGAGTGGGTATTTGGCTGTGGGACTGTAGGGGGAATATGACTATCACATGCAGAGGAAAAGTCCCGGAATGAAGGGAGACTATGGACCAGGCATTACGGTAGGGGGGGCTGGGGCTGGTGAAGGGATAACAGAGCTGGGGCATGGAGGTGAAGGTTAGGGCACTCTAGGAACAGCTCAGATCCTCAGGTCTAAGGCATGAAGGTGGGCCATGGGGCAGGGTTTAGTGCAGATGGGGCACAGAGGACACAGAGAGGGATGTAACAGGGTGCTTGGGTGTTATCAGGGAGCCAATCCCCTGGGGGAATAACCACTGTTCTTGGTTGCATTGCAGGGGGTGGATGAGGGCCCGGAGGGGCTGAAGCTGATCTCGGACATTATCCATGAGTGGCTGGGCATCGAGATGAGTGTCCTGATGGGGGCCAACATTGCCAATGAAGTGGCAGATGAGAAGTTCTGTGAAACGACCATTGGTAAAGAGCCAACCTTCCCCCCCCACACACACACACTATCGCCCCCTCAGGGCAGGGCTACCAGGGGTTAAAATATCTCCCCAATCAGGGGCTGTACCAGTCTTTCCTCCCAGGATGGGGGTCCTGCCTTCCACCCATCTTGCCCACAGGTAGTGGGGGGTGGGGGAGAGGCCTCCATGGGTAGTCAGATGCTGAGGGAACGGATGCCAGAGCCATATGCCAGAGCTTAGTTGAATTGTGTTAGAAAAGTGATTCTCCCCCCTCCCCCCCCATCTCTGCACCCTGATGTGGGTCTTGGCGCATTGGCCAACCTCAGTAGCACGAAGGAGGGCGCAGGGATGTGGGCTGTGCGTAGCCCAGCTCTGCTTTTGTGTGGGGGGAGCTGTCTGGGCTCATGGTCTCCGTGGGCACTGGTGGCAGAACCCTCCTCTCGTGTCCAGTCTCAAGCCCGTTATTCCTGAGGATGGAAGCATAAATGTGCTGGGTTTCCTGCTCTCTGGATTTTCTGGCTTTGCACCAGATGGAGAAGCCAGAAATGTCGAAATAATGTCGAGCTGGAGGACTTCTTCCTCCGACTCCTGTAACCCTCATTGTATGAGGAGTAAGGGAAGCTGGAGGAAGAATGCTCTAACTCGCACTTCCTGCTGTGTAGACTGCGCCAACAGCCAAAATAAGCTATTTCGACTTCAGCTACACAATTGACGTCGCTCAAGTTGCGTAGCTTAACTCAGCTTTAGCCCTGTTGTGTAGACGTGTCCTGAGGCAGCTGGGGCCCTTGAGGAGAGCTGAGCAGAGGTCCCGTGGCAGTACATTAAGGGAACTTCTGGTGACTCTCTCGCAGTAGTGCAGCTTGCACGCTCAGCTGATGACAGGGCATCTGTGTGGCCTGTCTGTGGAACCCAGAAAGCAGCCAAGCTCATCAGAGCTGCTGCCTGCCTGGGGCACCTCCTCTGCTCATGAGATTTGGCTTAAAAAGCAGCCAAGACACAGTAAAGGAGGGAGAAGAGACTATAACATTGCAAATCCATCATGCTCTTAGTCCTAATCACATGCGTCTAGACTGGCCAGTTTTTGCGGAAAATCATCTGCTTTTCCGCAAAAACTTGCCAGCTGTCTACACTGGCCTCATGAATTTCCGCAAAAGCACTGACGATCTGATGTAAGATTGTCAATGCTTTTGCGGAAAAACTATGCTGCTTCCGTTCGGGCAAAAGTCCCTTTTGCGCAAAAGTTTTGCGCAAAGGGGCCAGCTTTCTCTTGCTCCTCATACAATGAGGTTTACAGAAGTCGGTGTAAGAAGCTCTTAATTTCAAAATAATGGACTTGCTGTGTGCTGTGCAATAATGCTTCTGTGAGGACATGCCCCTAGGCTACGTCTACATTGCAGCCTTTTGTCGGCAAAGACAATGCAAATGAAGTGC
>CM057845.1:256182147-256192147 GCA_030068395.1 Apalone spinifera | reverse complement strand
CACATCTCAGCGCATTTCCCCTGCCCCTTTTTCCCCAGAGGTCACTTGTCCCCACATTGTGTCAGTTTCCCCCTCATCTGGCTGTGGCTATGAGGTATCAGAGAGTGGGTTGCTGGGAAAGGAAGCCCCAAGGCTTGACAAAGCCCTGGCTGGGTTGATTTATTTGGGATCAGTCCTGCCTTGGGCAGGGGGCTGGACTTGATGACCTCCTGAGGTCTCCACTAGCTCTATGGTTCTATCATTCTAAGTCCTGGTGGGTAGACCCTGCTTTTAGCTGCTCAGGGCGAGGGTGCTGTGTGTAGCTGTGGGGGTTGTGTTAATGCTGGGTCCCAGGGGAGAGACTCCTGCTCTGGAAAAGGCACCTTTGCTGCCTTTTGCCAGTGGGACTCTGGAGTCCTTTCGTGGGGCTGGGGGGAGCTGGCGCTGGACTAGTCCGTGTGCCATCTCTGATGCCCCAGCATAGGTAAACCAGATTCCTTCCCAAGGCCCCAGCTCTAAAAGCTCAGCCGCAGGGCTGGGCAGTCAGGAGTGCAGGGGCATGAGTTCATTGGGCAGGTGGAGGTTGGGCACAGTCTTTCTCCAGGGCTGTGTCTAGACTGGCAAGTTTTTCCGCAAAGGCACCTGCTTTTGTGCAAAAACTTGCCAGCTGTCTACACTGGCCGCTTGAATTTCCGCAAAAGCACTGACTTCCTACTGTGTGAAATCAGTGCTCTTTGCGGAAATACTATGCTGCTCCCGTTCGGGCAAAAGTCCCTTTTGCGCAAAAGTTTTGCGCAAAAGGGCCAGTGTAGACAGCTAAGATTTGTTTTGTGCAAAAAAGCCCCAATGGCTAAAACGGCGATCGGGGCTTTCTTGCAGAAAAGCGCATCTAGACTGGCACGGACGCTTTTCTGAAAAAAGTGCTTTTGCGCAAAAGCATCCGTGCCAATCTAGACGCTCTTTTTCCGCAAATACTTTTAACGGAAAAACTTTTCCGTTAAAAGCATTTGCGGAAAATCATGCCAGTCTAGACACAGCCCAGGAGTCCCTGTTGGTAATGCCTCTCCCAACTCCCTTTAGGCTGCAAGAACCTGGAGCATGGGCAAATCCTGAAGGAGCTGATGCAGACACCCAACTTCCGGATCACTGTGGTACCAGAGGCTGACACCGTGGAGATCTGTGGGGCCCTGAAGGTGCATGAAAGGGCAAGGCATGGGGATAGCAACAGGCCTGGCCTATCACCTCTGCAGGCCTGAGGTGGTCTTTGGCTGGGTTACCGGGGTAACGCCTCTGTGCTGGCACAAGCATCATGGGAGCAACAGGGAGGCCTTATTGTTACCCCACCTCTGGCAGCAGCATGGCCATGCTGAGGCAAGTGGATGTAGTAAGGATGCCACCTCAGTCTCCCATCCAGGTGTGGGCCTGATCCAGCCCTGCTTAGCTGATAGGCGCTGAGCAGGAGCAGCAGGTGTGAACCCTCAGGACCAGCTGCGATGCTCCAGGACCATGGAGGTGTCTCGTGGCACTGACGGCTGGTAACAGGCCCCTTCTGTGCTGTCGTCTCCCCCAGAACGTTGTAGCCGTAGGGGCTGGTTTCTGTGACGGCTTGAGCTTTGGGGACAACACCAAGGCAGCTGTGATTCGCCTCGGGTTGGTGGAGATGATCACCTTCTCCAAGCTCTTCTGCAAGGGCCCTGTCACTGCGGCCACCTTCCTGGAGAGCTGTGGGATCGCCGACCTCATCACCACCTGCTATGGCGGCAGGAACCGCAGGGTGGCCGAGGCCTTTGTCAAAACCGGGAAGGTGCGTGTCAGGGTGGGGAGCGTTGGTGGCAACAGAGACTTGAGCCTCCTGCTCTTTCGTGGGGGAAGGAGGGACGGGGCTGGGCAGGGACTGGGATGTAGCCAGAGGTGCCCCGTGGCTCAGAGCACGGTGGCCTCGCTCCTTGGTGAATCAGATCAGCACTTGGTGTCCCTGCGGCCAAGGCTCAGTTGGTGCTGGATGCTGTGGAGGCCCCATCCATCACTAGAAAGAGCTCTGCCCTGACAGGGCCCTGCCCGCTCTCCTCATTGCTGGGGCACTGCCAGGAGCTGGGAGGTCCGATCCGCTCTCTGCAGCGCATGTGGTCCTCCCCTGGGAGGGAGTTGTCTGACCAGGGGAAGCCAGGAGAGGCTGGGGCCAGGGCTGAGGGCGAACAGTCCCCACTCACCTTACAGTCGAGTTGTATTTGGCTGGTTTAGTCCATTGAGCAGCTGGAGAAGGAGATGCTGAACGGACAGAAGCTGCAGGGTCCCCAGACGTCCGCCGAGCTGAACCACATCCTCAAACACAAGAACCTGGTGGAGAAGTGAGTGCTCTTGTCCCTCCCCCAGGCCTCGCCCATAGTCTCCCATTGAGCCCCATCTGTGAGTGGGTCGGACTCTCTGCCACATCCGATGCCTTAGCTCTGCCCCCACAGATGCAGATGTCAGGCACAATGGGCAGTGTGTGCTGTTGTGACCAGCTCCTGCCTTCCAGGCTGGTTGGGTAATAGGATACCTGTTTACATGGTTAACCGATACGCCTGGGTATCAGGCAGCAGCACAAGGCGGCAGCCAGCCCCTGTAAGTTGGGCAGCAGGCAGGAGCTGATGTGCCCTGGCTCCCAGGGAGCCGTCTCCTGCCCTGCACTGCAGGTGCATGTAACTGTAACCACTGACATTTTCAGCAGTTACACAGTTACCCAATTACTTGTTTTTTAGCTTCTCTAGTCTGGTTCTTCATGTCTGCGCCATTTGGGGAGGTGCCTAGCGTGTGTGAAGTCAGGCCTCCCCTGGGGTTGCGGGTCAGCTGCTCTGCCTGCCCAATTGCCAGACTGCACCCACCATGTCTGGTGTGGGGACAGGAGCTCCAGTCTCCTCCAACCACCCCAGCCACAGCTGCTCAGAAGAGCAGGCGATGCGGCTCTTCTGACATGTCACACCAGGTACAGCTGGTGCTAAATCCAGAAGAGACCATTTTTGGTGTAGCAGTGACTTACCAGTTACCTCTGAGGGCAACCCCAGGGCCCTCGCTCCTGCATGCGTAAAGCCAATGCATGCGCCTATGCAGCTCTTGCAAGCTAAGGAGGCCATCGTGGCTCAAAACTTGGAGAGGAGACTTGTGGGAACACGTTGCGTTCTATTAATTAGAGACACATTTCCCTCGGGATTGGTGTTGAGCCCAGTGCCAAGCAGAGGGAGAGCAGGTGCTGTGCTGCAGAACATGTCACTTGTTGAATGAGGCACCAGCTATCTGTGGTTATTAAGATCTTGTGGCCCTGAGACTTAGCGGGCCAATGCCAGAATGCGGGCTGGGCTCTATCAACAGCAGATCTGGTCAGCCTCATGGGCCCCCTCTCCAGTCTTGGATGAACCCCCCAGTCTTCATTTCCTGACCTAAACTGCTGCGCTGTTAAGCAAAGGGAGTGGGGTTAAGGGATTTCTAGGGGTCCTGCAGCAGATGCTACCGAGGTTGGGGTACTGTATGTACAGAGAGGGATTTGCTACCATCAGTGCAAAGCCTCATTTTGTTCATCTGCCCATAGGTTCCCCCTCTTCACTGCTGTGTATCAGATCTGCTACGAGGGCAAACCCGTCGCTGACTTCATCAAGTGCCTCCAGAACCATCCTGCCCACATGTAACTGGGCCTTGGGCCCCAACCGTTGAACCACAGAAATGAGCCGAGAGCCGCTGCTGGAGCATGAGCCTTCGTGTACAGAAAGATGCTGGGATCGTCTGAGCCATCACAGATCCTGGGAAAGGGGGTCCCCCTTCCGTGGCCCAGTGCTGGTCAGCCCTCAGCCAGTGGATGCACTCTTGATTCTATATGGAGAAACCAAATTAAATGCCCTCCTCTGGGGTGTCTAAAATTTGCTGCTCCTCACAACACCCTGCTTGAGGGGACCTGCCATTATATTCCTCATCAGTGATACGACCGGTCCAGTTTGCCGTGGGGCTCGTCTGGGCTTCCTTTGTGAGTTGTCTGTAGACGAAGCATGTGAAGGTTGCTTTGGCTGGGAGGACAAAATCTGCTTTTGCACGCTGTATCCTTTATACAGGCCTTCATTGTCTGCTGCAGTAGTTGTTTCTTACTGTTCCTTTTTGCTTATCCTCCCCACAGTGAGGGACTGAGAGCACGTGTGGGTCCCTGCCAGATTTTTATCTGCCCACAGCCAAACTCTTGATGATTTTAAAAAGGGTCAGCAATCCCCATTTTTATAAGAAGCCACCGTGTATGGGGAGCACCCCCACAGGAAACACTGCTCCCCCAACTCTCTTCTGGTGCCCAGCCCTGGCTGTCAGGGAGCCAGGACCCCGGGTAACTCCCCAGGCACCAAAAGCAGCTTCCCAAGGCTATGTCCATGCAGATTGTCAGAAACAGCCAGAGAAAGTTCTTTGGCCTTTTTCTCTGGAGCTCAAAGCAAATCCCATTGGGATTCCAAATCCTCTCCTGACTGTTCAGCTGCTCTGCCTCGCAGTTCCCTGCACGTCCTACGTTGCTCTTTCTCCCTTCTGCGCTTTGTGCAGCTCCTTCTGGCTACTGCCAGCCACGGACAGATGTCCCTGAGTCAGGCCTGCCCTGGCCTGCCCCTACAGGTGGCTGGGTTACTGGCTACGAATCATGTTTGCATTGCACCCTCCTGAGCCACTGGGCCAAGCTGTTTTTAATCAGGAAATGGGAGGGACCGGGGCCTCCTGGACCCCAGAGCATCAGGACTGTGCCTCAGACCTGGCTCTGCTTTTACTTGTGTGCCTTGATGTTCTTCTTGCTCTTGCCTCTGGGCTCTTGTCAGGCCCAGCTGGGGTGGCTGAAACTACCCATTATAACGGGGGCCATCATTGGTCAACTGAGATGCATTTCCTTGGAGTAACCCCTGATCTGAGTGCTGGGGGAGGGGGGAGACAGTCACCCGCACAAAGGGAAGTGGGGGGCTCCCTTCACTTTCAGTGGGCCTCCAGCTCCTGGCTGCCCTCTGTGCCTTTGGAACTGGCCCTCAGTGAGCAAAGCTCCTACAAGCCTTTCTGAACCCTGTCACAAAGCCAGACAGTTCCTTGCTACATCGTCACAAGGGTCTGGCCTCCCAGTGCCCCAGGCTGGGTGCGTGGGAGCAAAATGCTCTCTCCGCCCCCGTGCCAGACTTGCCCTGTGTCTCTGACTAGCTGAGCATGAAGGTACTTGAGTTGTGAATGTTTAATAAAATAATGGATGGAGAAAACTCTCAGCCCCCCGTCTCTGCAGCCTTGTTCTGTTCGTGCTGGTGTTGGCTGGACCTAGGGCCGTGCGAGGCCAGACTAGGCATCCCTACGGGCTCCTCTGGTTCTAAGATCTCTGTGCTGTACCCCAGGAGGAGGCCTGTACTAGGTACCGTTGAGGGGCAGGGCTGGGGTTCTGGTTTCTAACGGGTGCCATGGCTGGCTGCTGCGATTGCACTTCAGATGCTGGATGGGCTGGGCCCAGAGGACCTGTGCAGATTGAGAGCTTGCTGCCTAGAAGGGATTGGGCAGAGTACTAGAATCCTGCTGCTGATTCTCCCCCTAAGTGGAACCCATATAGGGGAGGAGGGCTGGGACCCTGCAGTAAGACACTTGTGCACCTGTAACCCAGTGCCCATTCCCCAGGCTCCCTGGACATGCTCGCTGGCTGGTGTGTTGCTCATGGCTTTACTCTTCATGCTGTTCCCCCCACAGGTCCACTACTTCCTCTTAGCAAAGCTTGTCCAAGGGCTTCCCTGTAAAACACAGTCTCCCTGCCCCCAACCTTCGGCCCTGGGAACTTAATCTGCTGACACTGCAGTCTCTGCTGTGGCTTTTATTAGCTGCTTGTTCCCTCCAGCTACCCTCTGACCTTTAGAGTGAACTGACTGTATAGAAGGCTGCCAGCTTCCGCCTCCTCACACATCCCAGCCCTGATCCTGTTAGGGCTACAGAGAAGGGACAGAACCTCACCCCTGCACCCTGACACCATGCCTGATGCTGGGGGCGGCTTGCTGCTCCTATTGCTTTGAGAGATCTGCAACGCCCAGCTCCTTTTGCAGGGAGATTGCTTCTCTCAGGGACCACAGTTCCCTGTAAGCTGTGCATGTGGGTGGCTACCCAGGAGGGATTCAGCTGCTACACAGCTGATTTAACAGGGCACCCACAGCTGGCAGCATGTGTTTCTCTTGGTGGTGCACATTTGTACATGCCTCTGTGCACAGAACAACATTTATTCTTGTATGGATGGGAAAAATTTGAGGGAACATTATCAGAGACCCCCATTGATATGCAGGGAGCCCTTCCTCCCAGTCTCAGGTGAGTCTCAGTTTCTCCCCCAGAACAAGCTCTGAATTACTCTAGCCTAGGCTTATTGAGGGGAGGGAGCAAGTCTCTGAACTGCATCACACCCTAGCCTGTCCCATATCAGCACTCCAGTCTCTGCATAACAGCTTCTCCTTACAGCCTGGCCTTGTGCGCCCCAGATCCCAGTGGGCCAGATACTGCAGGGCCTGATGCCAGGGTGTGTGTAATGCTGTGGCCACAGCAGCAACTGTCAGAGGCAGGTGCTTCCTTTGTTCCCAGGTTTCCTGTTGCATCCAGTGGAGGTTTCTTTGAGGGCTTAGCTTCAGGTGCTAGCACTGAGCAGCTTTATCAGTACCTGGGAGGGAGTTCGCTAGGCTGGTGCTACCCCCACACTGCAGGTGTGACAGAGCCCTGATCCCACTGGCCAAGTGTGGCAGGATCCCAGCCTGAGACAGTGGGACCTTGATATCCCACTGTGTCTCCAGCTTGGGCAGTCTCTCACAATGCCTTGCTAGTGACCATAGTGGCACAGAAGATTAGGGTTGAAAGAGACCTCAAGAGATCAACTAGCCTGAAAGCAGGACCAACCCCCCACTAAATATCCCAGCCACGGCTTTGTCAAACCTGGCCTTAAAAACCTCTATGGATGGAGATTCCACCTCCTCCCTAGGTAACCCATCCCAGTGCTTCCCTACCCTCCTAGTGAAATAGTTTTTTTCTAATATCCAACCTAGACCTCCCTTACTGTAACTTGAGATCATTGCGCCTTGTTCTGTCATCTGCCAGCACTGAGAATAGCCTGGCTCCATCCTTTTTAGAACCTCCCTTCAGGTAGTTGAAAGATGCTATCAAATCCCCCTTCACTCTTTTCTTCCGTAGAGTAAATAAGCCCAAATCCCTCAGCCTCTCCTTATAAGTCATGTGCTCCAGCCCCCTATTCATTTTTGTTGCCCTCCGCTGGACTTTCTCCAGTGCATCCACATCCTTTCTCTAATGGGGGCCCCAGAATTGCACACACTATTCCAAATGTGGCTTCACCAGTACCGAATAAATGGGAAAAATCACGTCTCTGGATCTGCTGGCAATGCTCCTACTAATGTACTCTAATATGCCATTAGCCTTCTTGGCTACAGGGGCACACTGTTGACTCACATCCAGTTTCTTCTCCACTGCAATCTTCAGGTCCTTTTCTGCACAACTGCTGCCTAGCTTGTCAATCTCCAGCCTGTAACAATGCTTGGGATTCTTCCGTCCCAAGTGCAGGACTCTTCACTTGTCCTTGTTGAACCTCATCAGATTTCTTTTGGCCCAATCCTCCAATTTTTCTAGGTCGCTCTGGACCTTTTCCCTACCCTCCAGCATAGCGACCTCGCTCAGTGTGTCATCTGCAAACTTGCTGAGGGTGCAATCCATCCCCTCATCTAGGTAATTAATAAAAGATGTTGAACAAAACCAGCCTTAGGACTGACCCCTGGAGCACGCCGCTTGATATTGGCTGCCAACTAGACATTAGTGAACAACAACACAGGTTATTAAGCACCTCTGTCATTTCCACATTTTCTGTTGTTTTTCCCTCTTCGTTGAGCAATAAGCCTACCCTGTCCTTGGTCCTGCTCTTGCTTCTAATACATTTGTAGCATGTTTTCTTGATACCCTTTATGTCTCTAGCTAGTTTGAGCTCATTTTGTGCCTTCACCTTTCTAATTTTGCTCCTACCTATTTGTGTTATTGTTTGACATATATCCTTTGTACTTTGTCCTACTTTCCACTTTTTATAGGACTTCTTTTTGATTTTTAGATCATTCAAAGTCTCCTGGTTAAGTAGGGTGATCTCTTGGCATACTTCCTATTATTTCTACACAGTGGAATAATGCGGTCTTGCACCCTTAATAATGTCCTTTTGAAAAACTGCCAACTTCAGTTGTTTTTCCTCTTAGTCTTGCTTCCCATGGGACCTTACCCACCAGCTCTCTGAGTCTGCTAAAATTTGCCTTCTTGAAATCCGTTGTCTCTATTTTGCTTCTACCATTCCTTAGAAACATGAACTCTATCGTTTAATGATCACTTTCATGCAATCTGCCACTTTCAAATTTTCAACCAGTTCCTCTCTATTTGTTAAAATCAAATCTAGAATAGCCTCCCCCCGTAGCTTTCTCTGCCTTTTGAAATAATAATAATAAAAAGATCTCCAATACATTCCAAGAATTGTGGATAATCCATGCCCTGCTGTGTTATTTTCCCAACAGATGTCTGAATAGTTGAAGGCCTCCATCACCACCAAGTCCTGTACTTTGGATAATTTTGTTGTTTTAAAAAAGCCTCATCCAGCTCTTCTTCCTGGTTAGATGGTCTGTAATAGAGACATCAGCCTTGTTTTTTACTCCTTTTACTCCCCTGACCACTGGAGACTAGGCTAAGTTGGGGGTGGAGCATCCCTCCTCCATCTGGCTGGTTCCCACCTTCGGCAGGTTCATTGAGTGCTGGATAGTGCAGTCCTTAGTATGTATATTCCTCCCTTAAAAACTGGGCCAAGGTTGAAATCTTCAGAGTGCCCTTTTTGCTTGCAGCAGGTGTGGCAGGAGAAAGGCAAAGTATGGCCCCCTGTGTTAGGTTTTCATATCCTCAGTTCACATGTTTGGAAAGCACAAGTTCAGGCATGTCTGGAGGCATTGCTGAGTTTCCAGGCAAAGATGAGAAACTCTCCTCATGCATTGTATTGTAGCTTCTTTGCTGGACAATGGTTGTTTGGTACCCAACCCAGGCACTGGCTACTCTCCTTGCTGATATATCTGGGAAGTTAATATCTGGCTGATTCCCCACACTACAACATGTTTTAATGACAATCATACAACATATTCACATAACTTCATATGCATTGATGATACATGTATACAGATAGAGAAATGACCATCAGCGGATCAGAGTCACACTCCTGACACCTTACAAGGCATACTTTATAGGTAAGACCATGATGATATAAAATGAGGAATATGAGGGTTACAGGGCATGTGTCCAAGGTACAGTATCACAGCAAGGCTGGGCAAAGCTTGTGTCTGAGAGCCTCGTTGCTCTTGAGGAAAAACTCCCTCACCCTGCTCAGCTGCTGCAAGTTGTGGCTATAAAAAGGCTCCCCTTTGCCATTTGGAGTTATGTTCTGCAGACACAGCTCCTGTCCAAGGACACTCTGGATGTCAATGCTGCTCCAAGTGCTGTGTCTGTTCCGATCCCAGGTGCAGAGGGTGACCTTTACTTGCCAGCAAACCCAGAAACAAGCAAGCAGCCGAAGCTCTTCCACTCAGCTTGTGACTGTGAGAACCTTCCAGGTTAGAGGAAACTTTTGTGAAGCCAGCACTCTTGAGCTAGTCTTCAGGCTGCAGGGCTAGCACCATAGAGCATCTTTCCTTGCAGCTGGCCCTTGTGGGGAGCTCAGTCAGCATCCTGGTCATCGTGGCAACTGTAGCTTGTGCTGTGTTAAGGTCCGTCTAGACTACAGGCTTTTGTCGACAGTAGTTTTGTCGACAAATCCTGTCGACAAAGCTTCTGTCAACAAAGAGCGTCTAGACGACATCCAGTTCTGTCAACAAAGCAAGCCGCAAAGCGGCAAGCCGCTTTGTCGACATGACAGTGTAGATGCAAAGGACAGTGTAGATTCAATAACACCTTCTGGCGACAGAACTCTGTCGACAAAAGGCGTTATTCCTCGTAGAACGAGGTTTACCGC
>CM057845.1:256163261-256182047 GCA_030068395.1 Apalone spinifera | reverse complement strand
GGGGGGGCGCGGAAGGAAGCGTGGGCCGGCACTGAGCGCGGCCCGTGGTTCCCCAGTCCCAGGCATGGTCTCCGCCAAGCAGCTGGCCGACTTCGGCTACAAGGCCTTCTCCGGCTCCATGATGCTCCTGACCCTGTACGGCGGCTACCTGTGCAGCGCCCGCGCCTACCGCTACTTCCAGCGCCAGCAGGCCCTCAAGCAGCTGGAGCAGGCCCGGCTCGGCCCTGGCGCCGTGGAAGACTAAGGCGACACGTGCAGTGGGGGCTGGCAGCCTTTCTGCAGCGTGGGGCGTTTCCCTGCCCTCGGGACTCTGCTGGAGCAGCTGGGCTTGATCATGTGAGAATTAAATATTACCTGTGTCTCCACTTGTCCGTCTGTGACCAGAAGGGCCCGAATGAAGGAGTCAATTCAAGCTACAGCAGTGCAGTGGCTGCCAGGATCCTCCTGAAATTCTCCTCTCCCACCTCAGCCCACTGAGTCGCCATGGGCTGAGAAATTAAGGGCTTGTGAGAGCTTAACACACTGTAGCTCAGGGCAGTAATTTTTACTGGTAGGTGGGCATTCCAAGCAAATGATTAAGTGGCCACAAGTCACATTCTTGAGGAGGTAACAGCTCTGGGATGGAGGTTGGGCTGCTGACAGGAGGTAGGGGATTAGGGTGCAGGAAGAGGTGTGGGGTCAAAGGGGTTGGGAATTAAGGCAAGGTCCATGAAGGGGTATGGATGTCAGAAGATTCTGACATGGAGGAGGGGTATAGAGAGTGGGAGGAGGTATGGGCCCAGTGTTCTCTGTAACTCAATTCAAATTAGGGCTGTAAGCAAGTAGACTACTACTTGATAAGCCTAAGCTTATTGCATAGTCAAGTCAACTACTTGCTCTCTCCCCTGCCTCCCCCCCCAAATCAGAGGCAGCAATTGAGGGATCTGGTTCCCCCAGGACTATCTCCAGGTGTGTCAAAGGGAGGGGAGAGAGTAGGAGAGGCTGCTCTAGCAGCAGCCCCTATCAGCAGGAGGTCCGGGGGGGGGAGGTAAGTCCCCCAGCAGATGAGGTGGCTACTGCAAAGCAGTCTTTGTTCACAGCATCCAGGGCTGGCTACTAACAGGAGCTGCTTAGTCCCTGCTCCTGCCAGGTCTAGCAAGCTGGGCTCAGTCCTGGCTCACAGTGGTCCAGGACTGCTGCAGCTCTGCATTTTAAATGCAGTAAGAGTTATGGCTCTTACTACATTTAAAGTGCAGTGCTGTAGCGGTCCTGGCTCGTGCCAGTCCAGGGCCTATCCCTGCTGCACCTCTGCCTGGCTCTACTACATTTAAACTGCAGAGTCACAGTGGGGATAGCTCCTTCTGAGCATCTTCTTTAATTGCAATTAGTCACTTATCTGCTTCTAAACATCCTTTATTCAAATACCATGTAGCTGATTAGCTGAACACCCAGGCTGTGTCTACACTGGCCACATGTTCTTGCGCAAGTAAACTGATGTTCTAATGTATGAAATCAGAGCTTCTTGTGCCAGAACTCTGACGCTCCTGCTCAGGAATAAGCCCTTTTGCGCAATTGTTCTTGGAGAAGAGGCCCGTGTAGACAGGCAACATGAATTTCTTGCGCAAGAGAGCATCTGCACTGGCATGGATGCTCTTGCGCAAAAGCACATGCCAGTGTAGACGCTCTCTTCTTGTGCAAATCTCTTCCAGAACTCTTCCGCAAAAGAGTTCTTGTGCAAGAAGCTGCCAGTGTAGACTTAGCCCTACAGTTAGGTTATTTGCTTATACTTGTGGTGCACGTATTTATTCAACACATGGATGGAAGAAGTCCTCACAATGAAATCAGTTGTGACCTGGGGATTGTGGTGCAGAGGGTCAGCCGTGTGACATGAGCCCCACAGATAACTACTCCCTATTAGGTAAATTGTATCAAGAGAGTCCTCCAGTCTACCTAGTACTATCTACAGCAGGTGTTAAGTGAGTCTTAGAGCATTGCTCAGGGGTGTGGATTTTGCACACTACTGTGTACTTGTTGTACTGATTGAATTTGCCAGTGTGGACTCAAACTGAGGAAATGGAGAGCAAATTTCTGGGACAACTTTTGATTGAGTCCTGCTCCCAAGCAGATTAGATTTTTATCAACACTGGTTTGACACCCACATTAAAGTTTTTTAGTCACCATTGATAAGTATATGAATTTAACAGTTGCACTTTTTACTCCAAAAGCTTAATTTGCAGCTTCATTTCAATGTCGGATAGTGACAGATTGGGGCTTAAATATAGAACAAACACTAAGCAGGGTCTTACAAGAACTTTCCTGTAGCTGGAAAAAAAATTGTGGATGGTGTAACTGTAGATTCTGATCTGAACACTAAGCCTGAGCGAGGACTTAGGGCAGACTGTACTTTGCTTTGGGCTGTTTCATCTCAGCACTACCAGTGACAGTGCTATAAACAGGTAACTAGTGACTGCCAGTTCCTACCTTTAGAGCTTCTTTAATAATAATTGCAGGATATGTAAGTATTTCTCTAATCATAGTGTGAAGCAGAAGTAAATTGGCGAAACGCAACTTGGAAAAGCATTTGACCATATTAGACTTTGTAATGGAAATGCAGCAGATAAGTGTTTTCTTTCTGGAAAATGGTAAGTGGAAGAGATAAGATGAGGGCTTATACTAGCATTTAGTTCTGGGTAGATTGGATGATTCTGTTGATTTAACTAGTGCCTCTCCAGTAAATGAATTATATCAAGATGGCCTGCAGAGCCCCTCCCATCAAAGCAGCTACAGCACCGGTGGGCACAGCCTGAGACCTAGCTGGAGGCATTTAGGCTAAAACTTGTGTGAAGAGTCAAAGAATTAAAGCATTACTAAATGTCATGAGTGCATGAACTAAGTCTTCAATGAGGGTACATCTAGACAGCAGAGCTCTCTCGGGATATCCTGTGTCTTTTAGGTACGCCTGTTTTGAAATATTTTTCGAAATAGCAGGCATGCTATTTCAGCATTCCTGTAAGCCTTGTTCCATGAGAGTTAAGGGATGTGTCAAAATAGCATGTTTTGAAATTTGGCATGGTACAGATGCTCCAAATTTAAAAAAATAAGCTATTTTGAAATACAATTGCAATAAGATACACAATTTGCATAGCACAAATTGCATAACTTATTTCAAGTTTAGGGTGCTGTGTAGATGCACCCTGAGAAAATAGCGGTATGAGGTAGCAGCTTTAAGATTCAACTCAAATTTGATGAACCCTACATATTGATAAATTTAAGTTTGATACCTAACACGTGGTTCTCTTGCCACAGATATGCTTGAGAGAAAAACAGAGCAAAAGTTCAGCAAGAGGCACTAACTTTTGCGCAATTAAGGGACATTGAATAAAAGTTGTTGGAGCTAGGGTTGATGAAAATATTCATGAAGGAAATTTGTTCAGCTTCGCAGCCTGAGATTAATTTTCCAAAATAATGTTAGTGAAGAGCATGAGACTTGATTAAAGCTCATTTGACCTACTTTGGTAGTTAGCTAATCTGGAATTTGGTCAGAACATTGTAGCTGTCACTTAAGTGAAGCACAGACTCTTAATCAGAAGTCTCTCCTTTAGGATAGCAGTCCTATGGAACCAGCATATGGGGGATAGGGAAGAACACCACCACTATTTTCTGCAATGTATATGCCAAACTTGCTCAGTATTTCAAGATGAGTCGTTTATAAAGCAGAGGCAGCTGCCTCCTTAAGATAAATGCTGAAAAAATGCACATCAAACAAGTTTCTGAAGCTTTTTTTAAATGAGAAGAGTAAACAATTGTATAAAATAAGACATTTCTGAAGTCCTGCACATGATTATGACACACTCAGGTGTCTTCCATTGCCCCTGAAGTACCATTGAGTAAAGGAAGAAGTGAATCCTTTGCTGTGGCTGCCTTTCCACTACCTTGATATCAGGATAGCGATGCTCACTTCTGTCTTCAAAAACAGACAGGGCTGCAACTTCTGTCCCTGTGGAAAGTTAATATAACCTACCAGCATTGTCCATTTTTGGCTAATGTCCTGTCTTATAAATCTTAACCATATCCTGTAAAAGTCTTTAAATTCACATGCGTTGCAGGTATGGCTGTGCTGTGATAGTTTTCTAAATAAGGATCTGGAGTGCAACTTTTTTTAGGTTTATTTAAGACTTCGGATGGGCATTTCAGCACCACAATAGGCAGTAAATACTACTCGGGCCATCTTGACAGCACAGATTATAAACTATATATAATCTCCTTCACACAGAGCATCCCAATGACAAGTTAAAATATACTTTGTCCATCAGAATCTGATTCAATTCATGGCTGTAACACAGTCACAGCAGGACTGATAAATTAAAATTGATTTCAAAAATCTCTGTGCTACAGCCTGGGCAGCTTACAGCCTGATCTATTAGAGTGATACTAGATCACACAATCTAAATGGATCCTGGAGTGCATCAAGAAAGCATACTGGACCTGCTCTGAGTCACGAAACATTTTTAGAAAGGTACCTTACCCAGTCCACAGTCAGTGTCTGTCCCAGCCCAAACTCATTCCATCAAGCTTGAGCTGATCCTAATAAAAACAGTTTGTCGCACAAACACACAAATACTTCTGCAAATATTAGAGATGGACTAGGAGACTAATACAAAATGGCTTATTTTCTTAAAAAAGTGGAATTTTGCATCTTTGTTTTTGCACTAGTAATTGGCTCGGTCCCTTCTGTGGCATGAAACCTTCAACAGGTCTGGACTATGCTTAGTTCAGATTTGATGGACTTTTGAAGGAAGGGGTATCTAGATTAAAGATCACTTAGGAATGTTGAGTGCAACACATCTAGATATCTAGAGAGTCCATGTTTGCTGCAGGCTTCTCCTGGCCTCAGGCCTCTCCTGTCCACTGAGCACTAGCCACATGACCATTAAGCCGATTGGCACCATTGCTTGAAGTGCTGAAGATTCCTTTTGTGCTATTTGAAGTCATGTCCTCCTCTTCAGAGCTGCTCTCTACATCACTGCGATCATCTTTTGATACCTGAAAGTTTCAAATCACAGGTAAGGGTGTAGGAAAGACTACATATTCACAGGAAACAGCCGTTCAAGAAGTCCATCTGACCAGCCAATGCAGAGTTTTCCCCTACATTAGATTTTTTTAAATTGTTTATAAAGTTGAACCTCACATTCCAATCACACAATACAGGGAGTGAGGTACAGAATTCAGAAAGATGACCAAATCAGGAGATCTGTGTTCTGTTCTCTAGCACATTCCGATTTGTTGTACAGCCTTGGCCAAGCTCACTTTTGCACTTCCAATTCAGTACTATCACTTCCCTTAAGCGTGTTGAGAAGTGCTCCAATATCCAGGGAAGGAGCCCACAGCACTGTATCACTGTTCGATCCTTCTTCCAGTAGCTAAACCCTTTCACAGATTATAAAGGATGCCTTTCCAAATGGCAAATTAGAACACACGTTTATGAGTTACCAGCTTGTTCAGACACTTTTTGGCAATCAGCAGGGAGTGGAAAGAAGCAGATTTTAGTTTTTAAAGGGATGAATTTTTGTTTGTAGGGTTTGCTCAAAATATCTTCCTTAACTGATATTTCATTTCAAAAAGGAACTGGAGCTCAAGTGCTTGGCTCTTTCACCAACAGAAATTGGTCCAATAAAGGATTACATCATCCACTTTGTGTCTCACATCCTGGGACCACCACCATAACACTGCAAACAACAATGCACAAATTCACCAACTCAAGTTGAATCACACATAAGTAACCCCACTAATTAGCTAAATAGCCACTGATGCTGAAAGAGGTGAGCTGTCTCCATATTTCCCCACTGCCTGCATAGCACTTCCCTTGCCCAGCCCAATGCAAACTCCCTGAACCTGCAAGTCTAGAACTGACAGCCCCCAGGTACATGGTGGGCAAGCAGTTTCTCAATAATTAACATGTTCCAGCAAAATACAGAATCAGGCTCAGCCCTGCCTACTCTGAGTTAGGCAGACTCTGAGGAAGTTTCCTGACAAATGGAAAAAATTGGCAGGAAGCCAGTCCCAGTTAATGATTTCCAGGTAGGATTTCATCAGACCAACCGCATGTGCAAACAATCTAGGAGGCACAGAAACCCTCTGGAGGTGGAAGTTCCCAATTTTCCCCTACCAAAAAGAGTTCAACTGCCCAGGGAAAGGAAGCAGAAACCCCTAGATACCGTTCTGCTTAATTCCCATGGTCATTTGAAAAAAGTATTTTTCCCCTCTGATTTTTTGAGTGAGAACTAATGATAATTTCTGTTACTACAGCCCCTTTCATCCACAGATCTCAGAGAATTACAAACACTGAAACAGGTGTCACCTTTTTGTACACTGGACAACAGTCATACTGCCAGTCTATGGTAGAGGTGAGAACAAGCTTACAGTCCCTTATTCTAGCCACTAGACAAACCAGCACCTTAGCTTCTGTAGCCACAACTTGTTTTACTTGGGAGCAATTCCAAGTGAGACAGGCAGTTTAAAGGAAGCTGCAAAATATCTCCAATCTGAAACCAAACAAATTCAGACCCACAGTTTTGTATTTGTCTTAAAAAAAGCTCAGAGGAAAAAAAAACCCACACACACATGGTCCACTCTACAAGCAACAGCACAGGTTACACTTACATGCAAGGGATGAAACTGTCCAGCTCCAATCTGGCACAGAGAAAAGGAGTGAGAAAAGAGTGGAGAATACAGAGGCAGGGGCTAGTCCTTCCCTGGCTAGGTCACCTGGTCAGGAGAGAAAAGCAAGGAGAGAAGAGAGATATAGATATCCAGGTGTGGGGACAGCTGCACAGACAGATATGATACTGGGAAACTAGCAGCAGCCATGGAAGACAGCAACAAATGATAACAGACCACACATACACCTTGCAACATGCTCCTTCCCCACCCCTCAGAAGGCCTTCCCCAACACACACTTTCAGAGGACTCTACTTCAAATATTCCTCTAGGCTAAACAAGTTCCAAACAGACCTGACCAGTAGTCTGTAGGCAGTGAAAACACAGCCACAAGTGGGATTCAGGCTTGGGTTTCCAAACAGCTAAGGTGATATAAACTTCTATGTTACTGTCTAGCTACCCCTTCTGGAGGAGGATCAAACAGCATTGCCTGGTTCTGAAAGAAACCACTTCCAGTCATGACAAGTGGGTAAAAATGGAGAGCAGGATACCAGACAAAGTACTCCAGCCACTGACTGACCTGAAAACAACTTCTCAATAGCATTGACTCAGTGGGGAGGAGGGCAAACTACTCAGGGCCTATTACTAGTCAAATGCCTGTGGATTTGTCTCCATCTACCCTGCTGAATGGAAATCCTCAACTACAGACAATTAGGGAAAAAACTAGAAGCCCATGGATTGCATCTGGTATGATCTGCCCTTTTCACATGGCATTTACTTAAAAGCCACGACTTGAAAAGTTCCTTCTATTCCTTGCATGTCACATAAGAGCCAGAAGAACATAGTTCAGGCTACCTCCCGGTCATGTCTTTCAAGCTGTATGGAAGGACTTTGCAGCATTCTGTTCCAAAGGATCATGCCTTTGATGAGGCACAGTTGCTCCTCCGTAAACAAACCTGGCCAGAATCCTGGAAACTCCAATATAATCCAACAAAGCAGCAGTGGCATCAGAGTCCAGGTCAGTAATAGCTCATCTAAGCTTTTATGTGCTGGGGACAGGACAGCCGCTTCAAGGCCTTCAATTTTTACTCAAGGTGTTGGCTAGAATAGCAGACAGGCCAAGATTTTTTTTTTTTTAACGAAGTGGCAACACAGGGAGAGGCACAAGCTCCAAGGAGGAGAGCACATCATGCTTGATGGACCAACACTAACGGAGCTACACTTATACGTACCTCCTCTCTGAGGCAACTGGGTCTGCAGCAGATAGCAGGACCTTCCCTCTTACAGGAAGAGCTTCTGTCCATACCCTTTTATCCAGGAGGAATTCATTCTACCCAGAGCATTCTACACACTTGAAACCGGACACTACAGTCCCACTAACCCACTGACTGTCAGCAGGTCACACTACATTTCCTGTAGCCTCCATTGCCTGGTTTACCTTGCTGCACTGTTGGGATATGCATAGACAGCCCTAGTCCTGGGTTACTACCGTAGCAAGCTACAAATACTGGGCTCCTGTCACCCTATGTTAAGGGTCCATCGTGTAACACGGACAGCTTCCCCAAGATAGTCAGAGGCCTCTAATGGCAGCTCCAGATTAAACCAGGGAGCACAACCTTCCCTGCTTTGTAATGCACACAGAGCAGTTGGTCTTCAAGCTTCTACAAGGGGAAAGGCAAAAACCTTGATCAAGTTACCAGAACAAGCAGAGCAATGCACAAACGAAAGGGATTGTCATTAAAGCATTTGAGCAGGCCAAACTGCACTATTCACTTGTATGGCCAGACAATCAAGAAACAGGTACCTCCCTCTGTATACACTTGGGCCAGGTGCAGATGAAGTGAGCCACTCTCAGAAGCAGCAAACCTGCTACTCTTATTTTGGAGCCAACAGTGGCCTCACTCCCTCTGATTTTTGAGCAGATGCCCTGATCCTCTCAGTGTTTGAGAGAGAATCCCGCCCAGCGACAGGCAGCCTTACCTTTCCTCGCATCAGGGCCTTGTAGGCAATGCGAATGATGAGATAGGACCAGATGACATGCAGAACCTGCAAGGTCACCAAAAGTCCATTGAACAGCCACCATGAAGGATAAGGGCCAATCAGTTCCCAGCTCTCAAACAGAGTAGTATTCAAGATCCTGAAAGAAAATCAGGGAGCTTGTTAGATTAGCTGCTTTGCTGCTGGACTAGAATTCCCATTTTCCAGCTCTGAACCAAGCTGGCTGGGCAGATACACAACAGGGTTCTGTGCCATTTAACCTTCTCTTGCTTTGTTCTTTTCATAGTGTGATGCCCCAATCTACCATCCCTTGCACAGTGGAGAAAGGCCTGAAGCTAGGCTTGGGTTAAAGTCACCTGAACAAAACAGCAATGGAAGATGTGGATATGCTGAGAAGAATTAGATTAAAAATAAAAATCTGCTTTCTACCCTTTTCTCCAAGGCATGATCAATATTCACAATGGCTTCAGTGGGAGAGATGGCAACTGTTTGGAACACTAGTGCTGCTTTGGATGTATACACGGTGTTGAGTGGCATGGAATAACCTGACTATATCAAAAGGCAGGGAAAGAATTTTGCCACGAGGGGGCTCTGAAGCAGTTTTGACAGTGAAGCTTCTGTTCCCTTGCTCCTAGCTAAGAAAATTAAGTATTGGGTATTTCACTAATTGAATAGTTGATGCATTTTTGCATTGACTATTTGATTAGTTGATAGAGCAGCGCTGCCCCCTCTGAAACACAGCCATGGCATTTCAAAGGGGCAGTGCTGCACGGAGCCTGGGATCCACAGCTGACCCCGGGTTCTGTGGGGCAGCACTGCACAGCTGATCCCAGTATTAGTGCTGCACTGAGCCCAGGATCAGCTGTGCGGCACTGCCCCTTTGAAACACCACAGCAGCATTTCAAAGCAGCAGTGCCACACGGAGCCTGGTCTCCCTGCAGCGCTGCCACTTTGAAGTATCCCCCACTTCCCTCCCTTGCTGCCTCTATCTGATAGTGGCAGCAATGGGGGGCGGGGGGAGGAGAGAATGTCTAGTCGACTATCTGGTTGACTAGTGCTTAACATCCCTACTCCTAGCCTTTTCCTCACGCCACATTGCTCCTTGAAGATGGCTATGGCATTGTTATCCTCTCTGGGATTTACTGGCAGCACATAAGGAATTTAATAAAGCCTTTTGATGATGGTTTATAAAGTAGTTACTAGGGGGGACTGAGGAGAGATTTTTTTTAAACATTTTGCTTTCAGCATTTATTGAAAAAGTGAGAAAAACTTTCTGGGAGGAAATCCAGAGCCTTAGTTCCAGTTAAAAAATAACAGTTACCTAGGCACTAGCTAGTTGTGGAGTCAGCATGCAGTTTCCTAAGTGTGGGATATCACTGCACCACAGATCAAGGACAGGAACCTGTACTGACTGGAATAGTATAGCACCTTTGCTTGCAACTGGAGATTCACATTCTCCCTAGGAAGCGGAGGAATTATATTACAGCCAGTGGAAATCACATTACAGATTTATAAGACATGTTGAGTGACAGGGTGGTGCCAGAGAGCATACTGCATCATGGCAGACAATGGGGTAAGGACTGCCTCATTTGACAGCAGAAAGTGGTAACATCTGCCAATCTGAAGGGCGCATCATTTGTGCCTGAAAATTTTCCCTACCTAAAACCATAAAGCTGGAAGAGATCTCAGAAGGTCATCCAGTATAGCCCCCTTCTCAAAGCAGGACCAACCCCAACTAAATCAACCCAGCCAGGGCTTTGTCAAGCCGAGACTTAAAAACCTTTAGGGATGGAGATTCCACCATCTCCCAAAGTAACCCATTACAGTGCTTCACCACCTTCCTAGTGAAAGTTTTTCCTAATATCCAGCCTAGATCTCTCTCACTGTAAATTGAGACCATTGTTCTTTGTTCTGCCATCCATCACTACTGTGAACAGCCTTTCTCCATCCTCTTTGGAACCTCCCTTCAGAAAGTTGAAGGCTGCTATCAAATCCCCCCCTCACTCTTCTCTTCTGCAGACTAAACAAACCTAGATCCCTTTATGTTTATTTGGAGTTATACAAAAATAAATAGGGACGCTTTTCTAAGAAGATTGGTGCCTCTATCACAGGGATAAAACTAAAGAGAAAGAAAGTAGGCCTCTGTTTACAAAAAAAGGATACAGGATAAAGACAAACTCAGGTGAACCAGTCCTTAAGAGATACCTTTCCAAAGGGAATATGACATGGACAAATACAATAATCAGTAAAAGAATCCCATCAAGCCTGACTTTGTCTACATGTCTGTGTGTAAAGGAGGGGAATCTTATTACAGAATGATTAATTACAAACATCTTAACTAAGATTCTAAATCCAAAAAATGCCCCAATATCTGGCAGACAATCTTCCCAGGCCAGCGGGAGACGCAGTGAAAAGAGCTAGGTACTTTAGATGATCAAAAACCAGAGGGCCCCAAAGAGAACCTTGCCTCAGGAAGGCCGTGCCTCACTGACACCTCAATTTTCATGAGCTCTTAAAATGGAAAGACACAAACCACCTTTGGTTTTAAGGGTTTGCCAACACTGGAATGCACAGGAAAGTCTGGAAAATTTACTAATGGTATGAAGTTAATGCACACTACATTGCTGGGTGAATGCTCCAAGTCAAATGTAAAGCGGCCTTTCCTCTAACTTAAGCCTCCAAATCCACAAAGGGTTTGGCATGCTTAAATTTCACACCTTTTTTCCCCCTCCATCTTAGTTCCCTGTGTAGACAACCCTGGTTTGACACTGGCTGGGAGAGCAGCTACAACTGATCAGCACTGTCCTCCTCACCAGTGGCACTTTGGGACCCTGTGCTCACACTCGGGGTACCCTTACTCTAAAGGACATGACAAATCAAGAAGAAACCATTCTGACAATATTTTAAAGTGCTGCTCCTGAGCAACATTTGGAAGGGTTGCAGCTTCATGCCGCTCTGAAGGGGGCTGGCCATAATGAGGGATAGGATCCCTAATATGAAGACTGATTTTGGAGGAGGGTAGGAACAAAGGAACATATCTGACATTATTCAGAAAGATCCAGGTACTTACCAGAAAGGGTAAATAACCAGTCGAGTGACTATGAACACAACACCAAAGAACAAGAAGAAGGTGTCACATAGGCGCTGGTACTTAGCATAATTGGCCAGCTTTGCAGCCTGATAAAAACAAAGTGTTAAAACAATGAGTAGTCCTGTGGCACCTTAAAAACTAACAAAAAATATATAGCATAGCACAGCACAGCATATGAGCTTTCATGGGCAACACACTTCCTTAGATGAACTTGAATGGAGAAAAAAGGGGTACTCTGAATTTAGAACAGAAAAAGAAGGGAGAGTGGGACAATTGTGATGCTGGTGCTAATGAGGCTAACTGAGCAGGATGGAAATGTCCCATACTTAGCTTTTGATGTCAATGATGTATTAAATGTAAGGAAGACTGGTTTTATAGTTGTGTTAAAACAGCATTCCAGACAATTATATGATCACAGAGAAAGCAATTCTGGAGGAGTCTGGAACATTAAAGAACTATTATCAACTTGAGAGATTTTATGAGAGAAAGCCAGCTGGGTAGATTCAGCAATGTGTGTTTATGGGAGATCCAGCCTGAACTGTGTGTGGAAGGGTAAGGGATGAAAGAGGAGAGGCTAGGTTTCATTCTTCAGCCTCAAGAGTGAGCCCCTTTATCATTAGGGATGCAAAGCTCAGGTGGGAAGCAGCAAACTCACCTCTAAGAGGAAGTCTGAGGCATCATGTAGGCATAGCACCAGAGTTCCCACCCGCACCATGTTATTCACATAGGAGAATGTGATGAGTCCAATTGTAGCCAAATGGTGGACAAACATGACCAGGAAATCCTGAAAGGAGAAGATAAGCTGAGAGTGATCTTTGGCAGCCAAATCAGCACAGAAGCTTAAAGAGTCACATGACGACAACTCATGTTCTTCCTTCGCATAAAACATAGCAGATTTCAGACAATTGTTTTTATGCTGCATTGTGATTAACAGTTTTGCTTCAAGCAAGATGGAACCCTGCATGCCTGAGCTCTGTAGCAAAGATAAGTAAATCTGTACCTATGAAACGATTGGCCAACATCTGGCCTGACTTTCACTCTCCCAGCATTGGGATGACTGCATTGCTAGCATATGTCTACATGGCAAGCAACAGCAAGTATCAGAGTCTACGGACTTGAGCAAAGGCACTATAAACAACCTGTAGACATTCAAGCTTGAGCCCTGAAATCAAGGAGGGAGGTGGGCTTCAAATGGTGAGCTCCAAACCAAGACAAAACATCTAAATCAGGGTTTCCCAACCTATGGGTTGGGACTCAAATATGGGTGGCCATTACATTTCAAAAGGGTCTCCAAATGTCTCCCCAGGTGGCTCTGCCCCCTCATTACCCCGTTTTTTAATTGCGTTGGGTCACCAAGTCTTCCTGAATTGTCAAAATGGGTCCCCATCTGGAAAAGATTGGGAACTGCTGGGCTAGAATGAAGTATAGCACCTGGCCTTTCCTCTAATAAACAGCAAAGCATAATGGCCTTTCGAAAAAGCCAACCAACGGAGGGCTGATGTAGTTCTAGAAATTCAGGCATGTTTCTTACATAATTTTACTCATAGTCCACACCCAAGGTTCTGTCAAGGGCTATCTGTGGCTCCTAATGAGCTAAGAGCCCCATAATGTTTAATGAAAGGTCCTTTAGCAAGGGCCCTAACTCCACTGTGAATGAAGTCATAGAGATTCCAAACCACTGAGATTAATTTTATCTACTGAATTGTGTTGGAAAGAAACATTTCAAATTTGGGAAGGGCCTTTGTGGCACATTTCTTTCATAGCTGCATCTAGCCCAGGGATGGGCAATAAAAAAATGTCCTGGTCTGCACCACTTCCCGCTGCTCCCATTGGCTGCGAACGGTGATCTGTGGCTAATTAGAGCTAAGATTGCCCAATACCTGTGAAGATGCAGGTAATTATAGAGGTGGAGACCCACCAGGAACTAATCCTGTGGATCAGATCTGGCCTGCAGGCTGGAATTTGCCCACCCCCGATCTAGCCTCATCTTAGGTGAGGAGTATGCTCAAAGACTCATCTTGTAATTAAGCTCCATGAGAACCTCCTATAAATTTGCTGAGCCTAGTAATATCCAATGCAAAAGATTTATTAATAAAGTTTCCGTGTGTGCCACGCTGTTTTGTTTTGAAACCTTTGTTTCGAAGAAACAACGAGTCCTATAGCATCTTAAAGACTAACAGATTTATTTGGGCATAAGCTGCATCTGACAAAGTGGTTTTTATTCACAAAAGCTTATGCCGAAATAAATGAATTAGTCTTTAAGGCACCACAGATCCTTGTTATTTTTGCATATACAGACTAACACGGCTACATCTCTGAGACTTCGTTTTCTAGGCAATGCTGCATACAGATGGAAAGTCAAGCTCTACCCAGGGCAAAAAGATAAGGCAGCAGCAGGAAAAAAAACAAAAAACCACACCTCTCTCCACTCCCACAATACCTATCTGCAGTATCCTCCTTTCTCTACAATACCTCTCTCTTGGGTTCTGTCTCCCTCCCTATAATACTCCAGCAGCAGTTGCTTGATTTCCCCCCATTGTCAGATGAAGTTTCTGGTCTTCCCGGGAAAGTGTCTGATAGGGATTTTTGTTAGAACATCCGCTCCCAGTTTAATTGACTGGGATCAAAATACTACATAAGGAATAAGAACAAGTACGTGAAACTGACCACAAAATATGAAACGGACCAGCCTATTTTGATTGTGTGAAATGCAAAGACATATTAACAGCCAAAAGTAAATTTAGATATTAAAACTCAAAAGTAAAATGATTAGCAACAGGAAATCTTGATTTAAGAAGTTATTAATTTTAACCTAACATCATCAACTTTAGTTAACCACATTTCATAGGGACATTCGCAAATTACGGTGTTTTGTCCAGCTTGGATGTTGACATAGTATTCTTTTCACATCACACATCATTCATGCACAACAAACAGCAATCTGTTTGCATACAGCCAGATTTCAATAGAAGGAAAAACCCATAACTATAATCTTTTAAAATTTTGTTTTAAGAGTGAAACTCCAGATTGGCACTCAAACACAGTTTGATAGCGTTTAACTGACAAGATCTTACAAGATTTACCTCCTACTTTACAAATCCCAAATGACATCTGCTTTCTCAGGGCTATTTTCTTAATAATTGCCCACTACTGTTCTACTTTTTCCTCTCTCACCATAAACCGCTGAATTGAATTCCACTGTTTGTAAAATATTACCCAGGGTTTACTAATAATCAATCCTGTTTATTTCTCCCAAAGCTGCACAATGTATCTGTACTGATGGGGTTTTAACTGAAAAGCTCCTGATTTGAAATTTTACTTGACACAGAGGCTAGAGAATGTCTAAGGAAGCTGCCTGCAGTTTGTGTGGTGCCCTCCTCAGCTTTGTGCTTTTCAGTGCCTGTTTGGGTTCAACTGTCTGGATCTAATTTCTAATCAGATGCTGCACGTTATCTAGACCAATTCTGACTTGCTTGCAGTGCTTCATAATCTAGGAGTATATTGAGAACCTGTTGAGGATGGTGGATAATCATGGCTAGGGTAACATCTCTGTGGGATGTTTATTGTACTAAACATAGGAAATCAGACCCAAGATTTAACCTGTGAGATAAGTACCACCCAAAGGTGACACTAGCTTTGAGACACAGTACTTCCTGAAACTGGCTGGGAAGATGCAGATCAACCTGCTATAAAAGTGGATGGAAAAACAATTTGGAATCCCACTTTTTTCCAGGGGATGGGAAGTTTTCTCCTTCGAAGGGTGTAACGGTATCTCAAAGTAGGCCTGGCTTGATCACATAAGCAATGCTACAAAATTCACTAAGCACAAGTATATTGTTTGCAACTAAATGGAGGATTGTGTGTATATGTGATTAACAGATACAGACACTGGTGCTCAGGACAGAGAAATCTATTTGAAATGCACTTGAATGAAAGTGCACTGGTGTTTTGGAAGACACAGAATGTTGAAAAGGAACAGGAAAGAGACTCTTCCCATATGAACTGAGACTCAAGAAATTTTCAAACCATATGCCAAGGCCCAAAGAAGAGGTGCACGGTAACATTTTCTGCAGTGCCTAAGTTACTTTCAGTGGGACTTAGGTTCCTACACATCCAGGTAACTTTTGAAAAACAGAAAACTTACACTCCTCAGTCTCTTAGCACTACATTAATATTTTCTTGAGCACATGAGAGGTAGGCTAGCTCAGTCACAGTGGGATGCCATGCTGCTTACAGAACACAAAAACTATCAGTCCTCTTTATTTTGCCAAAACTAAAAAGCTTTCTTCTAAGCTTCTAATTAATACTTAAGAGTGTTTTATTTCTATATTTTCCTGTAAGTCTCAGAATCAAACAATATTTTTTTACAAAGATTGATTCAGCTGTTCTATTAGGATATGCTGATTTCTCTCCCCTCTTCCCTCTGCAGAGAGATAGGAATGTTCTGCACAGGTTGCTTATCAGGATAGTCCCCAAAGGCCTCTCTGTGTACAGTCTACAAAAGGAAAGGAAATGTGAAAGGAGAGGAGTGACAGGAAAATGCAATTTTAGCAATATTTCAGCAGTTTTACAAGCCACAGCATCTGCTATGGCCCTTTAAGGGTAAAAACCCAGCCCTGGAAGAGAGCTGAGAGCAAAGCCCTCAGCTGCGGCTGATAGTAGCCAATTAGGGCCCATCTGGGACTACACAAATAAGGGTTCCAGGATGGAGGAGGAGAGACTCCTGCTCTAGCTGGGGAGCAGAAGGGACCTGGCTGCCAGGGAAGCTGGGGGCTTCCTGGGACAGGGCAGTGGTGGGAAAAGGCAGGCAGGGCTGGGGAGCTCTGGCCTGGCCTCACTTCCAGGATGCAGGGCCTGAAGCAAGACCTCAGGATTCTAGGGCTGCAGGGAGGCAGCCAGGATAGGCAAAGGCAGCAGGTCCACCCCTCTGCCAATGATGAGTAGCCATTTCAGACTGCAGTGTGCCCCTGCGATAAAGGGCTGGATGAAGACTGGCAGTGGGTCACTAAGGCAAGGTGGGGATAGGAGAATTGGGGGTTCCCTGGGGGGGGAGGACCCTGGAGTACAGAGACTGATAAACACCCCCACCCCAGAAGGGGGTGGAGACACAATGGAGCGGGCACTGCCAGAGGGAAGTATTCTGAAGAGGACCCCGAGGTCCAAGACTGACATGGGCCTGAGCTGAGGACATGGAGGGACACCCGCCAGAGGGAGGCGCCCTGCTTCCAAACTAATTCCCAGTGCTACTGTTAGGAGGCACCATGGCCATGAGTGTCCACATGACAGAGACATACAAGGACTCTGTCAGCCTTGCTGTTCATATGTTTAGTGAAATTCTGGCTTCTCTTACCTTTCGTTTAATGTCTGTAAACTGAGAAAACATAAGAGACCAATAGAAGGCCAGCTCCATGATATAGTAATAGTAAAGACTGGATGTTAGAGGCTAGAAAAAAACAGAACACTTAATTAAAAGGCAACGTAGTGTGCAAAATTTGCATTAAAATACTTTCCCCCCACCCTTAACAACCAATCCACCTTTCCTGTGGCCCCAGCCTTTGGGAAGGGGGGGATGTAGGAGGTAAGTTAAAGGTTCCAAATTTACGTTTAAAAAATACAAATTTAATCAAGAAAAGTCTATGGTAGATTTATTTTTAAAGGGATAAAACTCTTTCAGTGTTTACAATCTAAGAGCTGTTGCTTCCTGCTGGAGAACAAAAAATAGGAGAATCTGATTGGCTATCTACAATTATTTGAGCTGAATGAAGGGCAAAAAGAAAACTCCAATTAATTGTGGCTGATATAATCACGTTTGTAAAACTGAATTACTTTTAATAATCAAAGTACCATATATGGAAATTTGCTTTCAAATATGAGCTGGTGATCAGTCTAGTTTGATGAACCATCGTCTACACCATGAAAAATACCACCTTACAATCTACTCCCTTGTGGGGGCAGTGTTAGTTCAAAGGCCAAGAACTGCCTGGGCCAGGGGAAGACTCAGCCCCACACTGAGGCTGAGGTGAAATTTCCTGAGCAGAGCAGTGACTCACTGACTGGAGTTTACCTGGTTTACCTATAGGCAGTGGGAAGAGGCATTTAGATCTCACAAATTTCAATCTGACACCATTCACGTGGAATAATACTGGAGACATGCAAAACTGAAGGATTTCACACACACACAAAAAAAGAGAAGCACACACATGAATGGCCATCCTGGGTCAGACCAAAGGTCTATCTAGCTGGGTATCTTGTCTTCTGACAGGGGCAAATGCCAGGTGCCCCAAAAGCAACGAACAGAACAGGTAATCAAGTGATCCATTCCCAGCGACACCATCTCTGTCCACAGTGGCTAATAGCCATGGGCTGGACCTATCCTGCATGAATTTATCTAGTTTTTTAATACCATACCAAAAAAGCTTCAAGACAACCAAGATTTCTCAGCAGCTGTGGCATTATACTTGCTTTGCCTACCTGTAAGTACATCAGAAGCAGGAAGCCTGCTAAACTACCAGTGGGGCCCTTGGACGATCGAGATGCTAAAGGAACACTCAAAGACAATCAAGTCATTGCAGAGAAGCTAAATTAATTCTTTGCTTCAGTCTTCACGGCTGAGGATATTGGGGAGATTCCCAAACCTGAGCCTTCTTTTTAGGTGACAAATCTGAGGAATTGCCCCAGATTGAGATGTCATCAGAGGAGGTTTTGGAACAAATAGGTAAACTTAACAATACAAGTCACCGGGACCAGATGGCATTCACCCAAGAGTTCTGAAAGAACTCAAATGGGAAATTGCAGAATTATTATCTGTGGTTTGTAACCTATCCTTTACATCAGCATCTGTACCTAATGACTGGAAAATAGCTAACGTGATGCCAATATTTAAAAAAGACTCTAGAGGTGATCCTGGCAATTACAGATTGGTAAGTCTAACATCAGTACCAGGCAAATTAGTTGAAACTATAGTAAATAATAAAATTGTCAGACACATAGGTGAACATAATTTGTTGGGGGAAAAGTCAACATGGTTTCTGTAAAGGGAAATTATGCCTTACTAATCTACT
>CM057845.1:256151793-256163161 GCA_030068395.1 Apalone spinifera | reverse complement strand
GAAAGCCTTTGACAAGGTCCCTCACCAAAGGCTCTTAAGTAAAGTAAGTTGTATTGGGATAAAAGGGAAGGTCCTTTCATGGATTGATAAATGGTTAAAAGACAGGAAACAAAGAGTAGGAATAAATGGTAAGTTTTCAGAGTGGAAAGAGGTAACTACAGGGGTCGCCCAATGGTCTGTTCTGGGACCAATCCTATTCAGCTTATTTATCAATGATCTAGAGAAAGGGGTAAACAGTTAGGTGGCAAAATTTGCAGATGATACCAAACTGCTCAAGATAGTTAAGACCAAAGCAGACTGTGAAGAGCTTCAAAAAGATCTCACCAAACTAAGTGATCGGGCAACAAAATGGCAAATGAAATTTAATGTTAATAAATGTAAAGTAATGCACATTGGAAAAATAATCTCAACTATATATACACAGTATGATGAGGACTAATTTAGCTACAACTACTCAAGAGAGATATCTTGGAGTCATTGTGGATAGTTCTCTGAAAACATCCATTCAATGGTGCAGCAGCAGTCAAAAAGGCAAACAGAATGTTAGGAATCAATAAAAAGGGAATAGAGAATAAGACAGAGAATATCTTTTTACCACTATATAAAACCATGGTATGCTCACATCTTGAATACTGCCTACAGATGTGATCACCTTATCTCAAAAAAGATATATTGGCATTGGAAAAGGTTCAGAAAAGGGCAACAAAAATGATGAGAGGTTTGGAATGGATCCCATATGAAGAGAGATTAAAAAGAGGAGACTAAGGGCGGATATGATAGAAGTCTATAAAATCATGACTGGTGAGGAAAAAGTTAAGAGAAGTTATTTACTTATTCCCACAATATAAGAACTAGGGATCACCAAATGAAATTAATAGGCAGCAGGTTTAAAACAAAAGGAAGTTTTTGTTCACTCAAAGCACAGTCAGCCTGTGGAAATCCTTGCCAGAGGGACGTGGTGAAGACTAGGACTTTAACAGGATTCAAAAGACAGCTAGATAGATTAATGGAGGATAGGTCCATCAATGGCTATTAGCCAGGGTGGGTAGGAATGGTGTCTGTGTATAAACGAGTGACAGGACAGTGATCATGTGAGGATTACCTGTTGTGTTCCCTTCCTCTGGGGCACTTGGCACTGGCCACTGTCGGCAGACAGGATACTGGGCTAGAAAGACCTTTGACCTGAACCAGTATGGCTGTTCTTATGTTCTGTGCTTTACTTTCATTTTAGTAAATAACAGATATCTTACTTGAAAAGGGTAGTTGTACCAGCATTGTCGCGTGTCCCAAAACCAGGGTGACTAGAGAGAAAAGAACAAGAGATTATGCTACTAGCATTTTTCTCCTCATATACTCTGGCTTTGGCCAATTAAAGCACTCCATCCCTACCACAAGATTACTTCAAAGGTTTTCACCTTGCTTCTTTGGTCCAAGCTACATTTATTCTGGGGTTTCATGGAGAAGAAAGCAGAGGTGAAAATGAGCCGGTGCAATCCTCCAGTAAGAACTGGTCACCAGACTGGCTCACCCACAGCCAACTTCTTGCTCCCCCGTTGGCAGCAGTGCTTTACTACCCCATTTTCCCAGGGGCAAGGTTAAAGCACTTCTGTGGCAGCAGTGCCAGACCCTACCAGCAGAGCTGCCGATTGGAGTTGGACAAGTGAGTAAAGGGGCAGCTGCCCTAGGGCCTAGCATTTTAAAAGGGCCCAGCATTTTAAAAGGGCCCAAGATTCCCACTACTGAAGCCTCAGGGTTCCTAGCTTCCACTGCTACAGCCTCTGGTCATGAAGAAGTGGCGGGAGAACAGTCCTGCCCCCAGCTCTGCCCTTCTACACTAGGCCCTGTCCCTTCTGAGGCCCCAGAGTCACTCTCCCCCGTACTTGCTGAGGATGCTGGCCCCAGTGCAGGGAACACTGGTAAGTCCTAGCATCTACTTTAACCTATGCAAAAACATGCCATTGTGCACATAAAAATTAAAGTTGAAATGTAGAGCTTTGCAGAGCTCTGTGCAAGGACACTCCAGAGAAATGGTTCTATGTCTTTGCAAGTGAGAAAGCAAAGTTTGTTTAAGAGTGGATAAGCCCATCTTGTTCTGGCATCAGAAAAGCGTCTTCTAGCATTTCCGGCAACCTTTCCTGCTTTGTGACAGCTTACATCTAAATGACAATGCATAAGGGCCCAACTAAGAAGCGTAAGGAAGACCTGAGACTATTGAACTCTTGCTAGTTTAGTCCCACATCATGTACTTGGAGCAAGCAGTGAAAGTAAAAAACAAAACAAAACTGAACTCACCGACCACATAAATTTGAATCCATAAGAAAATATACTTAAATAAAATGCAAACCTCCACCTGGGAATGGAAATGAGAAAGGGCAAACAATTAAACATTTGAAATTACAATACATTAGTATTGTAGGATTAATGTTGGTGTAGCAAAAGATGGAATAATTATAAATGGAACCAAATTTGGCAACTACACAAGTGGAGTTTTTACCCACTGATATTGTCCTTTGGAATACCTGTCCACTAAAATAAAAATATTTGTATAAGAATCAATCATATAAAGAGCATAGTTCCAAAAAAGCTACAGATTGTCTTGGAAATGTATATGAAGGTTAATACCAAATTATCTCTCAGCATGTACATACGTTAAGGCAACAATCCTGAAGAAACCATTGTGATCTAGCGTAACATAGGACAATAGCCTGGGCAAACCTTTTGGAATTAAAGATTAACAATGATTGAATTATTAAGTCAATACTTTGGAGTTTACAGTATTAAAAACAAAGTTATGTAGGTGTTAGCATAGAACTGTATGCAACTTGGCTAGGGAACTGACTAATGCAATCTCTGGCAAGGGTCAGGAACTTCAAAGGACTCCCTGGGACAATGTGTGTGAAGTGGAATTCCTAGGAGGTGCTGGCAAGAAGGGGGTTGCACACCCTCACCTACAGACTCAGACTTTGAAGCTTTTCTCTGAGGAAAGGGACAAGTCAAAAACCCAATCTGGATTGTCCAGGGACCAATCTTTTTCAATAAAGAGCCTGAATTGAACCTGACTCTAGACCTTCCTTGTGATCCAGAAAGTGGATAAGACCTCTAGCACACAGAAGATCCCAGTCCCAAAGGAAGGACTTTGAATACTGAGATCCCATAAAACTGAATTCTAGTTCTGCGCTAGGGCTGTTCTTGAACTCATGACCACAAAAGAGAACCCTCTGAGGTCTGAAGAACTCACCTGCCAAAGGCAATGTTGGAGCGATCTTCGGTAAGCTAATTAGCATGACTGTAAGTCATTTTATTGGTTTTAATATTTTCTCTGTAGTGCTTTTACCTTAAGAATTTAAATAGACTTGCATAGGAAGTCCTGTGTGGTAACTTATAACTATCTGTAAATGCATTGAAAAAACAAAAAATGGTCTGATAGCACTTTATAGACTAACAAAACATGTAGATGGTATTGTGTACAATGTAATTGTGTACAATGTAAATGCACTGTGTACCAACTCTAAACGGAGAAGCTAAGCATGCCTGCTTAAGCTGGAAAAAACAGTGAAGGCCAGGAACTGTTTAGCTTGGAAATACTCTGGTCAAGGAAGAGACAGATGAGGATTTCTAATAGAAAGGGCAATAGCTAGTGGGCCAAGAGCATAATAGTGGGTGCCACAGCTGGACAACTAAGGGGAAATTCAGGTGCAGATGCCCTAAACTATGACAGTAGGTACATAGCAGATGCCCTAGTATACATAACATGTTTCAAACTACACTTGCAGGCCAATTAAGCCAGAGATAAATAGAAATGGGAGGACTTCTTCTGTCCATCTTATCTGTGCCTCTAAGTATACAAACCTTTACTTGCAGGGAGAGGAGGGGGAATACCGAGGAAGAATTATGTGAGGATATTAGGGAAGTGATTGGGGAAAAGAGAAACCACCACAGAAGGAGCAGGGGAAAATATTCAGAAACTACAGCAATGAGGAATCAAGTAAGTATCTGAACAAAGAATTGAGAGGGAACAAGAATCTATGAAGTGTCCCATAGAGTGTCTGCCATTACCTAACCCATGAAATCAGTTTAGGAAATTAGTCTAGGAATCAGACTGTCCAGAGCCTTGTCTTGAGGAGAGTTACTCAGTTGAATACACAAGATCAAGTGATACCATCTGCATGAGACATGTCCACTATGCAAGCCTAAAAGTATTACTATCAACCTTTTAGACTATAAATATTCTTGTAAAGCATTTCTGATTTCTCATGGCACACATACCAACTGACAGGACAGCATCATAGAAAGCCATTCTGATTTTCGCTCTGTTGGTCTGAATGGAAATTTGTTACATTGGCATTTTTCTCCGTGATAACCCCCCACCGTATCGTTTACTTGTCAGCAAGAGAGGGTTGGACTAATGAAGGGTCAGCTGATAAGGACTGGATGACTGTTGAGTTATCAATAGGGTGAGAGAGTTCAGTCTAGAAAAGGGAGCTGACAGAAAAGAAGGGGCTAATGCAGAGGGCTGACCTACCAGAGACTCCTGGAGGCTAGAGGCCTCAGAAAGGTTGGCGTTGGGCAGGACAGTACTTGATATCAGAGCCAGAGGAATTCCAGGAAACAGTTGAGCACAGAGCCCACAAGAAAAGGGTTTTTTTGGACTCTGGACTACATCTGGATATTTTGTTCACCTGAAAGGAGCCTGACCTAAACTTAGACAGAGGGTTGAGTGGCATCCAAAGATAGTCAACCTGCAGGGTTAAACCCCTCCTCTGCAACATCATACCCTGGCACAAGGAGATGTGCACACATCTTTACACTTCCCATAATATTGAAACACACTAAATTACACTACAAATTAAAAAAATTAAATTACAGTGCATAATTGGAGCTTGAATCAAGGCCATATTTTGGTCTCTGCACAAACATACATGCTCTCACAAAACTTAGTGAGGATGCTGGGTTTGTCCTGGTTCCTACGATAGCGAAACCAGTGCTGGATCTTTCGAACATCCCAGTCTAGCTGCTTTGACAAACCTTCTAATCTTCTTCCATCTGGACACTGAGAAGAAATGAAACAGAAGTCAGACATTTCTTCTGCCTCCCCAACCTACATCAAATATCTGTCTCTCTCATATCTCTCTTCTGTCAGACATTTCTCCTCTAAATCATGATCTCTGTCACAAAATGGAGATGGAGAATGAAAAATCATGCCAGGAAAGGTTTAATCTGCTAAAAATTCTTACAAGTAAAAAAATGTATATTCACATTTAGCCTCCAAGCACATAATACCCACCATAACAAGAATTCCGATACCTCATTTCAAAGTAGGTTCAATGTTTCCTCCCCTATTTCTACTCTAATTCTGCCATCAGCAACAAAGAACAGTAACACTGATATACAGGAAACAATTTACCTGCTAACTAGTGTTCCACAGTATATTACACAGGGAGTTTTTAGCAAAATAGTCTGTCAGGGGAAATCTGCATAAAAAACACTGGAATGAATGAGTAGCAGGAGTGAAACAAAAAACAGGACTATGTAGCACTTTAAAGACTATAACAAGATGGTTTATTAGGTGATGAGGTTTTGTGGGCCACTTCCTCAGATCAAATTGTGGAAGAAAATTGGCATGACCATATACACCAAAGGATACAATAAAAAAATGAGCACATATGAAAAGTTAGAACAGTTGGCAGCGTTACCATATTTGAACATGACATGACAACCTCTCTTAATTTGAAATAAAGATGGGGGCCCCGTCTGAGCCCTGAGGGTGTGTCTAGACTACAGTGTTTTGTCAACAAAAGTGGACTCTTGTCGACAAAACTATACCTACACTACACGTCTACACTGCCACTGAGTTCTGTCGACATAACGTTGACAGAACTCAGCAGTTTTGTCAATGGCTGTAAACCTCATTCTACAAGAAATAACGCCTTTTGTCAACAGAGTTCTGTCGACAGAAGGCGTTATTGCATCTACACTGTCCTTTGCATCTACACTCTCACGTCGACAAAGCGGCTTGCTTTGTCGACAGAACTGGATGTAGTCTAGATGCTCTTTGTCGACAGTATCTGTTGACAAAACTTCTGTCGACAAAAGCCTGTAGTCTAGACGCACCCTAAGGCTGTGTGTACATTGGCGTGATCTTGCGCCAAAGCAATCGCCTACACTGGCAGGAAGTTCTTGTGCAAGAACACTGACATTCTAATGTGTGAAATCAGTGCTGCTTGCGCAAGAACTATGATGCTCCCGCTCAAGAATAAGCCCTTTTGCGCAATTGTTCTTGCGCAAGAGGCCAGTGTAGACAAGCAACATGAATTTCTTGCGCAAGAAAGCCCGATGGCTAAAATGGCCTTTGGAGCTTTCTTGCACAAGAGAGCGTCTACACTGGCACGGATGCTCTTGCACCAAGGCACATGCCAGTATAGATGCTCTCTTGCACAAATACTCTTTAACACAAGAACTCTTGCGTTAAAGAGTATTTGCGCAAGATCATGCCAATGTAGACATAGCCTAAGTGTTTATGAATTCCACAGGCATAATACACAGATATTGGAATTTCTGTAGATTGCTTTTATTTAGAACTTCACAAATATTACAGAATTGTCTCATTTGTAAAATATGATACTGAATAGCCCAGTCTCTGACTAGGGGGCTTTATTACTATAGATTTGGGGTTTTTTTTAATAGTGGCATGAATCAGTATAGAAGAGCAGACAAAATTAATTAAATCTTTACAAGTTACCATTGCTGAGATAGATCAAATTAGTTTTAGTCCTTTTAATAAGCTCTGCCAGGGAACTACCACAAACGTGAAAGAAACTGAACAGGTTTCACAACTGGAGTTTATCCACAAAAGCAGACTGATATGAAGAGTTCTGAACTAGCAAATAGGGCAATCACAAGTTGTTCAACATAATCGGAGAGCAAAGATTTTTCTGTCATTAACGGTCAAGTACTAGAACTACTGTTCCCTTCCAGCAATCGCATCATATCCATAGTTTCTTTTTCACATAGACTAGGGTCTTGGGCTACCTGGAAAAGAAGTTTCTGCATTGGGAATGCATCTGCCCTTTTGGCAGAGTGCAATCATAAGGCTGTTTTATAGCACCCTAGTTTCAGAACAGGTGGTAAATATCTTCCATATCTATGTCATCCTCCATGCTGATTCCCCAAATCTAAGCTAATACGTAGCAGTCCAGGAAAATGAAGTTCTGTTTAAGTTTTGAACAATGTAGCCCTTCTTCCCATCATGGATGCATGCTTAATTCTAAACATTACTTTCAAGGACACCGATGCATGAGCTCCCTCCTTAACACTGGTAAACCACAAATCATCTTCTACTCATCTGCATCTCAGGTTGCATAACACTGGGTCTGTTAAGCTCTAATGAGACTAGTTTTTATTATGGCACTTTAAGATCTATCATTGCACTAAGACGACTTTCATAACAGCTGGCAGTGTTACCATATATAGTCTATTTTATTTCCTTACATGGGAATTTGTGATTTTTTTAAATCAATATTAGTTTAACAGTCAGTATTCAACAAATGACGGACAACTTACAGGATGCAAAGTTTCAGAGGGGTTAGTCTGTAACAGGAAAAACTTAAAAAAACCCCAAATAGTCTGGTAGCACTTTAAAGACTAACCAAACATGTAGACGGTATCATGAGCTTTTGTGGGCACAGCCCACTTCTTCAGATGACCGGATGAAGAAGTGGGCTGTGCCCACGAAAGCTCATGATACCATCTACATGTTTGGTTAGTCTTTAAAGTGCTTCCAGACTATTTGTTGTTTTTTAAGTTTTTACAGGATTCAGTCATTTACTAGTGAAATAGCACAACAAGCAGATATTAAAATGAAAGAGTAACTGAGAGGAATAACTAGAAGAAAATCTACAACCAACATTCAAGGGTCTATCCCTGAATGGCATTTATAACTGAACTGCTTTCTTTCTACAACTAGATATCTGTAGTGATAAGCTATCAAGTCCACAATCACAGAAGTAATTTGAAGAAGGCAGCTACTGACTGACCAGCAAGACCAGCACAAGAGTCTTCCTTTGGGTCCAGAGTGGTAACTTCCAAGGAGAAAGTGAAAAAATATAGGAGAATCTCTTGGTGAACACTAAAAATTTGAGCATTACATCTTGTACAGAAATTCAGGGGCCCGAAAAAAAACCTCTTGTTCTCACTTTGTTGGTATCAAACCACTCTTTTGCTTGCAATACTGTGGCTTAAAGCAAAGACAGAACTAAAGTCACTGCAGGAAACGGGATAGGAGGTGGACATGGTAATCTCAACTAAAGCTAGAAGCAAAAGTTATCCAGAGAAACTTGTATTTTTGTGCACAAACTCCCATCAATCAGAGAACTGAGAGCGCTGTGAAGTGCATTGCCCTAAGGTGACAAAAGAAAAGCAGCCCAGTTCTCATTTATATAGCCGAACCTCTTGCAGAACCTGAAAAGTGACTTACCTTAGTGATGGATGTAAACACTTTCTCTAGAATTGCATTGGGCTGAGCTCTATGAGGTCCACTGTCCTGAATGCCAAGTTTTATGGCACATGGTTTGGCAATAAACCTGAAAGTCCCAAAGGAAGAGTCTGATTAAAATAAAAAATTAATTCCCCTTTTCTGTGACTAAATTATCTTGGCTCTGTTAGTCTGTAACCACAAAAAAACAACAACGAGTCTGTGGCACCATAAAGACTAACAGATTTATTTGGGTATAAGCTTCTGTGGGCAAAAACCCACTTTGTCAGATGCATGGAGTGGAAATTATGGAGGCAGGCCTAAATATACTAGCACATGAATTACCTTATCAAGTGGAGGATAGGTGGTAATGAGGCCAATTCACCCTGACTGAATTAGTCATTAAGGTGCCAGGGGATTCCTCATTCCTTTTCAGAATAGTATTTGATAATCCCTGACTCCAGGATTTCCTTCTGCCAGGGCCAAGGAACAGAGTAATGCAGTGAGAAAGGACTCAGCAGAAGGTTATGGGACAGTCTCTTTGGTGAATATGTATTATAGCATTTCTAAGCTCGTCAGCAGACTATTTTAGTGCTTATGGAGAGATACTAAATGGACATTCACAGAACTAATGCAGCTGCAGCAGGACAAGCTTCCTCACTAATGTTTTCTGCCCACGATCTGGAAAAAGAACCACCTCAAAAAATGGGGAGAACTGACATGTTTTTGGAACCAGAGTTTGAACTGTTCGTGTATGGCTACATAACCAACATATGGGATGTATGTTAGAGACTTTGAGGATACCCCTTAAAGAAAAAGAGGTTAAAGACTTCCTTACAGTTATGGCATAGGGCTGGGACTTCAGAGACCTGGGTTCTATTCCCAGCTTTGCCAAACTGCCTCATTTTCCTAGCTCTGCCTACCACGAATGTTGTGAGGTTTTCAATGAAGTTTGTGAAGAGCCTGGAGTCCACTGAATATACATCATCAGCGTTTAAAAACTAGTATCTAGTAGACCATAACTCTTTAAAACAGAAACCACATAATCCTGAAAAAACTATCCGAAGAAACAAATGGAAGAAGTTGCTAGTCAAGTCTGGGGTAGAAGTACATAAAAGGTCATGAAGCAAAACAGAGGTATGTAGTTAATGTTGAAAACCTGAGTGTATTCCTTGTACCTCTGAGCATTCTCCTTTCCATTGCTGTGACACTCTGAAAAGCTCCCTCTGGTCTGGAAGAAGGTGCAGACACACTACTTTTTCAGATGGTACATACTGCAATTGGTGCCCAAAGAAGCAGGCATTCTTCAGAATATCATTCTTGTAAAGTATTATTTAGATTCTGACCAGAAAATGCATGTATTAATATAGTGCCTCTCAGGATAGGCCTCCAGATACTTTCCAGACACTACTATATTTAACTTCACCCCTCACACTGCAACCTCCTACGCAGAGGTAAGTATTGCCCCTGTTCAGAAAATAGCCACTTCATTTCTGCTCTATTTAATACCCCCCTCCCACTGAGGATAAGATTTCCAGTTTAGGAGTTGTCCTACTCCAGAGCGAAAAAGGGAAGAGTCTTAAACAATCTAAGAACAAGCCTTTGTCAAATGTGGAAGAGTACAGTCTTAATTTCAGGTTGTTTCCATCCAACAAGGAGATTACAATCTACCAAAATAATTGTTTTATTGCTAGATTATAGGTTTTGTTTCTACCATATGACAACAGGTCACCAACTGTAAACAAAAACTACAGTTTCTTCATTATTTAAATAGTAACTTCTAACAGGGCAGAATGATAGCCTTCAACTATGTTAAGCTTTTTGTTCTTCATGTCCCCTCAAAGTAGAATGAGAAGTAACCAGCTTAACAGGCAGCAAAGGAGATTTAGGTTCGAGATTAGGAAAAGCCTTCTAACTGCACAGATAGTTAAGCTCTGTAATAAACTTCCAAGGCAGGCTGTGGAATCCCCATCACTGGAGGTTTTTAAGAGCAAGTTGGAGAAACACTGGTCAGGGATGGTCTAGGTTACTTGATTCTGCCTCAGTGAAAGGGGCTGGACTTGATCACTTCTTGAGGTCCCTTCCGCTTTACTTTCTATGATTTCCCTCCTCCTCTCCACTCACGGTTCTGGAGAAAGTTAATTTGAAAACATGCACTGAATGTCTGCAGATCTGAAGAAGAGTCTGATCTATTTTTGCAACAGGAAGAGCAATTATTCATGACTCTTCTTGGTGCTTGAGCTGAAAGGGAAAGTAAACAGTCCCTGAGCTTCTGCTGCTTTCCAGCTGGAAGAGATATGTAGAATTGTCACTTGATTGAAGTAGTCTAGATTAGGGATTTTGTAATAGGGTAACCACTGAAAATCTCAGGGGTTACACAGTTATATGCGCTGCAGGCTTTATGCTGCAGAGCCCACAGCAGAGCCTCCTTGGGAGAGGGGCTGCCAGCCCTCCCGGCTCTACTACTGGCAATGGTTTCACTACCGCAATGAAACCTCCTCCCCAAGAGCAGAGTGGGCATCCCTTACCCACTGTGCTCCCAGGGAGAAGCCTCTGCTGCATTGCCACAGTGAAGCTGCCTCCCCAGGAGGCTCAGTGTAAACGGTTAGTCACTTGCACTCAAACTAGTTACTTCCTCCCTACAGTCTAAATCTCTGCAGAGTCTAAGAAGAGTTGACTATTTATAAAACAGGGGCAGTGTGGCCAGAAAAATACTTTGTGCTGCAATGACACCAGACCACTTACTGCTGATTTGGCAGGGAAAGGTGTCCTACACAAAGGATGGAATAAGGCAGCCTCCCCAGAAACCCTGAGACATGGAAAAATAAAGAGTTCCTATGAGATCTTTATGGAGATGTGCAGGGAGGATTCCCGCTCCATCTCCAGACACGTTAACAA
>CM057845.1:256139451-256151693 GCA_030068395.1 Apalone spinifera | reverse complement strand
CAAGAATCCAGATAATCTGTTTCCCTCCTTTGTCTTCTAGTATGTCTGCCTGAGTTCCTTTTATTTTCATGTGGCACTGCTGGGCATCCCTGGTATAGTCTCTCCCCTCCATGCCCTTTGTGATCTTGACATAGATATCAGTGCTTCCTTTGCTGCTTTGTATTTCTGCCTGAACAGATTCCTCTTCCCACAAAGCAATGAGGTCCAGGATTTCCTGAACACTCCATGCTAGTGCTTGTTTGTGACCCTGAGCATCCATAATCAGGTATACTGCTTAGGTGTGCTGCCTGCTCTGAGTCTGTTCACCACACTGGCCACACAGGAAATGAAAATTCAAATTTTTCTAGTGCTTTTCCTGTGCAACTGGAGAAGAGCAGAGTTGATGTCCTAGGCAGAGCCGTCACAGAAGGGCATTGTGGGATTCCTCCCAGAAGCCAAGCAGAAGGCTGCATCTGAACTACCCTAAAGTTGATCAAGTAAGGTCAAATTTACCATTACTCCCTGTGAAAAGCAGTAGTACCAAAACTCACTTTAATGTCAACAGAATGGGCGCGGTCGTGTGGACTCAAAAAAAAAAAAAATCAACCTAATGCAGCTAAGTTCAACCTAAAATCCCAGTATAGACCTGGCCTAAGTGCTGAAGTCTTTGTAGTGCCTTAATTATTGAAATACTGGGTTTCTAAAATTGGTTCTTGGTGTTCTCATACAGTTTAAAGTCTGGTGATAGATTTTACGAGGCTCGAGCCATCGCTTTTCCCTAGTGATGAGTTGAGTTAAAAAAAGAAAATCTCAAACCAGTTCATGGGAGGGAAAGGGAAACTATATCAAACTGACCAAATGACCCCAAATTTGCACCAGTCTACCTCAGCACCTGATGTAGTACACCAACTTGCAAGCTGATCTGAAGCTTTTTGTAAGTTTTAGAACACTGACATTTTGCAATTATGCAGAAATGTCTGCTACTTTTTCTCAATTCTAAGTTCCTACGTGTGTGCTCCCATTTGTTGCCTGAATCAGAAAGCAAGCTTATTTTACAGACCCAGAGATCAGATCTAATAACTTTTATATTTATTAGTTTTTTAAGCTGGATTTTGGTGCCAGATAGTCTCAAAGGCTGTCAAAAGATACAAGATTTATGTGGATACTTCCCATTGCTTTTTCCCTTATTGTGGATAAGAAAGTGATAAGTACCAGCAAGGTTTAAAATGAATCCATTTTGGGGGAAGAGACTCAATCTCAGGAACTTCATGATCAAATAGTCTCAACATTTTCATTGCTAAAACTACTTCAATGTCTCAACTTGCAAAGCAATTCAATCTGATTGTGAAGAGTCTGTCCTTAAACAGAAAACAACGCTCAGTCTTAATGGAAGTCATTACTGTTACTCCAAAATGTGTCTGAGTGGAAGTTTTATTCCTTTTTATCTCTAATTTAAATAGACATTTAAAATTAATGTATTTTTATACAGGAATGAGGTTTTGAAGGATTTTTTGATTGCCAGAAGATTTAGTAAATGGATTTTTAACCCCTGAAATATGATGAATGATTAGCAATAGCTTCTCACCTTGGCTGAGTTGCATTTAATAAAGAAGAAAGGGAAGAATAACCAGGTTTTTTTTAATCTAAAAAGTGAGCTAAGGGGAGTTAAAGAAAAGCAAATCCTCTTTAAAAGATTGCACACAAGAATTGGTACAACTCCAAGAGTATTTATAACAAAGCACTTCCAAGAAGGTGTTTCTTTTGCTAGCATCAATCATTTTTGCTCTTGAGAAGTTCTCCCATTATGACCTTTATGGAATTTCTCAGGTAATCAAATAAAACTAATAGATACTGTGACCAAGAATTAGTTGGTCTAGTTAATACAGTCCTATCCTCTTCCATTTCCCCAAAGAAATATCATGACCATTTCAACAGCCAGAGTTAAAGAATGAGGCAGGCTCTTCATTTCAAGCTGGTTCTTCCTTGCTCAATATGCAATCTAGGCTACTAAGCAGGAACTGTGCTGTTATATTACAATACATATGCCCAGACCTCCTACTGTACCTATGTATACCAATGTGGATAATGACATTCCAACTGTAACTCTGAATTTCAGATCATTAGTGTTATCAAGCCATTATCCATGTGATTTAAATTTTTCAAGACATCTTAATAATATAATAGTATGGAACAGCAGTGGCTGCATTAGAGCAAATAGATGCTATTTGTATTTGGGCTATTTGTAATTGCCCAACTTAGAATGGCTCCAGCAGAGCAGTCATGATCTATATCAAATTATTAAAAAAAAAATCAATGGTTCTTGTTGGAACTTAGCCAGAGGGTGATCATAAGGTTGGGTGTTCTCTTTGATAGGCTCAAGAGATGTCAGAGTAATAACAAGCTAATTACAACTGTGTGTATATAGCTTATACATGGAACCTTAAGATCCCAAGAATTTTTATTCATTCTGTGGTGTTTTACCTGCTGATACATGATTAGGACTAAAACAAAATTAAGATTAAAGATCTTGAGCACGCCTCAGTTTGTCTGTGAGCATAAAGATTTAGTTCTTTTTTTTTTAAAATTCAGAATATTTTTTAAGTGAAAAACAACAACTTGGGTGGATGGGAAAGGAAAGTACTTATAACAAAGCACTTCCAAGAAGATGTTTGTGGCCCTTGTGGCCTCAAATAGCTGGAGATAAATATTGGCTTCAATCTCAAATAGGTTTCAAATATTGTCACAACTATTGTTCTTGGAATTAATCTAAAACTCAAGATCTGATGAAATTGGGGAAGAAAAATCAAATCATTAAAATTACTACCTGATCGAAGAAAGACGCACATAAGGGATCAAAATAATCCCTTGGAACATAAAAAATAACATGGAGGCCATCCTTAAGTTATCATTCCCAAAACTTGTTTTGTTACCATCTCTTTGTATTAGGATATTCCTGGATAGCTTAACTTCTTTGAAACAAATGTAATTTTTAAATGGCCTAGGGAAAACATAGCTGATTTGGAGAAAAAAACAAAGAAACAAAAAAAAACACCACACCAAAGATAAGAACCATTTAGAAGTAATAAAAGGTTGCCCAAGGCTATGAATGGAACAGAACTTGGCTTGCTCAGACAAGCACACAGAAAGCTCAGACAAGCACACAGAAAGCAGCAGTACAGGAAAGCTGAGTGTATAACACCACACACATGGATAGGAAATAACACTAGCAAATTGGGCACAGACAGAAGTAGAGTCCGGATGCATCTAAAGTGTGAAACTAGTGACAGCCGTAAAAATTTGTCATTTTAAGAGTTCATTTGGGCTCCGTACTGACAACTCTGCTAGCAACCTGTTTTCAACCAAACCATCTTGCAAGATGGCTTGTTAGCAATTTCCTGTCCAGTGTGGGCATATTTGGTGTGCAACCATAATATTTATTCTACTTTTAATTATCAGCAGGCTAACTATATATTTTTCATGGTTCCACAGGCAGTTTCTGTTTTGCCAGTTGGATGTTTCTTTCAACCCTAGAAAAACCAGTCTTGCTATTGGACAAAGGTTATCAAGAGAAAGAGAATAGCCTTGTATGTTCTCACTTAAGCAGACACTAAGCTCAAAAATCTTGATGTCATGTTAGAATATTCCCTGGGTACCAAGAGTGGATTTTCAGATGCACAATTTAGCAGTATTTCCCTTTAGAGCCTTGAAACAGCACCATGTAGCCATCAAGACTGGATTACTTTAATTCTCAGCAAGGAACCTCCATCACTTGCAGCTTTCTCAAAAGGTAGCAACTTGTCTGCCCAAAAGTTTTTAAGGTCTGCATTCTGTACAACGAGTGCCTGTTAAGGTAAAGACCAATTTTAACTTGACTCTTCTTTAACAGCCCTAAAGTGTATAGGCCTCAAATACATTATAGACTTTCTTCTGGAATCTTGACACTGGGGGTGCTCAAATAACCAAGATTTTGTTATACACAGAAAATCACTTTTGGCTATTGGCTCACTGGAGACACTTTTTAGGCAGCTGATTATCAGAGGGCAGGAGCTCAGCCACTTTCTGAATTTTTTTAAGCCACCTCAAGCTAGATACCCAACGTAACTAGTTACTCTTGAAAGGCCTGCCTTTCATTTTTCTCACCATTGCATCTCAGGTTGGCAAGTAAATGTATCTTTGCCATGGTGGGTGTGGGGCTCCTTCCTGCCCACCTCCTTTGAGGCCAGACTCAGTCCCACTTTCCACAATTAAATCTCAAAATTTACAACAAAAATTGATTTTTTTTAAATTTAACGATTGTTTGTCCCATATTTTGTTATTTCCTCCCCACCTTTTTCAGGTCCAGTTAACTGATTATTTTAATTTAAAAGGAAGTATTCCCATTTATGTATACTAATCATGTTGTTAATTGTACTGCACATCTATCAAGTATTAAATGAAGGAAAACTTATTAATATCATCATGTAGACAGGGTAAAAGATCAAGACTAAATGTTTTAGAAATGTTTCCAGTCCTCCTGATCACCATTCCCAAAGGGCTCCCTCCTATCTTTTCATAATCCACAGAAATTCTCTGAGCTGAATTAGTTATTCATTTGAGCATAATTGCTTTGAAAGCTGAACACAAAAGCAATAAATATAGTATGCAATCAGCTTTCACTGTGGAGATAGCAATGCAACTTAGATTTTAGGTCAAACATCACAAATCTATTCTTGTGAACTGGATTATCAAATTCTGTACAATGCATTTATTGATAACAAATGTTAGCAAACTGTATATTACAACAACCTGCAATTAACTCAACTGATAGCTAGAGATAGCATCAGTAACAGGTCATGGCAGCACACTAGTGTAAAAAGTCAGGACTGCAGTGATCTTCATACTTTGAACTTGAATAGCACTTTCATTAGAGGATTTCAAAGTACATTACAAAGCATACCAAGTATCATTAACTCCATTTTAGAAACAAGGAAATTTAAAAGTTAGTCACTTATCCAAACCAGGACAGGAAAGCATTCTAGGGGCCTGAAGTTTCAGCATGTAAAAAGAGTCTCTGAACTATTCTTATGTCTCATTCTAAGAGTATGTTTACATTGCAGGTAAGCCCAAGATTTGGGCTCCTGCTCAAGCCTAACCTCCCCTTCTTTCTGTACATAAATAATTTTAAATCAGATCTCAGGACTCCACAGGAATGGAAGGTCTGAGTCAAGCTGGTGTCCAGGTCTCAAACCCTATTGCTTTGCAGTGTAGATGCCACTCCACTAAATTTGTGCTCCTGAAGTCCATTAAAATATTACACAATCCTGGAGGCGCGATTACCTTTGTCCAATGGACAGTCAAGTTTTCCCTCATACAAAAGGCTAGAGAGTGACCACATTTTGGGAGGGTACAAGGAAGTCTAGGATATGGATGACTGTACCCTAAAGGGGATATGTTGGACATCCACTTTGGGAGACAGAGTTCAACTTCTCCTAACTTGGATTACAAATGAGTGTAGATTCTCAGGCTCAATGTTAACAAACCAAGGGTTTACTAACTCAAGTTCTATTAACCCAGAGCTTAAATTGCACTGTAGACATACCCTAGCACTTTAGGAAACAAATTACAAGGTAAATGCAGGCTAGATCAGGTCAGTCAGCATCAATCCACGTGTTATGATTCTAGAGCTGGGAGTAGGGATGTTAAATATCAGTTAATTGAATAGGTGAGTAACCTCATGAATTTTTATCGGTTAATCAGTTATTCTCTAGTACCCAGGGGTGGGGCAGGCAACCACTGTAACAGAGGCAGCGGCTCAGGGTACCAGGTAGGAACTGGTCCACGAGAGGAGCTTGTTTAAAAACCAGCTCCCCTTGCGGGCCAACTGACTGTCGTCTTGTGTTGCTGCTTCTGAGAAAGAGGCAGCAACACGGGATGGCAGCAGTCCCTGTCTTGGGGGGGGGTGCCAGGTCTGAGTTCCCAGACCTAGTGCGCCAGAACTGAGCTGGGCTGCCTGCCCACCCAGCTCTTAATACATTTGAAATGCAGAGCTGAAACGGGAGTAATCCCAGATCCAGCATGAGCCAGGACTGAGCCAGGCTGCTGATCAGCCTGCTAAAACTTTACTGGCAGGGAAAGGGAAATGCTTGTAGTCTATAGCATTAACCTATAAGCTTTTGCTTATCGGTTAACTGACTACACTATTACATCCCTAGCTGGGAGAGACTGGTGGATCAAAAAGGCCCTTTAAAGTTAATGACAATTCTAAATATCTCAGTGAATTCCCCTACCAATTCAGCAACCTGCCACAGCAGCAATCTCAGAATTAAAAAGGCACAGAGAGTCATCCCACTGGAGATATATTTTGTTCACTCAGTTTTCAATCTAATGCCCAATCTAAGTTTCTGCTCTCTCAAAAATATCAAGGTAGCCACTCTCCCTGTCTGCCAGATGGATAACCAAAGCAAAAAAATGGGGACAAAAAGGAGGCTGGGAAGACTGTGGGATGTTTTCCTCCTCCCGAAGATCACAAACATTTTCTCTGGAGATTTCTCCTTCCCAAATCCAGTCCCCTACAGAGCACAATTCTATTTTGTGTGCTGAGTCCCCCATCCCAGCTTGCATGAAAACACACAGAAAATTTTCCCTAGATTATAAAACATCTGACCAACCTGCCTTTCAGCAGTTTCGTGTGCAATTTGGTAATTGAATCCCAAGATAAGAGGCTGAATCCCTGCACAACCTCTCTCCTTCATAATCTCGTTATATTTGATATGTAAATGATTTACAGGACACTAATTTTCAACTCTGCTTTACATGAAGCAAAAATCCAGAGGAGTTTCTTAGCCAGATAGGAATGCATTGCAGATCCCCTTTAGCTCCCTGGAGAGACTGAAAAAGCAGTCTTAAGTAATTACTGTGAGCAAATCATAGGAAGAATACATTGCAGGTTTCTGCAGAACCTTAGCAACACCTCCCTGTTTACAGTCAAAATTAAAGATTCACAGGTTTCTCTGTAAACTGCTCTCTGCATCAAGATGACATTCAGTTAGAAGAGAAACATGTACGTTGCGGTAACAAACCATTCAAGGAAGAAAAACCACACTTCCTCATAATGCTGAAGAGCTAATGGGGGAATGAGAGGAGGAAGGAGAAAATTACAAGAGGGAGAGAAGCTAAAGCAAAAGAACTACAGAAATACAGTTCAAGCTCTGAGTCATCAGTGTTACTGCCAATTATGTGTCAAGGAAGCCATCTGATTTAATAATTCACAAGGCCTAGAAAGTGGTATGTGCACAATGGGATTTTATTAGATAAATGTGAACATTTATGACATGTTCAAAGTGGTGAGGTAGAGGAGGTAGAAGAGGGAAGGGTTGATAAATGCAAAGCAATGTACTTTGAAACCAGATCAAACTATCCTAGTGATGGGGGTCTGCTTTAACTATTGGCTCAAGAAAGTTCTTGGAGTCACTGTGAATATTTTCTAAAAACATCTGCTTAACTTGCAAAGGTATTCAAAAATGCCCCAATGTTAGGAACAAACAGAAATAAACAACATGCCATTCTATAAAGCCATGGTACATCCATAACTTGAATACTGACTGCTGTTCTGGTCACCCCATTTAAAAAAAAAAAGATTAAAATTGGAAAAAGTGCAGAGAACAACAAAAATTATTGTGGTTGTGGAACAATTTCCATATGAGGAAAGATTAAAGACTGGGACTCTTCATTTTAAAAGAGAGACTACTAAGGGGAGGTATAATAAAGTTTTATAAAATCACCACTGGTGTGAAGAAAGGGAGTATGGTAGTGTTACTTACCCCTTTACAATACAAGGACCTGGGGTCACTCAATAAATTAATAGGCTGCAGGTTTAGAAAACAGGCCAGATATCAGCATAACTGGTCTCATTAACAACATGCTTTTGCAAAATACAAACTAAACCTGACCCATGGTGAGGTATGGTATGAAAATATTCATTAAATATATAGAAAAGCTCTCACATATAGATGGAGCCACAAAGCTAGGAAATATAACCCAGAAGTTATGGAAGTGATAAAAGAAGTGTTAACCTGGAAGATACTCTACTAAATCATCAAGTCTAGTATCCTGTCTCTGCCAGCAGCTAATACCTCATGTTTCAAAGGAAAATTATAATCTTCTGCACTTCTCACCAAAACTAATATGCCTGGGCCCATTATTCATTGCTGTACATGGAAAGAGGAGGAAGGATTCCATCTTGACCCCTGCAACATCTCTATAACAGGGAACATTCCATCACATCCTGTCATTGTTTGCTGCTGAGTGCAGACATTTGGCCAGGACCAGCACTGACACTTTGGGAAGTGCGTCCTCAGATCCTTTGCATTGGATGGCATGGTGCTTCAGAAGAGGAGCCTCAGAAGGCAGAGCAAAGGAATGTCTTTTTTGTTTTGGTTTTCAGGGCAGAATAGGTGGGGCAGGAGGGAAAGGTACTTGCTTTTTCTTTTACTGTTCTATTTTCTTCTTTCACCTGCCTTTTATTACATATTTTTATCTTTTCTGCTTTTCTCCTTCAACAGCTTCCCTTCTTTGGAGTCCTAGATCATGTTATGCAGTCTCAATACCCATAGTACTTCATATGTAAAATCAGCAAGGGAAAACTGAATAGTTCCCTAATCAGTTTCCTTCTACAACCCTCTTCATAAATAAAAGCTTTTGCCCTTGTTACACAGAGAGAATAATTATCACCTCTCAGTCTTCTACTATCAAATGATTTGCTGAAAGAACCAAAATTACCTGCTTAGTTCCCCTCTGCTGTTTCCCATGGGGAAACAATACCAAACATCCCTTTCTATGCATAAAATGTGCCCTGCACTTGACTATACAATGAGACACAATCAGAGACTCGTGCACCAAAGAGAAGAAAGAACATTTTCAAATCTTATTTATGAATAATCTGAATCTTTGATGAGAAGAAACACATTCCAATTTTTAAGCCATGTGCATATCCCTCATCACCACAATGCAACATAGGGTGCAATTATTTGCTTGAAACTAGGTGGAGTTTAATGAAGTAACAGACCAGGTGGGCATATTTTTCTGCCTCCAATGACTTGTACAAGGAAAACTGGCAGAGATAGTCACTTTTATTTTTAGCCTCGGGTCAGACGCTGAGATGGACAAAGCTCCAAAATATTAAAGTGCAGGACAGCAGCAAGCAATTGCATTTCAATGTCTACAGAAAATATCCTGGATTAGCTTATAATATTTTTTCTTTCTTCACAGGCACTAACATAAAAGAAAATTAAAATTTCAGAGTACTCTGCTGAACCATAAGCCTGAAGCATCAACCCATCTTGATGTCAGAGTTCAAAGATGGAAAAGCCCTAGTTCATGTTGTGTATTTCTCTGCAAATTCAAAGTTGTTCCCAGCACTACATTTTCTAGTGTTATGTAATATTCCCATTTTATTTTCACACAGATTTAACTAAGTCTTACTGTACATGAAGTACATCAAGAGAAAAAATTAAGCTTCTTGCTTTAGAGAGTAAATGGGATTGGGCAAACAATTCCCCACATCCTTCAGAGAAAGCATCTCACGTGACCAGTGTAAACTGACAAAACAACAAATGGTCTGGTAGCACTTTATAGACTAACAAAACATGTAGATGGGATCATGAGCTTTCATGGGCACAGCCCACTTCTTCAGATGACCCAGTGTAGTGTGTGATTTTTAAAAAATCATAACTGGAAGCTCTCAAATAATTACTTTAAGATACTGTTCAGATATTTCACTTTCTTTAAGCAGTTACTAGTATGAATAAGATTCTATGCTTTCAGTTGTTACCAGCTTCTTAAGTCTACAGATAAAGCTGCAACAATGAGCTGTGAGAATTAACAAGAGAACTGCTAAAAAGTATCAACATATACAACAGTTTCACTATTAGTAACTGTAACACACAAGAAAGAGTTCAGCAGTCTGGCCAACAATTATGCAGGCCAAGTGGTAAAAGCAATCAACAAGTCTCTACATCCTAAATCACACAAGGATGTACAGATACTTTTTTGCATAAATATTTTGAATTAAACTCCACATGCCCTACATCCATCTTTGAACTGAAGATAACAGAAGAGCCAAAATCTAGGAAGTGCTTCACAAAGTGGCAAATTCACAGAGTATTAGCAAAAAATAAAAATGCAAAGTATTATTATGCATATCCAAAATAAATTACAAGAATATTTAAGAATCCAGAGATTACATCACTCAATTTCAAATGTATTTTAATAGCAAGCATGGACTGAACATTTTCTTTAGTATGACCCCCACACCTCTAACCTGGCACCTCCAGCTACTGGACATCAGTATGAAGAAATCATTAAGCATCTTAATTTGTCTTTACACACATCAGTGTAAGCTCTTTATAACACAAGGATGAAAGCTACACCAGTTCAGAACATTAAAACTATGAAAGAAGTTGTGAAAACAACTTCCAAACATACATTCTCTGCTTGGTTGCCCAAGAGCCCATCCTCAGCAAATAGAGTATTTTAATGAGAGGCTGAAAGGATTAAAAGATAGATACTATCACAAACTTAGGCCATGATAAGTGGGGTACATCTACATTGTAAAAAATCAAAACCCCTGAGGCACCAATACTCAGAGCCTGTCTCACGTGACTCAGACTCACAGGGTTTAAGCCACAGGACTAAAAACAGAAGTGTAACATTTGGGCTTGGGCTGGAGTCCACACTCTGAAACCTCCCTTCTTACTGGTTTCAGAGCCTGGGCTCCAGCCCAAACATCAACCAGCTACGCCTGTTATTTTTAGCTCCATAGGCAAGTCTTAATCAGCTGACCCAATCTCTGAATCTGGCTGGCTGCTCCTGGTCTTTTCTTGCTGTGCAGACATACCCAATTAGGTACCTGAAGACTCTTTGGTAACCTGTGCAAAGTGAGCTTTGTAGTGGATAAGTGTCCCACGCCACAAAAACTAGCTTTATATAGGGACTACCTGACTTCCTTATTGGCAGTCTTAGAGAAGGAGCTAAGGATTGAATTAAACCAAGTTTACATTTGAGGTATGCCCTGCTGTTGCCTTCCTTATGCTATACTTTTCCAGTGGATAAAGGGGACTTCAATTTCTACCCATGTCCTTTTGTCACCCTGCATGGCTGCTCAATCTCATAACAGTATTTCTGAACTGAAGAAGATACTGAACATTAACTGTCTAGTCAGTCACACATAAATAAGGCTTGCATAGTACCATATAGCTGAAGATCTCTCATTGCCTCACTGCTATTAATTCTTACAGCATCTGGCATGTAGAGAAATATCATATTAAGTTTACTGATGGGTAGATTTCCCCAGGTACCACATCTAGAGGTACCACCCCAATTCCTGGAAATACAACATCTAAGAACCCAGCTCTCCAATCCTGAGGATTTGGGAGCCTGAGCTCCATGTGAGTTTAGTGGGGAAGAGACTCCCAGCAGAGATGAGTACTGGACTCTCCAAGGGTGGAGGATGTACAGCTCTGGTTCCTGTGGGGCAGGAAGATGCTCTGGAAACCTCTCTACCCCTGCTTCCAGGGGATTCTAGACATGCTATGTGAGGATGTGGGGTACCCAGCTATGGCGAGGGGAGGGAGGATTCCTCACCTCTAATCCCTAGGGATATTCTACAGAGCTGTCGCTGTCCCCAAGAGTTTCTAGGTGGGTGTGCCTGCCTGAGTTATCCTGGGTGCTGGGAGTGAGGGGAAGGAACTCCTTTGCTCTGGTCCCTGGAAATGCTACAGAGAGAAGTACCCAGCCTTGCCCCCAGGGAACGTCCAAGACGCAGGGAAGGGAAAGCTCCTCAGCAGTCCCTGGGAAAGGCTCAGGAGACCTCCTCCACCCCAGATCCGTCCCAGAGGATGCCCTGGGCATGCCCAGCTCCAGACTGAGAAGCCCTGGAGAGTGTCACCAGCCCTGTTCACAGAGAGTTCCAGGGGATGGGGAGCTTGAGTCCCTAGGGATGTGCCAGAGAGAAGTCCCCTGTCCCCCAGCCCTGTCCTCCAGGGATACTCAGGATGCAGGGGGGAGGAGGGCGAGGGCTCCTGAGCTCAGATCCCTGCAGATGCTCTGGAGAAGGGTCCCCCAGCCCTACCCTGGGGAATGCCCAGGGAATGGAGGAGGGCTCCTGAGCTCAGGTCCCAGGGATACTCTGGAGAAGGGTCCCCTCAGCCCTGCCCTGCCCTAGGGGGTGCCCAGGGAATGGGGGAGGGCTCCTGAGCTCAGGTCCCGGGGATACTCTGGAGAAGGGT
>CM057845.1:256121862-256139351 GCA_030068395.1 Apalone spinifera | reverse complement strand
GGGGGGGGCAGGAGGGCAAATCTGTGTCCAATGGTTGTGGGTGCCGCCGGGCCTGGCGCGGAGGGGGCTGCTCGAGCCCTGCACATCCGGGGCTGTGAGCTTTGCGGCTGCGGATACGACTGTCTGTGCGCAGGGCGCTACTTGGTGCTAGCTACGCGCTCTGCCAGCAGCTGAGGGGTCGGGTAGCCCCAGGCAGGCCATTCTCCAGGCAGAGCCCCCAGCAGTGCAAAGAGAGGGCAGCAGGGCTCAATCCCCTCCCCAGGATATTCAGCCACCTCCACTTCCCTATCCTGAGTAGGCTGTAGCACAGGCGCAGAAAGTAGGGGTGGGGGAAATGCTGCAGCATTTCTCACGTTTTCCACCCGGCTTCCCTGCACCCATGTACTAGCCCTGCCACCAGCACTGTCCCACCCCCTCCTGGTCTCCCTGAAGCTCCTGTGGGGTCCCACTGGCTTTGTCAGCTGCAGTACTCCACAGAGCCCCACGTTTGCAGGGGTCTAGGCCAGCGGCCTTGGAAGCTGTGCTGCTGCTGTGGGTCCTGCTCCTAGCCTAGGACTCTGCAACAGCCTCCAGCTGTGGCTAAGTTGTCAACTCTCTCAGACCAGACTCCGTTTGTGGCAGTGGTGATGGGTCTGGGAGAGTTGGCAACCCTACGTGTGAACCCAGCTTGGGGCAGGGAGGGGCACAAACAGGTTGGGAGGGGCCTAATTCAGCACCCTCACCACTCAGTGTATCTTTCTAGGTGACCAGGCTTGCTCCACACACTAGGCTATCCCCAACTTCAGGCAGTGCTGAAGTGCTGGAACTCATCAGCAAGTGGGGAGAGTCCTAGTGCCAGCTGCACTCAAGGCACAAGAATTGTGTTAACTATGGGCAGCTATCAAGATGCATGACAAAAAGGGAAGCACTTTGCGGTATGCCTACTCAAGGCGCTGCCCAGGGGTACCAAGGGTGATGGAGAGCTCAGGTCCCCACAGATGCTCCAACAAGCAGCCCAAGCCCTGCCCCAGGGGGTTTCCACGCTGGTGTTGTACCAGTGTCCTGTAGGTTCTACAAAGAGCTGGATACAATATGTGGGAACAACCTCATCTCCAGCCAGAAAACCCACAGGGACACTTTGGAGGAAATCGTGGATGAGGGAGAGGGGGCCCACAGGCAGTGGATTGTTCTGTGTTCACAGATGCATGTAGTCAGGAGCTCTCTTCTACCCTGCAGGAGGCAAGTGGGTCACAGCGGTTGGGGAAGCACAAACAGCAGAGGATGCCCCTGATTAGTAGCATTGATTTTTTTAGTCCTGAAGCGAGTTGTTGGGAGCAGGCGGGTTGCAGAAAGGGTCTGTGCAGTGCTATTACCAATACATGACTAGTCAGAGAGGCAGAACAGGGTGGTGACAGACTCACTTCACAGGCATTGGCCTCACAGATCTTACCAAAAGTCTCATGCTGATAATGGGCAATCCACTTCCACACTTTTCTTGGCAAAGCTAAGTGTCCCATTAAGGCTACATCTAGACTGGCATGATTTTCCGCAAATGCTTTTAATGGAAAAGTTAAAAGCATTTGCGGAAAAGAGCGTCTAGCCTGACACGGATGCTTTTCCGCAAAAGCACTTTTTGTGGAAAAGCGTCCATGCCAATCTAGACGCGCTTTTGCACAAAAAAGCCCCGATTGCCATTTTCGTGATCGGGGCTTTTTTGCACAAAACAAATCTGAGCTGTCTACACTGGCCCTTTTGCACAAAGTTTTTGTGCAAAAGGACTTTTGCCTGAATGGGAGCAGCATAGTATTTCCGCAAGAACACTGACAATCTTACATGAGATCGTCAGTGTTCTTGCGGAAATTCAAGCGGCCAGTGTAGACAGCTGGCAAGTTTTTCCGGAAAAGTGGCTGATTTTCCGGAAAAACTTGCCAGTCTACACACAGCCTATAGGGTTTTTGCGCAAAAACCTGCGGAGCGTGCACACCTCAAGTGCATTTTTGCGCAAGAAAATGTACAGTAGAACGGCAGAACAGAGTGCTTTTTGTGGTATAGGTATACCTCTTTCTACGAGGAATAACTCCTTTTTGTGCAAGAGTTCTTGGGCAAAAAGGTGTGTGGATGCTCAACAGGAGTTTCTTGCACAAAAAAAGCCTGTCAGAAAAAGCACAGGTGCTCTGATGGCCCATTCTGTTAATGGCTCTCAGAGCTTTCTTGCGCAACAGTGTCCATACAGTGTGAATGCTCTCTTGCAGAAAAGCGCATAGCTTTTGTGATGTGCTTTTGTAGTGTGGACGCGCTTTTGCGCAAGAAGTTTTTGCAGAAGATCTTTTCTGCAAAAAGCTTCTTGCTCAAAAAGCCTGCAGTGTAGACATAGCCTCAGGGTAACATTACCATACCACTGGGCCAGTGCACAGGGGGAAGCCATTGCTGCACACTGCCAATCTACATAAGGGTGAGGGTGGAAGCTGCAGTCTTACAGAAGACCCTCCCTTGCTTCCCTGCTCATCCTTAACAACAAAATATCTTTCAGGATGGACACACCCTATGGAAAATGCATGGACATGATTAATTTTAGGACCCCCCTGCAGTATTGGCTCTCCCCAAAATACTCGCGCCCAGACTAGAGTAAGGTCCTGCAGCAATTAATTTATCTGCCTGGTGGTTTACTTACCTTTCTGGGGACTTGTGTCTTGTGTGTGCTTGCCCTGGGACAGCCAATTAGCAATAAATATGTGAATAGTGCTTGTGGTTAAACAGGATCTTGCCAATGTGCTATCTAGTGTTAACTGTGGTGCCTCTCACATATTGCATTTTGCCTTCACAAATGTAATGTTGGCATCCCAGCCTTCCTTGTTCATAGAATCATAGAATAGTAGAACTGGAAGGGACTTTGAGAGGTCATCAAGTTCAGTCGCCTGCCCTCATCAGGACTAAGCACCATCTACGTCATCCCTAATAGAGGTCTAACCAACCTGCTCTTAAATATCTCCAATGATGGAGATTCCACAGCTTCCCCAGGCAATTTATTCCAGTGTTTAACCATCCTGACAGAAAGTTTTTCCTAATGTCCAACCTAAACCTCCCTTGCTACAATTCAAGCCCATTGCTTCTTGTCCTATCATCAGAGGTGAAGAGGAACAATTTTTCTCCCTCTTCCTTGTAAAACCCTTTTAGGTACTTGAAAACTGTTATTCTGTCCCCTCTCTGTCTTCTCTTCTAAACAAAACAAATTTACTTCTTTCAATCTTCTTTCATAGGTCATGTTTTCTAGACCTTTAATAATCTTTGTTGCTCTTCTCTGGACCTTTTCCAAATCTTTCTTGAAATGTGCCCAGAACTGGACACAATACTGCAACTATCACAGGGGTAGCCGTGTTAGTCTGAATCTGCAAAGGCGGTGAGGAGTCCTGTGGCACTTTATAGACTAACCGAAGTGTTGGAGCATAAGCTTTCGTGGGCAAAGACCCACTTCGTCAGATGCATGTCCAACTGAGGCCTAATAATCACTTCTCGTATCTTGCTCACAACACTCCTGTTAATGCATCCCAGAATGATGTTTGCTTTTTTTGCAAGTGTCACATTGTTAACTCATATTTAGCTTGTGGCCCACTATGACTCCTAGGTCCCTTTCTGCAGTACTCCTTCCTAGACAGTCACTTCCCATTCTGTATGTGTGAAACTGATTGTTCCTAAGTGGAGTACTTTGTATTTGTCCTTATTAAACTTCATCTTAGTTACCTCAGACCATTTCTCCAGTTTGCATAGATCATTTTGAATAAAGACTCTATCCACCAAAGCACTTGCAACCCCTCCCAGCTTGGTATCATCTCCAAGCTTAATAACCATATTCTCGATGCCATCATCTAGATCAGTGGTTCTCAACCGTGGGCCATATGGCTCCCCAGGGGCCACGCCCTACCTCTAGGGGGCCACATGGAAAAAACGGAACATTAGGTAAATTATGTACCTTTTTTTCCAACTAACAGCGGCTATGAGGGGGGGCCACAGAGGTAAATGAGGCTCAGTAGGGGGCCCATGAGCAAAAAAAGATTGAGAAACATTGATCTAGATCACAGATGGAGATATTGGACAGCACCAGTCCCAAAACTGACCCCTGCAAAACCCCACTTCTTATGCTTTTCCTAACATGACTATGAACTATTAATAACTACTCTGTAAGAAAGGTTATCCAGACAGTTATGTACCCACCTTGCAGTAGCCATATTGAGGTTGTATTTCTTTAGTTTATTGATAAGGTCATGCAAGACCATATCAAATGCTTTACTAACGTCTAGGTATGCCACCTCCACCACTTCCGCCTTATCCACAAAGCTTGTTATCCCATCAAAAAAAGTTATCAGATTGGTTTGACATGATTTGTTCTTTACAAATCCAAGCCGGCTGTTACCTATCATCTTATCTTCCAGATACTTGTAGATGGATTCCTTAATTATTTGCTCCATTACCTTTCCTAGCACAGAAGTTAGGATGACTGGTCTGTAGTTTCCTGGGTTATTCTTATTTCCCTTTTTATAGACGAGCACTATATCTGCCCTTTTCCAGACTTCTGAAATCTCTCCTGACTTTGATGATTTTTCAAAGATGATAGCTAATGGCTCAGATACCTCCTCTATCAGTTCCTTGAATATGCTAGGGCACATTTCATCGGGCTGTGGTGACTTGAAAACATCTAACTTCTCTAAGTTATTTTTAATATGTTCTTTTCCTATTTTAACTTCTAAACCTAACGCATTTCTATTAGCATTCACTATGTTAGGCATCCAGTCATGATCAATCTTCTTAGTGAAAACTAGAGATGTAAGTGACTAGTCGAGTTACTACTTGACTACTTGCTTCCCTGTCCCTCCTCCCCCCGCCCTTGCTGCCTCTGTATCAGACCAGGCAGATTGCTCAGTCCCAGCTCATGCTGCCCCCAGGAGCTAACCCCCTTATCGACTAATCAAGTCGTCAATGGAAATTCCAATGACTACTCGATTAGCTTATTAAACGCTACTTATCATCCCTACTGAAAACCAAAACAAAAGTTATTAAGCACATCTTTCGTTTCCAAGTTTTCTGTTACTGTTTTTCCCTCTTCACTGAGCAATAGGCCTACCCTGTCTTTAGTCTTCCTCTTTGCTTCTAATATTTGTAGAAAGTTTTGTTACCCTTTATGTCTCTAGCTGGATTGAGCTCAGTTTGTGCCTTCACCCTTGTAATCATGCCCCTACATTATTTGTTTATCTTCATCCTTGGTAATTTGAACTAGTTTCCACTTCTTATGAGACTCCTTTTTGATTTTTAGATCATGTAAGATCTCCTGGTTAAGCGAAGGTGGTCTCTTGCCATATGTTCTATCTTGCCAATGAAATAGTTTGCTTTTGGACACTTAATAATGTCCCTTTAAAAAACTGGGACCCTTTGTTATTGCCATTTGAATGACTGCTCAGAGTAAAGCAGCAGCCTTGGAATTTAGAGGACCTTTTTCTTGATGTTATGCTGGAAACAGTTGCTGAGAAAGAATTGAAGGAGTGGAGGGAATGGAAGGAGAACACTGAGGCTATATCTAGACTACAGAGGTTTTTTTTAAAAAGTAGCTTTTAAAAAAAAAACTTCACTTGCGTCTAGTCTGCCATCGTGTTCTTTCTAAATTAAATCAAAAGAATGTGATGGATTTTTTTGACAGCGGAAAACCTCATTTTACGAGGAAGAATGCCTTTTTCAAAAGAGCTCTTTTGAAAAAAGGTATGTGTGGACGCGGGGGAGGCAGTTAAAAAAAAAAGGCCTCTAGGAAAAAGCCCTGGTGGACACTCCATCTACACTAAAAACAGCTCTATTGTTCCTAGCTGCAGCCATGTCTTAAAGGCACAGGCACCTGGGGCAGCCATTGTGGCAGGAAGCCAGCCAGAGCAGGACCCTGACCGCATGGCTCTCCCTGCCACACAAACAAGGAGCCATGGCACAAGCACAAGGCTCCTGAGACCCCCATGGCCCTTCCAGGGAGCCATCCCAGGACCCACCCAGGGCACAAAGCACTGGGCTTTAGCCTGATCAGGGTCCTGAGGTCCTGACCCTTTTTGAACTTTGGTCACAGGAGGAGTCCCTGCAGGTTGTGCAGTCACACCACAGGAATATGGACATTTATGGGCACATGGCCAACAGTCTGGCCAAGAGAGGCCACCACCCCCAGTCCTTGGATCAAGTGAGGAGCAAAGTGAAGGAGTTGCGGCAGGGTTATGCCAGGCCCCGTGAGCGCAGCTCCTGCTCTGGGGAAGCTCCTCACTATTGCCCCGACTATCAGAAGCTGGATGGATTCGTGGAGTGTGGGGAGCCCATCTCCACCGGTGCTTGTGGAGTCTGGGACAGAGACACCCATCCAGCACCAGCCAGAGCTTCACGTGGACAACCCTGATGACCAGAAGCTCCAGGATGAAGAGGACAACCAACCCGGAAGTGGTGTGACCCTCACCCTGGAGCCGGTCCCCCAGACCCAGGAGGCCTCCCAGGCATCTTCAGACCCCTGGGAGGGAATATCAGGTGAGTGCTGTGGGGTTGCCACACACACAGCGTAGGGGAGATGGGAGCACAGGGGATGGGGCACAATCTTTATTCATCATGCTGGGCCTGGATAGAGTCTAGCTGTCTGTGCACATGCAAGCACATGCGTCCCGGGGCACGTCTCTTCACGGTGCACACACAAGCTGCTGCTCACAGCCTGGGGAGGGCCCCACACATGTCCGACCACAGGGAGGTCCGACCACAGGGAAGGCCACCCTCCCCCCGCCAGGCACTGCAGGAAGCAGGCTGGGCACAAGAGTGCACACACAACCCCACACAGACCAATGCGTGTTGCACATAGCACTCAGCCATGTGTGTACATGCAAGGCAGCAACCGCTCCTGCAGACAGTGCTGCCACATGCAGAGGTGGGGTGGGGTGAGGACTTGGGAGAGCCAGGCTGCTCCAGGCCCCTCTCCAACATCTGGGAACCCATTGTGGCTGGACACTTCCCTGGGCTGCTTGGCCATGGGGGGAAGGGGGGGGGCAGATGGTACCCTGGGCACCAAGGGGCCCCTGTGATGCCGGCCAGGCCACACATGGACTTGCTGTCAGAACATCAGCAGCTCCTGTTCCAAGGACAGTAACTCACTGCTCACAAGCAGGGACAGTGTGTGCACACATGACTGACCACTTCTGCCTCTTGTCCTCCACAGCTGGACCATCTGTCCCTGATGGTCAAGCAACACCTGTCCCACCACCCAGCTGTGTCCATGGAAGCCACAGGCAGTGGTGCATGTATGAAGACCTCACGCGCCAGCACATTAGGGTCCTCCAAAGACTGCAGGAGACCATAGCTGAGAGGATGCAGACAGAGGCTGTGTGGCAAGACCACTTGCTGGACGAACTCGTCCAGCAGTGCACAATGTGTGCCACCATGAGGGAGATCCTGCTCCCCTTGCATCCTTTCTTGCCCCCTCATCCCCTCCCCATCCTGCCCCCTACTGTCCCAGGTCCCACCCAACTCCAATTCCATCAAGGTCCCCGGACCAGAGACAGCAGGAACTTGCGGTCCAGGCAACACCCACCCTGGGAGAAAGGCTTCCCCATTCCTCTCTACTAGGCTGTGAAGCACACAACACGTGGCCACCACCTCGGGAATGTTGCGTTCCCCCACATGGAGGCGAGTGAGCAGGCACCTGAACGTCCCCTTTAGAGACCTAAAGGCACATTCAACTTGCAAGCGAGCCCCATTCAGGTGCACGTTAAATTGTTCCCTGCTTGCATCCAAAGGGCCAGTGTAGGGCTTCATAAGCCACGGCATCAGGGGGTAGGCCGCCACAGCCACGATGGATTACAGTGGATGAGAAGCTGGATATGAGGCAACAATGTGCCCATGTAGCCAAGAAGGCTAATGTCATTTTAGGTTGCAGCTCTTCACTGACCACTTGTTCTGAAATTTAATGTTTGGCTCTGATTTGAAAAGGTTCCCAGCCCCTGCACTAGAAAAATAGGGGAGAGACAAGGCAAGATAGAGTGTATTGGACACCAGGACAGCAGTTTTTAAACAGGATTCTCAGATTGTCCAAAAGCCACTGATATTGGACAAAATAACCGATTTGCTTTATGCTGAGTAATGTTAAGCCAGTTTAAGCTGGTAGTAGATGGAACTGCTAGCAAAATTGAAGCAAGTTCAGCAGAGATTGAGAGAGTTTATTCCCTTACCTGATTTTGAGAAGAGGTAGACAAAAATCACCCCCTTACTCTCAACATCTTTGTTGGTGTAGGTGGTAAAGCTGCTAGCTCAGCTAATTAGTCGAGGTAGAATGAGGGTGTTTGAGTGGGAAACTGCAAGTGTACTGTAAATCTGAGTTGACAACCTGTTAATGCTGTAATCCCACAGATTTAATGTGAATTGGTGCTAAGGTTTATAGAAAAGTTAAAATGGGGTGAGGTTTAGAATAAATACACAGATATGTAGGAAGTACTCCCACTCAGCAGCTCCTGAGCAAGCGAAGTTGAACGAAGATTTAACTTAGTGAATTTAGAACATTAAGTCTTATGATCATTCACTTGGCCTGGAGCACTTTCATGGTTTTCATTTTTGTATGTGCTTGAAGGGGACATGGACAGACATTTTTCATTTCCTCCATTTTGGATGGTAAAGAAACTGGTCATTTTAAAAACAAGTATTTTAGCAAATCAAATAGTTGTACTGGATATTCACTAATGATTTCCCTTTAAAATCACATCTGGATTTTACCTAGAGCTAGCTTGAGAGGCAGGGGAAGAAATCTTGACTTTATATTCCTCAATTTCTACAGATTTTGTTTAAAAATCACAAAGTGATTGTTTTTTTTTTAAAAAAAAAATCACAATAGTTGTCCTCTTGCCCTCTTTAAAATGGGAATAATATCTCCAAGTACTGAAACAGACATATGTGGCCCAAGCTATTAGTAGATCAAAGTTGAAAAATTCCTGATTTCCAGTCCTATGTTCAGGCCACACACTCTTTCTTCCTAATTTATTGGGGAATGCCCTGTTAAATGGTAAGAGGCTATTGTATAGGTTAGTTCTCCTGTCTGTTGATACATTACTGCAGAACAGTCTAGTCTCTTCCTCTTGTTGAAAGCAAGCTACATCAATTGTCTGGAAGGAACACAGGCTCCAGAGACAATGAGAATTTATAGATGCATTTCGTATGCTCTTTGTGCAGTGACTCTTTGGATTATAAAGACATGTTATTGAAATTTTGGAGCAGCAGTTGGCGAAACGGTGACAATTCCTTAGCTCTTTCATTTATTAATTGCTATCAGCCATACAGATACTTTCTTCAAAGATAAAAGTAGTGGTTAAATAGGACATCAGGCTAAAATTTTGCTCATCCCACTTAAAGAGGACCTACTCCTGCAGCCAAATTCATGCAGTTGCTCATAAATAAAAAAGTGCAGAAGAGTCTTGGGGGTTCTTAAAATATTTTTATATAAACCCAAATTAAACACCTAAAAACAGTGTGTTTATTATCAGAAGGTTGCTGTTTAAGTTTTGTTTGTTTTGGTTTATTTTCCCAAATAGGCTTTGAAATTCCATCACACTAGGACAATATGCAGAATAAGTCTTAGGGTTGAAGATTTGAGTACAATGTATAAAATAATCTGTGTGATCATTCTCTCAAAAGCTGCTCAGTTGTGGATGCAAACGAACTGGCCTATGTAAGCACAGACTGTGGTAATAACCACCAATATAAAACTATGACTGGAAAGGACACAGACATTAGAATTTTGGCAAAACACAACGTTTGAATCACCCTAGTGGTATGAACTTTAGGGGTAACTCAGTGACCTAGACAGGGAACATAGTGTCCCAAGATTTGAGCCTTCCTATCTTGGGAAGCATGGGAATTACATTCATTGATGCGTAAGGACAAGGTCTCAGACAAATGGGATTTGAGCTACATCATGTTTCACATAACCCAGTCCATGTCGTAAGTTAGTATGGACTCTACATGGGATGGAGATGGGGCACATCTAACAAAAGCGATTTCATACTTTTATTGGAATACTAAATGTCGATATAGGTCGCATCTTGGACAAGGTGGGGAGACCGTACATTTGATTTGCTATTCACTACATGGGCCAAAGGCCTGCTTTTCAGATGTGCTGAGTGCCTGCAGCTTTCATGAACTTCAAATGGACTTGTCTGTCATGTGGGAGAGGGAGAATCAGGGCCCAGTGCATTTTAGAAGAAATAGAAAAATGCATTCTTTAACTGTAGAGTCCCAACATGATTAATGGCTCATAGATCAACTTATTTGCCTGGCTGCGTGCTTCCTCCCCCAGTCCCTCCCCCTTCCAAACACCACCTGCCAGCCATGATTTGATAGCTGCTAAATGTCTTTCCTCCAAACAACTGCTCTACTAGACTTCTCCCTCTACTGTGTAAGTGGCTCTTCTCTCACTATTGCTGGTTACCTGCCTACTGTATTTCCTCTTTGGCTCTCCCAATCTGCCCCTTCTCTAAGGAGCTCCTCTTACATAAGCAGTTCTGGTGGCGGGAGCCCAGTGACTAGTGATAGATGTAACTAGGAAAGTGCCTTTAAGTGCTTTTCTCCAAGAAATGTTTAACTCCAGAATGAAAAGGTTAAACACACAGATGTTTGCCCCTCTGATCCATCCTGGTTTTTAATCTACATTCTAGAAGCATGTGTACTACCATTCCAACTGGCTAGAGTGGGCCAACAGTGTCACCTAGTGGTATGAAATCACATTATGAAGAATTCAATTCCAAGAGACTATACCATTACCAACAACTCATTTTAATAAAGGTCATCTTGTGTATTGCCTTACTGCAGTCGAAATAAAAACATGAATTAGACTTCAGCCTTAGAGTTCAAAGTAAATGACAAAGCTTTATTGAATACAAATGTTTCATACATAGCAAGACTGGAACAAAGTAGAATATTTTACATCTCTAAAATAGTTAAGACAATTCTCAAATTATATAGTACAGAGAAAGAACTATTGTAGGAATAAACCATCTCTCCCCTTCCAAATTACTTGTAAAATCAATCCAGTCAAGTTTTTAAAAAAAGTACTAAAACGTAGCAAATGGGCATAGCCTTCATGGGGGGTCCCCAGCCAGAAGTCTGAGACATCCCCTCTCGGCCATACTGTTAAATAATTTTTTTTTGCTAGAATCCAGTTCCAGGAAAGAACCCCACTGATTTCTCAGATTTTGTATGTGTAAATATCACATTGTAACTATTAAAAAAGGTCTCTGGCAGTTTGGAACAAGTAGGGTTTAATAACTGTTAAAAGGCCTTACAGATTTATTTGCAGTTTTAAGTGAATCAGAAGTGAAAGAAAAGTAAAGCAAGGGGGAAAAAAACACCTAAAAATGCACATGGAATATAAAACCAATGCCCTGCAGACTCCTGTGAAAGGGATGGCTTGTCTTCAAGAGTACCAGCAATGGGATCTGTACTGCTGCTATTCCAGTAAGGGATATGCTGGTGTATTAATCAGCTAGAGGGCTGTACTACCTATTAATTCCAGTTTAGAATTAGTCTATCTTGTACACAGGAAAGCAGAGTGCAAAGTAGGAAGTTTTTCACTGATCAAGAGCAAGCAAATCAAAAAATAATCCCATTGCATCTTTGTACTTAAGATATTTTAGTTGCAAAACACTAAGCACAAAGAAAATTAGTGTTTTCATGAGGAAAACATCCCAGCTGTGCCCTTTACATGTATTAAAGTGCATTCAGTCACAATTTTTAAAGCAGGCCCACAAATCCCTTTGGAATTGGTCCCCAAGCACTACAGTCGTATTCATAGTGGTAATAGTGTATTATAGAAAGTGTTTAATACCACAGTGGAATCCTGCAAACTACTGTTACTGGAATAAGTGCCAAAGCACAAATGATGAAATACAACAGTGACTAGAGTACAGAATAGATCAGTGTTCTCATGCTGTGAGTTTTGATTACTTGATTTAGGAACAACTATCTCTCACCAAGGAATCAAACACATTTCCATACAGCTAGATATGATTTTTGCAGGTTTCTATAGTCCTTTTTTCCTTCAACTGTATATTCTGTTTTCTAATGAACATGTAGTATAGCATCACTTTCACAGAGGGCAGATGCTTGTTAAAAGCTAAAAGACACCAGTTTGAGGCCCAGCACCTTGCAGAAAGTTTTCTAGTGAAAGACCAATTTATTCTTCATCTTCATCCTCTTCTTCATAGTAACGATTCCTCTTGATCTGTTCTTCCACAGATAGATCTTCCACATCTTCACCTTCCCGGAACCCATCATCTCTGGATTTGCTATTTTGATTAAGGGGTAATTCCTCACAAGTCACCACATTCGATAAGCTGAGACGTTTAGGAGAGTTGGAGTAAAATATTTCTTCATCTGGAGATGGCTGCTGTACTGTGGCATTTTCTTCCTCATCTGTCTCCATACCATTCTGTACCATGTTCTCTTCCCTGTATGCCTTGATATCAGGTACTTCACTTTGTCTTTCTTCTTCCTCCCGTTCTTTGTTCTTTTCTTCAGTGTTAAGGATGTTCCCATTCTCAGCTCTTTTTTCCTTCTGCTTTCTTTCCATCACTGCTTCACGCTGTAGTTCTTCACTTGTTTTTACCATGACCCTGTCTGCTTTGGAAAGAGAAGGCACATTCTCTGTTTTACGGCCCTTAACAGACATTGTTCTAAATGAAGCCGCTACTGTAAATGGACGGCTTCTTTCTTTCAGTGAGGATGTTCTTCGTAGCTTTCTAAGATCTAGGTCTACATCCTCCTGCACATCTGGTTTGGACACCTCATCTTCTGGGGGCCACTTTGGCTTAAATACTTTGATACCTTCTTCCAATGCACTTCCTGAACTACCTAGCTCTGGTGGAGGTGGCCAGGCAATTCTCAGTTTCTTTGTTTCTGCTGGTTTCTCTTCCCTTTCAGGCAAAGATGCCACTTTTGCTTCCATGCTAGCGGCCAGAACTCCCACTTTTGCAATTGGGGCATCCTCTACTCCTGGACTTTGAGGGCCTTCTGTTGTATTTACAGTGTGGCCAGATTTCTCCAGGGATTCTTCGTTCTCAGTTTTGGATACCCATAGTTCCTTGTGTTGTTTGTGCCCAAAACCTTCATCATAGTTGCCTTTGGCTTTGAAGAGCTGATTGAAGTGAGGTTTGCAATAAATGTTGCCATGTAGAGATGCATATGTTACAAGACTGTTCAAGAAAACAGAATGTTAGCATTTTGCATGTCTCAGTCACAGATTAAGGCCCTAATTTTAGCAAGATCACTGAAAAAAATTGGCATTAAATCTCCCCAAAATATTTTAGAAAAAAGCTTTACAGTGCTTTGACTGGTGCCACCACAGGCAAGGTGCTACCCAATATAAAAAAAGGCATTTCTACAGGTTTTCCTCTGAAGTGATCAAACATGTTTGTAGCAAATAAGTATTAGCTCCATTTTACAGATAGAAAAACAAGGATGGAGAATTCAAATGACATGTCCAAAGTAATTCAGCAGGTTAGCAGCTGAGCTGGAAGAAGAAACCAACTCTGAGGTCCTCAATCAACTAGACTAAAGCTGCCTTCATCTCAGAGGAATATTTACACAAAATTGTATTCAGCTTCCTATAATGCTTTAGGAAAGCTGACTTTCCTTTAAAAGGACTGCCACACACTCAATACACTACTCTGCACAGATTACCTGAGTTTGCTGTTGCAATGGGAACAGCGGAAGCAGCTGCTATGAAACACCTGCTGGTTGGCAAAGAGGCGTTCCATTGGGTACACTGTCTTCTGACATGCAACACAGGTTTCCTTTGCTGGCAACTGAAACTTCTAAGGGAAGAAAAGAGACCTTGTTAACTGGATAAGAACTAGTTAATGAGAAGACTTGACTTGGGTTTTCTCCAAGACTTCTAGAGTTCTCAGAAACAACTTAATATTTCATGCTTGACAGCTCTGATGTTAGTTCCCTGAGTGCCCTGCCCCCACCCTACTTGAGTAAAGCAGATCTGTTACACAGGCCATTGCTTTGATGTGATAGCAAGAGCCTACCATGCATTCTCTCTCTCTCTCATACCATATCACAACCTCTAAGGTAAAACAAAAGCCAAAAATTGACAGTGGAAGTTAACCCGGATGTTGATAGACTGGTAACTGTGTGTAGTCCATAAGAGGCAGCATCCTATGAGTTAAGAAATATTGCAAGGATAAATCTAACACGAGCGAGTATTACATGTTAGCATTGTGCTACTTAGGAATAACCTCAGAATGCATCTCCTGACAGCATCAAGGAGGTCATATTCTATGTCCACCAGAGATGCTCCTTCCTCAACACCAACTCGAGTTGACTTAATATAGGAGGGTTAATAAAAAGGAAATGGCATGCTGAATATCCAAACAAAGCTGGCCCTTCTGGGGCCTTATTGCAACCGCTTTTCTAGCAATAAGGCAGAAAGTTGCCTAGTATAGAGGTTCTCAAATTATGGTGTACAAGCAGCTCCCTCTAAGGTGTAGGGATGTTAAATATCGGTTAATTGAATAGTCGAGTTACCTCATGAATTCTTAGTGGTTAGTCAACTATTCTATAGTCCCTGGGAGTGGGGCTGGCAGCCAGTGCACTCCGGCCTCACTCCTGAGAAGACCCCTGCCACTCTGCACTGCTGCCTCTGTATCACAGACAGCAGGGCAGGGTGCTAGGCGGGAGCTAGTTAGCGAGGGAAGCCAGTTTAAAAACCAACTCCCCTTGTGGACTGGCTGCCTGTTGCACTGTGCTGCTGCCTCTGATACAGGGGCACAGGGTGGCAGCAGCCCCTGTCTAGGGGGTGGTCTGAGTTCGTGAACCCAGCGTGAGCTGGAACCAAGCTAAGCTGCTTGCCCGCCCAGCTCCTAATACACTTTAAATGCAGAGCTGCAGCAGGGGTCTGTCTCAGACCCATTGCAAGCTGGGTTGCTGGCCAGCCCACTAAAAAATTTACTGGCAAGTGGCAGGAAGGGGGAACAGAATGCATGTAGTCTATAGCATTAACCTATAAGTTGATACTTATCAGTTTATCAACTACACTTTTACATCCCTACTAAGGTGCGCACCTGGGAAGCCACATGTAAAAGAATGTAGGGCTGCCCACCTAATTAGTGGCTCTCAGGCATGGCTCCATGCTGGACCCTCATATGTAAGGCAAGATCACGATTTTGGGGAGTATGGGGGCAGTGAAGAGGGGGTGAGGGAAATTTGGGATGTGCAGGACTGCAGCATTCAGAGAAAAAGAGGCAACTTTTCCCAACTCCAGAGTTGCAGCTGTCAGGGAGAGAGAGCCCTCTTCCCCAGCCTCAGTTCTGTGGTTACACTGGCAGGGAGAGACTCCCATTGATATTAAAATGTGAGTTGTGTGCTTTTTGTTGTAGAACAAAGCAGCGTTAAATTATTAAGGAGTTTTTTATATAGAATTTTTATGCAAACTGCTTTACAATACTTTGCTAACAGTGCATTTGGAAAAAAATCATTAAGTGGTCCACTGACACCCTCAGAAATTTTCAAGTGATCCGTGGAGGAAGAGGCATTTGAGAACCACTTACCTAGGGCCTGTGTCAAGGGCTACAGAAAATCCCACATAGATACTGTCAGCTTTGTTCATGGCATGTTCTACTACAAATTTACAAAAAGCCTTTAAGATAGGGCTGGACAAAATGTGACCCAGGGGCTGGATTCAGCCCACCTAACAGTTGGATCCCGCTCGCAGATTGTATCTGGCTGCTTTTTATTTATATCCTGCTGCCTGTGCCACTGAATTTCCAGGTGGGGGCTCAGACAGCAGGATCCTATTTAAATGGCTCACAGTCCTGGCTCTCTCGGAAGGGGCCAGAGTTGTGAGCCTTCTAAATAGTCGCACCAATCCCAGCTACTGGACAACACGATAGCAGCAGGGCTAGGAGCCACGAGCCCTTTTGTGTTTAAGTAAAAGCCTCTGGTCCCGGACAACTCTGGGGGGAGGTTAGTTCCCAGTCCCCTGCCCCTCTTCCTCCTCAGACCTAGGGGGGGTTGGAACCAGTCCATGACCACGTAGCAAAATTCAATGAGTGGCAACCGCTGCAAAAATTATTTCCCACCTCTGCTTTAAAGAAAAGGCTATGACGTTTAAGAGCTATGGAAGCAGGAACAGCATCACCACAGGGGACAATTATATAGGTTGGTGTCTAGTTTATATTACAAATAAAATGACATTGTTAAAAATTGAAGGTTATGGTAGAGGAGGATCAGGTTGCTGAAGAGAGCTGACTTCAACTAGTTTGTCACAACTTTACTCTTACATATAATATCTAGCAAATGGCCTAATGAATTTCTAGTGTAACATGCACTTAGATTGCAGAGAGATGAAAACTTTAAAAATAAACATTGCTATTAGGTATTAGAAATGACACTAAAGGGCCTAATCCTTTCGGAAAGCTTGACAGAAACTTCATAACTCCCAGAGCCTCAAGTGATTTATTTTTTTTTAAAGGGAACTTCAAGGCACTGACTCTGTGCACAAATTCTCATCTCTGTGCAAGTGAGTCAGTGCAATCTCTAAGACATGCCAATGAAGTTCACTAGTCCAAACTAAGATCTACTCATCCACCCATGCCACAAGGAGGAACGAGGCATTAACAACTTGCTTACCAATAAAAAAGTTACCCTCTTTCCCAAGACCACAGATGTGCAATGCTGCACTACACAGTGCAAGCGTTACTGCAATATATACATCCTCACCTCAAAGGAGGAACTTACATGTGTACTCAGTGACCCCTGTGTGGCTGCTGAAGAGGTGGTTTTGGGGATGGAGAGAGAAATTTTTCCTTTCTAGGCATTACTATACAAAACTATTAGAGGAGGAGGGTGAAGCCCAGTTAATTGAAAAAAAAAAAAAAAAAAAAAAAAAGCTGGAGAGATAGCCAAGAGTTGAGCTCACATTAGAGGGAAGCAGAAGACAGAAGTAGATATTAGGAACCAGGAGCAGGAAACAGAAGCTGGAAGAGAAATAGGAAGAACCTTACATGAAATCAGCAGCATATGAGCTGTTCTCTAAACACTATAGCAACAAACTACTCATGAAGGTAGAGATCAAAAGTGGGTTTTAGCAATATGAACAGATTGCTCTTATTTCAAAAGAATCTGCAAAGCACCATAAACTTAAAGGATAAGCAGTTTACATATGAACATGCACTTGAATACCCTCCAAGTTACACGATCCTAAAGGCATTTTTTGCCAGCTAAAATTTTGCTCTTATAGCACCTTTCCGAAAAGATGCTCACAACACTATGATATTCACATATCCATTACAGTGCCCCTTTAATTCTTGCTACCATCTTAAATATAGGTTGCACCTCTGGTCTGGCACTATTGACTAGCGATGTAAGTGACTAGTCAACTACCCAATAAGGTAGTTCAGTCACTATTTGACTAGTTGCTTCCCCCGACTTGCTGCCTCTGATGCAGAGGCAGCAATGGGGGGGGGGGG
>CM057845.1:256090802-256121668 GCA_030068395.1 Apalone spinifera | reverse complement strand
CCAGGTTCCCCTCTGTACCTCTGCCTTTTAAATGTAGGGGCTATAACTAAATTTAAAAAAAAAAAAAAGGCAGGGGCACAGCACCTTGCTGCAGGAGATGAGGGGCCAGGAAGCTAAGTGCACAACCCAACTGGGAAGCCAAGGGGAAGGAGGAAGTGACTGGGAAAGGGGTGGGGCTGGCAGCGGGGGGGCAAGGGGGAGGGGGGCAGAAGTGACCGCCGTTGGTCCGGCAGAATCCCCTATCTGGGACCACTCAGGTCCCCAGGGTGCCAGACAAGGAAAGTCCAACCTGTTAGAAGACCTACCCCTCTTTTACAGATGAGGAAAACATGCAGAGTGATGTGCCCAAGCCTAACAAAGTCTGTGGCAGAGCAGGGATGAGACTCCCCCCACCCCCCCCAGTGTGCATGTTACTGAGATATTATTAAAAGTGCCCATCACTGTAGTATCTCTGTGCCTTGAAGTAAGAAATAAATCCCTATCCAAAAAGTTCACCATTGCATCCTCAGCTATAGTTATTGTGATGGGGGTTGTGTTTGCTTGTTCACGTCCCTGAAAGTAACGAGCAGGTCTGCAGCCATCACTACCGAAGGCAGGCTTAGGTAAAGAGTGGCAGCATACTGCGCTCTGAAGGGGGGAAGAAACTTGGGACTCCCGCTCATCTCCAGTGGAAGGGATTCTCACAGTGGTCTCAAGCGGCAATGGTCTCAAATTGCAGTGGGGGGGAGGTCTAGGTTGGGTGTTAGGAAAAAATATTTTACTAGGAGGGTGGGGAAGCACTGGAACAGGTTACCTAGGGAGGTGGTGGAATCTCCATCCTGGGAGGTTTTGAAATCCTGGCTTGAAAAAGCCCTGGCTGGGTTGATTTAGTTGAGATTGACTCGATGACCTCCTGAGGTCTCTTTCAACACTATGATTCTATGACATGTAAGGGCTTGTCTCCTAGGAGTTATACCCTGAGCTTCCTCAGCCATGAATACCTTCTGATTGCAGCTGCTATGATGGTTGATGGGAGGAAAGTAGATAGCCATGCCCCAATATGGGCTTTAAAGATTAGCGTAAAGACCTGAAAAAAACCTCTAGGAACTCTGACTTAATGCCAGAGCTTGTCAATTGAAGACCTACATCCAGACTTCTGTACTCAAACTTCTCCTCTTATCCCAGAAGCAAGTTAGGGTTTCCATGCTCTCCCTGGAACACTGCCCTTTACACAGCAGCCTCATCTTTAGAGAATTAAAGTTGTGTGGAGATACTTTTCCATTCTGAATTCTCCAAACCTATCCAGCAGGAGTTTGAGATACTAAAAGAGAGAGACTTCACTGTAGAGCGAAGTGTAAGTTTAAGAGCTTTTTGCTGAAGAACGTTTGGATACTGAGGAATTAATTGCAGTCCCAGGGGATCTTATGCTAACAGATTCATAGGCTGGATTGATTCTGTGTCAGATTTGCTTAAGTAGTAACGTTTGCTAATGCTTAGGAAATAAATTACTGTACCTTCACTGCTTTTGGTGGCAAGGTGTCAGTCTGGCTGGTTGGTTTGGAATCAGTGTTCTGCTGCTTTGTGTAGACACGCCTCTTGGTTTCACACTCACTCTCTGAGTTTAGTTCAACTGGGGAAGGAAGGAGAAGTTAAATTCATTTAAATAAGGACAAGAAACTCCTAGGAAGTTCTCTCTTGCAAGCCCATATTGCAAGTATGACAGAGAAAGGCTTAAAGTTCTGTTGCTAAATGTGAATGATTACAGCATTAGTGCTAGCACAAGCAAATGCATTTACTCTTATCTTGTTCACGACTGAAATTATCAAACTGAGTGAGTGGCTGTGTGGAAGGAATGATACTGGTCAGTGCATACTGAGAAGCTAGCACCTAATTCCTGGGAAATATGGTTCCAGTTTAGTAAAGTGGCTAAGCACATGCTTAATGATAAGCTTGAAGTCAATGGGCTATAAACATGTGCTTAAGTACCTTTAGAAAGCACTTAGCCTCTCAGCTAATACGAATATATTTATTGACTCATCTGTTGGCTACAGTATTTGCTATATTTGGCCCTGAACACTAAGTCCAAATGGCAGGGGAACAGCACTGCTAGGGTTAAATGAAAAGCCTTTAAAAAGCAAGTATTAAAGCTGTCTCAGTACTACAGTTATAAATCTGATAAAGATTCCCAGGCCTTGAACTGAGGTTTTAGCACAAGATTTTTATTGGAAAAATACCAAGAATATGAAGGGATTGCAAAAGTTGAAGAATTAAGACTGTTTTAAAGATGACTATATTCAAAAGCAACATTTAAAACACAAAAAGAGAACCACAATTTTGTGAGTAAGACAGTTCCTTGTGAGCCAACATATGACAGCTTTCATAATCAGCAAATTCCACAGCCAATTTCTAAACCAGTAGAAATGGAAGTTTATAAAACAAGAGCTGACCATTACAAGGACCTGAACAAATGCCATTTGAACACAACACCTGGCTTATTGTCCTACAAAATTAAAAGAAAACACCTAGATAGTGTGAGTGGGCTTCCATTATGCTTGTTAGGATCTGAGTTCTTATGGTCAGATGGTTTCATAAAGCTAAAGTTAAATGAAATCCAATCTTGACCAGAAGATCTCTGGGATTAAATGGGAAGCTTGACATTTACTCAAGCAGCTATGGGTTCTAATGCCAAACTGATCTTGACATAAGAATGGCATATAAGTAGACTGTGCCCACCCATCCTGCCATCCACCTGCCAACTTTGTATTGGATTAGGAGAAGCAGTGCTTACTGGTGCCATCTTCAGAAAGACGAGAGTGGAAACCCAGACTCTTCTCACCCAAGAAAACCTACAAAAGAAATGTTTACCACTTAAATTTATAAATGAATAATCACAGTGTAAGTAGCAAAATAGTGGGCAGTTAACCATATAAAGCAGCATAAAAAAAAAAAAGACCACACAGCCTGACAGACATGTGTTCATATGTACTTCAGTTGCCTTTGTAAAAGCATAAGCCAATGTGTGCTTAACTACCACAAATGCACAACTCCCACCACAGAAGACACTCAAGACTTTGCTTTACTGCTCTTGTACAGCATGCTCATCTCCCCCTCCCCTCCCCGCCCACAGCCCCTACAATGCTTGAAGCAGGAGTATGAGACAGATGGCTCTGATCATTTACAGCTTATGCCCCCTATGAAAACCTAGACGCATAGAAGTCTGTTTACAGTGTCCACCCTAGACTAAGAACTTCTCAACAATGCTAACACTGGCTACAAAGCATACATTCTGGATTTCTCGCCTTCCTCGGGGACTCACATAGGAGCCTAAGCAACTGTTTATTTTGAAATTTTGCCCATAAAAGCTACAAGCTGTGAAGTTTAAAACCAACATGCTTTGTCTGTCTTCTATATCCTCCTTTATAAAAAGATTTATGAATTTCACTGTTTTTCACCTTGCGCTCAGCTCACACATGCTGCTACTCGTAAGTACAGAACACTCTAATTAACAGACCTGTTGAAGTAGCATAGTATAAATTCAGGTAACAGAGTAATTTACCTAAGAGGTCAAACTACTCAATGCAGGTTCCACAGCGGTATTTTAACCAAGTTCTCCCTATGTTAAATAAAATAGGGCTTAAATATACTTACATGTTAAAGAACTAAAATACCATAATGAGATTAGTGTGAATTAGTGAGGTTCTATTGTTAATGACTGAAAGACCTATTGCAAAGGATTTCACTTTGGAAATTAATAAGGAAACAAACAAACAAGTCTGGATAAGGTAATTTGTTCATTTGACTGGTTTAATTTTAATAATACTTCCTAATAAGCATTGCACAGTTTACTTTGTACTAGTAACAAAGATCACTTTTAAACACTTACTGAATCTTTGAAATGTGCAAGATGTAGCAGTGGTTTTTTGCACTTGAATTATCAGTGTACAAGTAAGTGAGGTTCTATTGCGTATTTCTGTGTCTCCAGAAATTTGTGCCATTATAGATATGCTTCGGACATGCAGTGACTTCAAAATGACCATCCTACTACCAAACAATTATCTGTTCAATTTAGGTGCTCTTATTACATCAAAATCATGAGTGGTGTGGAGAGGGTGAATAAAGAAAAGTTATTTATTAGTTCCCATAATAGAAGAACTAGAGGACACCAAATGAAATTAATGGGTAGCAGGTTTAAAACTAATAAAAGAAAGTTCTTCACCACACAGCGCGTAGTCAACCTGTGGAACTCCTTGCCAGAGGAGGCTGTGAAGGCTAGGACTATAACAGAGTTTAAAGAGAAGCTAGATAATTTCATGGAGGTTAGGTCCATAAAAGGCTATTAGCCAGGGGATAGAAATGGTGTCCCTGGCCTCTGTCTGTCAGAAGCTGGAGATGGATGGCAGGAGACAAATCGCTTGATCATTGTCTTGGGTCCACCCCCTCTGGAGTGCCTGGTGCTGGCCACTGTCGGCAGACAGGCTACTGGGCTAGATGGACCTCTGGTCTGATCCAGTACAGCCATTCTTATGTAATGTCCAAGATTTTGGAAAGTGGTCGAAGGCCGTTCTCTTCCATGATATTAAATGGAGGAGATGCGGGGTCTGGGATGGAGATTGGGTGCAGAAGGGAGCTTGGGGTAAGGGATTGGGATGCAGGAGGGAGACGAGTCTGGGAGGAAGTTTGGGTGAAGGAGGCGGTTGTGACCTAGGGCAGGTGACTGGAGTGCAGAGGCAGTTGGGAATATGACTTAGGATAGGAGGGTATTGTGATCTAGGGGAGGAGATTGGGGTGCTAGATCTGGGAGGGGGCATGGGTCTAAGAGGGAGACAAAGGGTTTGGGTCTGTTCGGGGGGGGGGGGGCAGGGGAAGGGGAGGGGCCAGAGGGTTGGGGTGCCAGAAGCAGGCTGTGGCCAAGAGACTTACCTGCCAGCTGTCAAAGTAGCCTGCTTGCTGAGCTTAAAACATTTCCCAGCCAGCCAGCCAGCCAGCCAGCCAGCCTGCCTATGTGCTTCACTGAATAACTGAGTTGGAGTGGGGGCATGGTTTTTCTTGACTGCCTGTTATTCAAACAAGCAGCTCCCATTAGCTCATTTCTGGCCAGAAACCAGCCACTGGGATTGTGCTGGGGGTGGGGTGGCTCCTGAAGCTCTCTTCCCTCCCTCCCTCCAGTTTTGAAACAGAAAGGAAGCCTGGCAGCCGCGTTTCTGCACAGCACGCAGGGCTGCGGGACAAGCAGAGGACCCTGCCTGGGGCTTACTGCTGCCTCCCCGGGCCAGATCCGGTGGCTTGGTGGGCCGCATTTTGCCCAGACCTGTGCCAGGAGCTAGCAGAAAGTGGGTTTTATTCAACAGCAGAAAGGTGAACTAAAAGAGTAACTGCTTTTACTCTAAAGAAGTGGGTTGTGCCCATGAAAGCTCATGATACCATCTACATTTTGTATTAGTCTCTAAGATACTGCAGAACTAGTTGCTATTTTTTATGCTTTTGTTTAATTAGTTACCTTGTAAAAAAGGCTCCTTTTGGTTACTGCTTTCCCATGCCACAACAGGCTAAAAATATCACCACTTACTCACTTTGAAGTCATTGTCACCTAGAACTCTGCACTTACAAATTTTCTCTCATCTGAGGCTCTTCAAGTACTACATCAGAAATGTCAGTGTGTAAGCAAAGCCTAAAGGTCAGTTAGGGACTCAATGGCAAAGTCAGAAATCAAACTCAGGAGGTCCCATTTAGAAGCAGCAGCAGCCACCACCTCAGTTAGATAATGCTTCTTCCTCCCATGTTCTTAACATGCCACTTTTATGAAATTCAAGGTTTCTGCCACACCAAGAATATTTGCCGTTTTTTAAACGGACTACAAGCACTACCCCTCCTAAATAAAAAACACCTAGATATTCTGCATACAAGAGGACTTATTTTGAGTCTTATAAATACAGCTCTAGTTTACCTGCTTGTAATTAAGGACTTGCACAAAGGTCAGTTTTGTGCTAGTCCTTGCACATCCTAAATTTTGATAATCTCAAAATCATGAGTCCCACAGCATGCAGATAATTTGTATCAGCCAATACAGGTCAACTTTTAGATGCCTGTTGCGTGTCTGCAAGTGATTCCATTTCAAGGAGAGTTCTTGATCCCAATTAATATGAGCACATCTTACCTTCTCCTGATCCTGATGGGAAATGGAGTCCTCTGGACTTGGCGGCACATTCTCCTTCTGCTCAGATTTGTAACTCTTGATTTCACTGGCTTCAATCTCATTCTGTAGAACAATAAAAGGACTTCAGTTTTAACATTCTATTTCCCTTTAGAGTAAGAGAGCTTTCTGTGCTTCTTAAAAGTTTTGGGAATACTATTTCCTGTAACACAATTGATGACTAAAGAGAAGAGGACAAAGAAGTCTACAAATATTAGATTGGTGAAATGCACCAGGAGGAAGAGAAATTTAGGATAGTGAAGGAAGTAGAACTTCAATTCCATGATCGCACCACAGTATCAAAATACTTTTGCACCAAGAACCTCTCCTTCAGAACAACTCTTTCTTTCCTGACAAGTCTCAGATGGGTAGCCAGGTTAGTCTGTATCTACAAAAATATGCACCCAACAAAATGGTTTTTATCCACCAAAGCTTATGCCCAAATAAATCTGTTAGTCTTTAAAGTGCCCACAAGACTTAATTCCAAACCGTGCCTTACCTGAAATGCTGCCCCATTTTTTATTTGGGTCATAAGCACTTCAGGTCAAGGAACATGCATTATTCTCCATACGAGTGAGTTCTATCATATCTTCAACGCAAGCCAGCCACCCATGTGACAAACAAACTTCAATTCTCTCTCAAAGCATGTCTCATTTCAGGAAAGTTTTACAGAAAAAAGTCAAATGTTCATCTTTAAAAAACCCAGAGAAACCTCATGATTCTTTTGCCAATTAATTGGTAGACTCTGTGGCAATGCAGAGCTCATGCCTTTCATGAGACAGCCTTTTGGTAGCAGGGGAAAGAAGTTGTCAAGCATGAACAGAAAAAGGCCTTGGAAAAAAAGAAAAAAGAAAGGACCATGAGATATAGAATCATAGAATACTAGGACTGGAAGGGACCTCGAGAGGTCATCAAGTCCAGTCCCCTGCCCTCATGGCAGGACCAAATACTGTCTTAATCATCCCTGATAGACATTTATCTAACCTACTCTTAAATATCTCCACTGATTGAGATTCCACAACCTCCCTGGGCAATTTATTCCAGTGTTTGACTACCCTGACAGTTAGGAACTTTTTCCTAATGTCCAACCTAAACCTCCCTTGCTGCAGTGTAAGCCCATTGCTTCTTGTTCTATCCTCAGAGGCCAAGATGAACAAGTTCTCTCCCTCCTCCTTATGACACCCTTTTAGATACCTGAAAACTGCTATCATGTCCCCCCTCAATCTTCTCTTTTCTAAACTAAACAAACCCAATTCCTTCAGCCTTCCTTCATAGGTCATGTTCTCTAGACCTTTAATCATTCTTGTTGCTCTTCTCTGGATCCTCTCCAATTTCTCCACATCTTTCTTGAAAATATGCTCATATCTATCTTTTTGAACCTGTGTGTTTAATGACAGGTCTTTAGAAATAAGTAATTCTTGCAGTGTTCTGAAGGGATGTTATCACACTTACAACAGAAGAAAATATACAAGATGCTTAGTCTTGATCAGGTGCTGTCTACACAACAGACAACCCTCAAAAGAACTCTCCCCCAGAAAAAAAGATTAATCGTGCCTTTCTGTAGCATAAATAGGCCTGGACCCGGCTTTAAAATTTTACCAGTACTTCAACTGGAGACATACGGGATGAAGCACAAATTGTACACTCCCACACCAGCAAGACCCATTGTGCTTCCTGACAGTGGAGAGTACAAGGAATTCATAGCGGGAGGATAGTGGTCATTGATTCTGCCAAGGAATAAGAGCCATAGCTTCCATTGGGTTATTTGAAAACCACTGCAAAACACTGCTGTAGTTGTAGCTATTTGCATCCACACTTAGCTACAATCATTGTTAAGAGGCCATGATACAAACCTGCAGGAAGTTACTGAAGATAGTTATTTAGCATAGAATCTAGACTCAGTCAGCAGGGGCATTCAAAGAAGCTCTGCTCACAATGGGACACCAAACCAGGCTAGAACAGCTGGGGTGGTTTGGACTTGACTGTGAACAAGACCTGAAGGAGCCCATATGGTCAACTGGCTGGTTACTGGCTTCTAGGGAATGCTAGTCCGTGTACTCTAGCCATCTCTGTTACTAATTGGAAAAGGCCATTTAGCAACTAACAGAGGGAAGCATGAACTAAAATCAGCTATTAGCAGTTAAGGAGATTTGGTAAACTGGTATGATTACTTTCAGCTCACACCATTAAGTTACTTCAGTTACTGCCCAATGAGAATTAGACCCACACTGCATATGGCAAGGAGAAATGCCTTCTGCTTGGATTGGGTTATTCCAGCAGCAAAATACATCTCTAGCTGTAGTCACTTCTAAGAACCACAAGCACTTCCCAAGCTTAATTTGGAGACTCTTCAACACTGGGGGCCAAAGTTGCCAGTCTAGTTTTCCTATCTAGAATATTGTCATCTACTTGGAATGTATCTGTCTGGCTAGAAAGGACATAAAATCAACAAAAGCCTCTAACATTAAACAAAGCAGCTAATAGTTCCAACAGACACACCCCTTCTTTCTGACCCACAATCTTAGACCCTTGCAGTTGCTTTAACTAGAATACAGCTTGCTGTGATTCACTAGCTTCTCACTTCCTGTTCAGTTATCTGGCCAACTAGGGGAGCTCAGATCTTTGTAATAGCACAGGTTAAAATAAAAGACAGGCTGAGTTCAAACAAAGATGAGGAAAAAAGGATTTGAAGAGGAATAGTTGCAAAGGGGAAGAAGGCTGGTTAAAAAGCACAGGACTATGCGTCAGGAGGTCTGAACTGCATTTATCACTTCGGGTAAGTCATTTCATTTCATTGTGCCTCACTTTCCCCTAAATCACAGAAGGTTCATAAGATTACAGTTCATTAGTGCTTGTGAAGCACGCAGAGTTCCTCAGATACAGAGTGCTACAGACATGCAGAAAAAGAAATGGTGCCAGCTGCATTTCAATGGAGGACTTTCAGATAACATATCACCAGTTGGGTCTTTAGAAAGTATGTTATTTCAGGAAGGGGCAAGTACACATCTTTTGCTGCAATTTTTCAGTTCTTCAGAGCACAAGACAGCTTTCAGTTCCAAGGGAGATAATGAATGCTCTGCTCTCTTCCACCAGGGTAACATTACATGTAAATAGCTTAGTTTACATTAAGGATGTTAACTAGCAGTTATTTTACTAGTTGAGTAGTCGATGGAATTTCCATCGACTACTCAACTAGTCGATAGGCACTTGTGCATTTCAAAGGAGGAATGCAGAAGAGCCCTCTCTAGGGCTCTTGTGCATTTCAAAGGAGGAATGCATCCGCAACCTGGAGCATGCCAGCTTTGAAATGTACAGGAGTTGCCAGTGGGGGTTCTTGTGCATTTCAAAGTGGCAGCACAGTATGGAGCCCGGGGTCAGTGGGGGACTCCCTAGCTAATCCCAGGTTGTACGGAAATGCCGTTCTGGAACCAGGGATCAGCTGGAGTCCCCATCTGACCCCAGGATCAGCTGAAGTCCCCAGCTAACCCTGGGATCAGCTGTGTGGCGCTGCCACTCTGAAATACCCTCTTTTCCCCCCTTTGCTGCCTCTACCTGATAGAGGCCGAAAGCGGGGGGGGGGGGGGGGGGGGGGGGAGGGGATCCGATAGTCAACTAGTCCTTAACATCCCTAGTTTTCATCAGAACCATTTGCTAGCCTCAGGGCTATAACCCACTGCATAATAGATATAACAGGCAGACGTACCACATGGCCTATGGAACTGCCTTGCCTGGACACAGCTGCCTGATACTTTGCCAGTCTATCCTTTATTGACGTTTCTGTCAGGAGAGTCATCTCCAGGTTTCTTCTACTCTCTGGCTTGTCCGAGTTCAGCGTTGGAGAGCTACACATGACGTGATCTGCAATAAGGAAATTACATGGTTAGAGTAACTTTCATAAGTGAAGCATTAACAGTAAAACCTTCAGTACAAAGCTGTTCAAGTCTCTTCTTCCACTTTCAGGGAGACAAATACCAGACACAAGGATATTATGTAAAAAAGTGTAGATTACAGTTTTCATAAAGGTTATCAATAATTCCGAGCAATTAGCCAGTGGTTATCAGTAAATCAAATCAATTTACAAAGGAGATCAGTATCATTATTCCCATTTTAGATATGGAGGAACAGGTGATGTGACTTGCCCAAGGTCATGCAGCAGTGGAGTGGCAGAGTAGGGAATAAGAACCCAGCTCCTTTGAGTCCCAGTCCAGTGCTAAATGGCCACACTATCCAAGAGCCTCAGATGAAAGGCATTCCATTTCCTTCCTTTCACGTGCACCAAAGAGACTTACTCTAATGCACAGGCCCAAATGGCTCCAAACTACCAACCTGAAGCATTGCAACTCCTCTCTCCAGAGCTGATGTCAAGGTCCTCTGAAGACAAGCTGTTTTCAGAGATTCTCCTGCTACTTGCAGTCCTACTACGGTCCCGAAAACTCTGTTAAAGACAAAATTCACCTATGAGTTCTCTGGACAAGACAGAGATTGTTGTGCATAATCCTTGAGATGCATAGGTATCACTAACACATCTTTACTGGACTAAACAAATTAACAAACGATGTCCTAATTAAGCATTATCAAGTCTGGTCACAAGATACCTACCTCTCAAACATATCCATATATGTCTTTTGATTGTAAAAGGATACTAGAATGCCACAGAAATACAAAACTTAGATTAGATGCTCATCTCCAGTACATATCCAACAAACTAGATGTCCACGGAAGGAGATATATAAGCACTAATACCACTTTATAAATTAACAGTTTACAAGCTCAGTAACAATCATATGTGAGACTAAAAACAACAATATCCAGGTTTCAAGATACCAATATACAAACATTACTGTTCAGTAGCTGTAAAGAACAAAAATGTTAGTAGATAACTACAGCCTTGTTTGATATCACAACCTATTCAAGTCAGGCTGAGCCCCACATTAGGTCTGGAAGGCCAGCTGCCTTGACAAGAGTTTGGTGCTGGACAGAAAGCTCCTCAGATCACCAGGATCACCACCAACCACATGGTTGGGATTCTGGATGTAATGGTCCTATACAAAGGCATGTTATACCCACACCTTGAATACAGCATGCAGTTCTAGTCATTCCATCTAAAACAAGTTATTAGAATTGGAAAAGATACAGAGAAGGGCAACAACAACAAAATAGTATGGAATAGGTTCCATATGAGGAGAAATTAATCAAACTAGGACTTTTTTTTTTAAACCCAAAGAGAGAGAGTTTCCTAAGAAAGGGATATAAGAGAGGTCTATAAAATCATGACTAGCATGGAAAAAATGACTAAAGAAATGTGATTTATCTTGTCACATAACAGAAGAATTGGGGGTCATCTGATATAATTAAAAAGCAGCAAGTTTTAAAAGCAAATGAAAGTTAAGTACTACTTTACACAACCCAAGTCAGCCTGTGGAACATGCCACCATGGGACGTTGTGACGAAGGCCAAAATCGTAACTTCAAAAAAAGAATTCAGTTTCTGGAGGTTAGATCCAGAAATGACCATTAGCCAAGATGGTTAGGGATACAACCCAAGTTCTGTCTGTCCCAAAGCCTCTGTCCGACACTAGGACTGGGTGGATCATTCAGTTTTTGCTTTGTTCCCTCTAAAGCGTCCGACATTGGCCACTGTTGGAAAACAGGATATGAACTAGATGGACCACTGATCTGACCCAGTATGGCCATTTTTATGACCGAGTGTCCCATATTTGCTGCAATCAACCCTCAAATGGCTTCCTATACAACGTTAGTGCACAATACGAAGAATCCAATAATGATAGAAGTAAGTCTCAACAGTTCCTGTGAATGCTCTGTGCTGTGCAGAAGTGAGCTCTTACTACATTTAAATCGGAGAGTTGCAGTGGTGGTATTGAGCACCTCCCCCCATCAACTTATTGATTAGTCGATCGAAATTCCATCTACTACTCGATTATAGCTGATGAACTGCAATTTAACATCCTTAGTGCAAAGTTTTGTTTGCTTGTATGAAGATCAGATATTTTCACAGCTGAAGGTCAATCTATAAAAACCAACAAGAAGTGATAAGAATTTTCTTCTCAGGAAGAGTTAAGTCTCAGAGCCTTCTGGAAATTCATACAGATGGGAAAAGGTTTGGCAAGATACTCTAACCACACATTTCTTTTCCTGCTTCCAACAAGTTTCTTATTTGCTGGTCACCAGAATGATAGAAATTCCAGTTTTATACTAACAGAGCTGTATTGTAAAATCATCACTTCCCCCCCACCCTGCAAAAACACAAACAAAAAAAAAACCCACCTTAGTGGCTATCTACCACCTTAGCTACTTAACAGTAACAATTGACACTAAAGTGAGAACAATGAGTAAGAACTGAGCTAGGGAATGGTGTACTTGCAGAGCAAGCAAGTGATGTTCCAATGCCATCAGGGACAGTAAGAAGGAACTGAGGGACAGGCAGGTCAGCAGGGTCATATATAGTAGTGTTTCTCAACCAGTGGTACAAGTACCCTCAAGGGTACTCAAGAGAAGTCTGGGGGGGGGGGAGGGTATGTCAACAACTGAAATTTGGAGAAAACTGAATTTTTGTTTTAAGTTTTACAGCACTTTATTATTTTTGTACTTTTTACTCCTAAAAAATTCATTGCCTGCCCGGCTGCGATTAAGTTGTTTAAACAAATGTGTTGCAATGGTAGAGAAAAAAGGGAAAAAAAAAAAGGTGTCTCTGAAAACTGTAGGTAGTGGGGGTACTTACAATTTTTTTTAAAGGGGTACTTTATAAAAAAGGTTCAGAAACACAGATATATAGCACCATAGATCAGCATCCCTATGCAGGCGTCTAGGGATAAGTTTCCGACAACTATGCATGCATGCACGCACGCACGCACGCACGCACGCACACCAGAATTTGAATGAACATGAACATGTACTTGGGGGTCTTTGAACCATCGTTTCAAGGACTTCAGTATCTGAGACACAGGTGAGAGGATTATTCTAGGAGTGGGTGGGTGAGATTCTGTGGCCTGCATTGTGCAGGGGGTCAGACTAGATGATCAAAATGGTCCCTTCTGACCTTAAAGTCTATGAGAACGATGGTTCAGGGTAGACGGGAGTTGAGTGACTCAATGTCTGAGAGGTACAGTTCTCTTTTTTCTTCATCTCATCCCAGCATGAGAACAAATGAATACTTGTTATAGGACAGAAGTTTCAGTGGGTAGCCAAGTTAGTCTGTACAGAATAAAGTTAAAAAACAACAAATGGTCTGGTAGCACTTTATACTGAGTAAATGGACATTTCTTCCATTTTAAACTTATTGTCTATAACAACAAATGATCTGGTAGCACTTTATAGACTAACAAAACAGATTGATGGTATCATGAGCTTTCGTGGGCACAGCCCACTTGTTCAGATGACCAGTCTTCTGAAGAAGAAGGCTGTGCCCACGAAAGCTCATGATACCATCAATCTGTTTTGTTAGTCTATAAAGTGCTACCAGACCATTTGTTGTTATAGGACAATAAGTTTAAAATGGAAGAAATGTCACTTTACTCAGTATAAAGTCAAATTAGAATTCACTGCAGCAGGAAATTAAGTGCATGAAGTGGACCGTATCATACTATGCTGTAAGTAGTGTAAGTGTACCGAAGTCTCAAGCCAGTCATCTCCTCAGCCCTCCCCAAAAATTGCATATATGCATTTGTGGGGGAAGGAAGGAAGGAAGGACTGGGGAGAGGTAACTTCTTCACCTGAAAACTCAGGCATTGACCAGATGGAGAAAAATTAGCTAGCTAATTAGTTGAGTATCTGATTCAGTAAAGCATGTGCTTAGGCAAAGTACTATACTTTGTAGCATCTCACTTTTCCCAGCACTGACATCAGGTAAGCAAAAAACCCGAACCAATAAAACCCCTACGCCAATCTCTGGAAAGCCCCAAGGTATGTAAGAACATAAAAGATGCTGCAAGTGCAGCATTACCATTTCATTTGTCCCTTTGACCAACAACTCAGTCTTGCTGTGGGCAAACCACACCTAACTTATATAGCACCGTAAGAATACAAATCACTTCCTAGTAAGATTAACAATGTCAAAAAGAAAAACAAATGTTTCTGCCTCAAAACAACTCAAAAGGGACAATCATATCTTAACACTGAAACAAACTTTCAACAAAAGACAGGACTATGCAGAACTTAAAGACTAACAAGATCGTTTATTAGGTGATGAGCTTTCGTGGGCCAGACCCACTTCCTCAGATCATCTGGTGGGTCTGGCCCACGAAAGCTCATCACCTAATAAACCATCTTGTTAGTCTTTAAAGTGCTACATAGTTCTGTCTTTTGTTTCAGCTACACCAGACTAACAAGGCTGCATCTCTATCACTATTCTGAAAGTTTCAAGTTATGGTTCCCCTAACTTTCTTCTGCTGCTTGCACTTGTGTGCCTGGAAGTATCTTTGAAATTACTTAAGACATTAAAACCAGTAAGTAATAAAGGAAAGATGGTCTTTTGGTTCAGGCCTCTGTTTTAGACCCTCTTCTCAAGCAGGCAACTACAAAGAAGTTTAAAGATAGTTTCTTCCTAAAAATACAATAAAAATTTGTCTTGCTTCCGAGATTCAGAATCTTGATCCAAATCTTAATAGAAAAGAACTGGGGCTTGTGCAGCATTCCTGGCCAAAATTTAATCCAGATACGTTTTTGTTCCCTTTTGAGTCTGGATAGTTTGTTTCTACAAACAGACGTAGGTGAGGATACAAGGAAGCAGAAAGAGTCAAGACCATCAATTTAAGGAGCGAACCATGTTGTATTACAGAAACAAGTACATTGCATTTTGTAGTTACTCAGACTTCTTAATTTAATGAAACGAAAATATGTCTCTATGCTGCCTCTGTGGTTTCTGCATAGCTTGGTTTCTGTGACAGAATTTCAAATAAGGAGTTATCTATGAACAATTCCAGCTGTTAAAAAGGTCAGTCATTTGGTCAGCTCAATCAGACTTCCTCCCTGCCCTACTCAAATATAGTTACTCAAGTTTCCCTGGAAAATTGGTACTTTCCTGTGGATTTCTGTGTGCTTAAGCCCATGGGCACAAGTTCCCAGAATTTCTGAGAAGAAATCCAAGTCACATCTTGCTACTGCTCCTTGTTAATTGGCACCATAGGGATAGAGTCAGGTTTATAAAATGTGAATGAAGACTAAGAACTCAGATTTAAACTGTTACTGTGACAAACAAGTCTGAATGCTCATATTCAGGTCAAAATTCATCTCGGGCCAAAGATTCTGAACCCCAAGATGCCATTCATTTTATATCTGAAATAAATATCTTCCCGGTCCAAAATCTTGCTTTGTTTTACTGAGTGAGCTAATAAAATCTTCCTGAGTAAAATAAAGCCCCAAATCTAAGAAACTGAGAGAAAACTAGAGATTCCACTAGCATCAAGGCCCCCAGGACTCTATTGTAAGTCACTGGCATATGCAACTAATTTTCTAGTTAAGCAATTCTCCCTGGGGACACAATCTGCAGTCCACACGCAGTATCAAATTTCATGAACAGTTGTAGGAAAATACAAGCCCTGTGCTTTGCAAGTCAAAACTAGTAGAAGCAGGAGCTCATCAAGCTGTTTTCCCTGGGAGAAGATTTTCTTTAATAAGAAACATTAAGATATATTGGCAAGAGAACAGCAAAGAGATGGAGTTTCAGCTCAATATAATAGCCAGTCAGCCCTTAGACTTTCCCTGTCGTTTTGGCCGACTTTCCTGCCCCACAGCAGCGGGTGTTACACTCTTCACAAAGTGAGCATAATAGGTTTTTCTTTCTACAATTCATGTTTAGAGATCTCACTGCCCATAAAAGAAACGAAACAGCCGTCAGCTCCATCTTGATTTAAAAAGAATAATTTACATAAATAATCCAATCTGTGTTTTTATTGGATCCAGGGGGAAAAAAAAAGAAATAATCTATCCCTTCCAGATTAACACGCTAAAAAGAGAATTCCCTGCTTTTGCATAACTGCAAACCAAGTCAGTGAGTCAAGGTGAGAGAGATAATACCTTTCATTGCCCCCCCCCCAAAAAAACCACCCTATACACACACCAAGCTTTGAATACCCAGGGAAAGTTCAAAGCTTGTCTCTCATGAACAGAAGCTAGTCCAATAAAAATGGTATTACTTAACCCACCTTGTCTAAAACCCTCGAACCAACACAGCTACAAGACTGCATACATGGAAAGTCAGACATCCATAAAGATTTTAGCTTTTTAGCACCAAGCACCTCAGGATACATTTTTTCAGCTTCAGAAATGAATAAAAGTGCCATTTGTACAGTTAATAGCTCTGAACCATCTCCTGCAAAACATTTTCAGATGCCTGGGAGGCAGTTAATTTTTAGTTTCTTATACAATCCTTACCTTTGTTTGAGTTGAATCACCCTTCTCAAACATCATCTTTAGTTTGTTTAGTGGGATGCTATACTTCTCTATCTTCCCTGGAGAGTCTGGGTTTTCATTGGCCTCAGGTTTGCCTACTTCTTGTCTGGATTCTCTTAAACCATTTTCCATTTTGCCACTCTCCAATTTATGGCTCTTGGCCTCCTTGCTGTCAACTCTTGGATACTGCAGTTGGCCAGAAGCTCCGGAAGGCGATCGGAGTGGAGATCTAGTATAGACCCTGGACATTTGGTCCGTTTCTGCTACAGAAGCAGGGTTGCTTTCTACTCCAACACCCGGATTGACGACCTTCTGCCTAACCTCAGTACAGTTGCTTTGTAGGTCTTCCTTCAGAGACTCTGTTCCCGATACTGGATTCTCCCACTTCTTCTTCAACACACTCAGAGTCCCCCTTCTAAAAAGAGGAGGAAGATTTTCTGTGTTCTAAAAAGAATAAGAAGTTAATGCCAGTCAAACTGTCAGTTGAAGCATTAAGGCACTTCCTTTTTATACAAAAGGAAGTAAAAGCTCAGTGCTGATCTTAGCCTGCTGCTCTTTCAGACAGCTGTGAACAGTTACAACTGTGCCACATGGAGAAATCATCTAGGATAGGGGAGGAAAGAGGAGAGAAAAAATGAAGCACTGCAGCAGGAAGTGATCAAACGTGATGGCCTTATAAGGGAAAAAAAGGACTCAGGATCTAATGAGAGTTAAATGAGACACAAATGGCTTGAATCAGTGCACTAAGGAAATCTAACAATTAACATACAGGCTTTTAGAATGGGAGAATTATGTTAACAATGGGAAAAAAGCAGCCACATGAAAGGCAGTGGAGGGGCACTATGCAGAACGTTGCAATGTTTTCCATCTGCTCTAAGGCAAGCAGGGAGAACAATTAGCTCTCTCTTCCAAGAACTAAAGATTATCTTTCAGAAGCCTCTATAGTTTTGGATTTATGCATTTCTACTTTCAGTTAGTGGCAGCATTTCAGGGACAACAGGCCTCTGAACCCAGTATTTTTACACCACCCAAAACAAATTAAAAACATTACAATTCTTTTGCATCTATTTATAAAATCTGATCATATTCTGGAGCATTTAATCCTTCTAGTAAACTGAAGGCAACTTTGTGGTCACTGAAAAGCAGGCACCCAAGCACATACTTTCTGGACATAACTTATCACCCTACTACTACCATATGCCAACAGAACATATTCTGGGTTAGCTGTGGTGACCCACACTTCGATTAAAGGACTAACTCAAACTTTTTAGCATCATGCCCCTTTTTGATTTCTGAAAAACCCTCACACGCCCCTCCCCCGACCAAAAAATAGCAGCTAAACTTGTTGAGAATGAGGGGGGAAAAAAAAAACAAAAACAAAAAACAAAAACAAACAAAACAAAAAAAAAAAACAACACCACCCGAACTGACCGGGGCAGCAAAACTTGATGGGGAGGCGAGAGGCTGGGTCGTACCCCCACACACACACACACAATTTGGGAACCCATGTTCTAACTACTTCAGCTTACCACATACAGACAACAGAACCCCACATTTGAGAAATTCACATTCAATACCTGCCAGCATTGCATTTTTGCAGTCTGCTTCTTATGGATCCTACCATAAGTGAAACTATCTGCAAGTAGAACAGGTCTGCTAGGCTTTAAGGAATTAAACAGGATTAGCAACTATATTGGGATTTAAGTCTCACCCCATTACTCTACTAGTCAAATTCTGAACACTTCTTTACAAACTAACTGGAATCCCTGTAAGCTCCAGGAAAAGATCAGTTTATTTGCTCATTATATTTAAAGTACCAAAGTTGTAGGGAAAAAAGTACAATGTATTGAAAAGGTAAAAAAAGATATGCTGTATGAACGGTTTTCATAACAGAATTAGACACTGATGTTCCTGCAATTAGAGTTTCCTTGGATCCTAGGTGCACTGCAGCATACAGAGTTTGGCATGCATCATGCCATGAGTCATTTTGGGCTTTGGCTCTGCTTTGTCCCGCCCATACGAGTGATGCAATACCTTCCAGTAGTGAGCTGGCTTTCTTCCCTATTAACTCAAAGATCACATCCTACAAAGTATTTCACAACTTTCTATAATTAAAAATAGGTTTAAACACAAAACATTTTAACCTAGAACTACTGACCTACATGATCACGAAAGCTTATGCCCTAATAAATTTGATAGCCACCATACTCCTTAATGCTCATTAAGTGCATCATCAAAAACACACTGGAATTAATTTGCAAATTAGGCTTGAATACAGATTTAAGCTGATTAAAACACTACAAAAGCAATTGATATTCACATCTCTCCATCAGCTGCTAGGAGCCACATCTACTCTGAATTGATTAGACTCATTAACACTGGTTCTACCCTTAATAAGTAAATTATTATTTTTTGGTGTGCTTGTGTGTGTGTACACACGCGTGCGTGCCTCTCTAGTTTCCATTCCAATTCATCTGATTAAGTGGACTTTTCCTATGAAAACTTAGGCCCTAATAAATCTGAGAGTCTGAAGAGCCACAGGACTCCTAGTTTTTGCAGAGAGAGACTACACATGGTTACCTCTCTGAAATGTCTCTCTGCTGAGGCATGTTAAGTCCAAAGGATTTTAAATCTACTTCAGAGAAGGGCTACCTAAATGGATTCTGCAGTTAGAAAGGAAGATAATTACAACTATTAGAAGCTGACAGCTTCTTTAAGCTTCAAAGTTTTAGATTAAAAAGCAAGCAAATAAGAAAAGCCATACAGCTGACTACAGCTCAGAACACGAGGTGGCCATTCATGTTTTGTGGTTGGAACTGAAGACTCTGAGCCAGTTGCATTGTGGCTTCTACTTAGAAGTGAACTGAGGATTCAGTATGTGACCTTGGGCAAGTCACTAGACTTCCTTGTGCTTCAGTTAATACGGCATGGGGAGGTGAAGGTAGAGGGAAAAGACAGGCCAAAAGCAGGCCCTTAGCTTTGTCTACACTGTTGGCTTTTACTGGCAGAGGGTATGCAAATGAAGTGCTGATTAGCATTTTGTCATGCTTCACTTGCATAATCTAGTCAAGCCATTTTTGCACAGGGAGGCATAAGAATCTTGTGCAAAAAGGGGTTTTGTACAAAAAGAAAACGTCCACAGCTTGTTTTCGTGCATAAACCCTTGCGCAAAAATGGCTTGAATAGATTATGCAAACGAAGCATAACAAAATGCTAATCAGCACTTCATTTGCATACTCTGGCAGCAAAAGCTGGCAGCATAGACATAGCCTTAGTGAAAAAAGGCACACACTGCATCTAAGCCAAACAAGGTATAAAAACACCGCACAGCAAGGATGGGTTGTTTAGCTACCCTGAGAGCAACAGTCTCTGGAAATTAGCCCTTGATTAAATGCAGCTTCTAATTCTAGAAGGGTCATACTTACATTTCTTTTTTTCTCTGCAGTAGCTTCTTCAGCTGCTTTCTGATACCTTTTGGGAAAGTGGAAAAAAACCAGAGATTTATATGGATTCCAAGTCCCAAATCTCTTGGTGGGAGAACATTGACCCTGCATCAAGGATACTTCATCCTTTCCAGACCTCTGAAACAAAAACTGAAGCTCTTGAACACTTATCGGTATGGCTGGTTGAGTGTCATGGAAACAAAGGGTAAGAGATACATGTACAAACAATGCAAAATAAGGATGTTAAGTATCAGGTAACTGACTAATCCCATTGACTATTCGATTAGTGGATAGGGCACCTTCACCTTTGAAGTTAGCAACAGCCCTAATGCTGTTGCTACACTTGAAAGCACTGAAGCCCGGGGCGGGAGAGGAAGGAGCAGAGGGACTCTGCCCACTGATCCTGGGTTCTGTGCAGTGCTGCCACTTTGACACCGTGGCAGTGTTTCAAAGTGGCAGCGCCACACAGAGCCTAGGGTTAACTGGGGAGTCCCCAGCTGATGCCAAGCTCCATGCAGCGCTGTCACTTTGAAATGCTGCGAGGAGCCTGACGGCCAGCTCCACACAGCATTCGAAGCGGCAGCTCCACATGGAGCAACTGACCGCAGGCTCCATGCGGCACTGCTGCTTTGAAGTAGTCCCCCTCTTCTCCCATCCCCCTTGCTGCCTCTATGTGATAGAGGCAGCAAGCGGGGGGGAGGAAGCCACTAGTTGACTATCCTGTCAGCTAGTCAACTAGTCCTTCACATCCCTAATGCAAAATAGTACAAGGATATTTTCTTTTGAGTAATAAAACTCTTAAGAGGATTTAAAACCCATTATCTCGTAAAGCCATTAAAAACTCAGAACCATGCCACACTTCGTTGCCCTGGACTGACAGAACCATAGCTAAAAGATCATGCTCAGGTTGTTGCAAAAAAATAAAGTTTGTTCGGGCTCTCTAAAAAGACAAGCACGTTTTCCCAACACTATATTGTAGTAACATACATCTTTATTTAGAGTCATTCAAGTTCTACTTTTCAGAAGGTACATTTGGGTACATTTATAGTCTGCCTCGGAGTTCCCCAGTGAACAGTTCAGGAACCTTACAACTTCAGCTGTCCTGTGGTAACATCCATGCCATTGTATCATTGGAATCAAACAACATTTATATCTCTTGACTGCTTGGGGTCTGAGGCTCAAAGATGCTTAAGTAACCTAAGAACAGATTGGTTGTATTATCTCTTAGGCTTTGCAAATCATCCTATTTATTCTCCAACCTCTGAGCAGGTTCTTCGAGGGCTTTTTAAAGTTAAATCACAACTCTGTTGGCAAATTTACTTTTAAAGTCAAGTTGTCAACAAGTTACAGCCAGTAAGTGACATTAGCAGATTTGAAAGGACATTATAAAAATTCACAGTGCTTGAAATAACTGTTGGTGCCACCCCCCATGACTAAATCTTATCTGGTGGACTAATCCATTAGAAGAAATAATCTCTTACCTCTCCACATATATTTGTACTCTGCCTCTAATGTTTGTATTAAGGAATTTGTTTACACAGAGTGCTGAATTTGTGCATCTTGCATGGGAGGTTTCTCCTTCTCTCTACTTTGTTAGTCTAAGGCAGGGCTACTCAACACTTGGCCCGCGGTTCATTTGTTTGTGGGCCATGGTGCGGTTTGGGTTTACGTGGGGGCTCACCATGCGGCCTGTGGATGGGATCCTTTGAACATGGACTCCATTAGGAACATGCCACACAATGGCAAGGAATCTCCCAGGTGGGGTGAGCATTGAAAGATGCAAGCGGATGGGCTGGCTGAACAGACGGGTACGGGGTGTCGGCATTTCTAGCCCTTAGGGAGGTGGTGTCGGGAGTGCCAGGGGCACTATGTGAAAGAAGCTGTTTGCATATATATATTTCCACGTATATGCAATGACACTTAAGTTGCGGCCCTTGGCACATGCTGTGAGTATCACTGTGGCCCCCGGGGCTTCCAAAGTTGAGTAGCCCTGGTCTAAGGGCTGATGCATACTACCGCAGGAGATCAATCTAGAGTTACACAACTTCAGCTACATTAACAACCTAGCTCAAGTCCACATACTTAGATCTACTTGTGTGGTGTGTTGACCAGAGATGCTCTCTGCCTCAGCACTTCTCATTGAGTACCACAGTCAATGGGAGAGTCATTTGCGTTCAATTTATCACATCTGTGCTTTGTTCTTGCCTCACTTTTATGCCATCCCTTTTTCCTAGCAATGCTGCTGCTCCGCCTCCTCTGGCCCTCCCATTACATTCCTTGCCTGAAACCCCCTCCTCCTGAGTGACATGAGCCAGGAGATTACCAGGTGGCCTGGCACGGGGCAGCAGCAGGGGTTGCCCCTCCACAGGAGCTGGAGCCACCCAGCAGTCTGATCCACCACCCATCTACCAGCCCGCAGAGCTCCACTTCACTGTGGTGACAGCAAGCGGAGATGCCTTGGGGTTAGAGCCGCCGCAGGTTTAGTGCTTTGGGGGTCCCTATGGGTCCCATCCATAAGACTGTCAAAGCAGCTGTTGCATGGACCCCCAAATTGCAAGGCTGGGGCAGCCACTTCAAACTGTCCTATGGATGGGACAGCTCCGTCTATGCCAGAAGTGATAAATTGACACCCCCCCCACTAGATCAATAGCTACCCTGTTGATCCGACCCATAGCAAAGACAGTGCCCTCAGAACAGGAAATCCGGGTTGCTAACAGATTCCCAATCCATTAGCTGTACAAGTAGCTTCCATTCTGCAGGACAGAAGAAAACCACACAAGCGTTAGCCTGTGCTGGATGTAGTTATGCTGGCCCAAGTCTTTGGGAATCAGGGTGTTCTGTGCTACCAAGCTTATCTTCTCAACACAGATCCTCCATGCCAGGCACAGAACTGAAGTGAGCAATAAACAGCAGGTGTCCCGCGCTGCGCTGCCTCCTAGTAGGTAAGAAACGAAGATGTACTGGAGAAAACACGCTAAATGTGGGTCAGAGCGTGGGGCGGCCCTTAGAAATGGGGCAAAGCCAGCTCACTCTAATAGCTGCCTCCCACGATTGATTTTATGCCAATGATCACGGGCAGGTCACCCGATTGTCAGATAAAAGGCCAAAGAGCTTGGTTGGGGTAGAGAGATTTGCAGGGGACAGGCAGGCTGGCTAATTTTACTTGGCTGATGAAATGATGTTAAGGGTGCCAAGTGTCCAGTTTTTGACCAAAACATACAGTCAAAAAGGGAGCCTGGCAGCTCCTTTCAACACCACTAACAGGCCCTTATAAAACCCATTGGCAGGCCTGGCAAGTTCCCTACCTGGCTCTGTGCCACTCACAGAAGTGGCAACAAATCCCTCGGGCTCCTAGGTGGAGGGACTTCATGCGCTGCCCTTATCCTATGTGCCAGTTTCGCAGCTCCCATAGGCTGGGAATTGCAGCCAATAAGAATTCATAGAATCATAGGGACAGAAGAGACTTCAGAAGGTCGTCGAGTCCAACCCCCAGCTAAAAGCAGGACCCATCCAAACTAAATCACAGCAGCCAGGACTTTGTCAAACCAAGACTTAAAAACCTCTAAGGAAGGAGATTCCACCACTTCCCTAAGTAACCCATTCCAGGCCAAGAGCGATGTGCATTGAAAAAAAAAATATTGGAAGACTGAAGGAGAGGATGGGAAGACATGGCTGTTGCAGGCAAGGACTAAAGTATTATGCCAATATTGGAAAGGAGTCTACACAATGCATGACTTAAGTCTGCACCAACAACCCCTCCATTTCACTAACAGTAATAGTCACAAAATTATCAACAAATTGAGAAGAGTCAGACTGTTTGCATGGTGCTTTGGGATTGAAAAAATGTTTTTAAAAGCAGTAGATTTAGCCACAAGAGCTGTAGTAACTGTGGATGTCAACACTGGTGAACCCAGGGGGAACTCAAGTGTTCTTTTCTAAATAGCTCTGCTCATGGCCGGACGGAGGCATCCCTTACAGCTGCCATCAGGAGCGGCGCGCCCGGCTCCTGCAGTGCCCTTGCCCCTACGGCTCCGGGGCCATGCACAGCCCGGCACTTGCGCTAGCCAGGCCGGGCTGGGCTGGGCTGGGCTGTGAACGCGCCGTGCGCCCTGCGGGCGGGCCCACGCACCTGGGGGGAGGGGGATGGGACCACGCCCCACGGGCGGACCTGTGCATGCGCCCTGCGCCCGGGGACGACACCGCACGTCCAGGCCCAGGGTGCCAAAATGGCTCGGGCTGGCCCTGGCTCTGCTATTGCTTTCATGGGCATAGGGAGGCTATGCTTGGTTAAGGTAGTGTGGTGGATTACTCCTGTAATCCTTTTGTGACGTAGCGTGGGTACCTGGCTGGTTGCTAGTACCTGGCTGATTGTGAGTGACCTCCACTGGCTGCTGCACGGCCCAGCAGGGCGATGAGTCATTATGCAAAGGGGTCTGACCAGCTAACCCCCAGGGAGAGGAACAAAGGAAGGTGGAATGCCGCCCCTGGCTGGGGGGCAGGGCTGGGAGTGAGTCAGTTAGTTTCTGTCTGGGTACCATGGAGGAAGCAGCCGAGCCAGGGGCTGGGATTTAGGGTCCCAGTCTCCCCCATCTCCAGGCAGGCTGAGGCATCCTAGGCCTGCCCTGTAATCAGATGACATCTGTGCTGTGCTGTATCCTGGAGAAGCAATAAACTCCCTCTATTCTACTGGCTGGTGGAGTCTGTCCGTGCCATTTCGGGGGTGCAGGAGATGGGAAAAACCCAACGCGCCGTCACACCTTTAAAATGGTATTTAAAGTTTAGCAAACTGACCAGGCTCAGTTTCAACAGACTGAGTCACTGACTACAGTCACAACAAGCTGCTTCTTTTTTGTGCTCAGCACTTCTAAAGAACAAACCAGTCCATAGCAGGAACGGACTAGTGATCAGGTATTTCAGCGGTTCCCAACCTTTTCCAGATGGGGCCCCATTTTGACAATTCAGAAAGACTTGGTGACCCAGGGCAATTCAAAACATGTGTGAATGGCGCCTTAAAAGCCACCTGGGGAGGAACCTGGCGACCCTTTTGAAATGTAATGGCAACCCATATTTGGGTCCCGACCCATAGGTTGGAAAACCCTGAGGTAATTAAAACAACTTCCAGGGAGCAGTCTGTCCTGTGACGCTTCCATACATCCCATTACCAAGTGCACAAGTTGATTCTGGGCTATATGAAAACAGACTGGGATTTACAAAGCAGCCTGAGAGAGTTAGGTGCCCAATTTACACTCAAATGTGGTCACCTGTGGTCTGCCCTTTTTGAGATGTGGCAGCAAAGCCTCCTCCCTGGGAACCAGGGAGGCGCTGCTGCAGTTACCCTATTACATGACTTTTAACATTCCTACTTCTATCTGGAGGAAGTAGGTCTGGCCCACGGAAGTTCATCACCTATTAAACCATCTCGTTAGTCTTTAAAGTGCTACATAGTGTTTCCTTCTGGAATTATACTGTAGCTGTGAGAGGAGATCCTGACCTTCACCGTACCTTGCAAGAAGCGTAGGCTTAGGGTAAACTTTTTCATCAGAAACAGATGTTTGCGTCCTTTGTATCAGATGTAGAGTAAATCCATGGGTGGGAATTACTGAACCCCCGCTATGGATGCCTAGTAGCGTATTATGAAACAACCTTCTCCTCCAACAGCAGCCAGAAAGGGGTATTAGAATTCTATGGCTAAGGCATCAAGATTTGCCAACTTCCTGAAGCACATTCTGTTAGTTTTCTATTACCCAGAAGACGGGCGTTAACTGAATTTTAAAGAGGTAAGCTGTACAGATGGGGGACTGCCACCCTCAGTTCTCAAGAGGTCAGTGGCTACATTGCATATCTGGTCTTGAACTCAATCCTCAACACACTTACTTGGAGAATCTCTCAAAGAGAGCCGAGGACTTATTCTTGTTGACCAGAGAAAGCTCTTTGGCAGTGATTCTCAGAGATTGTGACGTCCATTGTCTTCTATTAAATGGAGATGGCTCCATCTTGTGAGAGTAGAAATATCTATTAAACAAAGAAATGAAACAATATGAAACAGTGATCCAAAGGGAGCTTTCCATTAATTGGGTTTGGACTGAGTGGCTACAAATTGTCAATCTTTATTTAGGCATTACTTGTCAGTAGTGATGTTGTAAGTTACTGCAGGCTCCTTGGATCAATTAGATAAAAAAAAGCTTAACAGATCAAGACTACTAAGTTTCTTTAAGATCCATTTTGTAGAATCTTAGGGCTGGAAGAGCCCTCAGGAGTCATGGAGTCCAACCCCCTGCCCAAAGCAGGACCAATCCCAACAAATTCATACCAGCCAGGGCTTTGTCAAGCCAGGACTTAACCTCTAGGGAGGAGGTTCCACCACCTCCCTAAGTAACCCATTCCAGAGCTTCACCACCCTCCCTAGTGAAAGTTTTTCCTAATATCCAGCCTGGGCCTCCCCCACTGTAACTTGAGACCATTGCTCCTTGTTCTGCTATCCGCCACCACTGAGAACAGCCTCTCTCCATCCTGTTTGAAACCTCCCTTCAGGAAGTTGAAGGCTACTATCAAATCCCTCCCTCATTCGTCTCTTCTGCAGACTAAATAAGCCCAAATCCCTCAGCCTCTCTTCATACATCATGTGCTCCAGCCTCCTAATCATTTTGGTTGTCCTGGTAAGAACACTGGTAAGAACACTGACCATTACAACTGAATGTAAGATGACAAAAAGGATGCTAACAGGAGATCTAAGGGCATTCTGAGCTTATTTATGCCAATCTGCCCTTCCTCGTTGCTGGCATCTAAAACAAGCCTTCTGGCATTTATGTAAGATAATTATGAAACCTAAAGATGTAAATCCTGTGCAAAACACTGCTCATTTATTGTCATGATCTTCAGATTTTAATGCAGCAGATGCTTCCTTTGAGAGTTGGAGAATGTCCTCTGCTTATGGACAGGTCTGCACATTTTGTATTACAACAGCTTTCAATGGCTTTAAACAGTCTGTACTGTTGTGAACTGGTATAAGGTTCTTAACAGATCTTTAGCATGAAAACTGAGACAATGAAACCAGAATTACACATACCCAATTACTTTTAAAAGCATTTTAGAGGGGTCATGAAATCTCTACAAATCATTTGGCTCCTAATGGGCATGCTACTTGTTCCTCCTTTCTGCCAGGTAGCAGTATATCAGCTGACCACACTAGCAGGGTGGATTGATTTTAAATCTTGGCGATTTAAATCACTGATTTTAAATTATAGCCATTTAAATCATGGATTTAAAATTACAAAAAAAAAAAAGGGGGGGGGTTTAAATCAAGTTTCCCCACTGATTCTTCTTCACATATTTCTTAAATAATTATGCAAATCTGATCGTTAAAACATGTTAACTTATAGCCCAGTACAACATTTAAGAGGGTATACTCTGTGTAATTCTTTTGGATAATTTGTTTTTTATTAATTTAGGAAATAGTACATAATACTCATCTGTGTCAAGCTGCTGCTATAGCAGAAGTACATTAGGAAGGTTAAGAACTAAATCCTACACAACACCACTTAACCTACCCAGGCACTCATTAATAGATTTAAAATGTAGCCACCCTTCTACAAAGGAATTTCAGGAACCAACTAGAGAGAGAAACTGCAGGACTGGCTTTCATATGCCAATTTGACACTCTTTCACTGCTTGAACAAAAAGACATGAACTGAATGAGGTGTTATATTCAACCCCCAGATGACATCAAAAGCAAAGTATGGGACACATACAGCCCACTCAATTAGCCTCACTAGCACTACTATTCACAGGTTCCCCCCCCTCCCCTTTTTATTTTATAAATTTGGAGGTTCCCCCTTTTTTCTCTCCAGTGATCTAAGGAACTGGATTTTGCCCACTGTCACTCAGAATACTATGTATATTTTTTGTTAGCCTCTAAGGTGCTATAGGACTACTCTTTTTTTAAAGCAACACTTATTTCATTCAACTAAATCTTACATGTTACATAAGTGTTTCACATTTGCAAGTTCTCGAAATACTAAATGTAAAAGTTTTAAGGAAACTGTACAGTGAGCTCTCTTCTTCCCCACTCCCACTTTCATTTTGATGCAGATTACCAAAAAAGCTAAGACTGACTGTACTTAACGTGCACTAAATTTTGGAGTATACCCCTTAGAAACTAGTACAGGATGGGGCTCCTTTGCGAAAGCCGAGTTATGCTGAGGTAAAATAAGGAATAATCTGACACCATGAAAATGGCACTCACTGGTAACTGGCAACTCTAGATTTCTGCTACTGCAGCTTTCTGTACTGTGTACTTGGGTGAAATTCAAATCCTAGTTAACTAATTAGACAACCTGTAAGTTAAACTGTTTCTCCCTAGCAACAGCCAACATAGCAAACAACTTGGGAATTTACTTGTTAAATCATACTTCTAAGAGGAGGACAGAGGATCTTGAAACGATGCATTGCAAAGTTGAGCCACACTGTTCGTGACATATCCACAAATTCATCACATCATTCTCTCCCAATAAGCAGTTTTCCTTATGCTGTTTAGTTCTTGCAGCTAGATCCTGAACTGCTTACACTTGACACATTTTCCTTTTTCACACAGGGAACTAATTTCTTAAAATATTCCCAGATAGTGTCTCCTACACCCAGAAGCCAAGACAGTTTTCCAATGGCAGAAGTGTAGAGGAATACAGAAAGCTGTGTGCGCTGAGTATTGTTTTCCCTTTTTCTTTCCATTCCACTCCACTGCTCCTTTCTGTGCTGCCTCTGTCCTTTCCTTTATAGTCTCTCTGTCTTTAGACAATGCCTTTGCTAACACAGCCGTACATGGCCCAGGTGCACCACCACAACACAGAACAAAGCCAATCCGGCCTGTGTCTGCCTTTGCACATGTTAGTCTGTTAAGAAAGACCCAGAACTTCCTGGATGCAAGAGCTTCCAGACAAACTAGAGCCATTATTAATTCACTTTTAAGACAATAAGTGTAGCATGTTTGTGATAAGGTTTAATTGTAACTTATTTTTAAATGAGAAATTTAGTATTTTACTGATCACTTTAAAAATCCAAATTAAAAAACCTATTTTTAATTCATTGATTTTTATCCACCTAAAGTCACTGCAAGGTGACAGTCTTTTTAGAGCAATAGCTCTTCTCACATATCTGGATGTGTTTCCATGCCTTATGGGAGCATAATAAATTGATAGCGGGTTCCTTAGCGTTATGGTCAAGAAATGTTACATAGTCTTGTATTTTTCATCAGTTCATTTACTAGACACTGAGGAGCCCTTGGAATATAGCTCCACAGATGCACTCTTGGAGCAAAAAAAAAAAATAAATAAATAAATAAATAAATAAAAAAATCACACTTTAAATGGAAGCACTAAGAAAATTTGACCATGTCACCACAACTAAAGGCAGACACTAGCACACTTCTTTAGAGACTATTTTCTAACCCACAAAAAAAAAAAACCCCACACCAAACACACACCACACAGAATGGGGAGGGCGGGGGGAAGAGAAGCTTCAGGATGACCACCTACTTATGATACGATGTACTCATGATTACTTCCTGGTTTGGAAGCAGACATTTTGCAAGCACAGCAAATCCAAGCTGCACTGCCATTGGACAGATTTCAGATCAATCCATGCAGGCTACCCTCCTGCTGCAGTTTGAGCACAGCTCTTAAAAATCTGTAGGTGGCCAAGTCAATACATTCTAACTCTGCCAATTGCAGGTGCTGGAGATGGTAACCACCTGGATGTGTCTTCACCAAAGGCTGTTCTGAAGACCCCCTCCATTTAAATTTCACTGGCACAGTGTTCCAAAGGGACTGTTGTACAGTCCAAACCAGCACATACTGACAACTCAGTGCCAAAGCTTGTTTGCATAAGAAGTTATGCTTACTTATTAACCACAAACATTAAAAACAAAAAAGCATACTAAGAGGTCCTGAAATGGCTGAGGTGAAAAAATAATCAAGGGGGAGGAGAATATCGAAGAAATAATTGTGAAGATTAAACCGAATGTTCATCCTGAAGCCAAAAGCTCCTTTGTTGAAGCATGCCCCATGCTGTCTTACAATACAAGTTAGGATGTTCAGAATTTGCATGTTTCAATAGCTAAGTGATGACATCTGTTCCAGGTGTGGTTACTTCCAGTAAGATGAATAAAATCTGAACATTTCCAATTCTTTAGAGCAGAAAAGTTGCTCAATAAGGAAGAGACTAAGAGCCTCTTCCCATGATAAGCAGCGTTTTTTTCTAAGTCACTGCATAGAAGGGTATTGAAATGTGGCCATTACCAGAAAATTTGACAAGGTGGAGGGAGATTTGAAGAGCTAAATACATAAAGCTCAACTAAGGATTAACATGAGAGGCAATAGCCTAGATTCGAACACTGAAGTGTGTAAATAAATGGGAAGAGAGTCATTCAGTGGTGCAGCTTTATCAACTTAATATTAACTGTAACAGTAAGTAAAATCAGGCTTAAGGAACAGCCTGCTCCTGCACCCTCTTTCCTGGCCAGACACCATACACCCACCTTGCTCCTGCACCCCATGTCCTGCCCAGATCACACACCTTCACCCCCTCCTGCACCCTACCACCTGCCCAGATCCTGTACCCTTTTCCCTATCCCACTTGCTGGCAATCCTTTTCCACACACTAAACCTCTCACTTTTGTCCCAATCTCAGAGCCTAGGGGGATCCACAAAATCTACTAACCCCAGGAGAGTAAATCTGGCCTATGGGAAACCCTGACCCTCAATCCTCCTTGTCCTTTACCCTGTGAGGCTGGACCACCAGAGAAGTGAGGGGTCTCAGTTAGGGGCCACATTAGTGAAGGTTGTGGGATTTTGGAGA
>CM057845.1:256075029-256086156 GCA_030068395.1 Apalone spinifera | reverse complement strand
TGATGGAAATTCCATCCACTATTCAAGTAGTCAATTAACTGTTACTCAACATCCTTACTTAGAACTCAAACTATTTGTTCCACACTGTGACAGTGTCAGGGTTACACTGCAAACCCAGTGATCACTGCTCATTCCCCATATAAGGCCTGTCAGAGGAACAGCACTTTCAGGTGAGGGATGGATGGGAGAAATTGGTAGAGTTTGATACAACATGTTTCCCAGTCCAGGACTGATAGGCTACGTCTAGACTGGCATGATTTTGCGGAAATACTTTTAACGGAAAAGTTTTTCCGTTAAAAGTATTTCCGCAAAAGAGCGTCTAGATTGGCACGGACGCTTTTGCGCAAAAGCACTTTTTGCGGAAAAGCGTCCGTGCCAGTCTAGATGCGCTTTTGCGCAAGAAAGCCCCGATTGCCGTTTTAGCCATCAGGGCTTTTTTGCGCAAAACAAATGTCAGCTGTCTACACTGGCCCTTTTGCCCGAACGGGAAGGGCAAAGTATTTCCGCAAGAAGCACTGATTTCATACATTAGGAAGTCAGTGCTTTTGCGGAAATTCAAGCGGCCAGTGTAGACAGCTGGCAAGTTTTTGCGCAAAAGCAGCTGCTTTTGCGCAAAAACTGGCCAGTCTAGACACAGCCATAGTGTTGCCAGTTGGTCATTTACACACACAAAATACTTCATGTTGCCACTGTGCTACTATGCCAAACCTCAGAGACCATCTATGCCCAGCTACAATTTTTAAGGGCCAAGTTTAAAATCCCTGAAAAGGGTCATAAGAAAACTCTAAATTCTGGGTGGATTTCATATTACTGATGTCAGTCTCTTGACACTCGCCAAACTATGTACTCTGAGTCATCTTTGCATAGGTAGGGCAGACAACACTTGTGTTCACAGGATGAACAGTTAGTTACTCAAACTACTTGCTTATAAAAATCTTGTCGCATGACACACTGGAAGTCTAGTGAAATTAGCCTGGAAGGGCACTTTTTAGCACAGAAAGGGAGTGCGTAGCGAAGCCCATTTGATAGCAAGACAATTAGCAGCAAGATTCTTTCATACACAAATCATTTTGCACTAAATACCTACAGACATCAAGGCCCTGCAACTTCAAATCTGCTGTGGTCGAAGGGGAACCTCTCAGTGCAGGTTCAAGGGTGCATGAGTTCTAGATATGCCTCACCACATAAACAAGACCCAGAGTTCCGCCTCAATTATAGCCATCACTAATGTAGCTGCTTTTGTGCAAACCCCAGCATAGATAGACCAGGCCACTATTTGCACTGGAATAGTGCCTGTTTAGATAGGGATATAGCCAAAGAAAATTACATTTACAAGAGTCTTTCATCACCAGTTAGTCTACTTCCTCCCTCCCAAGGAAACAACTAAACAAGAGGCAGTCAAAGGGCATAGCTGAGATTTGAGTGTAAATTTAACCCATGCACTAAAATATCCCCTTCTCAGCCATACGGAAGAACTCGTTAAAAGAGGATCAGTGTCTCCAAGCTTTGTACATTTACATGTAACATACCTGGGTTTTACAGATTAAGCCTGCAGTTTAATATTAGCTGAAAACTGATATGCTCTAAACAGGAAGCATCTAATAAAACTGCATTTCACTTTCAGATTATGTCATCTTGCATTTTCACTCTGGTTTATATGTACAACTCAGTGGAATATTGACAGCAGAGGAATTTGTTTAAAAATGCATCTTAATTTATTAAAAATCAACTGACTTTTCTTGTGTAATTTTTAATTTGTTGAAGGTCAGACCATTTACAGGAAAATCCTGTTACCAAAATGGTGGCCAGACAACTGTGGTAACAGAAAGAATAGCGAAGGAAGTTGAAAGTATACAAGCATGTTTAAATAGCACACCTTGTTTTAAACACATTCATACTTATCTTTGATGGTCATAATTTTGACTTCCGGCAGGTAATGCATGCCTTTCATTAGAAGATACCACTCCTTTAGCTGTAGTCACATCAGTATTAAAACAATCATGACTCATTCCAACAAACATTTCTTCCATAATGGGAGCAATCCCAGTAAAGTTCTTCTCAAAACTGAAGCAAAGCAGCTTGCTTCATCTTGAATGGCTACGGAGTGCATGCATGCACATACACAAAATGAAAGTTGTCATGAAGATATTAACAGATCTGTGTTTTTCCATATTCTTATTTTGTTTAGAATCATGTTTCTAAAGCATCCATGCTACTTCCTTAGTCACCTCTAGGTAATTCATTCAAGACCACTTCCTATAAGTAATATTCATATATTACTATGATTATTAGTTGACTGTTTATACAAACATGTCCTATGCTGCATAAAGACATTCTCTGCCCCAGAGATTCACAATCTAAAGGACACACACAGGGCATCCCGAGAAATACAGACGTGTGGCTAATAGAGAGGTTATTTCCCCAGCCACAGTGTGTGTACTCCAAATTTATTAGTCACCATAGTCCCTCCGCAGAAGTCATGTGCCCAGCTGCATGGTTATGGAACCTTTTCGAGCAGCATTTGCCTGATACAAGGCATCAGAAATTCCCTCAAGCTACAAATTCCACAGGGAGAGTATATAAATAACATGCCTCATAAACTCCTTTCTATCTGCCTGCCTGCCTCTCAGTACTAACTTCGTCCCTGCTCCATTTAAATCTGTCTGTAAATAATTTACATGCGTTAGTTAAAGATTAGAAGTGTTTTATTTTAGTTTGTCAACTGTTTTGTTGTATTTGTAAGTGTAGTTCTGAGTCCCCATCCGTTTTGCCCAACTTGGCTGACTAGCCCTAAAACGACTTGCCATACCAAGAACAGGGATTTAAGAAATGTTCCTCTTGAACCATAAATTGAATTCTGCCACAGACCACAATGAGAAATTCTTTAGGCATGCTGTGGAAAGGCATTTGAGTGAAAGCTGTAACAACTGCAAGGCTGCCTTTAAAAGGGCTCCAGAGGACCATAAAACTAAGCCATTAGCCTCATCCAGCAAGAGATTGTGGGAGTAGATGAGTGTGGAAGACTCACCCTTTCAAAGTTAGTCTCCCAAGCATAACTAGCGAAGCTGATGGCATTATCACTTTGGAACAGTATCTCATCAAAACATGCGTCTAGGACGGAGGCAAGGAAAGCACCCCAATTGCACCTGCTAGAGGAAGTTCTCTGAAGTTCTTTGGCATAATCTCAACATAAATAACAAGCCTTCACTAGCATGGAAACTAGGGACATTAACTTTTAAGCAAATACTTATCGAATAGTCACCATGCTAGTCGACTAGTCGCTCCTCCCCCCTCCCCAGCTGCCTCTATCAGAAAGAGACAGCAAGGGGGAGGGAGAGAAGAAGGGGTGCTTCAAAGCAGCAGCGCTGCGTGGAGCCTGGGGCCAGACCCTGGGGGCTCCACGCGGCGCTGCTGCTTTGAAATGCCACATGCAGCCCAGGGCCAGGTGGGAGTCCCCAGCTGGCCTCGGCTGCATGCGGTATTTCAAAGAAGCAGCACCGCGTGGCACCTCCCACTCTCATTAGGCTCTATGTGGCACTGCTGCATTAAAACGCTGTGGGAAGCACAGAACCAGCAAGTCACCCGCTGGCCCCATGCTCCCCACAGCACTTTCACCTTTGAAGTGTAGCAATAGTCCTTGGGCTTATCAACTATTCAATTAGCCAAATAATCAAAATGTTAACATCCCTAACGAAAACCAGAGTTCTGCAGTGAGATAGTACCATCTATGGAGCCAGAGGGCTCATGTTTCCTATCAGATCCCAGGTTTTTCGTATGACTTCTCTAAACTGAGAAAAGCAGGTTTCTTGCCACACCACTGCAATGCCACCTCAAGAGAAACTAGCTCAGACTCAGGAACATCTGGCTTGAATAGGACTACACAGGGTACACGAAGTGAGGAAAATCCAAGTCTCTACAAGACTACAGATTTAGTGAAATTTTTTTTTATATAAAGATACCTAGAATTCTGAAATAGTATTGTAGAGTGTTAGACAATTAATCACGCAAACTAAGCCATTAAAAATAAAACATCCTTGCAAAAATTCATCTTGAAGTCAAGTAAAATGGGAGGGAGAAAGATCTAAATGCACTAGTAAATTAGCATTTTTATCACTATAGAAGAAGAATGAATGAGTTGATTTGGAGCCTGGCAAGTTTTCACAACAGTTTTGCAAAGCTGGGGAAGAAAATGGTGCATCAGCTTCACTGTTTACATTAAAACCACTGTAAATTGAAACTTGACATTTATCATAGTAGAATAAAATCCGTATTATTTATATATATGCTGGAAGATCTAGAAAAATATTTACACATAGTAGGGATGTGAAAGTGTAACCATATACATGGTTAACCTATGAGCCTGGGCTCATGGGTTAACCTTCATGGTTACACACAAGCACCCAGTACATGCGGTGAGTCTGCTTAAAAGCTGGATCCCCCTGAGGAAGAGCTCCTGGGGAGCTGTCTGTGCCCCCCTCCCCCCCATGTGTAACTGCTGAAATGCCCAGTGGTTACACACTTAAACAATCATTTTAATATTCCTAATATATAGATTTGACTCCTTATTTAGCTGCCTCAAGGAAGGTTTGTTTTGAAAGACATTTATATTGACATGTCTGTAAAAAGCAACATCTGCTATAACAGCTCATTAGTTAATAGCAAAAGGGACATCAAAGCTAAGCAGTGGGAACAAGAAAGTAAGATCAGACACAGAGCAGGGGTATGTATTGACAATATCCACCAATTCATTACACAAAGTGGATAATGAATATTTAAAATCTAAATAAAATATAGAAGTTTATTTTTCTGGTGATAAGCTACAACAGTTAAATGCAGTATTGTGGTAGCCATGTTGATCCCAAGCTATCAGAGAGACATGTGGGTGAGGTCGTATCTTGTATTGGACCAACTTCTGATAGAGACACAAGCTTTCATGCTTACACACAGCTCTTCTTCATAGCAACAGTTACAGGCACTATATGCACGTTCAAGTTTTAAGTATATTACTTAGTGTTATTTTGTCTTTATACTCACAGAAAGATACTAGGATTTTTAGAAGTTAATTTGGTTATCATCTAAATAGTAATTTACCAGGATTACTGTTCATTACATCATTATTCAATGAAAAAAATTCAATAGCTGGGCATTTAACAAAACAAGAGATACAAAACATCAAGCCACTTGGCTGAATTTTAAAATATGGCACCATAGAATGCAGAAGCAAACATCTCCCTGCCAGTTCTCTGATCAACAGAAACTCAGAAATCTACAGGAACTACAGTAATGGCTCCTAAGTCCTAGATAGTTATGGCTCGGAATAACAGCTTTCTGGGAATGGCACTCATGACTCCTGTTTTAAACATGATATAAAAAACCCTAGATTTAAGAATCAGAGTAGTGCACGCATTTGCTGTTAAGACCAAACAAGTGATATAATAAACATTTGTGTTAAATCAGCAGGAACGTATTCAAATATGAGAAGCCATTTAACTTACTGAATAAGGGACTTATTTTCACATGAAATGTCCTTTGGTAAAAGACTCAGACATCTGCATCAACACAAATACCTGATTCTGCCTGAGGCTCAGAGACTCAGGACTGTTAACTGTCTCGCTACCAAGCTACTGGCTTCATCGCCAATAGCACACTGAAGTAGCAGTAACTACCACAACCTCTCATTACGCTTTTTCACATTTGCCAAGTTGCAAGCTCCTTTAGGAATAAACTTTGCCTGTCCAATGAAATACTCAGGACGTTCAATTAAAAGTTCAATGTGTAAACATTACATTTTGAACCAATGCTGTTTCCTTAAAAATATCAGGCCAATTATTATAAATTTGAGTCACATTCTACTGGATCATAGGGAGCACTGCACATCACAAAAGCCACAACAACCACTAGAAGATCATCCTTTAAAAAAGTTACAGTGGTTGAATGCTAACTGACAAGTTGGCCAAGTAAAAAAAACAGACAGAAAATGAAAGATTCATCAGATGTAACAGAAGTTTATTAGCACAGAGACAGTAGGAATTGTAGAAAAATTCCTACTACTCAAGGAAGGAGAACAATAGGATTACAGGTGCTCCTACAATGATAAAGGTATCAGCTGTGATGCTGTTGAAGGAGACAAATTAAGATTCTGTTCTTATCCCCACAACAGCAGAAATCTCTCTCTAGGGATCTACTTGAAAAATTCTTTGCAGGTCCATCAGCAAAAGTAAGAGAGAGAAGGTGCACTGCTCAAGAAGCTCACAGATCATAACATCTGTGCACTACCAAAACACAGTACAGCAGACTTCCAATAATCCGGAACCTATGGGACTTAATCCGGCATATCTGATAATCCGGCACCACCTATCAGGAGGTACTATAAGCAGGTTATATATATACACTGTATACATTATATACTGTATATAGTGTTCTTAACCCTTTTTATTGTACATACTTATACTGTAATGTTTTAGTTTTTTAAGCCTTTTTTACCCTTTTTGCTCAGTTCAGCTGCTGCCGCTGTTACCTTGTGACTCATTTTTTGCCAAAGCTCACTCACTAGGCTCTTGCCATTTTGATGCCGGACTATCAGGAGTGCCGGACTATTGGAGTTTTACTGTAGTTGGAACTAAAAGTTACCTCCCATTTGAGAAAGGGTCTTTGGACTCATTACACAGTCTTATCCTATAATTAGTGGAAAACTCCTCAAAGTGTGCATTCAGATAATTAGATCTTGAGTCAGCACAAACATAATATTCCACTACAGGACAAACCACTTACTACACTATTTCCTGGGATTGGGGTAGGTCATCTTGAAGAAAAAAATTGAAGAGGTTTTTTTTTTTGCTTTTTGGTTTTGAAGATAAGCTTTCAATTCAAAATTGAGAGCTATTCCTTGATTACCTCTCTCCAACAAAGAAGCCTACAGTAGAGGAGGACAGGTGGCTATTAAGTCAATGGAGATAACCTTCCATAGAAAACTACAAGGTAGTTATCAAGTTAGGATGTGACCTACAGCCATAGCTCTGTAGCACACCAAGATACCGTCATCCACACGGGTACCAAAGCTGAAAAAGAATAACTCTAAACATTCTCCTCCTCCGTCCCTTTTAATTGTGCTAGGAGGCTTGTAACAGTCAAATAATTACTACTAAGACTTTTTTCTTAAACTGCATTTCGAAGAGTTTCGCTGAGTAATAAAGGATATTTGGAAAGGGTATGATGATTGTACCATGCCCTTGACTAAACATTTGTTAGTAACCTATATAAAAGAGGCTTTCCGTAACATACTGAGGTGCCACAAGATACTCATTTCTTTGAAAAAGTAACTGACACCTTTCATTGCTGGATATTCAATACTGTATAGGACGTAAGAGATAAACATTGATCAAATAATTTATATTATGAACTTAATGAAATCTGGTTACAGGCCGAGTAAAAACATCGCTGAAATTGATAAACACGAACTGGCCAATCAATTCAGCATTAGTTTATTCTCACAATAATGTTAAGATAAAAGCTTTTGCTGAGGATTGCTTTGGTGCTGTGGAAGGTTTGTGGGAAGAAAAACCAGACAAACTGGAAAAGAGAGAGAGTGAAAGACAGCTGGAAAGAGCAGCTTAAATAATGTAGCTGACCCTGAAAGAAACCTGGGGAGAAGTTTTTTGGGGGTGGGGAACAGGCTATTTGGTCCAGTGAGTTACAAAAAATAGAAGAGGGGAAAAAATTAAGAACTGTTTTCTGCTTGTTTTGTTTTGCGTTCGGAGACACAATTAGCCTCATTAACACAGGTCCTACAACTGACAGGTACTTCTGTTATCCATATATCTTGGTTTCTGTTATTTGCCCAGGAAAGCTCACGATTCTATCTATTTTGGTTAGTCTATAAGGTGTCACAGGACCACTCGTTTTTAAAGCTGCAAATTAACACGGATATCTCTCTAGGATTCTATATGTTCTTTGTAAATCAAGAATGCATAAAAAAATACCTATCACCAATTTCTACTTCCAATTATACCTTCCTACTACATCCCAGATTTTTTTGAAGTTCAAAAGGGGTAAAGAGTCAAAAAACATTTTTGTGGTGCTGTGAATGGAGAGGTGCCAAACCTAGCACAAGATTAGGCAGCTATAGGAAGTGTACACAGCAAAAGTTCTCATGGGCTGTTGGGTTCGATGACTGCAGCAACACAGCTTTAGACCAGCAGCACCGTCTTTTAGGGTTATTTTAAAAACGAGCTAAATGCAAGCCCAGGGGGAGTCGCACATCCAGCTTTCATTTCTAAGAGTAACTGCGGACACGAGTAGCGCCCTCCTCCTTGCCTGGCTGGGCGAGTCGGTTTCCAGCAGCCGGGGTGAATCCAGGGCATGGAGTTTTGACCCAGCTTTGCAGGCACACCCACGGCTCGCAAGGGCTCACGCCAGCGGGGCTCCATGCGCCTCCGGCAGGTGCACAGGTGCGGCTCCATCTCCCACCGAGCCGCCCCACCGCCCCCTCCAGCCTCGGGGCTCGCTCCTCCCACACTCGCGGAGCAGCAGCCCGCAGGAGGGAGCCAGGCCCAGGGAGCCCGCAGGCAGGAGCAGCGCGGGGCCAAGAGGCAAGGACCGGGGGCGCCCCGGAGTTCTGCTCCCGCTGTCAGGAGCCCGACCCGCCAGAGACGGGAAGGCGAGACCCGGGCCGGGCGGACGGGCCGGGCCCTCGCCCCGCAGCACGCAGGGAGCTGGGCCCCGGGGGGGGACCTGCCGGCTCCGGACCGCGCCAGCGCCCGCAAGAACCCACCTGCGCCGCGCACCTGTCGCTCGCTGCTGCAGACGGCGGCCAGCAGCCGTGGCGGCTCCGGCAGGGAGGACAGCTTTGACCACGCCCCCTCCTGGCGGTGACCACGCCCCCTCTCCTTGCCCGGGTCCTCCTCCACGCATACACCCACTGCCTCAGCTCTCCCTCAGTGCGCATGTCAATTCCTCCTCGTCCAACCCTTGGCAAAAAAACTTCTGAGCGCATGCGCACTGGTCTCTCCCCGTTCTGTCCCCCGCGCTTCCCTCGCAGGGAATGGAGCGTCCCTTGGCTGCCTGCAGCCTGACCCCAGAGCGGAGCTGGAGGCTTCTGGGTCCATGGAGCAGGCTCTGCTCACAGTGGCTGGGCTCAAGCAGCTCTGGGATGGGTTGCACAGACAGACCCACTGGGCCTTACAGCCAAACCAGGAGGCAGCGACCTGCCTGCAGCGGGGTATTTTTGCACTGCTGTAGAGTGGGGCCTGGGGAAATTGACACACAGTTCCCATTTCTGCCACAGATTCCCTGTGTGACCTTGGGCCAAAGTCTTAGCTGAGGTACCTTTAACTGGAGCAACTTCTGTGGGTGGGAGGAAGTTTTTGAGCAGCACAGCTCTTCTCCAGGCACACAAACTCTGCCTCCATTTCCCCACCTGTAAAATAGGGATAATTCTATTTCTTTTCTTCCCCCATTCTTCGTCTTGTCTATTGTAACTTCTGCACAGAAACAATCTGTGTATGAGGTGGTACCCAGCACCATGGACTTAGAGTGAGACTCCACATGCAAGCACAATGTAAATAATAGTAATACAATATACCATAAGGAATGGTGCTGTAGTGCCTGATAGTAACCTGGAATAAAGACAATTTCCCACTTTTTATCTGTTGGTTCTCTCACTTCTAGGAGGCAACATTGAGAGTGGACAAAACTGCACATCAGAGAAAATTAAGGCTGAGTGATTGTTTAGCCAACTGCATGCCCTTCGTTTTCTGCTAGTAAGTAGATAGTTCTCCAGCCGCCAAACCAGATAATCTGCATTCCTCTCTCTACTAATCACTGAGATGTTGGCAGTTTCACTTATCTTCATTAGTATGGTATGAGTGCGCTCTCTCTTCAGCCAGTGGAGTGGCTCCTCAAGATGATTGTATAACAAACCGTGGCATAGCTTTTCTCTGCTCTTTAGCTCTAGTGCTTTATACTCTGTGGGGTATGAATGGAAAGTCCCAAATCAATTTGCATCCTGCTCCAAATCAGCTCGCACTAACTGCCATCCTGGTTGGGAGTCTAAGGTGGCCTTCCTCTTGTGGAAACTCTGGGTCCATTTCTGATTGTCCCAGGTCTGCATAACAATGTGACTCCACCACTCTATGCTTAGCTGTCTTCACTGTTCCATGTCTGCATGCAGCTTGCAGGAAATGCTTAGAAAGGAATGCCACCACTTTCTCAGGCTGCTGCCAAATGACCCCACCTACCTCATGCTCTGTGTCTGCCTCCTGGTTCCAAAATGATAATTACATTAATGCCAACAGTTAGAACAGGTCACTGGAAGCAAGTTTACTTTCTGGATTGGCAAATGAAGAGAATGTCCACAGAGGAGCCTGCGAAGGACACACAAGTTCTCCTACAATACACTGCAAAATTAATGTGATGCAGCTTAGCGCATGCTGAGAAACAGAGGACATGACTGAAAAAGTCAGAATGCCTCACATAAGTGTATTCAGCATGAGTGTGGATGCAACAACTCCAATATGCTTTGCAGTGGGGTTGCTCACAGACTGCAGTGCAGACATAGCCTAAGATGAAGCTTTCAAGGATTGTTATATTTCTTTTACACACACAAGAAAATTCCCCCCCACAAAAATCTTTGTTAACTTAGACTTAAGTTTGTTGAAGAAATTAATATCACTTAAACAATACAGAAGACAGAATATTGCTAGCTAGTTTATATTAATTACCATTACAGTAATATCAGTATTGCAATGTGCACCTTACATAGTCAAGTAACAACCTGAATTCTGACACTGAAGATAGACACATCGCCAATTGCACACATATACAGATGGGTGGTGATCTGTATGGTATGTTGAAAGCATTTGTAAGAAAGTCTTGATGGCAGAAGGTTGAGGCTGTTACCAGAATCGGCAAGGTAAACTTTCTCTAGTCAATCTTATTAATGAAAATGTATGTGTAGTCCCCTTACTAAAGGAGCTCCTGTTTTAGTCTGAAAAGACCCTGTGTGCTATAATCCAGACTACAATTCCCATGGGCCCTTGGGGAAAAAGAGGAAGGAAGGACCCTGGGGAAGAGAGGGGTCTCTCTCTCCAGATATGCCTGAAGAAAAGAGGCCTAGCAGTCTGGGACTCT
>CM057845.1:256043457-256059342 GCA_030068395.1 Apalone spinifera | reverse complement strand
TTAGCCTCATTTGCGTATTACTTGCGCAAGAAGCCGCGAGTGTAGACATAGCCTTGGTGTGCCACTAAATTGACTAAAGGGAAGGCTTTTAACCAGCTCCTGACGGTCTTTGATTGACTCCAGGTGTCCCTGAATCAAACCTAACTTTTTCAATGACAAACTGAGGACAGGCAAACAGAGGGAATTTGCCTGGGAACCATGCGAGGGAAACTACAGTGAGTCACAATACAGCCCCCACAATGCAGCACTCACTGTAGTTGTGAGCCGATGGGAGTAAATATCTGAGTGTCTCTCGGCTGTGACCATTTGTTGGACTGGAGCTAGTTGCAGGAACTGTTTTGACCATATGTCGTTTGTTTGATTGTTTGAAAAGTGTAACTGTTTGACCATGTATTTGTTTGAAAAGTGTGAATTGGGGGTACTTTGTTCCAGGTGGGCTTTGAGTTGTGGATTGGAGGGAAGTCTTTGAGCCAGACCAACTACTTCAAGCATGTGGCCCTATGAAAAAGGAGCCAGTTGCAAACTGAGAAAGTTTGCCTGGGAACCATGGGAGAGGAGCTATGGGGAATGCTGCATAAGGGGGGCTGTCTTGTGAGCTGGTCAAATGTCTATATGTTGTGACCATTTGTTTGACTGGAACTAACTGCAGGGAATGTTTCAAAAGTCTTTGCATGTTTCAAAAGTGTTACTTTGACTGTTTGTTTGAAAAGTGTGAATTGGGAGTCCTTTGTTCCAGGTCAGTGGTTGATCACAGGGAAGGCCTTGAGCTGAGCTAACTGCTTTGAGCCAATTGCAAACTGAGTGAGCAGCAAACAGAAGGCAGGCAAACAGGAAATCTGCCTGGGAGTTCACCTGGGGGGAGTTACCATAGTGTTTTTGTGCCTTTCAGGGTTCTGTGAGCAGTAAATACAACATCTGAAGAGGTTTCTAGAAGGAAGACAATATAGATCAGCTGTTGTAACCTGTGCCATGTTTGTCTTTCTCCCAGGAGACAGAAGCGACTTCATCTGTACAAAGTGCAAGCTGGTCTCCATATTAGAAGAGAAGGTTAAAGAACTAGAAGCCCAAGTAGCTACCCTGCATTGCATCAGAGAGAATGAAGACTTTCTTGATAGAAGTCAGCGTTTGGTACTGCAGGCACTGCATGCTGAAAAATGAGAGAGCAGTGCAGAGCAGGGAGGAAAAGTGGCAGCCTGTGACCTCCAGATTAGAAGAAGAAAGAGGTTAGAAACTGTTTTCAGGCTCTCTGCACAAGTACTACAGCAGACCATGGTTTGGAAGAGCAATATGGGGAAAGGGATCAGAAGGAGGCCCCATTGACCAGAAGGCTAGGGGTGGGGTTCCACAACCACTACTCTACAGAAGAGGGGATGGGTGGTGGTGATTGGGGACTTCCTACTAAAGGGGACAGAGACATCCATCTGCCATCCAGACCAGGAAACTGAAGAAGAGAGCTACTTGCCTGGAACTAGAAGTCAGCATGTGACGGAATGCCTACCAACACAGATCAAGACATGGGACTCTTATCCCTTCCTTCTTCTCCAAATGGGTACCAATGATACTGCCAAGAATGACTGTTTGACCAGTGTTTGTCTGTTTGAAAAGTGTGAATTGGGAGTGCTTTGTTCTAGGTGAATCTTGAGGGGTTGATTGGATTGGAGGTAAGACTTTGAGCCAGGACACCTACTTGGAGCCAGCAGTCTTATAAAAAAAGCAGCCAGAGAGAACTGCAAGATGAAAAGCAAACAGATGGAGTTTGCCTGGGAATTCACCTTGGGGGAGCCCCACACAGGTTGTTTGGGGTTTTTTTGTTTTCTTTCTTTTTTTTTTTTTTGGTGGTTGTTTTTTCTCTCTCTTCTCCCCTTGAAGCTTCAGGGTGCAGTACATTTCTGAGGAGTCTCTCAGAAGGAAGACAGTATGGATAGTGTGCCCCCATTTCCAGAGAACCCAAGCTCCTCACAATCTGTCATGTATTTGTCCACAAAGTGCTCCTGTCAAGTGCTCCTATCCCGTTTGCAGAGGGGTATGTGAGGCACAGTGATAATAAATGACTTGCCCCAGGGGTCACCCAGGAAGTCTGTAGTAGAGTAGAGACTTGAACCAAGTCCTAAGTTAGTATCCTAATCTCCGGACCACCTGCTTCTTTGCATCCACAATTGAGCCTCAATATTGTTCCAACTCCCTGGGAAACTAGGACTTGAGGATAGATGGGAAGTATCAGTAAAGTGACATTCACTCCTGTGCAGACATCCAGGTCCAGACTACGTTAGTCCCACTTAAGAACTTGGAGCTCTGGGCATAGACCTTGTGCTGGCATTTCTGAACTGGGGAAATTTCACCCTAACCCCTTAAAAGATACTTTTCTATTCTTATCCCATTGGATATTTCTAATTTTAGAAACAAAAGTGACCAAGAAAAACCAGGGGCCACACTCTTCTCTTGGCTATGCCAGTGACGTCAGCAGGATTGTGTGTGGGAAAGGAACCAAAAAGAGAACTTCACCCCTAAAACTCACTTGGGCAAACAAGGAAATCATCTTGCCAAGGCACTGTCGTCGTGCCTGTTCTGCTGCTTTCTGCTTGGCCACCCAGCACTGCAGCACCTTTTTCCGGTAAGCGTCCACCCTCTCCACGTATGTGTACAAGTTCCGGACCTCAGCACCATCATTGACAGCTCTGGCAACTTCCAATCGGGACATTAAGGTTTGTCTTGGAATAAGAAGAAAAATAATTAAATTGTGAGAAATGTTTCCTCTCCGCAATGGAAGAGAAAGAAACCAGACAACCTATTTACATAGGGTGGTATTGGTTCTATTAGCAGGGGAGTGGAGAAGGAAATGCAAACTGAGGGGTGCTTTGAGTTTGGGGGTTAGTCATACATCCAGCCATTTCATCTTTTCTAGGGTCCTATCATCTTAATTTCTAGGGGTATGTCTATACTACAGTGGAAGAGCAAAGCTGCTGCTGTTGATCTTCCAGGGTTCGAATTAACCGTCTAGTTAAGACAGGCAATTTGAAGTGAGAGGGGCACTCCAGTCGATGCCAGTAACCCTGCTTTCATGAGGAGTAAGGGAAGTCGAAGGAAGAGTGTTTTCCTTCAACTTCCTGCAATGTAGACAGTGCTAAAACCTGAGTTGAGCTACTTCGACTTCAGCTACGCAGTGAACATAGCTGAAGTTGTGTACTTTAATTCAACTTTGTACTGTAGTGCTGCAGTACCTTGTGTGGGTCTCTTTTAATTAGAGATGGTCCCAGACAACCTGGCATCCAACACTTTTGTCCTTTAAGTTAATCATTGTCCTTTTCCCCTAAATTCACAGTGGGTTCAGGGTGGGATAAATAGACCTGGATTTAACCTGTCTGTAATTTTGAGACCAAATTTTTCTCTCAGCTCAGTACAACAGATCTCAGCCCCTGTATTATGGAGCATAGAAACCTCATTGATATCACTAGGTGATGAGACCATGTGGAATTTCCTTTGTGCTTCTTCAAGCCTTTATCTTCCCACCTTCCAAAAATAAAGAGAGAGGGTTGATAGGCTGATCTGACTGATTTAGGAACAAATCCAAAGAGGCACCAAGCACCCCGCATTTCCATAGTAAAGGAAATGGTCTGCCCATTGCTGAGCTAAAGCCAAATCCTGAGAGATGCTGAGCTCATTTTGCACAATTTTGTTCTGAGACCAGTGAGAATTCAGCAGAAGCAGACTTTAACGGATGATATGCATGCCCAGCACCACTGATTCACTGAACCCCATCCTGGTTCCCGGGGGAACAGCCAAAGAGGCTGCAAAGCAGCTCTCCTTTGTAGAATACCATGGGGCAAGGATATTCCAGAGTGGGTCAGTATTTTGGGTACATCTGCGCTGCAGGGTTTTTATCCCAGAAAAACTGTTGCGTCCAAGGAATGCGTTTGCTCTTCTGTTTGTTTGATTTTTTTGCGGCAGAGCAAATGCGCTTTTTTGGGGAGCCCTGTATACCTCGTTCTACAAGGGATAAGAGCTCCGCTGAAAGAGGAGGCTTTTCCGCCATTTGGCCCCATCTAGATGGGGCCAAATGGCGGAAAAGCCTCTTCTGGAAAAGTGATAGGAAAAAGCTACGCAAATTGCAGAGCACAATTTGCATAGCTTTTTCCGAAAAAAATCCTATAGTGTAGACCTAGCCTTTGTGTGTGTGGAATGCTAGAGAAGGGAGGGGCACAAATTGGCACCTCACTTATTCCTAAGGACCTCAGGATTTGTGCCATTGGCTTCTATAGGAATTTGCCTGTGTAAAAGGCCTGCTTCCATTGAACTCAATGTTCAGGCCCACACTGGCTTTGATAGCAACAGGGTAGGCCCTTAGCAAGAATTTGGCCCCATGTGCATGCCATTAGTCTGCATATATTGGTACCTGACATGCTGGAGGTGGCAGAAGGAGATGTATTTGTGGAAGAGGAGAGCTAGCCTCTCAACATCCGTGTGCAGGGTCTCAGTGATAACCGCCTTTGCCTGCATGTGCAGGTGTGTGGGTAGTCTACACTTTTGGGTCGCCTGGCCTAGCAGCACCAGGTTCTCCCTCTGTGCCTCCACATCCACCCAGTACCGCTTCTCTGACATGCTGCTCTTCTCTTTGGTCTTCTGAGCCACGGTGGGTAACCAGCCAGTTTCCTCAGTGAACTGAGCTTGAGAGTGCAGGGATATTTTGCTCTGTGTGGGAACCATCTGCTGGGCAGAAGGCTGGAAATAGCTGTACAGTAGGACCTCTTCCTTGGCAGTGTCTCTCCTTGGCCTTACTGGGATCTGTTTTGTCAAGTGTTCGGGGGCCCCAGGCTCTCTGCTCTTGGGAACAGATTTAGACCTTGTGGTCAGGTATTGCTCCTGCTCCTGCTTCACCTGCTTTCGCTGTAGCTCTTGCTCATGCAACTGCTCCTGCCAGTGCTGCTGCCAAAGCCTCTCCTGCTCCTGCCACTGCCTCAGCTGAAGGTCATGCTCTTCCTGCTCCTGCTGCCACACTTGCTGCTGCTCCTCATGCTCTTGCATCTGCTGCTGCCAGGCTATTGCTTGCTTGCGCTGCTTCACTTCTTGCTTCAGCCACTTCTTCAGCTGAAGTTCATGCTCCTTCTGCTCCTGCTGCCACAGCTCCTTGTGCGCCTCCATCTGCCGCTGCCAGTGTCTCGCCTGCTCCATATGCTCCTGCTCCTCTTGGTGCCACAGTTTCAGCTGCTTCTCGCGCTGCTCTTCCTGTTGCTGCTGCCACAGCCTCTGTTGCTCCTCATGCTCCTCCTCCTGCTGCTGCCACAGTTTCAGTTGCTCCTCATGTTGCTCCCGCTGTTGCTGTTGCTCCGCCTCCTGCTGCTGCCACAGCCTCTGACGCTGCTCCTGCTGCTGCTGCCACAGCCTCTGACGCTGCTCCTGCTGCTGCTTCTCTTCCTGACATTGCTGACGTAGCCTCTGTTGCTCGTCCTCCAGCTGCTGCTGCTGCTGCTCCAGCTGCTGCTGCCTTAGCCTCCGCTCCTCAGCTTGTTCCTCCAGCTGCTTCTTCCACTGCTTTTGCTTCTCTTCCTGCCACTCTATCTGCCCTTCCTTCAGTGGCTCCTGTGCCTCCCACTGATGCTTCTCCTGATGCAGCTGCTCCACCTTCCCCTTTATTCCTGGCTGCAGCTGCTGAGGCTGTGGTGACTGCCATTGCATCTGATACTCCTGCTCCTCCTTCTGCCACTGCTCCTGCTGCTTTTGATTAGGAAATGGAAATTGCATGGCGATATTGGGTTCCTTCCGTAGTGCTACAGGGAGTCCCCACTGTGAGATCACAGGAATTTTGGACTCCAAAAAGGAACCGTTGGGGCCACTCAACTGGATAGAGGGAATAGGGACTTCTTTCCCTGGAATGAAGATCCCAGGAAGACCCTCCGAGGATGGCTTTGCCTCCTCATCATGCTCTTCAATTAGCACCAAGCTCCTTGGAAGCTTCTGTTCCTCTAAGATGCTGGAATACTTCATCTCCATTTTTGAGAAGCATTCTTCCAGTTTTCTCTCCAACGCCACATAGAGCCTTTGGGCTTCTGGGTCCTTGGGCAGCATCCGCTCTGCTTGTCTCTGTGCAGGAAAGGGACAGCTCAATAGCTTCTCTATCTTTTGTTCCAGATAAGCCAGGACAGCTGAATTAAACCCGTACAGAGGAGTGGATGGGTCCAGCTTGCTTCCACTGATAGGGCTTCTAGGGATTTCTGTATGTGTCTCCTCACTGTGCAGGCTTTCTTTCTTCTGCTTTCCTTTCCTAGAGACGCCTTGGCTTGGGGGCTCTGTTGGGGATGAGAGCCTTTCCGTTTCTTTTCCACTGTCAGTCTGGAGTCCATGTTCATCAGGCAGGATCTCCTGGCACTCACCAGTGACATCTTCACCAATTTCCTGAGTTTTACCCAGGAGGTTCACATCCCTTTTGGCAGCAGCTGCTGCCTGCTCACTGTCCAGAGGATGTCCATGCGGTTCTCCACTCAGGTCTCCAGAAGTCTCTTGTTTTTCCACTGTGGCGACTGCATCCCATTCAACCACAGTGTCTTGAGTCCCCTCTGCCAGGACTTTCTGTTTGTCACTGGTGTCTTTACCTCTCTCTGCTGAGACTTTCATTGGTGGCTTTTTATCAAGAAGTTTTGCATTCTGTGTGTTACTGGTATTTTCTGTTCTCTCTACCAATGGTTTCTGAGGCTGCTTTTTATCTGCTCCCTTTGCCTCCCTTTTCCCACTGGGGGATTTACTAGAGTCTATATGGGATGTCCAAGACAGCTTTTCAGCTGACAGCTTCCCATCCTTTTTCCTACTCAGATCTTTATCACATTCTTCTTGAGATTTCCTTTCAGAAGAAGCCTTGGCCCCAAGTTTCATGTCGCCTAAAGATTGTTCCATCTTTAGAGTTGCTTTTTCCTTCAACTTGTGCAGTTCTTTTTGCATTGCCTCGTTTGCTGCAAGAAGCATATTGTATTTGTGTTCAATGCTTTGGACGTGATCCTCCAGAGATGCCTTTGTCTCATTAAGTATCTGTACTTCCTTTTGAAGGTTCACATACTGAGTTTCTTGCTTCCTGGACTCCTGGAATGCTAAGTTATCATACTTTGCTTGCAGGCCATGGCATTGTTTATTTAGCAGGCTGAAGGCTTTGGTGAGATTGACCACCATTGTCACTATATATTTAACCACAACAGCTTCTGCTTTGTTAAACAAGGTGCATGCTACAAATTCCTGTAACATGGTAAGGAGCTCAGAAGTCTTGGCAAAAGTTTCAGATTCATCTTCTAGCATCTGTTCAGGGCTTAAGGGCTGGGCTTCCTGAGGTTTCTGGACAACTTTCTCCCGCCATGCTCTCCACATGCCAGTTTTGGGAATAACTAGGAAAGCAAGATACACAAAAGTGAAAGAATTAGGGTCTATAATGAAAGGATCAATGGTTTTGTGGTTAAGGCTCTGGCTAGAAGTTCAATTTGGGCTTCAATTGAAGTTCTGGCTTCAATTTATGGCTCTGTCACAAACTCTCTGTGCAACATTAGGCTAGATCAGGGTTGGACAATAATTTTTGATGGGGGGGCCACTCCAAGATTTTGGAAAGTGGTCGAGGGCCGCACTCTTCCATGATATTAAGGGAGGAGATGTGAGGTCTGGAATGGAGGTTGGGTGCAGAAAGGAGCTTGGGGTAAGGGACTGGGGTGCAGGAGGTAGACTGGAGTCTGGGAGGGAGTAGGGATGAAGCAGGCGGTTGTGACCTAGGGCAGGGGATTGGAGTGCAGGGGTTTGGGATGTGACCTAGGATAGGAGGGGATAGTGATCTGGAGCAGGAGACTGGGGTGCCAGATCTGGGAGGGGATATTGGTGTAAGAGGGGGATGGAGGGTTTGGGTATCTTGAGTGTGGGGGCAGAGATTTGGGGCAGGAAAGGGATGGGGTGGCAGAAGCAGGCTGTGGCCAAGAGACTTACTTGTCAGCTGCCAAACTAGCCTGCCTGCAGAGCTTAAAATGTTTCCCAGCCAGCCAGCCTGGCCATGTGCTTCATGAATAACTGAACCCAGGAGAGGGGGCGTGATTCTTCTTAGCTGCCTCTTATTCTAATAAGCAGCTCCCATTGGTTGGTTTCTGCCAGAAACCGGCCAATGGAAATGTGCTGGGGGCAGGGCGGCTCCTAAAACTTCCCCCCTTCCCTCCAGTTTTAAAACAGAAACGGAGCCCTGCAGCTGCGTTTCTGCACGGCGGGGAGGCTCCCTGCTGCCTCTGCGGGCCAGATCTGGTGGCTTGGTTCTTCACCACTCAGTCTCCCGTATTTAAAATAAGGATAATAATCGTTTCTGTATCTAGCTTGTCTATTTAGTTTTTCCCTGACTGGGAAAACATTTTGGGTGCTCTCAATAAAGATGTATGGTCAGCTGGAAAGCATATTGAAAAATGAGCATGAGGTCACTTTTGAAAACTTGGCTGCATATGCACCAGATCTTTGATTCTCCAAATTATTCAGAAATATTAATTTCCCTCTTCTTTTCTCATTCCAAGACATTTGAAAAACGTACTTGATTTTCTTCTCTTTTTCCTTTTTTGTTCCACAAGAGGTGTGCAGAGATCAATCAGCTTCATGATACAACCTTCAGTGTAATCAAGGGAAGTCAGCAGCTTGGTCTCCATATCACTGACCCACTGAGCAGTGGAGATGTTTCCTACTTGTTCTTTGCCTTCTGACAACATTTCATCTGGGAAAGAGCCAAAGCAAAAAGGGCAACGAAGCTCATGTTAATTACCTTCCAACGGAAAATCAAGCCCTTCCTTGTTAAATGACATGGAAGACCTCACTTTGTTGCCTAACAATTGATATATGACAGGTCTACAATCGGGGTGGCCACACAATGGTCTCAAAGCTGCACAAGGAAATAACATATCACACAAACACAAGAAAATACATAGGGAGGTAGAGACAGACATGAACAGGGCTGTTGCTAGGCTTACACAAAATATGTGGCTGCATAGAGCACCTGAAAAAATAGGGCACCACATTTTCAGGTGCCCCTACGTAGCTGAGTATACTTGTGTCCTGGCTCCTTCCCCATTCTGGCACGATGAATGCAGAAGTGGGGGCCCACAAAAGTACCCCAAAACCTTATATTTCCAGGCAGCGGCGGATTTAGGGCAGGGCGAGCGGGGCGGCTGCCCCGGGCCCCGCGCTTCCCGAGGCCCCACGCATGTGCCCTGGCGCCACGGTGCATGCGCCATGTCAAATGGGGGGCCCCGTGAAATTTCGCTGCCCGGGGCCCTGCGGCACTCTCATCTGTCCCTGTTTCCAGGCTTTGGAATAAAACTTTCCCCCAAAATCTTAAAAACCTAGATTTTGGGGATAAAATCCATGCCACCACCCAAGTAATGATAGAAAACCAGGTGAGAGATCACTTGGGAGATCTCACCCCTAAAGTACAAACCAGGACACAAAAATTAACCAATATCAGGTTAAGAAAAAGAAAAGAGAAAGAACTTTTATTATCATCACAATGTTCCTGTTGCAATCATTATGACTAGATGTCACGAAGTAATATACTCATGGGGAATTCCACCATGGGCCCAAACTTAGTTGCAAAAAAGAGAAAAGCCCATTTTAAATGCACAGACATCAGATCCCATTTCCCAAACCATAAAACAATAAACAGATTTATCTAAACTTTACCCCACTTACAGAAGAGTGAAGAGTTTATTCTTGGAGGAAGGCATGCTATCTGACTCCCTCAGTAGCTGGAGAGAAACTTGCCCAGGACAAAGGAAAGGGAAAAACCAAAAATTCCTTTGTTCCAGTTTGAAATTCCTGCCTATATTCCTATTGGCCAACTCTACCTGGGTCAGGTACAGTTAACCCCTTAGTCCCCAGGCTGCTGGCCACCTCTCATGATCATGACAACTTGTATACCCAGAGTACAGTCCTGTCACCACTGCAGCCTGGTTCCTCTCTGGCCTCTCCCTTGACTGCTCTCTCCCGCCCGCAGCAACAGAGTTTGTCCCTAGGCCCTGACAGAAGCTGGACTGGGGGCTCAAAGGAGCTGGTGTCAGCCTCTGCAGATCCACTCCATCCCCAGAAGCCCCCAACCCAGTAAAAACTGCATGAGCAGCAGGAGGAGAGGGGGAGGGAAGCCCCAGGAAGAAGCTGCTCATGGGAGGGGGGAAGGGAGGAAGACCCAGGCCCCTGACAGAAGCTGTGCGGGGGATGAAGCCCCAGACGCCCCACCATAGTTCTCTCTAAAGGAAGCAAGAATTTGAGTCCCACCCATCTTTTCAGCAGGGCTGCCCAGTAGCTGCTCCAGGGCGGAGTCTCGTGGCAGGCAGCTGCCCCACCTCAGGGGCCGGGCCACAGCCACTGTGTGGTGGGTGGTGACAGCTTTGGTGGCTGGGGTCAGAGCCAGAGCCGCCATGTGGCGGGCGGCCATAGCAGCTCCGGCAGCCAGGTGGCAGCAGCAATTCTGGCAGCCGGGGTCTGGACCACATAGTGGGCAGCCATGAGGCAGGCAGCTGTTGCTATAGCGAGAGCGTGAGAGGTAACTGGGCATGGGTGTTGCTGGGCAAAGGGGGTGGAGGGTACTGGTCAGGGGGCAGGGTGGCTGGATATGCTGGAATCGCAGGGGGTGATTGCAGGGTGCTGGGGGGCACATCTGGTAAAAGGTGCACAGGATGAGGGTGCAGATCTTGGGGAGCCCATGGATGCTGGAACGGTGGGAGCAAGGCTGGGTAGGAGTGAGACTGGGTATCAAGGTGGGTGGTTTTCAGGCTGGGTGGGTGCAGAGTCATGTACCTTCTTAATTAACCATGTTTTAGTATTTGTTCTTACATAACAATGTATACATATAAATATGTATACACTGGTGGATTTACTGGTGGGTGCCACCGTGGTACACATCTGAGCAAGAGCACATGATGTCAATATACCAAACTCCCTACAATGACAGATGGAAAATCTTAGAGGGAACACTGCCCCCTACCCAAGCAGAAGCCGCAGGGTTAGCCTCTGCCTTAGTTGCATAGAGCCCCACAGAGTAAGGACAGCCCTGGCCACGCTGTAGGGTGGGCAGAATCATATAGCATTCAGTTAGGACCTCTGAGAGGGCTAAGGAGGTGGGCAAGACAATATCGCCCGTTGGTGGTGAGAAGGAGGTGGGGATCATGTTTGGGAACAGAGAATGTGATAGGTAGTAAAAACTATTATAACTCATCTTTGGTCCCTCAGGCTACGTCTACACTGCAGAGTTTTTGTGCAAAAAAGGCTGTTTATGCACAAAAACTTGCAGAATGTTCACACCTCAAATGCATTTTTGGGCAAGAAAATTTACAGTGAATCAACAGAACATAAGGGTTTTTGCGGTATAGGTATTCCTCTTTCTACGAGAAATAACTCCTTTTTGCGCAAGAGCTCTTGTGCAAAAAGGTGTGCGTGGACAGAAAACAGGATTTTTTTGCGCAAAAACAGCCTATCGAAAGAAGCACAGATGCCCTAGTGGCCATTCTGTTAATGGCAATCAGAGCTTTCTTGCGAGAGAGTGTCCACGCAGTCTGGTTGCTCTCTTGCGCAAAAGCGCATTGCTTTTCTGATGTGCTTTTGCAGTGTGGACATGCTCTTGCGCAAGAAGTTTTTGCAGAAGATCTCTTCCACAAAAAGCTTCTTGCGCAAGAAGCCTGCAGTGTAGATGTAGCTTCAGTGGAGAACCATGAAGGCAAGTCACCTGATTCCTAATATTCTAAAAGTAAAATTCAAGATGATCATATAAACCATCTCCAGCAGCTACAGGGTTTGAGCAGAAATGAATGTGACAACTGGGGTCCAGACAATAAGCCAACTAAATGCTTACTATGTCATTGTACTATAAAAATATATCCAGTAAGGTTTTGATAAAACTTACACTGTTCTGAACTTGGTCATTATGAGATATAAATATAGAGCCTGATTATGAATGTATGCATGCATATACACAGAAAACTGAAAATTGTAACTGTAACATTAGCATCACCTCATAATAGGGCAATGAAACAATCAATCAGGAATAGTCTACCTCCCAAGCCAGATGCTTATATTATATCAGCTTCAAGTACCCATCCATTGTCCAGCCTTGGAAAGGACAACAATAGACTATTCAAGTTAATGGAAAGACATAGAAACAACTGGGAATGTTCCCAATCTGAATAACCAGAAGTCATCACAGTCTGAGAAGGAAAAAAAAAGAGTAAAATTTTTTTTAAGGGGTCTTGAAGTAGAAGTTTTAATTCAGAAACTGAGGGACCTCGTGGGAAGCGATCTGTGAAACACTGGGTCTCCCAACAGTTCAGAGATATGCTGGGAAACAGCTTAAAGGTAGTATCTTGTATTAGGAAAAGGATTTGAACTATGATAGAAGACCTCTGAAATCGTGTCTTTATGTTTGTTTATTGTGTAACCTGTATGTCTTTGCTCTCCCTACTATTTCATCTTTGAATATGGATTTTCTATTAAATAAACAATTGGTTTGTTTTTATCCGAGCAGTTCTTGGGTGTGCAAACAGTGAGGAGGGTGTGTGGCAAAGTGAGCCGATAACTGGGAGGCTGGTTTTATGCCCGTGGGGATCCTGAACCAGAGGGGAAAAATCAGACTGTGCATGGAAAGAATAGATTTGGGGAGACATAGGGCCAGAAGAATTGTTGGTGTCAGCTGCCTGGAAGGCAGAGACCAGTGGATGCTAGGGTGAGACCTTGTGTTTGTGGGCAAGCTGGTAGTGTCTGCAATTTGAACCATATCAGCACAACATTAAAGCACCCCTAGTTTATAACAGAAGGTGATGACTGAACATCTTACCAGCCTGAGCGATCACCCAAACATCACACTGGGCTCAAACAATGAAGCTGGAATCAAGCTCAAAACTTCCCCAAAGCTCAGAGGCTTTGGGATCCAGGTTTCTGACTGACTTGGAGAGCAGGGTTCCAGACAGCCCTATAGATTGATGGCTCTCAAGCTGCCTGTAGTCTGGAACAGCCCAGCAGACATCTTTCTCCATTAACTTACCCCATTCTTTCAATGACTTCAGAACAAATTTTAAATCCTTTCCTTGAGTTGTGCTGGCTTTGAGCAAGATGGCTACTTTGTCCAGTAGAAGTGCCCTCCGTTTTCTCTCAGCCCAAGTGTTGGAGTGGAGGAATTGTTCTTCTATCTCTGGGTTCCTCCCTTTATTCTCTTTGAAGCGGTCACATGCCCGGTTCACATTGTTCAGAATTACAAACAGTTGCTTAGAAACCTCCTAAAGAGACAGGATGGGGCCTTAACGATTCTGTTTCTAGAACACCCTGCATGTAAGGAGCTCAAGCTCAGGTATGTAAATTCACTGGCCTGGGACTCAGGAGATCTAGGTTTCATTCTGCCACAGACTCCTTGTGTGATTGTGGGCAAGTCACTTAAATCTCTCTGAGATAATACTTCCTTTCTCCCACTCTTTGTTTGACTTATCTATTCATATTGTAAACAATTTGAAGCAGGAGCTGCCTCTCATGTGCTGCCTAGAACAAGGAGGGTCTGCTCTCAGTTAGGAGATCTGGGGCTACAGTAACAGAGAATGAGGTAGGATAGAACCCAGCTATGGTGGGTCTGCGCCCTGCAATTGGGAGTGCTTACAACCTCTCAGGATCATGTCTCTTTATTTCTAAACTAGAGGATTTACCTGGCATTGCTTGGGTCCTTGTGGGGGTTCAGGGAAAGCGGTAGGGGATGCAGAAGTGAGAGAAGGGGGTTGATATGTGTGGAGGACTCAGGGCAGGAGGTAGGAGGTGAAGGATTCAGGGAAGGAGTTGGGAGGTATGGGGGTGCAGGAACCAGGGCAGGAGTTTGGGCTCAGGTTGGGAGTGGCTGGTGGCTGCTCCCTAGGGCCAGCCTGGGGCAGTGGGGACTTCTCCCCTGGGTCAGCCAGGGCAGTAGAGGCCGTGCTGCCTGGCTGGTGGCTGCTCTGCAGCTCTCTGGGGCTGTCGGGGGTGTACATGTGTGCTGCCCTCCTGTGGTCATTCTGGAGTATAACTGTCCCTACTATCACAGCCCTCCCTTTTAATTTTATGAGAAACAATCACATTCCACACACATCCCATTGTCCTGGCACAGCCAAACCCTGACCTTGCTTTAAGTTGTGATAAAAGGAAACCGCATAGCTAATTTGGTAGTCCTAGCTCTTAGGGTATGTCTACACTGCCACCCTAGTTTGAACTAGGGTGGCTAATGTGAGCATTCGAACTTGCAAATGAAGCCTTTTAAATATCCCGGGCTTCATTTGCATGTTCCCAGGCACCGCCATTTTTAAATGCACCATAGTTTGAACTACCTGCCTGCGGCTACACACAGCACGGACTAGATGTTAAACCATTAAATCGGTAGTTCGAATTAGGAGCTTTAATTCGAACTACCTAGTCGCCAAGTACAACAGCCCCCAAAATCAGATGTTTGCATCAGCATGTACCTTCCTGGCTCTGTCCAGCTGGGCAGCATCAATTTTGTCCAGTATGTTCTTCACTGAGGGGTAGATTTCAGTGAGAGGGCTAATAGTGAGTTCCAATTTAGAGACTTCAGCTTTAGGCTCAGGTTCTGAGTCTGTTTCAGATTCATGTGTACTTCCTGAAGAGGATGAGGACGATGATTCCTGAACTACCATGTTTAGGACCTGGCAGTTTTTCTAAAAACTTCTAAAAGCTGCAATTCCAAGCTGAATCAGTTTCCTTGTTCTAGAGGTAGTTGGAGGTCCAGTTTCTCTAGCTGTTATCTCAACAGCAGAAGTGTACAAATGTCACTAACAGATGAAAATATTCCAGTTGTCTGGGTGATGTCACAATAACCCTTCCTCTGATTCTATCCTGATATCATCAGGCACAGTGGAAGGAATACACATAAACAGACACCTATGGAACAGGATTTATTAGCTAAATAACCCTTATGCAGATTTCAACAGAAGTGCTTAACAAGAAGGTTTTAGAAGAGCTAGAGCAGCTATAGCCCAGTTAGTACAGCTTTCTGTGGACGGTGACATTGCTGGCTGTACCACAAAAGTCCAGAGTTGCAATTGTCCATAATCTTTCTATAATGTATGTATTGCAAACAAATAGTCCTCAGCAAGACATATGTGTTTGCAGGGACAAAACTCTAGTGGAGTCAGGCATTTTAAAAATAGAATTGCTTGAAAGCATTCCTGGAGAGGAGCTACATGGATTTCCTAACATAACTGGTTCTCGAGCATTTTAATTCTATTCATGAAAAAGGTTTTAATGGATTCACTTCCCCTCCCAACCCCCAATTTCCTACCATTTGGCTATAAAAGACTTCAGTCTGCAGACCACAAGGAAAGGTGATCACAGGTGGCCCCCACATGGACCATACTATTGTTATCAGAGTAATAGCGTGTGGAGTCTTGAAAGTGGGTCAGGGGAGAATGAACAAATTCCCACATTTCGATTTAGAAAACTTGAAGACAAAACATTTAATTTGGTTTTATCATTTTTCTTTTTGTAACTTTCTCTCCCTTTTTCCTCCCTTTTTTCATGGCAAACTACAAAGGAAGCGAAAAGAAGAGAGAAAGGTAGGGAAAGAAAAACAGGGTGGGAGGAGCAAGAGGTGAACAAAAATCTGTGAAAAACTTTTAATATACAAAAATTGCTGGGTGGGGGAGAGTTTTAATTCCTTGTACTTGTAGGATAAGATCAAGAACAAAAACTGCTGAAACTTTGGAGTGGGGCGCGAGGCCTCCCTGGGCCCTCTGGTTGCTCTGCACAGCCTTGACATTAGGTCACCCTCTTTGGGTGCTGCATCATCTGGGCACATGCTGAGGTGGCGCAATGGCCCCTTCAGTGACACGCTGAATGGTACATTCCCCCGTACACCTCCTCCCCCCCTTCCCCGCGCACTGC
>CM057845.1:256017632-256043357 GCA_030068395.1 Apalone spinifera | reverse complement strand
GTCAGTGGCGGGGCCCTCGGTGCCCTCCCAGAGAGAGGGAAAGTGGGAGGGGGGAGGGGAAGTCTTGAAAGGCACCGCATTGACCTTTTGTAAAAGTTGCTCTGGTAGCTGCATGGGACATGGCGCCGCGCGTGTGAAGGTTACACGGTGGAGGGTGGGCGACGGGAAACATTGGGAGCTTTTTGAAGTGTTAAAACCTCGTAGACTTTTTCTTCTTACTCGCCCTTCCCACCCACCCCGCTTTTTTAAGCATAGGCTGCCATGGCATGTGTGCTATATAATCAGCTGATCCTTTGCTTTCTCTGCCTGGCTAATGCTTTGAGTAGATTCCAGAGCGTATTGTTCTTTGCATTGTATAAACGTCAAAGTAGCAAAGCTGCAACTTAGCAACTTGGCATTGGCCAACTGTGCCCATAAATAGCGTGTTTCAATGAGGAAGACTTGCATTTTATGTTACAACTTAGCTGTGGTGAATCAAACTTAGCAGAATCTTTTAATTGTTTGTATGTTTTGCTGTAATAAGTTCCTGTTACATTTATTTTAAGCACTTACTTTGATTAAATCTTTTTTCCTTTAATATATGCAAAACATTTTGAAGACTACAGAGACACTTACACAATTTCCTTAAAGTAACATATGGAAAACTTTTTTAAACCTCTACCAGAGGAAAAAGTCAGTCTATATTGAAGAAGAGGTCTAAACTATTAACTATTGGTAAAGTGATAATTTGCACTCTTGGTCTTGAGCTTCGTAATTTTTCTGAAGATTACATAAACTCAGCAATTTAGTAACTTGAAGCTAAGAAACTGGTTGCTTCCTTGTTTCAATAGACTTCCTGGTCTTCCGTAAGTCATCTGCTGATGTTAATAAACTGAATTGAAAAAAATTGAAGCACTGAATTTTTTGGTAAACTTAAAGACTACCTAATTTTATCCACTGAACCAAGTACGTAGAGGTTTATAGTGTTTCTGTATTCTGAACCAAAATACATTAAACATATTAAGGAACACTTCTTTTGAATCAGGAAATTTTATAGCCATACTTCATATTATTTTTATTGTGGTTTGTAGCCTTGATCAACAAGGTAAACTGCATCTTTATTGCACCAGCAAATGAATTATTCGCACACTTTTAGGTAGAGTGTTTCTTTGCCCTTGGCCAAAAGCATTTCAAGGGGAGAAGTCCTTTGATTCCATATTTGGATATGGTATCCTGTTAGATCCATATTATCTCTTATCTAACTATTACTGAAAAAACAATGTGATTTACACAAGCACTTTCTGCATCACTTTAGAGAAACTTAATTCCATTGTTTAGATTTCCTAGTCTAGTGCTCTTTGTCAATTATATGTATTTGTCCTATAGTAAATTAAGTCAAATCAGCTTTGAACATTTAAACAATCTGTTTGTAAGCACTAGAAGATAAGGTAATCTTAGATGAGAAAAACATCGTGTCAAAGCAATGTAACATCCTTCTCCGACAGGGTAGAAGGCCTTGTGGATGGGAGAACCAGTAGATGTGGTATATCTTGACTTCAGTAAGGCTTTTGATACTATCTCCAGTGACAATCGCATGAATAGGCTAGAGAAATATAGCCATATTAACCTCCTATCTTTTGGGTGTGGAATTGATCCACTGTATTCAGTGCTGATAAGGTTGATGAGTGCACTTCTGAACACCATATTTGAGAAAAGATGTGGATAAATTAGAGAGAGTCCAGAGGATAGCAACAAAAATGGGTAAAATTCTTGAAAACGTGTGTGTGGGGGGAAATATGGGTTTGTCAGGGGGAAAAGAAGATGGAGAGGGGAATATAATAATATTGAATTATATAGAAGGTGGTTGTTACAAAGAGGAGAGTGCTAAACTGCTTCTGATCACTGAGGACAGAACAAGAAGTTAATGGGCTTAAATTGTGGCAAGGAAGATTTCTTACAGATTTTTGGAAAAGCTTCCTAACTAAGGATAGGCACTGGGACAAATGGAGGTTTGAAAGCAGATTAAACACTTTTCAGGGCTAGTCTGATAAGATTTAGCCCTGACTCAATGCAGGGGCCTAGACTAAATGATCTGTCAAGGTCCCTTCCCGTCCTATAGGTCTGTGGTTTCTATGTTCATGTTAATTATAGAACTGAACATAGATCAGTTATTTCTAACCTAGTGAGGTTAGTTAACTGGTCATGAGATAAATAGGATGAAGTTTAATAAGGACAAATGCGAAGTACTCCACTTAGGAAGAAACAAACCATTTCTCTCTCACAGAATGGGAAGTGACTGTCTAGGAAGGAGTCCTGCAGAAAGGGATCTAGGGGTCCTAGTGTCGACTCACAAACTAAATGAGTCAATAGTGTGACACTGTTGCAAAAAAATCAAACTTGATTCTGGGATGCATTAACAGAAGTGTTGTGAGCAAGACATGAGAAATCATTCTTCCCCTCTACTCTGCACTGGTTAGGCCTCAACTGGAATAGTGTGTCCAGTTCTTGGTGGAAATGAGGTGCCCGGGTGTGGGGAAATTGGAGAAGGTCCAGAGAAGAGCAACAAAAATGATTGAAAGTCTAGAAAACATGAGTTATGAGGTAAGGCTAAAGGAATTGGGCTTGTTTAGTTGGGAAAGAGAAGACTGAGAGGGGACATAAGGGTTTTCAGGTGTCTAAAAGAGTGTCACAGGGAGGAGGGGGAAAAATTGTTCTCCTTGGCCTCTGAGGATAGGACAAGAAGCAATGGGCTTAAACTGCAGCAAGGGAGATTGAAGTTGAACATTAGGTTAAAGTCAATTAAGTCAGGGTGCTTAAACACTGGAATAAATTGCCTAGGGAGGCTGTGGAATCTCCATCACTGGAGATATTTAAGAGCAGGTTGGATAGACATCTCTCAGGGATAATATAGACTGTGCTTGGCCCTGCCATGAGGGCAGGGGACTGCACTTAGTGATCTCTGCTGGATTCATAGTCTGATTCTATGAATAATATGGTGGTAGTTAAAAATATTTCTGAAAAGTTAAATTTGTACTGTGGTTACAAATGCTTAAAAGAAAGGGACTGGGGAACTCCATCACAATAACTTCCTTGAAGAAAGCTGTTTAAGTTTTGGAATGAATATTGTGCGAATCAATTGAATGGAAAAATGATCTTACCACACAGCTATAGTGGTTTGATTTACTTTTTAAAAATGTTTTATACCACTGTTATACACTTCTTAATTGAACACACACCATCCATACAAAACAAGGTTGTATTTGGGATCCGCATATTTGTTGGAAGGTTAACTGAAAACTATAAACTGTTAATTGTTAAAACACAACTGAAATTCAACTCATGCAAACAGTGCTATCTGGGAATCGGAGTGCTGATAGACTTTTAAAAATGCTACCTTGTATGTCATATGTAACTTGAAAAACTGTTGGTGCTAAATATATTTCTTTTCTTATCTAGTGTAGGATTAGATCTGTTGATAGAATGATCTATGGGCATGTAATCATATGTCTGTGCAGATGTATCTCACATGACTGTTAGGGAGCCTATGTTAGTGTGGGTCATACCATTCATATTAAATAAACAATGTTAGTACACTGGAAGAAGGCTTTGAGTTTCTCACAGTACAATCACAACTGTGATTTGGTATTTCTAATCTGAATTGCGGCAGCCTTGCTTCAGAAGTATATAGATTTCAATGAACAATTGAGGAGGTTGCTCTTTTACTGGGAAATGGTAGCTAGTGTGTGGTGTGGCTTGCTTTTTTTTTTTTTTTTTTTTTTAAAAGCTATTTAAACTGTTGGGGATATGTAACCCCTTGGCGTCATGTCGACCCATATCAGTACCCTGATGAGTGGGTCTTCTCGTCGTGAAGGTGAAAGCCTGTCCCTTCCTGGATGCTCCATGGTGTTCTTGTCAAGTTCTCTCTCCTAGTTGCTGCCTCAATAGTGTTGGATAGCTCTAGAGCCGGGGTGGGCAAGATATGGCCGTGGGCTGGCTCCGACCTGCCAAGCCTTTTGATTTGGTCCTGCTGTTCCCTCCCCCAAACCAACTGAGATTTGGGGGCGGGGGAATGTGCAAAGTCCTGTGCTGTTTAAAGGGGCTGGTGGCTCCCTCCCCTCGCTAGGGATATACAATACATAAAGGGAACTGCCCTTTCCCACCCAAGGCCATGCTTCTTCCACTTGAGGCCTTGCCCCTTCCAGTGTGGAACCAGCCTGCAACCACCTATCAAGATTTGTGAAGTGGCCACCCTGCAAAAATTCTTGCCTATCCCCTGTTATAGAGCCATGGCACATGAAGGGGACTATGCCTATGTAGCACCATTTAGTGTGTAAGGCTTCCTCTTTCCATTCTTATGGCAAGAAGACAAGTCATACAGAGTAATATGAAGGTTTTGACAAGCAGATAAGCCCAAGAGACTTTAAACATTTGCAATGGATGAGCTCTTGGCACCACCGTGAACAGTGAAATGTGCAGACCCTGGAAGCTGCAGCTCCCGGCCCCTGCGTTGAGCTCCCCATGACTCCCAAGTTCGCTGTGGGGCTGGGCGTTGATGACTCTCCAGGCTTGGACAGGCAACTCTTGTGAGAATAGTTAATACCCGTAGCTCTGCTTATTGGCCTAAAAACTGCAGCATTTACAGTGTGCATATTCTGCATGACCCTCTCCTAGAACACCTTGGCATAAAGTTAATTTTAATAAATAGGAAGTGAATAAAAATGGAATCTGATTATCTAGTGCCTCTTAGGGTGGGGGTGGGCAATTTCACCAAATTTGAAGTGGCCTTGGGCTGCCCCAGAAGGGGTGGGGCAAGGATACTTTAATGGTCACGTGTCCATAGATCCTGATTGGCCTGGGGTATGGGAGCATGTGAAGTCTTTGCCCTACAGCAACAAGAGAGAACTGCCAGCTGTTCAGAACAGTTTGCAGGTTGGGAGGAGACTTCGCATGCTCCACCTGCCCCCAGGCCAGTCAGGGCCTAGGGTTGTGGGAGCAACCCTTTCCCCTTGTCCCCACCCTCCAAGGGGTGCCGAGAGTGAACTGCTAGCTGTTCAAATAGCGGGTGGTTAGCACTGTGGGCCCCTGGCAAGGGGGGGTGGAGACTTTGCATGCTCCCCTTTCCCCAGGTTTTGATTGGCCTGGAGGTGGGGGAGCGGCAGGGCATCTGCAAGCTTGATCAACCCGCTTAGTGGGACAGATCTGGGCCATGGAGGCTCTCTTGCTCCTGTCTTAGGGGGGCTCTTACCCTAAGACAGGGGAGAGGGGGGCATCTCTTAAGTGCTTTGCAAAGTAACAAATGAGCCCACTTCTGGCAGGGGGTAGCCATCTTGACTAATGGAGAAGTTACTGTGTTGAATCAAATCGGCGCTCTCAACTTATTTTGAGTTATTTGGGATATTCACTGTACTTGCTAATTGCTAATTCCTGGTTAGTTGACAGCAAGATGTCAGGTAACACTGAGCAAGAAGGAGCCCAGATTGGGACTATCAAATGTAGTTTCTCTGCTTTAGTTTATTTCCAAACTTTGAAGATATGTATGCTAGATGAACTCAGAAAAAGGCAATACTTCTCTCCCCTTCCCCACACCCTCCTCAATGGATGTCTCATCATTCTACTGAGGTGACCTGAGTTTACTCCTGGGTCTGCCATAGATTTCTCATGTGACTTTTGTGAAGTCATTTTGTTTTTCTGTGCCTCAGTTTTAACGGTTGTAAAATGACTTGACATTCTCAGATGAGAAGGTTTAATATACAAGTATGAAAATACTTGCTCCTACAGAGGAGCCCCAGCCTTTTGGTCCCACTCTGTCGCCAAGGGGAACACTGATGTCAAATTCAGCATTATGACGTCACTGCAGGACGAAGTAGGGTAAGCAAGTATGTTTAAAATAGTTTCTGAAGATATCTAATAGGAAAAACTCCTTAAGCATATAAGAAAGTGATCAGAGGATTTAAGTAAAACTAATTTCTTTCATAATTAAGTCCATCTTTAGAGCATTTATTGAAAATACAAAAAAATACAGTGCTTACATTCCAGCATGCCATAAGTGACATCTGTCAATAATTCTAATCTGTGGGAGTCTCCTCAATAGAATTTGTCTTGACTCCGAGAAGGACCGCAGACAGACAAATATTGAGTGCTCATATTTAGATTTTTGTGAGACTAACTTACGGAATAGTTGTGCAGATAAGGTTTTTATATCAATCTGAAATGCTAACTGAATATGTCGGTATCTAATCCCTCTCCCTAAATCTCTTGCATCCAAAGCTGAACAAGACTACCTTGTGGAGAGTTAGAGTAGGTAAAATTGGATGCAAAGCATCCTTATGTTGTGAGATGTCCCCTGTAACTGACCCTGGCTATATACAAGGAGTTCCAGTACTGATATTTCAGTCTACAGAAAAGACAGATGTCATAGCTAATGTTCACTATCAACAACATTTCTCCAGGTTAGAGGAAATTCTTGGAATGATGTACTATTCTTGAAATGATATGCTAGCATGCTATCTGGCATGCTTGCTGGGAGTTCTGTCTCTAAATAGCTTCCTGGTAGATCTCATGTTGTGTTGAGCAGAGCTTTCAAGCTGGCTAGCTCTGTCATTTGGTAAATATTAGTTTTACTGATCATTGTCTTTCTACTGTAGCTGTTTTGTGAAAGTACTTTGAGAGGACAGAAACAAACAATTCATATGGTAACGGGGTCCAGTTGTATTTGGAAACAACTACTCCTTGATCAAGCTCATTTGAATAAGCAAGAGGCCATACTGGAAACTGGCTGTCCTGAAAAGGTATTTGGTGGGGTGGAATGAGATGACTTACTTTCTACAGTCTGGCTTCAGAGAAACTTTATAGATTAGGAGCTTGATTGTGATCCTTCAAAGTTAACAAGTCTTGAGTGAGTTTAATGGACATAGGATTGGGTCATCTAATATGAGACAGTTGTCTTTTGGTTGTGGGCAGATTTGTTTGCAAGTCTCACTTATTAGTACAGCCTCTCCTAAAAGTGGAACATGGACAACAGAATTAGGAAATGCTATATAGGAGAAGTCAAGATGTAAGTATCAAAATGATGAAGGAATCACCTTTTGCTTACAGTCCTTTTAGTACTTACATTTGAAATGGGAATTCTAGTACTTAGGTTTGAAATGGGCATTCAGGTAGAGTCTTAGTTTAAAGAGTTAAAAGTCTGCTGCTTCATTCATTCACAGTATTACCACTGGAAGTTTTGTACCATGACAATGAAATGAATGAGGTCCCCTTAGCCAGACCACCTTTTGGGAAACTAGGGACATAATCTTTCAGAGAATATGGTCCTGTGATCGGATTACCTGCCTGAGGAAAGTGTCAGTGGGATTAATTTTGGCATAAATGAGGATTATAGAATAATCCCATGCATGTCCATTATTCTGACAAATACTTTCCATTTCTGAAATGACTAGAGAGCATGTAACATGTTGGATCAAAACATCACTGATCCAAATCAACATAGCTGGGATATTAGGCACTTGCAGTCTTGGCATTTTGTAGGTTGGCATATCCATGTGACCTGAGCAGAGTGTGTACATTGAGAACAAACCAGTTTCAATGCTTGATACAAGAAGCCCATCTAACTATATGGGGGAGAAATCATTTCTCATGCTGGCAGTTGGGTCTGTTTATTATCTGGTGCCTGGATGCTACAGTAAGTATGTAATGAAGTTGCAGAGTCTTTGCCTGACCTGGAAATGTTCCTTATGATTTGCAAGCTTCTAAAAGCCTTTCTTGGAAAATGAGGCTCCACTATTTGGCATGTTGACTATAGAAGCTTTATCATCTTGATAATTAGCAGCATTCATATGTCTTGTTATTGAAAGATGAGATGTGTGTGAAAATGCTTGGATGTTAGTCGCAAAACACCTGTAACGTAAATAAACATTATGCCTTTTCCACCCAGGGATTTGCCGAGAGATACAGATGAGCAAACTGAACAACCTCGCCATTTCGCAACTTGTAGCATTCATAAGTCCTGACTCTGAGCTCCTGCAGTCGACAGCATACTGCTTTGCTCACTCTTCCTGTGAGGTCCTCAAGAATCTTACCTCCTATAGAGGGAACAGTTCAGCTCAAATGTGTGAGGAGGAAAAAGCACACTAGTGCACCCATGTTAACCATATCACTGCTGCCTGTTCTCACTTTCCTCCCCTCCCCCCCTCCCATTCTTCTGCCTGATATTGTCTGTTCTAAATTCTCCTAACCTTGAAGTGTCCTGTTTGCTAGGATCAGCTATAGCAACCGCGCTCTCCCCCTTGACCGTAAACCTGTTGAAAAAGTTACTTGTTTCTTAAGCGTTGTCACATTGCTAGGACACTGTTACATGTGGCTTAATTCCATAAGCTTATATGTTGAAAAAAAGATTATTTGGAGCTTGATAGAACCATGACACAGATCAATAGAATTATTCCTTCAGGGAACTAGACAGTTTCCTTATCCTTGTTTCCTTAATACCGGCAACTTTAGAAGGTTAAACACTGATATCAAACTTCCTTGTTTTCTAGATTGCGGTTCTTTAGGGAAACTTTTTGGCGGGACAAGCAGCCCTCTCTTCCACTATCATTCTGTTGTTGTCTTAATTCCTGCCAATCTTTAGTAAGTGTGCTTTGAAGGTTCACTTGGATTTATTTATTTTTTTCAAGAAAACTTTCAATTAGGTAGTGTGAGATTTAAGCTCTTCCATTTCTGACAGCTGGAGGAAAGCAAGCTGGTTTTATTGTGTTGGAGTTTGGGGTGTATGGGTGGGTGAAGAGGTGGTAATTTAGCACAGGGAATACCACTGAAACTTTTAGGAACCATTTCAGGCAACATGTGTATTTTCAGTTAAACCACCTTCTCAGTCAGTGAGTCTACCAGAATTGTGAGGGGGACACTTTATTTTTAATATAGTCTCTTTCAGGCTCTGTGGATTGACTTTCTTCATTCTCAGATACAGTGTCTCTGTATTACTATTCCCTTCTGTCTTCCTAATTTCCTGTCTCCCGAAGTCACCCTGTGGCCCTTAATTCTGGACTGGGGGAACAGTTGCTACAGGAAAAGTTTCCTGTAAACACTTGATTCCTAATCACTGAACTGGAATATCTCCTTTGGGTGATTTGAGCAGTTTCTCTCTTGAGATGCTCAGCACCTTGGTGGCTGTTGTAATTTTGGGTGGTTTTTTTTGTCTCATAGTATCAACTTAAGCTCATTAGAGTTGTGGCAGGCTGTTTGAACAGAATAGTTTTTCAGGTGCCACAATAAATTTCTCCCTTGTTTCCTACCCTGAGTGGGGGAGGGCTATTCTGAGTAAGGTGCAAAATGCTTGCAGAAAACTACTTTATTCAGAAACTAGTGAGTTGATAAAGAATTCTTGGGTAGCTAACAGGTGTTTTGTCAGGGCTGAGTTTTGTGGTTGAGCACTTGTCTAATTCCACACATCCTACTCATTCCCTATCTCCAGAGCACAGTGCGATGTAGTGGGCTGCCTTCGTATCCCTTTCAAAGAAGGGGTTGGAATAGGAAGAATGCCCCTCTTTTGTTAAGGGGTAAAGGATTATGGATGTCATACTTTCTGTGTAAAGTTGTGACGTGACATTAATTCATTTGATTTCTCCCTCTGCTTGCCCCAAAAAACCCAAAATCAGGTTAATGCCATGGCCATAAAATGGAGGTACTTGGGGACATTGCACCTCATATGGAATGTGAAACAATATGCTTTCAACTATCAAAGTTATTTATCTTCCAAAAGAGATTAGGTACTCAAGCCAAAGTCAGAACAGGAAAATTAAAGTTCTGTATTTCATCTCTTTGGTCATTTAGACACTAAGATGAAAAATTGTCTAAAAAAAGCACTACACTAAGATGTAATAACTTGTCTAATTTCTAATACTTTTGGATTTTTTTCAAGTTTACTTTTCTCTTCAGCAGGTAACATCAAAAGGTACTGGCTTAAATCCAAATGCAAAAGTGTGGCAAGAAGATCCCCAGGGAAGCACTGAAGCTGCACCAGTGACCAATGGCACTGAGCACTTGTGGCAAGAAACAGCTGCTGTACCAGGAACTCAAGGTGAGGGTAAGATGACTAAATCCCTTACAAAGTTTGAAAAGTGTGTGTATTGTATAATCTATATGCAGCAGTAGGAAGCAAACAGTGTTCTTGTCCTTGAAAGAACAGCTCTAGAGGCTAATGTAAGCCAATGTGGCAAGTTTTCAGAAGCAGTTTACTGCTTCCTAACTGCATCAGTAAGAAAGGTCTGATCTGAGGGCATTTAGTGTGACTGAGTTGGTACCTGAAGTTGTATTGAAGAATAAGCAGGATATGGGAAAAAAAAATCCAGTAAGGGGGTCAGTGTTATTACCAGCGTCCCCTCTAAATTTTCCATTCAAGTGTCAAATGAATTTTGTTACGGGCACCAAGGCATGTGTGCATGTGCACCACCAGCAGAAAATGTTGCTAGCTGTGAGCATTCTGCTTATCACATGGATGGCATTTACATCTCTCCTGGGTGGCTACCCAAGTGCTCAGCTTTCGGGCAACGCTGATTATGATCCCATACAACACTTAAGAGGCCCAATGATGACCAAGTATCGCACTACAAGAAAACAAGCTGCTAGAGTGCAGAAATGGATTCTATACTCTTATCTCCGCCTTTTTTCTTTCTTTCTTCCTTTTTCCTGTCTCACTTTCTCTGTTGCTTTCTTTTGCCATTGCTGCACGTTAGCATGCACTTGGCCCCTGTGAACAGAGAGATTGAGATCTGAGGGCCACGTGCTATCCAGGTAGATGGAGCTATTTCACAGTTACTCATACTGGAATGCGTGCTCAGTGCAATTAAAAGGCAATTGCTTGATTTAAGCTTAGACTGTACTTGGGTACTAATTTAGTTAAATCTAATTGTCCATAATTTAAAATAAGTGGTAAAATCACTTCTAGGAAAGCTCTTTTGTGTGTGTGTCCATATACAGATGGAGTGGTCTACACTGGGAACTTACATGGGTATAGCTACATCTCAGAGGGTGTGAAAGATCTTACTCTTTGTAATGCGGTTGTGACTCACCACCATGGTGCCTCCTGCTGGTCACGCTAGTCATTGTCTCATTCGTCATTGCTCCATGCTTTGTTCTGGACTTGCGTCACTCTCCGGATCATAGCATCCTCTTCAGAACACTGACCTTTGGCAGTGTCACCACACTGGTTTCTCTCAGCCCCTCCCTCATCCTTCCGGGAATATCAGAAGTCCTCAGTCTCAGATCTGCTGCCATGACCAACTGTAGCGTGAGGGCTAGGCAAGATGTGGCCCAGGGCTGGATCCGGCCCTTGGACTGCATTTGTCTTTCTATTTATATCCTCCTGCCCATGCCACTGAATTTCCAGGTAGTGGCTTAGGCAGCAAGATCCTAATTAAATAACTTACGGTGGTGGTGCTACCTTGGCAGGGGCCAGAGCCAAAAGCCATTTAAATAGCTGCAGCAACCCTGGGCAGCTACCAGGAAATGTGGTAGTGGTTGGGCTGGGAGAGGAGTCCTTTGTTGTGTTTTTAATTGAAAGCTTCTGGCCTCAGACAACTTTGCGGGGAGGCTAGTCCCCAGGCCCTGCTTCATCAGCCCCAAAGCACACCCCCTCTGGGCAGTGGTGAGGGCGTGGAGCTGGCCTGTGACCACATACCAAAATTCATCAAGTGCCCCCTCCACAACAAAGGACTCCTCTCCCAGCCCAACCACTACCACATTTCCTGTCCCCAGTCTAGCCCCTCATTCTGGGGCAAGCCACGTGATTTTTGAAGACCACTCCTCAGTGTGGCTTGGTGCAGTTCAAAGGGGAACCCATGCCTACCCACTGCTCTGGGTTCCTCTGGTGGCAGCCTTGTCCTGCCCTCCTCCTTCCCCTGCTCTGCCCCTTTACTGCCTCCTGTTTCTTGGGCCACTTCCCATGTGAGCCCTGCACTTACCTGGCCCTTGTTTCAAGTCCTGCAGCCTGGTAGGTGTCGGACTGAAGACTCACTCTCTTGAGCTCCCCTGAGCTTGCCCAGTACTGTTTTCTCTAGAGTGCTTCTCTGGGAGCCTGTCCTATGCTTTCCATGGTTAAGACCAAACTGCCCAGCTCCTTATAACCAGGGCTGCCCCAGCAAGCTGTCCTCTGATTGGATTCTTACAAGCCTCTCCCTGATTGTCCAGGGCTCTGTTTAGGCTCCCTATAGCCTACTTTCACCCTTTCCTGCCACAGTGGGGTAGCTGCTTGCTACACACTACCAATGGGTTGCTCTTCCAGGATGGGGCCTTTACTGAGCAAAAAATTCCATTTATGGCAATCAGTCATTTCCTTGATAAATAGCACTGTAGTCTCAAGTGCTGCTACTGCATGTAAATTGGGTTTGATTTAGTCCTATACATCCAAAACCAGCTCTTGGCCACTGAGAAACAAATAACCATGGTTTTACATCATACCTTCTGACACTACTCCAGCAGTAGCTGTATATGCAACCATCTTATCTTTTAAACAGCTTGGAATGTTCTGTTCCTATGATATAAATATAGATTGTGTGTATTTACGAACATGTGCATCTTAAATTTATACTGGCATAGTTAAAGCTGTGCAACCCCTGTAGTGCAGCAGTGGTTATAATGATGTAAGCACATTTCAGCTGGTATAACTTGACTCACATTAGAAGTTGTAATGGTATAGTTGTATTTTTTTTAAATAAAAACCTTGAACCAAGATAGTTATGCTCATTAAAAAACAAAACAAACAGTAGACTAGGCTTGTGATGGGGAAGAAGATGGAAAAGCTCCAAGGAAACAATGCTCATGTTCAGCATTTAAAGCAGCGGTTACCAACCTTTTCCACATGGGGACCCCTTTTGACAAGTCAGGGAGACGGAAGGAAATTCAAAAACGGGGGAGGAGGACGGGGGGCAGAGCTACCTGGGGAGACACTTGGTGACCCTTTTGAAATGTAATTGTGACCCATAGGTTGGGAAATCCTCATTTAAAGAATAATAGGAAGGTTATGAATGAGTGTCGATATCGGCTGCTGTGTCAGTCCCTTGTGTGGCTGCCAAGCCTCAAAGACATCTGCCACCTGTGAGAGCAGGTGAGACAATCCCTGGGAAGGGAGTAAGCTTTGTTGTCATTACATTAGCAACTTCATGTTTTGGTCTGGCATCATGCAGTTTCTGGACAGCTACTAAAGAATAAACATGTCTCCTTGGTCTAAAATTGTCCATTTGCTGTCAGTTACTTGTAGTTTTCAGTCTATTGAATGTAGCTGATGAAGTCCTGTAGAGGTCAAAGGTCTCAAACCAAGACTTCCAGGTAAGAGGTAATAACTGGTGAGATCACTTCTGCAGAAGAAGGCACATAGTAATGGAACGTAAAGGAAAGCTCCCCCAATCTTGCTTTGACAGATTCCTGGAGACCAGAATATACTTCAGGTATATGCTCAGGGCTCTGTGCTTCTGTTGTCTCTGGAGTTTTTCCTGACAGAGCAATTCCAACATTCTCCAGCTGGCCCTAGCACAGGAATCTTTCTGGTGCAAAGATTGTCCAGGAAGATAGTGTAGGGTGGATTAACTCTGCATTTGGTTTCATACTGTGAATGGGGAAGAGAAGATGTATTTTAGTCCTTGTAACACTACATGCTCTCTTACCCGCAGAGCAACCTAAAGCAGGGATCTGTGTGGATCCATCCACTTCGCCATAGGAAAAAAATCCTAGCTCCAAAAAAGCCAAAGCTCAGGTGAACGTTGGGTTGAAAGAAAAAGCATGTGGGTTTGTACCAAACTGGGAAATTGTGCGCGGAATTTGGTAAATAAGAAAACGCTTGAGAGATTAATTGTAGCAATGTTAAATAAATCGGATAAGAGTTTTAAAAATATGTATATTCCCACATGTGCATTCATTCTTTAGCTCATTGCAAAAACCATGTCTGCTTTAATTTTATTAAGTATAATGAAAAGGCTTATTATATCCACATGTTCAGTATGACAGAAAAACTAGTGTATTTTTATTTTCCACTGGAAGCAATGTGTAGTTGACTACATTAATTTACACCAATCTTAGGCAAATACTCAGCCTTGGGATTATTGTTGCCACGTAACTCAGATTTGCTGTTCTGTAGTCCTGATGTGTTCTAGGTAGCTGAAACAATTAAGAAGTAGATGGTGGTTATCTTACTACCTCAGGATGAAAGCATTAGATTAAGTTCCTTGTGAGATGTTCAGCACTTCCAGCTCCCACATAGACTTAGACTTGAGTGAGTTCTGTCTGTGGCAGAATTGGCCATTTAACTTGAAGATGAACTTGCAAGATACAAAGCTCACAGAAGTCAGTGGACTTTGCATTGAGTCACTAAGCTAAAAAGCTTGTCTCGCTCTCCGGTAGATGTTCATCCAATAAATGATACTCCTTTAGTCAACTTTTTTCTTTTAGTTATTGGTATTTTCATACTTACCTTTTTGAATAGCTAAAATATTTCATACTCTTTTATATTCTGCTTTAAAAAGCTGAAGTGTAAAGCTGAAGCATATTTTTCCTAGGGATGTTAAATTTAGATTAATCAACTAATTAAACAGTCAATGCAAATTCCATCAGCTATTTGATTAGTCCAGGGCTACTCAACTTCGGAAGCCCCGGGGGCCACAATGATACTCTCAGCACATGCTGAGGGCTGCAACTTAAGTGTGGTTGCATATACATGCAAATAGGTTCTTTGACACAGTGCCCCTGGCACCTCCTCCCTGCGGGCTAGAAACGCTGACACCCTGTATCTGTCCATTCCTGCCAGCCCATTCGCTTGCAACTTTCAATTCTTACCCTGCTTGGGAGACGCCTTGCCATTGTGGAGCATGTTCCCAGTGGAGACCATGTTCAAAGGATACCACCAACAGGCTGTTTATTGAGCCCTATGTAAAACCAAGCCACGCTGCGGGCCCCAAACAAGCGGGCTGTGGGCTGTATGTTGAGTAGCCCTGGATTAGTTAAGGGCACCTCCACCCTAGAAATGTAGCCAAAGCCCCATGGGCTCTTGTACATTTCAAAAGTAAAAGCGCTGTGGAGAGCAGGGGGTGAGTGGGGGACTCAAGCAGTACATTTCTTGTACATTTCAAAAGCAGGGAGCACAGGGCCCGTGTGGGACTGCTTGAGTTGCCCTCTGTCCCTGTGCTCCCTGTGGTGCTTCTGCTTTTGAAATGTACAAGAGCGGGGGGAGAAGCAACTAGGTGAATCCTTAGTTGACTAGCGTGTGCTTATCGTATAGTCAATTAGTTGCTTAGATTGCTAATTTCTCCAAATGTGCCTTTTTACTGCCTCATGCAGTTTCTTCTGTACTTAAGTACATTTTTGCCAATATTGTCCTTTACTGCTAACATGCTTTTGAATAGGTTAAGGAAAGAGTTAAAGTAGAAACTACCTATTAGATCAGAGTGAAAACTTCTGCAAGTAAACTTTTCTGTTCTTTGCTGCCGCACCCTCCCCCCCCCCCCATTGGTTGTAACGATGTCAGGTAATATATTTTTCAGATGAAAAATAAGCTGATGTGTTCTCACTGTTGAATGGGTATGTTCTCTTGCCAGGTAATGTAGAGATTGGGGAGGATAGCTGTAAACAGTATGAAGTGATGTATTCGCCAACATGTGACGCTTTAAGAAATGGCACTGGTGTGGAGGAAGCAGCTGCTAATGGAATGGCCCTGGCAACTGAGGATCTTGGGTACCAAATTTATGAAATTTCTGGTGAGTAAGCTATAGTAGCATCTTACATTCTGTGTTGTCCTCAACTCATGTAGTCTTCCGGGATGCCTCATGGTTAATATTCATACACCCAAAATGTGATCTGTCTGTCTTTTTCTACACTTATTAAAGTTCAAAGCTTAATACAATTGCTTTTGCTGTAAAAGCAAAAATGCTGTCTTGTCTTCACCAGTTATCACTTGTAGCTCAAATAAGGTGAGGCTCTGAATAAAGCAGAAGATTTGCTTCTCTGTAGAGCTTATAAATGGAATATTAACATTAACAGCCCTGCGATAAGAACTTAATATAGAAGAGAAACAAGGTTATGTGAGAAGATGAATAGAGCTTCTCAAGTGCTCAACATGTCTCCTACTGGCCCTGGAGCTTTAGAAAATTACTTTAGCCAATAGCATTGCAAAAGACTTTTTGCTAGGGAGTACTATTGAAAGGCAGAAGAGTGTGTGGTATAGTTGTGACAGAGGCTCGAAGAGCCCTTTGCAGTGGGAATTCAGGATGGAGCTGCAGGGCGGGAAGAAGGGAAGCATCAGGTATCTGAGGTTCCAGAAGACAATGTTCAATAACTCATCAAATAGCAGTGTTAAGGAACTTTTCTGTGAAGAGAGTTTGTTTAAATAAACTTAGCCTTTGCAAAACACAGGACTTAGAGAGAGAAGATTTCTCCAGAATCAAACCTCATTGTACAGGATAAGAATATTCGATGCACTCCTTCACCCAAATGAATAGGGTACGTCAAAGATCTTGCTTCCCTTGTTGACAGTACTCTCTTAGGACAACTTCTCATGTGAAAATGTTCGTGTGCACAGACTTTTCCTGCTATCATCTAGTCAAAAGGAATTGGTTTTGGTGGTGAATGGGTGTGTGTGTGTGTGTGTGTGTGTACACTAATTTGTGCACCTTTTTGGTATGGTAAGACTATAGTCCAAGGAAGCACTTCTGTTGGCAAGCACAAATAAACATGGCTTTGTTTGTTTGGATTTGCATTATTGATGCTGGCAGGAATGCTTGCAGCTCTGAGAAAAATGTTAATTACCTGCTGCAATGTATCAGCTGAGCTCATGTTTGGTTATCAAAGGGGGAGGCTTTTTCTAATTTTGGTGACGTCTGGACCATATTCTGAATCAGACTCCTACTGCTGGAAGAGACCTCAGGAGATCGAGTCCAGCCCCCTGCCCAAAGCAGGACCCAATCCCAAGTAAATCAACCCAGCCAGGGTTTCATCAGCCGAGACTTAATCTCTAGGGACAGAGATTCCAGCATCTCCCAAGGTCACCCATCCCAGTGCTTCACCAGCCTCTTAGTGAAATACTTTTTCCTAATATCCAACCTAGACCTCCTTGTAATGCGAGACCATTATTCCTTGTTCTGCCACCCCTCACTACTGAGAAGAGCCTCTCTGCATCCTCATTGGAACCTCCCTTCAAGAAGTTGAAGGCTCTATCAAATCCTGCCTCAGTCTTCTCTTCTGCAGACTAAATACACCCAAATCCCTCAACTTTTCATAGATCACATGCTCCAGCCTCCTAATTTTGGTCGCCCTCCGCTGGACCCTCTCCCGTGCAGCCACATCCTTTCTGTAGAGGGAGGCCCAGAACTGGACACAGTAATCCAGATGTGGCCTTACCAGTGCCAAATAAAGGGGAATAATCACTTCTCTAGATCTGCTGTCAATGCTCCTCCTAATGCATCCTAATATGCCATTAGCCTTCTTGGCCATAAGGGCACACTGTTTACTATGGCAGGCCCCTCTTGCCCGTCCCCTTTAAGCCTAAGGGGGCCCCCCCCTCCCCGGCCTGAGTCCACAATGCAGTTTATAGCTGGCCCTTTAAGCCAGGTCAAGGCCCTCCGGCCTGAGTCCACAAAGCAATCTGCAGGGTAGTTGTGGGGACACCACCCCAGGTAGGGGGACCTGGGCCCACCCTACTCCACTGGGTCCTGGCCCAGGGCCCTGTGAGCGACCGGGTAGCGGGTCACTCCCTTGGCGGGGCAATCCAGCCGAAACGTGCCAAGGTTCTCGGGGTGGCTCCCGCTCCTGCCCTGTGCCACTTCCTACCTGGATCCCTGCGGCTTCTTCCCCTGTATTTGCCGGGCTTGCGGCAGCCTCCTGGCTGGAGTCTCCTCGGCAGACAGTCCTTGGGTCACACCAGCTCGCTGCTGCGTCCCCTCTGGCCTCTCCTGGAGTCCCTCGCCACCGCTGTGCAGGAGTCTCCTTCCTAGCTCCTTCACCTCCAGCTGTGTCTCCTGACTGAGGCCTTCCCCTGGCTTTTATAGTAGAGTTACAGCCTGGGCATGCGGGGGAGGGGCCTCTGTAGCTAGGTGTCGGCCGATGGTCAGGGCAGTGTGTGTGTGTGTGTTACACCTGAGTCTTCGACTGCTGAGACACAAGGCCCCGTCGCAATGGGCAGTCTAGGTGAGACTGACGGGCACCCCGAGGAGTTTAACATCCGTGACTTTACCGCTAGGATCGGGATCCCTTCGCGGCGGGCAGCCAACAGGCTGACAGACGCCCCAGAGTTTATAGGGAGAGCTTATTACACCTCAGATTTTGACTGCTAGGATACATGATCTCTTCGCAGCGGGCAGCCTCGGGAGGCTGAGAGATGCCCCAACGGATCTGTCCCCTGGAAGCAACAAGATCCAATGCTCAAGCTCTCCCTATATCTGTCCCTTATGACCGGCTGGAGTTCCTTTAATTGTGTCTGGTTCTGTTACAGCAACAGGAGGAGTCAGGTTAAAGCTTTAACAGTTACTATTTTATTGTTACAGGGTAAACTTAGCTGTTATCTGTAACACAGCAGTAGCATTTAACACAGCCACTACAAAAGGCCAGGACAGAAATTACACTTAAAACAAAAGTCACTTACAGGTACCATGAAACCCTTTTTGGTTCTCTGAGCTCTTACTAAATACATGTAAAATATACCTGCTAGGTGTCTATATATTCTCACCCCTGCGTTCCATACTTGGCGTGGCCAGCGTCTTTCTCTCAATCCCTTGGGAAGAAGTAGGGCGAGGTTGGGCGTCCCACAGACCTCGGGAGTCAATCAATACCTGCCAGCGGGTATAGATGATTGGAGCTCCAATGGGGTGGGCTACTAAACCCCTCTTTATACCCCTTGGGTCATGTAGGCTTCTTCCTGGTCTTAAGTGGCCAATTAGGAAAAATGGCTTTGAACGCCAAGTTTCCCGCGAAGGATGCAAAGCATAATTCACACCTGGGAAAATGCAGACAATGGGCATCTCTGGTATGTGATGGGCGAAGATTCCTCTCCTGGGACAGTGCAGGTGTGTCAATTACTGGTACTAACCATCAGCATGACGGGAGGCCCCGGGTCGTCAGCTAGCCCATTTACTGTCTAGTTTCTGTTTATGGTAGAGTCAGGGACAGGCAGCACACCTGCGTTCCCAGGGCATCAAAGGCTGACTGCCTTTCTCTTGCTCTCTGGGGGGGGAAAGCAAGATGGGGTTCATGTCTGGCTACACTAGGTAATCCTGGCTGGGCTTTGGTAGTTCAGTGCAGGGCTGCCTTGCCCCATCACATTTACTCATATCTAGCTTTTCATCCACTGTAATCCCCAGGTTCTTTTCTGTGGAACTGATACTTAGCCAATCAGTCCTCAGCCTGTAACTATGCTTGGGATTCTTCCGTCCCAAGTGCAGGACTCTTCACTTGTCCTTGTTGAACCTCATCAGATTTCTTTTGGCCCAATCCTCTAATTTGTATAGGTTACTGTGGACCCTATCCCTGCCCTCCAACCTATCTACCTCTCCCCCTAGCTTAGCGTCCTCTGCTTCAAGATTGAATGAATCTAGTGTTCTGGTCACCAAAACAGTGTACGCCTCCCCAGTAACCTGTTGCGGGAAGGCTTGTGTGTTATGGTGTTTGTTAAATGCAACAGGCTATAATGAGGGGAGAAAGTCTGCTAAAATTATATATAAATAGCCCCACTCTCACCCTGCATTTTCACTAATTGATTTAAGATTATCAATTGCGTTTATGATGGTGGGGGAGGGGGGAAGGAAGTCTTCGTGTGAAACGTATTTGGATTTTTCTAGTGAAATCCAGCATGTTCATGTCCCTCTTGTGCTGATGCAACAATGTGTAGAGATTTGTCTGATCCTTGTATCCATGTCTTGAAGCCTTTTAACATTTGAGCTACAATCATAGAAATGCAGTTGTATGTGCACAATTGTTTGCACATAAAAATATATTAATTGCTCAGTCAGTATTCCTTACCACACAGGATTTAACTAGGGTTTAGTTATGTATATCACAGTAGTAACTTACACTTATGTACCTTTGTCCACGTAGCTCTAAAAATGTGGTCCTCGGTTTTCAAGTTTCTTTTTTGAACACTGGTCTTCAGAGTATTTTAAAATTAAAAGCTGTCCTCTCTTGAAGGCTTCTTTTGTCAGTGGAAGGGAGTCCACATTGGCAAAAATACACCGACAAATTGGTCAAAACAATAAAACAGTTGGCGAGTTGTATTTCTCAGACTTCTATTACTTTCATGTTGTACTAAAGGATATTGATTTTTTTTTTTTGCTTTTTGCACAACTAAAATTCACATTTAAATTATATTCTTGGTTACACATGCTTGGGATCTAGTGGGGAATAATTGAATGCTTCTTTCAGGTGAAAGCAGCTCTGATGTATCTACAGAAGACCTGAAAGAATGTTTGAAGAAACAACTTGAATTCTGCTTCTCACGGTATTATATGAAGAATTAATTCAGCTTCTGTTATGAATGCTTTGTGAAAGTTGCAACTAAATGACCCCATGTTTTGGTTACATATGTCCTATGCTCTGGATCTTTCTCCCTTTTTACAGTGAAAAGGGGATTTTAGGCCAGAATATCAGAGGTCAGATACTGATTTCACTTGCTGCTGTGGTAGTAGGCAGTGCCTAAGTAATGTATTTAGCTCCATGGAAAGTGGCATTTTGTTGTGATTTCAGGGCAGCCTCCTTGGGTCAATTGGATGTGGGGTATGAGTATATATCTGCAGGAAAAGTTTTAGTATGAAAGATGCAGGTACTGCCTTGAAGCCATAGGTTAAAGTTTCAGGTCTTGATTTCCTACTGTTCTTGGCTAACTCAAAGACCAAGATAAATCAAGTGAAGCTCTTCTGTGGAGCTGGAAGCTAGGGAAGAATATTATTCTCCCTCTAAAGATGGTTATGGAATTAATGGCTGTGTGGGAAGGTGGTTGTTTCCTTCTTTTAGGATTTAGTCCTTTGAGTAACTGAGGGTCTAAGTGCAAGTGGGTACAACTTTCTGGTCAGCTCCACTAATAAACGTGGTTATGCCAAGTTGGATTCTGGCCCACAGTCTGAAGGAAAAGCAGACTTGGGAAGAGTCTGCGTTCTGTGGAAGGCATGTTAACAGAAAACACCGACAGGAATGTATTCAGCTTACAAAGCATGTATAGCCTTCCATGTTCACACAGTGTCTGCAAGCATTGGTTGTATTGGTCATTTGTAGTGCCTAAAATGAGGTACTTCAGTTCTGCTGCAGTTTGTCTTTTCTCCCTCATTTTGGGAAAGAAGCCAGAAGTGTTGGAGCTGAACCAATTCAGTTGGGCCTGCCAACTCCATATGAACATGCACACTTGCTGCAGCTCCTGTCTGGAAACTACCCAACCACTACTACTTCCAACCAAGTGTTGGAAGCTATGGGAGAGGTTGGAGAACAAACACAGTGGGCCAGAAAGACCTGTAAGTGGTGCTATGTGGATGTGTCACAGTCATTCTGTTGGTATTGAATGGGACCTCTGAAACACTGCAAGGGCAAAGAAGCTCTGTAGCCATCTCCTATAGAGCTTCGCTCTGCAATGCTACCTTTTTCAGTAAAGATTATTTTTCTGTATTTTGCAAATGGGGGGGGGGGGGGTTAAGGCAACTTAATTGCGTACTGGTAAGTAGCTCCATGTTGTACAGGCAGGATGATATAACCGCAGTTTAGCTTTGGACACCATTCAACTGCCCTATCACTTTATTTTCATTGCCTTGATTGAGTTTTGTTTATATTCTCAAGAGTGAAAACTGGTGGGAGCATGTGCAAGTTGATTAGAATGGCAGTTACTTTGTTTTTTGAATCTTAAATGTCTAGTTGTTCTATCACTAAGCTTTTTTTCCTAAAACTAAGACTTTGCCTAAAAGGTATATTTTTATTCACTTCTAGTGAGAATCTTTCTAAGGATCTTTACTTGATGTCTCAAATGGACAGTGATCAATTTGTTCCAATATGGACAATTGCCAACATAGAAGGAATTAAGAAGCTGACCACCAATATGGACCTTATTCTTGAAGTATTGAGATGTATGTCACTTGTTGTTTAAAACCTTCTTTTAGCTTGGTAGAAGAAATGTTCTGCTAAAAGCTTGAATACAAGGAACTCCGTTTTAAAGAAACCCAGTTGTATTATTGTTTCTGTGGGACTAATCTCAGGCCTATAGCTACTGATTTCATTGGTGGAAAAATTGGGTTGCGATTGATTCCTTTTGAAGGAAATCTAGCTGTCCAAAGCAAATCCGTATAAGAGTAGCTAGCTCAGTCTCCTATATTTTGTATTCAGTGAACTTGCTCAATTTTGTCTGGGAAGATACAGCTCTCAGGAAGACTGAGTTTTGTTAACCAAAAGCAAAAATGTTACTCCCAGAACAGCAAGTCTGCCTTCCCCACCTACTCAGATGTGAAGACATGCCTATACTTAAGATTTCTCTCACACACAATGTTAACATCTGACTCTTATTGGCCAAAGAAAGAAATGGTATAAAATCCCTGGACTTCTTTTCCTTAAGATTTAAATGGGAAATTCAAGAAGATCAACTCCTGGAGCATGTTTGATGCCAACCTCCCAAAACTCACAATTAATCTGGGAAGCAAGGAAGTGCTTAGTGTCTTTGAATATTAGGAGTATATGTACATGACATTTAGTGCATGTGTTAAAAAAAATTCATGACTTCAGATAATTGAAGAACTCATCACTCAGTTACACAAATAATGTATCATATGCCCAGGTGCAAGGATAATGTAAAAAAAAAAAAAGCTGCTTAATTTTTTTTTAGTCAGTTCATTGTCTTAAGATACAAAATTAGCTATATGACTTCTGCTGTCAACATTGAGCATATTTCCTGGTATGCCTGTATGTAGTCCAGTACATACCACCTTCGGCCTGTTTACTGTATGAGAAGTAAAAATTTGTTCTTATTGCTATTAGTTTCTGAACTACATAACATGAGTGGAGAGAGGCACCTAGGATAAAAATAAAAGTGCAGTGGCTGTTGGGGAGAAAATACTATTCTTGCTAAAAGCTTAAACTCTTAATTACCAAATACGGTTACAATTTTTTTCAGAAACCCCTGCGCCTCACCTGTTAAGATTGAGCTCTGTCACAATTGGTTTTGTCTGTAATCTCTACAGGTAACTAAACAAATGTCAGGATCTCTAACAGTCTGTGTAGGCAATGAAACAATAATGTCTCTTCTCACATTCAAAGCTCATTTCACAGAGGCAGCTCCATGGGAGCTGATATGCATGGGGAGTTGGCTTGAAAGCCAGCTTCTCATCTGTACTGGCTCTTGCCTGCCTCCACCCCTCTGAGAGAGGCAGCAGTGGGGTGTGGGGGGTAGGAGAGCAGATGGCAGGCAGCTCCATAGGATCTGGTGCTTATGGGAAGCTGGCTTAAAAAGTGGTTCCTCATGGGCACTGGCTCCTGCCAACCCTCTTCTCTCGCTGCCTCTGTCTTTGGGGGGGGGGGGGGGGGGGGGGGGGGGGGGCGGCAGAGGAGAAAGGGGGCAGAAGTGGGTGTAGTTGACAGGACTAACCAATAAGCCAGGCTTATTGGTTAATCGTATAGTTGACTACACATTGACAACTATAGTGTGTGAAGTGACTTGTGAAAAATTAAATATCAACTGAAGGAGATCCTTAATGTCTACAATATATCCAAACACGCATCTGTTTGAATCTTGTTGCTGTCAGTTGTGTGCATATTGCAGAGTTATGCTAATATCCAATTGTATCTTAATTTTAGCTTCCCCTATGGTACAAGTAGATGAGAGAGGGGAGAAAGTAAGACCAAACCATAAGCGATGCATTATTATTCTTCGTGAGATCCCTGAAACAACGCCTATAGAGGTAAAAAAAAAAAACCCAAAAAAACCCATCCTTTGCAGTAAGTATATTGGGACTTGAAAATGTGGCTTTCAAGCTGTAACAAAAAGTGATGGGCTTTTTAAAAAGCTGATTGGCAACTTAAGTTGTGGATAAGATTTAATTCAACTGAGTGTTCTTTTGTAAAATAACTTATAGGTTTTTTTTCTTCCTTGAAGTGATGGGAAACCAAAGGCCATATCTCATTCCATTGATATCAACATAATGAAAAAGGATGACAACGCAGTAAAATGCTCTTTGTTCTATAAAACCTTTTATCTTCCACTGAAGACTGTGGAGCCACCTAGGCTTTCTGGAAGGGCGGTTGAATGGGTTTCCTTTTGGATCCAAAACTGAGAAGTCAGTTAAGGGGATAACTTAGATTTCAGGCAAAAATATTCACAGCAAGCACTTTGCATTAAGTCTGAGTGTTATTTTGGCAGATAAAAACGTTAATACAAATTTTCCTATTCACTGTGACCCAGTTTGAGTCAAGCTCGTGATGGTGATAGAGCATAATAAAATGCCTGCTGATATTTGGCTGACAGAGCTGTTAGTTAATGATTTTTTTAAAAGATTTTAGAGCTGTGTAATACAAGGCATTTGTACAGTGGCACTTCAGATGAGCAATACTAATACAATGCTAGATGAACATGTTTGCCGTGTAAATTTCTGAAGTCTGTTGCTCTTAAAGCTGAAACCCATTTTGACACCAGCAACTTCTTGTGTAACTGTTGTTCTTCTTGAAGTTAAGAATCTTGCTTCAGAAGGACCTCTGTCAAGGTAACTTGGCTAACTTGAAGCCAAGGTGGCTGAGGTAATATCTCTTATTTGATCAACTACTGTTGGTGAGAGAGGAGCTACACAAAGCTCATCTTCAGCTCAGGGATAAGTACTCGGAGCATCACAGCTAAATGCAAGATTGAAAATATGATTTAGTGTAAATAGTTAGCACACATTCGAAGGGACCATTCAAGGTAAGCTTAGTGAACAAGGAAAATTGCATGCAGCTTGAAGCCAGTAACTCCTAATGCTTTCTTGGTAGCTTAATGCTGAAATCTTTCTTTATCCCATTGTCCCCCTCACCAAAAATGCCCACTTTTTGAGAGGTGGAGGAATGTCTTTTTAATCTGAATAGCTCATGAGTGCAAGACTCATGTCATTCTCTTAAAGAACAGCACAGTCATCCTTACCCATGTGCAGCTGTGTAGGGAACCTGAAAATTTGGGACATGACTAGGTCCTAGTGTCCTCCCACCCACCTCTTCCTATCCCTTTTCTGTGGCTCTGCTTCCTCCGGAGAGGATCTACTTAAAGTGGGAAAACCCTGTTCCTGTAGCAGAACATAGAACCTGTGAAAGAGCCATTCATGTGGTAATGAAGCCATTTAACAGGCATTTGCCAACCCCGGGTATATACTGTCAGTTTCTGAATTTAGTATGTTAATCGACAGGACCTTAGTTTTAAAATTTGCTTTAAAATACTTTTAGTGTGTTGCTGAACATTATAAAATCTCTCAAAAAATCGTTCCCCAGGCTGCCGTTGGGTGTAGGGGCACCAGTATAATAGTACTGCATAGGGCCCCTAAATCCTAAAGACTTCCCTGAGCACAGATGTGCTTGTCCACTCAGTAGAAATCTCAAGTAGTTAAACTTTCTCAAGTCTTTTTTGGGCATCTCATTTTCATTAGTTTCTTGACAAATGTACTTATGTGCATGTCATCTCTCACAAGGATGCTTTCTGCTAAAGAATCTATATATAGTAGCCCAGTGTCTGAGTCTGTGACACCGAAATGCTGGCTGTTCCCTCTGGGCGGCCTGTGCTGCATGGGGAGTGTGGGG
>CM057845.1:255987116-256014352 GCA_030068395.1 Apalone spinifera | reverse complement strand
CTGTTCTGAGACTTAAAAAGTGATCTTGGGTGTAAAAAGGTTGGAGACCACTACCCTAAGGGTACTTGTACCACTGTTTGAGAAACATTGTACTAACATATATTGCAGCTTGGACTGCATGAAGTATCGCAAACTGTTGATGGTCTAAAATAACGATGGCTCTTCCTTTTTGTAAAATTATCAAACTTATCATGATATAAGGTAATTTGAATTCAGGCCTAACTATGATAATTAGTCAGTTTCTAAAGACTGCCTTTGAAGTTCTATCAGTGATCTTTTAAATTCAATGTGCTTTTTATGTACACAGGCATTTAAATACTTAAGGGAAGAAGTAAAAACCTTTCAGGGCAAGCCAATAATGGTAAGACTCTTTGTTTAATGTGAGTATGGGGAGGTTTTAAAATCTTGTGTCTTTCTTTAGCCAGCACAGTAAATTTATTAAAAATGTGTTTTATGTTGCAAAACCTCTTCTCTATAGGACATGAGCTTGAGCCAATGTGAGAATGGTGTGAGTTTGTGCATGAAAAGTTACTGTCTAGCATCTGGTAGGGATTTCCAAGTGCAGTTTCCACTGGAGATGCAGTGCATATATAATATAGTATTTTCAGCTTCCAAATTGGCAGTCTTGTTAGTAAAACTCAGCAGAGGGATTAAAGATTTTAAATCTATTAATTTTGTATTGCTTGCTCCTTTAGAATGAGATTTAGACAACATGGCTGTGCAGGGTAAGGGAAGCTTGTCCTGTCTGCTGCTCCTTGTACAGTACCTATCAAGTGAAGATTTGAGTTATGTAGTTGTCAGTCTGGCATCTTTCACAGCACTGACTTCTGCCTAATTTCTGAGTTACACTCAGATTATAGGGCAGTTATTTCCACAAAATGTAGCATAAAGCTCAGAGCCTTGACTGAGCCATTGACTTAAGACACCCGCCCTTCATTTTACTATATTGTGTCGCAGTGTTGGTTATCCCTTTTTACAGTATCTTGTCTCAAAAGGTTTATGCTCATAGTCAGCAGTTAACCTAGTTTTTCCTTATTCTTATTTCTATTATAATCTAGATAAGAGGGAAAAAACCCTCGTTCTCTCCTCCAGTGTGGCAAACATAACTTGGTTTGGTCTCTCTTATAGGCGAGGATAAAAGCCATCAACACATTTTTTGCTAAAAATGGTTACCGGGTTGTGGATTCCAGTGTGTATACTCAGCCAGTTCAAACACAAGCACAGTTTGCCTCACCGCTGTTTATGCAGCCTGTATATAGTCCTCAGCAGTACTCTATTTACAGTATTGTGCCTCAGACTTGGTCTCCAAACCCTGCACCTTACTTTGAAACACCACTGGTAAGTAATTGATGCCAATTTTCATACGATGGGAGGGATTTTGTTATCCAGATGGATGGGAGTACATTGGAAATGTTGTCCCAAAAATATACTCTTAAAGCTTAGGTAACAAATTGGCCTTTGCTGACCTTGCACTATCTTGCATTAGACGTGTGTGTGGTCATCTCTTCCATGTAGTGTTGGTTACTGACCCGTGGCTTCATTTGGCAACGGTCCTGAGCCAATAAGATATGCCCCTAACAGGCACCCTGTCCTACTCCATCTTCAGTTAAATCTCGGCAGCCTCCAGTGTAAACTAAGTTTATCCCAGGGAAAACTGGGGACGTGGGGAATAATTTTCTTTGCTCTCTCTGAACAGAAAAATCTTGAAATTGTTGTGGCTTTATAGGCTATTGACCTAGGATAGTTGGTTTTTGATGGAGTATAATATAACAATTGTAATAAGTGGAATGTGATGGCACAGGGTTGAGGTGTAAAACATTCTGGATAAAGCAGCAAGTTAAGTTGACGTCAGTAGAGCAAAAAAGGGTCAAACGACCATGAACAGGTTTTCCTTTTTATTTTCAGATTTAGTTCAACTCTTGACAGTCTAATATACTTGTCTCTGTATTGCAGGCTCCCTTTCCTAATGGTGGATTCGTGAATGGCTTTAATTCACCAGGATCGTATAAGACAAATGCTGCTTCCATGAGCATAGGTCGTCCATTCCATAGAAACCGGTAAGAAAAAAATCAGGAAGCTGTCTATACTGTTAGAAATTGCAGTTTCCATGGTGTCGTCAAGGAAAGCTTATTACCATTACCATTATGTCATTTAGTTGATCTAAATCGCTCTTCTCTTTGTTTGCAAAATCTAAGTGGGATTCTTTTTATAAATTGAACATAAAATCCCTGCCAGCATTCCATGAGGCCATATAGTAACAATAAGGACTCATTTGAAAGCATCAAAGGTGTTCTCATTATGAGGCACGTTTAAGACTGAAACAAAGATAGCATCCTCTTTGAAGCACCAGTTTCTAACTCATGGTTGCCCTTATTTCCTAATCAGAAACTCTCACAAGACACTCAGCTTCTGTAATGAGACTAACATCATATGTAAAGCCACTTATCTTATAGGACTTCAGAGATTCAAGCTCTTGTTAGATAAAATTGCTGGATGCTCAATTTATTACACTGATTCATTTACGCGTCAGTCTCCTGATAAAATTTTAGAAAGTGAAGTCAAACACTTCTGTTTGCAGAGGAGGAAAAGCCTTGTGTGTCATTGGAGCAGTGCTCTATGATTACAAAAGACTATAGTACTCTCGCCTTGTGTGGGTGGAAACTTTTATTTGCAGGGTTCCCTACTGAGTGCAGCAAGCAGACTGATTAGCACAGTAATCGCTTTTATGTTTGAGACTTCACTTGACAACTGCTTGTGCTGTAAACATTTGGTAATGAAGCTAAAGTTCATGGTCATAAATTGACGTGCTCAGCAGAGGATGGACTTTGAAATTGGGCCCTCAAAAAGAGTGAAGTGTTTATTGCTGCATTTGGAACAAGCAAGGCAGCTTAATTTATAGAGAAAATGGTTTCTAATGGGGGAGATTCTGCCCCCAGTTATTCCTGCACAACTGCCATTGAGCAGTGTTAAAGTAGTACCTGTTCATGAGAGTCATGTTAGTTACTAAAACTTAAATGGAGAATCTTTATAGGACTCCTTGTGTTTGTGGACCTAGTCTTTGACTACTGTTTAGCCCAGCTGGTGTGTACAATAAGGGCAAAAAGCTTCTAGGTGGGCAGTATACCCACTTCCTAATTTATCTGATGAAAATTATCAACATAATTTTTGCCATTCAATCTGTGCTCTCACCAGCAGTCTCGACTCAGCCTCCAGTGTAGGCTGGCAGTCAAAACAACCCTTTCATGTCCTCTTGGGGCAAGCCTCCCTGTGATTCTTTGCAGGGAAGATTTAAGTGTATTTGGCATCAGCACTGTACAATCTCATGGAAGTGTGGAACGGGAGTGGACCACAAGAGTCCATCTAATTTAGTCCCTTGAACTCAGTGCAGCACTGCATAACAGCTAAACCACTCCTGACACATGTAAGTCTCTTCTGTCCTTAAAAACGTCCAGTGAGGGAGATTCCACAGCCTCCCTAGTCTGTCTGTTCCAGTGCTTAGCTACCCTGAAAGTTCAGAAGTTTTTCCTGATGTCCAGCCTACACCTGGTGGGGAAGGGATAGCTCAGTGGTTTGAGCCTTGGCCTGCTAAACCCAGTGTTGTGAGTTCAGCCCTTGAGGGGGCCATTTAGGAATCTGGGGCAAATCTGTCAGGGATGGTGCTTGGTCCTACCATGAGGGCAGGTGACTGGACTCAATGACCTCTCAAGGTCCTTTCCAGTTCTATGAGATAGGTATATCTCCATATATTATTATTAATATTTTATGTTATTATTTAAGCACATGGCTTCTTGTCCTATCCTGTAAGGATAAATGAGAGATTTTCCAGCCTTCTCCTTGTAGAAAACTTTTATGTCCACTCCCTCAGTCATATTTCTCCAGACTAAACAAACTCAATTGTTTTCAATCTTTCTTCAAAATAATGTTTTCTCTGACTTAGCAGCTATAAAAGTTAGTTATGTAGCTGTTGAAGAGGAGAGGGATATCTAAAAAAGGCAAGTGGTCTCCTCTTTGCTTCTGGTCCATATAGTTGAAAGGCACATCTTCTTATGTAGAACTTCTCATTTTAATCTTCAGAGGTTCCTCAACTTCACCATGGAGCCCCCTTCTTACAGCTCTTTAGACAGAGCTGCTGTCCTGAAACCCAGCAAAGCATAGTGTAAACTATTCCTGTTATGAAATGAGATGACTTACTGAGTCCAAGGTTGTCTGGAAACGGTACCCAATAATGTTATGGCTTTAGATGAGAGCTCCATATCCATTGTTGGCAAGAAGCTAACATATGCTTACTCCTTGGTAGCTCCTGCTTTATTGTAGAAATTATATTGTTTGGTGCAGTCTCTAGAAGAGAATTTCCTGCCAGAGCAGTGGGAGTTTTAAAGGGTTATGACTTTTAAATGAGTCTCTACTGTAAAATGCCTTTTCAGTAGAGGGAATATAATTTTCAAGATCCTTCCTTTTTTTTCGGGTAGAAGAAAGTTGGAAGTACTTCCATTGCATGGTTCATTGGAACCAAGTTTCGCATGGTTCCAAACACATGTTTTGTCTAGGATGCACTGTAGCCTTCACTACATCATGTTAGCTTAATGTGAAGCTTTCCTTATGCCTTAGCAACTTTAAAGCCTGTTTCTAGGATTTCAATACATTAAAGGAGGATAGCAGAAGCCTCTGAGAAACATCCCCTCTGCTGGAGTGCTAGCAAGAGAAGTGAGATGCATGCTTAGAGAGTCGGCCCAATGATGATCAAGTATCGCGCTCAGAGAGAACAGGTCTGACATTCAAAAGTCTGGGCATCTCTGTTACATCACAATCTCCTTGCTCACTTTTCTACTGCTTCCTTCATTTTCTTTCTCTTATCTTCTTGCCCTTTTCTCCTTTACTTTTCGTTATTCTGCCCAGACTAAGATTGTGTGGCCTTCTCAATGACCAGTGAGATTATGAGATCTGAGGGCTGAATGACACATCTAGAGTTCCTTTACCTGGAATGGATTCCAAGATGGTAAACTTACATTACTTAACTCAAATCTGCTTTTCATGCCCATTCCTGATTCTAAATCTTATTAGGTGCTCTAGTAAGCTCCCTGCCAATGCACACTATTTCATGTTGTCTGTCTACTAATCTAATTGAAAATGTCTCAAGTAGCAGGGATTCTTCCGTTTCCCTTGACTGTCCCTTACTAGAAAAAAAACAGCAAGCAAATGGTCTGGTAGCACTTGATAGACTAACAAAACTTGTAGATGGTATCATGAGCTTTTGTCGGCGCAGCCCACTTCAGATGACTGGAGTTATCTGGATATGGAAAGTTACTGGGTGTGGAAAGGGTGCTCAGTATATTTGTTTAAATCTGATGGGTTCAAAGAGTTCCGTAAAGTCTCAGCCGTCTTCGGTAATTGGTATATTTTTAAAGTTTGTGTTGCTTTATATGCTTCATCAGCATGGATTCGTAAAATCTGCTGGAATATAGATTAGAGGAGACTTCTTTTGTTATAATACGGGGTTCCAATCTGGAAAGGCTAAGATCCACTGACGCATTAGATGTAAGGTGTTTTTTTTCCCCCTATCTATATTTAACACCACTTAATGCAATGTTTTTCTGTTTTGGCAGTAAACAGCTTTCACTTTCTAGGCTGCTTTGTGAATTCTTACAATGTGGCAATGTTTGGGTTGCAGGGGAATCTTTAGATTTGAAGGTAATGGAATGTAATATTTACACAGGAGCACATATTAAATTATCACAGTGGTTCCTTTCTGGACTTAAATTTATCATTCTGACAAACCAATGTTGAATTATTGAATAAAAATGATACACTTTTTTCTCTTTATATTTTTGAAAAATATTTGAACAAAAATAAAATCCTTGAGCCTAAACAGATTGTCACTTGAAATCTCTTTGGCTCATTTTGTTGGTGGAGAAAAGCCACTTATTGGGTGGCTGAAGATTATTTAATAAGTTGTGTTGGAGGTAAAAAGTACTATGCCAGCTCTGTTCCATATCCCTGTTCTTCCCCCTTCAGTTCCAGAAAACTTTCGCCCAGTGAGGTTACATGTTACTTCCTCTTCATAACTTTTTGTCCTGTAAACTGAGCTTAATTTATTTCTTCATGTGGGTAATCCCTAGTTTAATATTAAATATTGACTTGTTTTGTCTTTAAGGTATGCAAACCAACATTTGTGATACTTCATTTGGCCTGGTTTGTTGCAATATGGCCACGTGTGCAACAGTGAAAGGTTCATACTCTGACAAACTTTCAGATTGTTGTCATGGACTGACTTAATCCGCTTCCTTGTGTTGCAGATATTAGGACAGTAAAATGGCATTGGCAAGATAAGATGGGCTTCAGAACAATCAGAAAAATGTGTTTCTCAGCACATCAGCTGCCGAGATTTAAAATGTAGGATGGATGACTGTCCTGGAATACTTCCTGCATTATAGAACCAAAGAGGCACCTTTTTGCACATTAGATCAAACAGTCTATGTAGGAAGTACCCAAAGAAAACAGTGACAAAATTGTAATTTGTCATTTAAATGGCATTGGCAAATGTAGTATAGTGCACATGGGAGAATGAGATTATTAATCTGTCTTTCACTTCTGGTTCCATGCTTTACTTTCTCTCCACTGTGAATTGGATGCTCTTGTATTGTCTTGAAATACTTGATTTGGAATCTGCTGCTTGTATTTTGCAGAGGATAATATGCACAGCAATCATTAGGTAGCCACTGAAATAACAAATTGGTTACACTTGAATGTGGTGGAATTAGGGGCTCTATTTTATTCTTGCCCTTGCATAGGCAGTTCTTTTTCTGTACTCCTTGTTGCTCAAGACCCGTGGTCACCAACCTGTTGTTTGTGGGCGTACAACTAGTCCATCGTGAGGCATTCCAGCAGTCTCTCCACCACCCCTCACCTGCAAGGAGCCCGTGCTGATGCTACCTCCCACGAAAATGGAGGTAGCGCCAGCTTCCTGCGGGGGAGGTGTGGGAGCGGGGAAGTCCCACAGCTGCGAGCCAGGTTCGGTGTCTGAGGAAGTGCGTGGGCTCCTCTTCCCATAATAGCCAGTGTGCTTCCTCGAATGCACTGCTGCGGACTTCCTTCCTTGTGCTTCCTGCTTTCCTGCACAGGGGAGGGAGGAATAGGAGTCCTGGGACTGCGCGCCAGCTCCAACTTCTCAGGAAGTGCGCTGGCTGTTGTGGGGGGCGGAGGTGTCTCAGGACCACATTAGTGAGACTTAGGGGATTTTGGAGGGGTTGGTTATTTGCATCTCACTTGTGTGGCCCCAGCTGACTTTCCTGTGGGTCAATGACCCCCTGACTCAAAACAGGTTCCCTGCCCCTCTCATAGATAAAGACAATGCTGAAACATTTTGTTTGACATATTTTATTTAAAAATGAAGTTTGGCGGCCAAGCCCCATCTGGCTGCAGCATCATAACACTTCTGCACACGCGCGCGCGCGCATAGACCCCAAACCTGAGCGTATCATGCACCAGAACCCACTGCCCTGAGCCTCTCTCATCCCCAAACTCCTGCCCTCCCACATCCTCAGTCTTCTGCCACAATACTCCTGCACCATCCACACATTGCAAATCCGTGTGGCCCTCCCTGAGCCAACATCCCCTTCTCCGCTTCCTCCTGCACCCAGTTTCCTTCCCAGAGCTTGCACCTCTCACCCCTTCCCACACCCAAATCTCTCATTCCCACCTTAGAGTCTGCACCTCCTGTCTCAACCCAATGAGAGTGAGTAAGGGCTAGGGACAGCAATTAATGGAGAGTAGGGGAACAGAGGCTTGGGCCTCAAAGAAGGGGTGGGGTCTTGGGGAAGGATGGGGTAGATCTTGGCTCGCCCTTATATTTTTAAAAAGTGATCTTGGGTGTAAAGAGGTTGGAGACCACTGCTCTAGACTAATCACAGTCCATCTCCCTCCATTTCCCTTGTATGTTAGTGATAGTGTGTTAACTGCCTAACTCTTGATCTTTTCCAGAGCTTTCTATTGTCTTTATTGTCACCTTTTTTTACTGTCAGGTAGGGACTTCTGGAAGACCACTCAGGATTACTGAGAAGAGGTGGTTTGAGGATGCCTAGTTATATGGTTTGGGAGCTGAACAAAGGAGCGTTTTGTCCTTGGACCTTCAAGTTAGGCAAGGGTGCATGGTCCCATGTGGAATGTTTTTAATAATGGAGGTGGAACATTTATTTATGGTCTTTTTTAAATTATTTCATACCATATTATCCAATGGGCTCTAGCTTGTGCGGGAGTCAACTCTGCTTATTAATCCTTATGTTGTGGTAATGCCAGCCTCTTATTGTATCTCATACAGTGTGAAGCCTAATTTCCGATCATCAGGTAGCTCGGAACACTGTTCAGAGGGCACAGCTGTGGTTGGTACAGTGTCGATGGGAGATGGACCACTGAACAGAAGTAACTTGAGGAATTTTGGTATAGAACGACATACCAGTACTCTTACAGGACAGCAGGAACAAGTCTGTTCTCCGAAGGATTACCCCACCTCGCAGATGGAACAGAATGGAGACTACAACAGTGGCAGGGGCAGGTAATGGATTGAGTCAATGAAATACATTCTTCACAATGAAAGAATTGTCGGATCTCTTATGTTGCGGCGTAGGAGGCGGGGCTGCGTTCTGGCTTCCCTCACCCACCGGCGTGCTTGGGCTTGCTGGCACGGCTGGGAAACGCTGCCTGCTTCTGCCCTGTGCTGGTTGCGGGGAATGTGGCACCCCCATGGGGACTCCGTGGGGGGGGGTGTGTCTCGGGTTTTCCGGGGGATTCGGGGCCGCAGCTCCACCCCGAGTGCGGGCTGGGGGCGGACCGTCACACCAGGGAATTACAGACCAGTCCTCTTAACTTCTGTACCTGGAAAGATAATGGAGCAAATTTAATGAATCCATTTGCAAGCCTCTAAAGATAATATAAGTATCAGTATGGATGTGTAAAGAACATGTCAGAACATCCTGGTAGCTTTCTTTGACAAGATAACAAGCCTTGTGGGAAAGGGGGAAAGCAGTAGATGTGGTATATCTAGCCTTAAGTACAGCTATTGATAGTCTTCCTCATTAATAAACTAAGGAACTAGAACCTACATGGAGCTCCTAGAAGATGGGTGCATATATGGTTGGATAACTGTTCCCAGAGAGTGGTTATCAATGATTCAGTCATGCTGCAGTGACATGAGTGGGGTCCCGGAGGGGTCAGTTCTGGGTCCAGTTCTGTTCAATAATTTAGATACTGTCCGAGTAAACTTTTTATAAAGTTTGTGGATGATACCAAGCTGGGAGGGGTTGCAAGTTCTTTGGAGAATAGGATCATAATTCAAAGTGATCTGGAGAAATGGTCTGAGGTAAATAGGACTAAGTTCAATAAGACAAATGCAAAGTACTCCACTTACGAAGGAACAGTCAGTTGCACATGTGGAAAATGACTGCCTAGGAAGGAGTAATCTAGAAAGGGATCTGGGGGTCATGGTGAACCACAAGCTAAATGAGTCAACAGTGTGATGGTGTTGCAAAAAATAGCCAACAGCATTCTGGGATGCATTAGTATGAGTGGTGTAAGCAAGACATGAAGTAATTCTGCTCTACTGCATGCTGATTAGGCTTCAGCTGCAGTATTTTGTTGAGTTCCTGGTGCTGCATTTCAAGAAAGATGTGGAGAAGGTCCAGAGAAGAGAAACAAAAATGATTAAAGGTCTAGAGAACATGAGCTATGAGGGAAGACTAGAAGAATTGGGTTTGTTTAGTTTGTAAAAGAGAAGACTGAGAGGGGAGATGAGAGCAGTTTTCAAGTACCTAAAAGGGTGTTACAAGTAGGAAGGAGAAAAATTGTTTCCCATTACCTTTGAAGATAGGACAAGAAGCAATGGACTTCAATTTCATCAGGCGGTTTAGGTTGGACATGAGGAAAAACTTCCTAACTCTCAAGTTGGTTAAGAACTAGAGATGTAAAAATGCCTTTAAAAATGTAACTACTATTTTTTTAAGCCATTACATGCCCTGTGGGCTCTGCAGTATAAAGCTTAAATAAGCTTCCTCCTTGGGAGCATGGATGGAAAGGGCTGCTGCTGGCCCTGCTCCCGAGGAGGCAGCATTGCTGCAGGCTCTGTAGTGTGCTCCTGGAGAACCTGCATGTAACCTTTGGCTGCCTGAACCCACCACAGATAGGAGCCCTGTGGGGCTGGAGCAGTCCCTTGCTTGGGGTGAGCTACTCCAGCCCCTGCTGATTAACCAGAGCCAGTAAGCCTCAACGGTTAGAAGCTTCCCAGTTAACCTTTTACATCCCTATTAAAAAGTGGAATAAATTACCTTGGGAGGTTGTGCAATCTCCCTCACTAGAGATATTTAAGAGTGGATTAGACAAACATCTGTCAGGAGTGATCTGGATGGTGTTTGACCCTGACATGAGGTTCCTTCCAGTCCTATAATTGTAAGTTAAAACTTTTTTATTAAAGAAAAACATGTTTCTGTAGAAACTCTGTTCTATATCACACTTATAATTCTGGGCCTTGTCTAAACTGCCAAGTTTTGTTAATAGCCGAAAGTTGACAAAAAAAATTTTCAAAGAGCGTTTACGCTTGCTCACTCAGACAGTTTATCTCCACATTGGGGGCACCATCATTGAAAAGGTGAAGCTCTATGAATATTTATCCCACAACTCAGTGTTGTAGAAAAGTGGAGCTGATAGTTGTGCATCTTGGGATTCTCTTGGTCCTCCCACATTCTGCTCAGCTGATGGGAACAGCATCTTGAGTATCTTGTAAGCTCACTGTGCTAAAGCAATACAGCGGTCCACTCCTCTACCTCCTGCATATGCTAGACAAGTCTGCCTGCCTTGTTCCCAGTATAGGGCAAATAGGAGTAGGGAAATGATTTGTTCTTTGTTCCCCAAAGAGTGTGCTTCTTCCTTTGGGGAACAAAAAACAAATCATTACATATTTTCCAGGGTTTTGAAGGGGGAGAGGTGCATGCCTACAGGACATCAGAAATCAAACCCATGAGCAGAGCTATCTGGACAGGCACTGTCAACCGAATAAACAGCAGTAGCTCTTTATCAACCATACATGGAGGGGGGGGGAGGGGAAACGTTTCTTATAGGAGTGGAAGTTGTTTTGTTGCTGAAGTCAGGCATTTTTCCTGACCAGAGTTGCATTACAGTGTGTATGCTTGCTCTTTTATCACCAAAAAGCAGGTTTTGGTGACACAACTTTGTAGTGTAGGTCCAAGTCTAGTGTTATGATGTTATGGCTTCACAATCAATTGGATTATCTTTAATTGAGATCCATAGTAATGCAGAAGATATCCTTCATTTATTCTTGCCAACAAGCCCCAATAGAGCAGGTAATGAGAAAGTGTTGGAGTCAAGGTAAAATTGACTCTAATATTACTTTATTTATAAACCTGTTACATAATATTTGGGTGGACATTGTATTGTAAAGATAACTTTCTTCTTGAATCCTAGTAAAATGTGTTCTTCTAGTGTCTGAGACAGAATCTAGAAAGCTCTGCTTATGCCCAGCTTACATAATAGTAACGTTTGTGTGCTTGCTCCCATAGGATAATACAAACTCTGTTCTTAAGTTTTAATGGAGTAAATCAAATGACTGAATTGAATTACTTGGATTCTAAGAAGTCACTCGCTGAAAGTATTTGAAACACTGATATTCTGCCTTAAAGCTCAGTAGAAAGACCAAATAATGCCAGAACTAGAGGGTATTGATAATGAACAGAAGGAATCCATTTTAGAAATAACATATTTCTCATGTTATTCAAATAAAGAAATAGGAAAATTACTCTAACATCTTGGTTAATCTTTTTTTTAAAAGCAGCCATGCTAACTTTTCTTTGGTCTAATATTTGGTCATGAAGATTCAAATATCTTGTTGATAGTGCAAAGACAGACTTCAGTGTATTATAAGAACCGGATTGTGACCAACTCTTTGGCAGGTCTATAGAAGTCCATTAAGTAAAACTAAGTCCTCCGGGAGCATCAAACCTTTATATTCATAAATAAAACCGGTGATCCTGGGTATCTATTTAGTGCTGGAGTTCAGACCTTTTCTAAACAGCTTGCTGACCAAGATGACATGGATTTAGTCTGCAAAACAAGTTAATGCACTGGGAAACTGTAAGGTCCCTAAGAATGGAGAACAGGAGTTTTTTGGGTCTGATCAATAGGCACTATTATAATTTTTTAAATTTTTGCATCAACTATAGGAGGAAGAATAGTTACTTAGGAATCCCTTTTCAGGTGCATGCTTCCCCATTATGGGAGATACAGTTAGGAGCTAGGTTAATATGCTTGCTGAGGCTTGTCTTCCCCTCTCTTTTGTCTTCAAAGGAGGAATGTTTTCCGAGGTCGGAGAAGACGAGAAGATGACCGTCTTTCAGTAAGTTCCATTTTCGTTATTTGATGGGGGAGGGGGGAGGAGGGTGCAGTGAAGGATATAGAGGCACTGCCGCTTTGAAGTAACCCTTTCTCATCCCCTACCTGGGGGGGGAGGAGGAGCAACTAGTCTTTCACATCCCTATTTGATGGCTCATCCCTTTGTGTGGTGTGGGTTTTTTGTTAGTTAGTTACAAGGACAAATTGCCCTGCATACATACCCCAATTTTCTCTCAAAGTGGTTTCAGGTTTTCATTTGAATCAAACTATTTGTTTGGCAGCCTCTCTCAAGCCTTATTGTTCCAAAGATAGAGACTACGGGTATGTCTACATCTTGCACCCTAGTTCGAACTAGGGATGCAACTGTAGGCATTCGAAATAGTCAATGAAACAGGGATTTAAATATCCCGCGCTTCATTAGCATGATCTCGCCGGCACGTTTCGAAACAGCTATTTTCAGAGTAACGTGCCGGCGAGATCATGCTAATGAAGCGCGGAATATTTAAATCCCTGCTTCATTGACTGTTTCAAATGCCTACATTTGCATCTCGAGTTCGAACTATGGTGCAAGTGTAGACATACCCTACATCTCTTAGGCTATGCCTTGTGAAACGAGGTTTACTGGAGCGGTCGACAAAGGCTTCCCTTGTCGACCGCGCCGTGTCTAGACTGACGCACTGTGCTGGATCAGCTGATCGTAAGCACAGCGTGGCGGCTGTTTTTATTTTAATGAAGTGAGGATTATTTAAATCCCTGCTGCTTTGACTATGCCGAATAAACTATTTTACATGGCTCCGTTGATGGAGCCATGTAGTGTAGACATAGCCTTAGAAGTTCATGACACATCAGCTTTTCACTTGGGCAGGTCCTAAAGAGTTTACATTTCCTCTACATTTTCCCTGAGCAAATGAGAGGAAAACCTGCTTGCTCTGAGAGGCTCTCTTCTTGGGTTTCCTTTTGTGTGGGTGGGTGGGGGAGGGAGGCTGAATTCCGCAACCTGACAATTCGAGTGTAGGTGATGGGGGGCCGGCTAGCAAAATAAAAACAGTCAGATCCTCTCTCTGCAGTTCCCAGAGACAGACAAGTTTTTTCCTTCAGTTTCCCATGAAATCCATTGGCACTGCCACCACAAAGTGTACTAATGCTTTTTCCAGGAAAGAAATCACTTGGAATCTCTTCCCTGAGGGCAAAACCCCCAATCTCCTTCCCCAAGGAGTTGGAAAAACACAAACATGAACAGCCTCGCAGAGAACAATGAACCCGAGCTTGTTTGCTCTCTCTGGTAACCCGTCTGCAGCCAGGCACATAAGCTTAAGGACATACAAGTTCAACACGTGCCAGTTAACAGAACAAAAAAACCCCACTTTTTTAATTATTAAAACAAGACTGTCATTGCAAGCATAGTAAATGGCTTGGTGTTAAAAAGCCATGAATTGAAACCAAATTCAGAGATTCTCCTTGAGATTACTTCTTGGATACAGGAGGGGAGGGGGGAAAATAGCAATTAACCAGCTCAGACGTAAGTTCCAAACCTTAAATAATGAAAATAAACAACCTTATGGACTACCTACGCTTTTTCCCAATCTCACATTCTGATTAGTTTGTTTCTTCCCTCCGTACCTGGAGAAGATCCCCGTCTCTCTAACGAAGGAGACTGATGCTCCTCGGTTTGAAATTCTTGCACTTCATTTCATTGGCTCAATATCCAAAGCCCCCTCCCTCAGATCAGAATAGCTGAAGGTTAGTTTAACTCTTTCCTCACTCTCCAGGTAAGTTTAGGCTCTCCTTTGCAGCTCCTGTTCATGGCTGACAAAATGTCAATGTTCTCTGCATCAGAATTTCAGTGCCCTTCAGGGTCAGTGACGTGCACATCTGTTGCCTGGTGTTTGTTTTGGTTCAGTCATTTACCAAACATTGTACTCTTAGGCCTCCAGCAACAATGCTAAATTTGGGAGAGAAATACTGCGATCCTTGTTTAGGTAGACTTATTACCCACCTCTATTGGGAACTGCTTGTGAGTGACCTAGAGTTGAATACACATTTGAAAGAACTGGAAGATTGGGGGGGAGCGGAGAGAAATGGTTATACACTTGGTCTGTAACGGTTCTTGGAGATGTTACTCATGTCCATTCCACAGTCTACCTTCCTTCCACTCTCCATCAGAATCACTTTGAATGCAAGCTTTCTGTGTGGAAAGGATGGTGGTGTGAGGAGGATTAGAGCTCCACACTTCCTTTGTCTAGCAGAAGGAAGTAGGTGGAGACATCATGTGCCCTCCCTGTAAGCAGACCTATGGGAAAAGTTCACTTTGATGCAGTCTCACACAAACACCCAAAGTGGAGCGGACCTGTGCAACTTACCTTGAGGAACAAGAGTTAGAGGTGATACATAATCCCTTTTATGCTCTATATAAGCAGTTCGAAACACTTTACTTAAGTGAAACTGCAAAATGAGTATAGGGAGGCAAATTGAATTACTACAGTTGCATGTTTCCTGGCCAAATTCCAAGTCTTATTAAAGTGATAGGGAATTTCCAGTTCTTTATATTGTGAAAAATGTCACTGGATTGGCACCTATCAGGCATGTGCTGCATACTGATTGTGAGAGAAGGCTGTACCCCTGAATCATCAAGATTCCCTGATATACGGGGTGTGGTGTTCGATAGACTTCCATTCAGGAGCTGTCCTGATGCTTCTTATCTTGAAACGCTTATAGGTAGAGCCGTGTGCAGATACAAATGTCTACCCATGATTAGACATTAGGATCCACACATCTGCAGAGCTCTACTCACTAGAGACACTATGGTCAACAGAGGGGAGCATCATTCCATCACAACCAGGAGCTGGCATTCCACGTCGGCAGTGCACCTTTAGTGCCCCTAGCTGCGGCATCTCCTATCTGGAGTCATACAGCACCATGGCCAGAAGGAGCTGCCAGTACAGGATATTGGCTTCTGGGCACGACAGGACCATGCTACGTTCAGTTGATCACAGTGTCTCTTGTTAGTAGATTCCGTTAGGCATTTGTATTCATGGAGGCTTTGTTTATAGGCTCACAATACAAGGTGATATTGTTACATAGTGGACGTTAACTGACTTTTCTCCTTCTAGCGACCTCAGTCTTCTGTAGAAACAAAGACTCAGACACCAAAGTTTGACTTACTAGCATCAAATTTCCCTCCCCTGCCTGGCAGTACAGCAAAAATACAAGACGAGGCTGTGCTGGAGAACAGGATGTCGGACATTGTTAAAGGAACTGGCAAAGAGAAGGTACTTGTTTCTACTTCTGGAGTGCACATCAAGATGGTTAATTTCACTCCTCCTCCACATGTCCTTAATGTTTTTCAGGCTTACTAGGAGTCTGTGCCCCCCTGCTCGTTACGCTTGCCAACTCTCTTTTCTCTCTCTCTTCCCCTCCCCCCCCAGCTGCCAGGGAGGGCCAGGCTGAGGCATATCAGTCCTGGCCTGTTGTCCCCACCCCCCTGCCCCTGAGGGAGAGAGGTGAGGCCAGACCAGCCTCACGTCTCCCCCAAACAGGGCAGGGTTGAGGGAGGAGGGCCGGGCCAAGGCCTCACCAGGCCCCAGGCTCTCTCCCACCAGCTGCTGCAAGGGGAGGCACAAGGGAGAGAGATAGGAGGCTGGTGGGATGCAGAGTGATGTGGGGTGATACTCTGTGGTCCCACAAGAAAAAAGTTTTATAGAGAGATCTTAGGGTTAATTCCTACTGTACATGTATATTTAACTTTACATTTTTACTGTCTGGTGACCATTAAGTTTTATGGTGTCTAACACTAGTATTGGTATAATGACTGTGATTCTTCTGCAGTTTTAAAATTCTTCTTCTCTTCAGGAGTGCAAAGAGTTGGCGGTCAGTTGTCCTGCATCTGCTCAAGAAGAGCAGGCACGCAGTCCTGTCCAGCAACCTGTCACAAGTGTGAGCTTACCAAGCAGGGTTGAGGTGTCTACACTAAGGTATGTAATTGGCTAGGCTAATTTGAGAAGTGTCTTTAGAAAGAAGCTGGGTGTTTAGTGTGGAGGATAGTCTTGGTTGGTTGTACTGTAACAGAGTATTATCTCCACTTCCTCTCCATGCTGGATGCTTTCGACAGAGGCCTCCTTTTCTTTTGAAAAGTTGATTACTGTTCCAAACTTGGTGGAAACCTTGGGCGTCCTGCTCAGTTAAAACTTGAAGGTAGTGACTTGAAAGAAGAGAAAAAGGCATCCCTGAAACTGAACTACCTCTAAAACAGATTTTAATGTTGAACTATCTTGTTTAATCTGTTAGCACAACTCAGACAGATAAGAAGCCAGAAGAGGTCCCTGCTCAGAAGGATGTTATAAGCCACGCTTCTCCACCTGTGTCTTTACGTCCCCTCAGTGCTGCAAAGCCACAGAGGACAAATACTACTTCATCTGCTACCAGTGGAAATGCAGCACTTACTGTGACAGTACAGGTAAGGTCCGCTGCTTTGGGTATGAGCTCAGCGCTATCTGGTAAACACACTTCCACACACTGGAGGCTGTTGGCTAGAAAATCAGGTTACTTTACTCTCCACCCCCAAAGAAGATCATGGTACTCCCCATTTGAAGTCTGTGGATGTGTGCTTCCCTTTCTGCTCTACCCTCAGACATGATCGTAGTATTCCCCAATCCAGGAGCAAACAGCTTCATGTAGATTCTGGTTTTTGAACTTCCTGGTTTTAGAACAGAGCATGTTCTGACATTGTGTTCTCTTAAGTGTGCTGGGGGCATTCCTGAAGACCTTTCAGGTAAAGGTTGTTTTCAGCAGAATGTGTAAACTTACTCTTTCTCTACCCTTGGCACCCAAAGGAGCCGCGCAAGCTCAGTTATGCTGAAGTCTGCCAGAAACCCCCGAAGGAGCCCACTCCAGTTCCTGTTCAGCCACTTAGGGAGCTTCGTACCAATGTAGCTCCCCCTGCCAAAATTGAAGAAAACAATACTCCTGAAAAAGCTTCAGAGAGGGCCCATGAGAAGCTTGACGGCCGGGCGGCAAAAGATCTGTCTGGGTTCAGAGGCAATGGGCCTCCCAGGGGACCTGCTGGAAAAATCAGGGAACAGAGGCGCCAGTTTGGACGCAGATCTTCACCTCAGGGAGCACCTCGGCGTATCGGCAAGGAGCAGTATGTGCCACCCCGATCACCAAAGTAAAACTCATCAACTTTTTTTTTTCTATTTTAATTTGAGCTGTGGACTAAAGAGCAGCACAGGAGACAAACCATCAGGAGGAGGTATTCGGGGAACACGGATACCGAACTAGAGTATACGGTTTGAGTGTGGAGAAGGTGGGGAGGGTCCCAAAATTCATCTCTAAAAGTGATTTCACAAATGCTGGAGGATTTCAATCAATATAAATATATAGAGATTATAATTTTTGTATTTTTTTTTTTAATTTTGCAAAGGGCTCCCTGCCTGAAATCAACTTTGAGGTTGTGAATTAGTGTTTTGACAAGATGAAAAAGACATAACATGTCCCTCAGTGTATAAGGAAGAGGGCAAGAGAATATTATTTTTTTGGATAAAAAAAGCGTTTCTGTAAAATTAGAAGTTACTTTTTTAAACCTATTTAATGTTTGGCTTGTAGGGTGAGATGTATGCCATTAATGGCCTTGCATTGCAAAGCAGGTCCACAACTAAGATGCTTGGTCGGTGTGCTTGAATTGAGTGCGTGCAGCCATATACTGTTATGTCATGATTTAGTCACTGATGGTAAAAAAAAAACAAAAAAACAAAAAACAAAACAAAACCTGAATGCACTACCGTATTAGAACTTTGTAATTCCAGATTGAAATGTAGTTTTTTGACATGACTAATATTTCATTCAGCAAGCTTTTTAAACTCTGATTTTACTAGAGATCTGATTGCAGATCAGACCATGAGAACAGTAAGAATAGTTGATATCCTAGATACAAGAAGGGGGAAGGGAGGCATGTTTGGGATTTTTAATTTTCCCTTTACCTACCAATTGAGGGCAGCATTTTAATTTTTTTTATTGCTTAAATGTTATTTTCTCTAACCCCTTTATTATAGACTTGTGTGCATTTATCTGGTATTTTCCTGAGGCAGGCCCAATTAATGGAAGACTGCACCCTAGATGGTGGTAGTGTCATAGGTGAAGGGCCTGAGCTTTCAGTTCCACTCAAGGAATTCTGCTTTGCAGGTGGAACTTTTGAGGGCAGGTTCAAAGCCCCAAATGGGTCTGAAATTGAGGCTTTTGATTTCCTGTGAGACATTCAACAGTTGGGGGGCATGGCCAAGTTTCCATATAGTGACTTAAATTGGTTCTCTGGATTAGTGTTAAGCACTATTATAGTATATGTATTAGGGAAACTCTACAGCAGATAGTAGCTCCTGACTTTTTAATTGCTTGGAACTAACAGTTTAAAGTGGAACAAAGGCCATGAGGTTTTAATTTCAAAGAGATTACTTTGACTAAATTCACAACACTATTGGGTAGTAGGCAGTTGAATTTGAGCAAATTACCATAAATGACTAAAGGCAACAGGAAAAATTCAGTGCATTAATTTGCCAAAACAAGCATGCCCACATTCAGAGTTCTGTATAAAGTGTTAAGAAAAGTAGCTCACAGCAGTAAGAATTGTACTTTTTTTTTTCTTTTAGGGAATAGGAAGTGTACAAATTTAAAGCTGTAAGTTGTGAACACACTGGAAAATTCAGTTGATACATTGATTCTAATGGCATCACTAGCATATATTACTAAAATGTTTACGATATGTAAATGACAGTTAAAATTATGTTAACTGTGAAATCTTCATCTTTTGATTTCTTAGCCAGGTGAACCCTGGTGACTTCTTAGTCCCATCAACTGCTTTGAGAACTCTTGTATCTATTTTTATATATAAAGCCAGAGTTGTCATTTCTCTAACTTATTATTCAGCTTGGCAGTTGCTTTTGATTTGATTCATGAGTCCTATATTAATGCAGTTAACTGTTCGTTTTGTGCATGTTACGTACATTAAAACAATCATTACTCACTTGTAAACTACCCGTACTAGGTTCAGGGGTTTAATTACCAAAATCATGGATCAGATCTATTATTTAAGAATGCTTACAAACCTGTTTCAGTTTACGTGGATAATGCTACATTTGATGGTAATGATACAAGGAAGTTTAAGTATTTAAACAGGTTAAGAGCTCTGTGAAATGCATCAAATATCAAAAGCTGCTTTCTATAAATAATTTTATAAATTTAATTACTGCACACAGTGGAAAATAACATGTATTCTGTATAATAGTCACCAATATTAGGGTAATGTGCACTTTGATTGCGGATGAACGGTGTGTTGGAATTCTAATAGCAGCCATGAGCTGGTTGCAATTAAGAAGAAGATCTCTTTGGTAAGAGACTTTTGCAAATGTACAATCTCTGGCCTAGCTTGGCTGAACTGGCATGTTAATTTTGACATGTGGGCATCTGCTTTTAAATTGGTGCATAGAGCTTGTTGAGCTGGAAGATAGAATTTGAGTATTTCTGACAATTGTAAAATGTAGCTTTTTCCTTTCATTAGATGTATAAAAAAACCCTTACAGCTCAATCTTTTTACTTGTAAGGTGATTGGAAAAACTTGATGTGTGGAAGGAATGTTTTATGTCTTAAATGTGCATTTTCCAGTTACAGATTATGGTCTTGTATAGTGTATGCAAATAAGTCTGTAAACTTGTTGGCTTTTTTTCCAAGCATATTCTAATTCTATCAGATTAGGGAGCTCACCATAAGTAAACTATTTGATGCTGGTGTGCAAAGATTTAACATTAGGATTCCCCTCCTTCTGCCACTGCCATGCATACTGTTGTCTTTTTTGGGGGGTGTTTGGTGTTGGTGGGGAAATAGTAAAGTAAATATAAAGGCTTTGAAAACTAGTTTTGTGTGCAAGGTCTCCTGCAGTACTTGTATTGCATGGCAAACACATAACATAGGCTAGCTGCTACTTTTCATTCTCCAGATATAGTCACAAGCAAGTTCTTGTGTCTCTTGCCCACCAAGTTTTCCTGTTTGACAGACTATTGGAAACAAGGACAAAAAGACCATTTGGGAGCCAGATTTACTGCTTGTGCAACTCTATTGTCTTCAGCTGAGGTGCCTCACGACTGGCTCTTCTTCCACAAAGGTTCATTGAGCTACTGAAGATGATGGATTCTTAGTAACTCTTTCCTTGTCACCACACAGGGCACAGGCATTCTTTTACCTACTGACTGTAGTTAAAGCGCACAAAAAATACAGCTCAATTTTTAGTTTCATGAATTGTCACGTTTCCAAAATTAGTCTGATTAGCTACAAAGATGTATTGCTCAAATTAAACTTCCACTTGATTTGTGGAAAAGATTGGGCCCTTTTTGTGTGTGTGTTTAGGGCAGGGGAAGGAGGGACTGTGATTGTAAAACTGAAGTGCAAAAATTTAATTTTGAAAATTAAGTTGGTTTTATACATTCCTGCTGTCTTTTTTTAATAACCAAGTTAGCTTGGCACAGTCTGGTGGTGCAATTTTAGCAGTAGGTAAAATAAAATAACCCATCCTATTAACCAGAAGAAAACAAGGATGATATTGTGGCAGATCAATAGCAATTAAGTGACTTAATTGATGCTTTACTGTAGTTAAATAGCTATGGCCTTACTACTTTGTCAATATCCACTTATATCTTTAAAATGTCCATTGTTTTTTTACTGTAATCCCAGGTGAACGTCCGCTTGGGTAAAATCTGTGTACAGACAATATTTTAAACTTGTAAAATGAACCATTGTATTACAAACAGGATGCAACAGAAATGCACTTCTGAGGGAAAACTTGCTTCTGAGGAGTTTATTTTGTAAATCCTTGATTGCAACAGATATGCAAATAGAAATAGACATTTGGTTTCTGATTTTTGATATTTCCTTCTGAAATAATTTTGCCATTAATCTGAATGATTTATCATGCTCTTGTTTTGTGTATATATCGCATAGTCTGAGCTTCCTTTTTAGGATGGTACATTATTTTATTTGTGTGTTTTTTGGTTTTTTTTTTTTTTTAAGTTGGCTCTTGAGTGACCCCGGCATAGACACTTCAAGACATCATATGAGTCTGTTTTTTACTATACTGTTGGGAGGACTTGACAAGAGTTAAAGATTATTTCTGAAAAATCCATCTGCAAACTAACCTGTAACAACTTACAATTTTATATTTAAAAACTAGAGGTTTATTTTTATGGAACTTCAGTTATGGATACAATATCAAAAGATGCAACTTCACATGTAAACAGATTGTGCACCAATGGCTTTTGTTCTAATTTTTATAAAATACAAAATATTCAGGTAATCAGTTTAAGTGACTAATGGCATCTCACTCCTCCCAGACGATTGACATTCCCTTGGCATTTACTATCTCTTTTCAAAGTGGTAGGACTTCAGTAAAAGTGATAACAAAAGCAACTTATCTGGCTTCAATATTCTGTCCATTGTCAAAACTGTCCAAATTTCTGTAAAGTAGGTTCATGCTTTAAATGTTAAAATGATAATACATGTATTTGTATTTGTTTTTGACATTGCCAAGGTGCTATGGGAAATTGAATTAACAGTTAAAAAATAAAGCTGATTTAAAGAAACAACCCTGCTGTCTTTTGATTTCACAAGGAGATGCTGTTCTGATGTTAAATGGCTTCTAATACTACTTTCCATACTTGCCTGAGAATGTTGCATAATGTCTGCTATCCTTGCCATGTTGAGAGTGTTGTTGGATGTTACAGGTAGAAAGATGGATCTCTTTCTTAAGATGGAAAGGTTGAAGAAAAATAGGACAGGGACAGTAGTTCAGATTTATTCTGGAAAGGAAAAAGTGAGGACTTGATTCCAGGATGATGAGCCAACTGTGAATGGACGAGTTTTTCCTTTCCATATTTGAGCAGGAAGGCATTGATGGCAGGTTAAAAAAAAAAAAAAAAGTATGAGTAAGCTACTGTCTCTGCATTTCTAGCACAAAACAGGTCACTGTACAAGCTCTTGGTAGGACTTCCTTCATTCTAAAGCCTCTTTCAAAGAGGAACCCAAGATGATAAATGTTTAACCTATTGGGAAGGCCTCTTGGGTGTGGGATAATTTGTTTTGTTCTTGAATAAGACATGAGGGCAGTAGGCTGTTAGCCCACAGCAGAAGCCTATCTTGCTCCGAAGAGTGTCAAGGTGGATTCTGTCACCTTATGTTAACCTGCCTGTACACATGGTTAAGTGATGTGCCATTCGTAGTTCTGTTTTAGCAATCTTCATGGCCTCACCTTTCAATGGTACTCAAAATCTGTAACTTGATTGCACTGTTTATGTCGAACTGGGTATACAGGGCCATGGATGCAGTGGAAATTGACCTAAGACCCTACAGAATGGAAATTTTAAGTAGTGAACTAGAAACAAGCTGTCTGTGATTAAAGCAGGGGTTTCCATATTGTAACAGTTTGTCACAACCATTTTTTTTTAATGTGAACCAGTACAGTTTGACCTGCTGAACTAGTCTTATCATCTGTCCTCTGTGCTTGATAGGGAGGAGAGTGTGAGCATGCTGCTGTTACAAGTCTTCGTTTCTTCCTTGAATCCATTCTCTGTTGACTGACCTGTGCAGGAGTAAGCTGTTTAGATGACTCTTCTGTTTGATTTTTATCAATCACAAGAGCCCTAAGCAGCACTATTTTATAGCTACAGAGGCCCCAGTATTGATGCCATAGAAGGTGGTCGCAGACCAATGGCTAGTGAATGGATACTCCAGTGTAGTTAGCATCAATGGACACTTCCAGTACTATCATAAGAACGGGCCATACTGAGTCAGACCAAAGGTCCATCTAGCCCAGTATCCTGACTTTGAGCCGCGGCCAATACCAGGTGCTCCAGAGGGAATGAACAAAACAGGGAATCTTCAAGTGATCTATCCACTGTTGCCCATTCCCAGAGGGGCACACAGAGGCTAGCTAGGGACACCATCCCTGTCTGTCCTGCCTAATAGGTCCATCAATGGTTATCTTCCATTACTTTATTTAACTCTTTTGAACTTTGTTACAGTCTTGGCTATATCAGCTATGGTGCTATTGTCTGAATGGGCTGTGGGAACATATGAACACAACAGTGGGTCAGACCAATGGTCCATGTAGCTCACTATTGGCTCTTCTGTGGCCAGTGGCACATGATTCAAGGGTAGTGAACAGAGCAAGGCTATTCTGAGTGATTCATCCTCCGTTCAATCACATCTTCTGGCAATTGGAGTTTTAGGGAAGGAATGTAAAACCATGTGCAACTTGGTTAATGGGTTAAATGTGAAGTTTAACTGGTTAACCAATTAAGGGCGGGGGGGAGGGGTGCACTCCAGCCAACCTGGGCTAGAGTGGCTCCCTGCCTAGAGCAACCCCTGCCTCAGACAGGCTGGAGCATCCCTGCCTTCAGCTCCCCCCAGTCTGTTGTGGACAGGGGCTGCTCCAGACACCCTGAGTCCAGTAGTTTGCACATCTTCACATAAGAACAGCCATACTGCATCAGACAAACCATCCATCTAATTCAGTATTTTGTTGTCTGACAATGGCCAAAACCTGGTGCCCGAGAGGGCATGAACAGAACAGGAGGTAATACAGTGATACAGGGGTAATAGCCCCTTCCTAGCTTCTAGCAAGCAGGACAGTGACACTTCAATGCATGGTTTTGCATCCCTGCCCATCCTGGCTAATAGCCACAGATGGACTTAGCTACAGTTAACTTATCTGGTTCTTTTTCTGAGCCCTGTTACCATTGACCTTCACAACATTCTGAGGCAAAGGATTTGAAAGGTTTGACTCTGCATTGTGTAAAGTATGTCTGACATACTTCCTTCTGTGTTTTTTTTAAACTTGCTTCCTATTAATGTCATTTGACCCCTTAGTCCTGGTGTTATGAGGTATAAATAAGGAAGAGTTACTTTCACTACCCTAGTTATGATTTTAGAGATCTCTATCATACCAGCTCTTTCCTAAGCTGAAAAGTCCCAGTTTTACTAATCTCATATGGAAGCTCCATTCCCCTAGCATTTTTGTTGCTCTTACCTCAGTCTATTCTAATTCCAATATTTCCACATCAATATGTTGGAATACCAGGGATTGAATACTGCATATGGGTCTGGTCGTCCTTTTTTTTTTTTAAGATGAGATGACTAGATAGGCATGTGTCACAGGGCTAGTACGCACAGCACCCTCGGAGGTGGGGCATGGAACCTATCAATATGTGCTCCACTCCGTGAATGGTACCAACCACAGGTATCCCCATGCAAGAGTCCGACATAGCAGCCAAAGTCAGTAGTTAGTCTCGGTTCACCAGGCAATAGGGCCCTCTCACCTGAGTCAATAACAAGCCCATATGTGCAGGACAATAAGGCCCAGCAGCCAGAGTCTATAACAGCCCTGCATTCACAGGGCAATCAGGCCTACAGGCCCAAAGTCAGTAGTCCCAGAGGTAACATTCCCTTTGGGTACAAGGAGAGTGGGGTAAGGGGACCCAGGCCCTCCCTCTCCACTGGGACCCAGCCCAAGGCCCTATCAGTGGTTGGTGTGTCCCCCCTTCAGGTGAGTGGGGAATCTGCCTGCAACACACTAAGCTCTTGAGACTCCAGCTCCCCACCCTGGATTACTTCCTACCCAGTTCACAACTGTTGGTGTCTCCTCCACTTGTGTCCTCCAGGCTGGGTGCTTCCCTGACAGGTCTCTGATGGCTGGCCTCCACTGTGGGGTCTGTCTGTCTGCATCTTTCCCTCTTCCCAAGCTCTGGCAGCAGCTCTTTTCTCTTTAGTGGTCAGTCCTGACTGAGCTGCTCCACTGGCTTTTATACTGGTCCTCCAGTTGGAGCATGCCTGACAGGGCTGTGGGGAAGGGGTGCTCTCAGACTAGCAGTTCTGCTTAACCCTTACTGGCTAGGTGTGGAATTGATACACCCTGTCACTACATGCAGTATTCATTATGTTGGCATACCAGGATGTCTATATTTGTTTTGTCTATCCCTTAATGATTCCCAACATTGTTAGCTTTCCACACTGCTGTATATTGAGTGGATGTTTTCAGAGAACTATTCATAATAACTACTCCAAGCTCTCTCTCTAATGGCAACCACTAATTTATTATTTGTTTCAATGTGCATTAATTTGTATTTCTCAATGCTGAATTAAAACTGCCATTTTGTTACCCATTAACTCCATTTTATGAAATCCTCTGTAACTCTTCAGTGTGCTTTGGACTTAACTATTGAGTAGTTTTGTATCTTCAGATTTTGCCACTTGACTGTTAAGTACCTTTTCCCAGGTAACTTATGAATACGTTGAGAAGTACTGGTCCCAGTACGATCATGGGGGGCCATGACTATTTGTTTACTTCTGTCCTGAAAACTTTCCTACCCTTCATACCCTTTTAACTACCTATTAATCTGAGAGGACCATCCCTTTTAGCCCATGACACATCATTTTGCTTAAGAGCTTTTGGTGAGGGACTTTGTAAAAACTTTCTGAACATCTAAGCACACTATTTTTACTTGAGCCCCATTGTTCATGCTTGTTGAGGAATTCTAGTAGGTGAGTGAGGCATGATTTCCCTTTTCAAAAACTGTTGACTCCCTTCCCCCAACAAATCATGTTAATTTGTGTCTCATTAATTCTCTTCTCTTATAATTCTGTTTATTTCCTAACTACAAATATAAACCTACTGAGCTGTAACTGCTGGGACTACTGCTGGAGCTTATTTTAAAAAAGTATCATGTTCTGTGCTCTGGTTATCCTGTATATAAATTCAACTAATTGATAGCTTACATACCATAGCTAGTTCTAAAGGAATTCAAATGTGAAATTGTACAATTTTGAATACTCTGGCCCTGATTCTGCTGGAGTATTGTCCATTTCTGAGTGTCGTTTCAGAAATGATGTTAGACAAATGGGAGAGAGCGCAGAGAAGAGAATGAACAACAATTTAGGAATTAAAACTTATGTGGGAAGATGGGGGAAAATATTGTTAGGGTAAGAGAGGAATGAGTTGGACATACGTTCTTGAAAGTTTATTACAGCAAAGGAGTAAAATTGTTAACTTTGGAGGATAAGACAAGAAGTAATGGTTACAGCAAAGGAGGTTTAAGGTTGGACACTAGGGGAAAACTTCCTAGGGGGGTGGATAAGCACTGGTATGAATTGTGTGGGAAAGTTGTGGAACCTCCAGCAGTAGGGATTAAGAGCAGGTTAGACAAACATGAATGGTCTAGAGGGAACTCTATCTTGCCTTGAGTCAAAGGGACTGGATTAAATGACCTCTCCAAGTCATGTCACTCCATTTTTGCTATTTCAAAATATACTCTAGTACTAACTTCAATTTGGTGCGGTTGATTCAATTTGTCACCTGAAACAAATGGCTGTAGGTAAACCTTGTAAAGTGAGCATGGGGCTGGCTTTGCATGAGAAATTCTAATGCCACAGTTGTGTAGAATAAATTTTGAGGTAATGCTCTTTGGGAATCTTGCTTACATTATCTGGGGCTATGTTTACTGATGGGGAATAACTGTTCTTCTGAAATAACATGGTCTGTCTACACTATAAGGCAGTGTTTCCCAATTGGTGCTCCGGGGAACCCTGCTGTTCCGTGAAGCAAAACGAGGGGTTCTGCAAGGAGCCGGCATTCCCCCACTCCCTCTGAAAGAGAGAGAGAGACAGCTAGCCAGCAGGGGCATGGCTGGCGAGTTGTATGGGCTCGTGGTGCCCATGCTCTACCAATATTTGGAGCTGGAGCGGGCCCCAGCCCTCCTGCGCATCGTGCGCAACCTTCACTGAGCTCCCCCTTGCCGGCTGCTGCTGCCCTGCGCGGC
>CM057845.1:255909177-255961372 GCA_030068395.1 Apalone spinifera | reverse complement strand
GTGCAGGCGTGTCAATTACTGGTGCTAGCCATCAGGGCGGCAGGAGGCCCCGGTAAGCCATCAGGGCGGTAGGAGGCCCCGGTTATCAGCTAGCCCATTTACTGTCTGGTTTCTGTTTATGGTAGAGTCAGGGACAGGCAGCACACCTGCGTTCCCAGGGCATCAAAGGCTGACTGCCTTTCTCTTGCTCTCTGGGGGGGGGGAGGAACAAGATGGGGTTCATGTCTGGCTACACCCTTTAATTGGTTAACTGGTTCAACATAATGTTTAACTGGTTAACCAGTTAAACCAGATTTTACATCCATAGTCTCAGCTATCTGTCTGCATCCTGTAGCATTGTTTACTCCAGGCAACATCAGGAGAATACATTTGGCTTGTTCTTATTTTTGCCATGTTAGCCACTGGGCACTTTATTGTTCATTTTTACTTGAACTGTCTGTTTAAAACACAAAACAAAACTGCTCATTGTTCAGTGCTGGCACAAGTCAAGGGGATTTTTGACTTGCTGGACATTTTTTCTATTTTTTTCCCCTGCTAATTCAGGCTCAGATGCACTGGCATCAGGATTAGCAAATATTTGTCTTTATTTTGAACGTTTGTGGGGATGGGTGGGAGAGTTGGACTAAAACGCAGCCTTGCATTGTGGAAACAAAGCTTATGAGTTACTGTGTCAGTGATCAGTGTGGTGTCTTTCAGAAGAATTCCCCAGCAATCAAGCAACCTGCTTTCCCCAGTCTGTGTCCTGAGGGAAGAAAAAACAACTGAAAGAGTTGTATCCCTGTCTGATAAAACTAGGCCCTCTGTAATCTCACTGATTAGAACAGCCGGATGGCTAGCTGCCTTGAAAAACATGTGTTTTAATGCAGGAATAATGCATTCTATTTAGGATGGCCATATCTGTGAGGGTTGGATGACTTAGTAGGTAAGTGCATCTCTTGGCTAAGGGTCCAAAGTGCAGTGGTGGGACATGGTTCATTTCCCAATCTCTGTTCCTAATGAGGATGCTCAGCTTTCTGCCCTAACTGGGGATGTGAATGGTTAACAGGAGGGGGGCTGAAGCATCTCCCCAGCCACCATGGGCAGAGTGTGCACCAGACCTGAAGGAGCAGCTGCTGTTGGTGGTGGGGGAGCTACTCTAGCCTGCTCACCTTTAATCAGTTAATGGGTTAAACATTACGGTAACTAACTAAACAGGATTTTACATTCATAGCCCTAACCGTTTTCAAAAGCTTTCATCTGTCTTGCTATTAGAAAGAAACTTGGAGAGCAAAGGGAAGATTTGTCACTCAAGTTCCCAAATTGTGTAACTTTTCAATGTGAACAGTCGTGATAATTACTGCAAGAATGTGCTGTGACTGACTGTGTGTGGAGATCAATTGTGTTAGTGTGAATAGGAAAGGAGGCAACCCTAGAATAAGTTCTCTGTTAAGATGGAGTGCATACAATGGAAACACCTGAGAAGTGATGTGTTTAGAGCAGAGGTTCTCAGACTGGGGTCCACGAGCTCCATTGAGGTGGTCCATGGCTAGTTCCCTCTGAGGGGCGCACCTGGGCAGCTGTACCTGTGATAATGAAGGGCTGCCCACCTAGTTAGTGATTCATAGGTGTGGCTTCACTAATTAGGTGCCTGGACCCTCACATATAAGGTGAGGTGGTAACCTTGGGCAGGGGGAATAAGGGATAGGTGGGGAGCAGTGGGCTGAAAAAAGGGGGGACCAAGGATTTGGGACATGCAGGGCTGTGGCCACCAGAGAAAGAGGCCACTTTCCCCAGCTCCATGGTTGTAGCTGCCAGGGAGAGATGGCTGTCCTTCCCAGCCTCAGCTCTGTGACTGATGTGGTAAGGGATAGACCACTATGATATTAAAGTGAGTTATGTGCTTCAAGTTGTAGAACAAAAAAGTATTAACAATTAAGGTTTTTTTAAATATAGCACTTGTATCCAAAGCGCTTTACAGTAGTTTGCTAACAGTACATACAATATTTTGAAAGATCATTAAGTGGTCTGCTGAGACCTTCAACAATTTTCAAGTAGTCCAGGATTTAGAGCATGCACCCAGGTTAAATTGTGGCATAGCATCCTGCTGATATTAAAGACTCTGGGCTCCGGGGATGTGGTCTGGTGGATAAAGCACTGTTTTGGGAGTTAGCAAATTTGGATCCAGTTCCTGGCTGTGCTACTGATGTCAGTGGGTGGAACCATAGGCAAATAACTCCTTTTTTGGTGCTTTAGTTTTGTCATCTGTAAAAGGGGGATGATGATGCATACCCTGCTTTGAGGCCTTGTGATGAACAGTACAATCTCCACCTGAGATTTGAAGCATTGGATGTTAGGTAAAACTTGCTATTGGGGTTGTTAATCACTGGAATAAATTGCCTACGGAGGTTGTGGAGTCTCCAGCTTTGGAGATATTTAACATCAGGTTAGACAGACACCTGTCAGGAATGGTCTAAATCAGGGGTGGGCAAAATCAGAGCCAGACGCCAGATCTGGCCCACCAAATATTTATCTTCAGCCCACTCAGTTGATTGGCAGAGTTTGTATACTTCAACTAGCAGCCAGTATTGAGCTGCCCCTTCCTCCACCTTGCTTTGTCCTGCAGCCGAGCTGCTCCCAAGATACTCATGCTAGCTGTGTAGAGTGTACGGGAGAGGGCCCCCTGCTCCTGTATCACGTCTGCAGAGCAGGGATCAGGGAGAGGGAGCGACACAGCAGAGTGATTTCAACCTGAAGCCTGGATGGTAAGTGGTTCAGAGGAGTGTCCGTCTTAAGAAACAGTGCATTGTTTCTAAGATTTCAGTGCTCCTGTGCACGCACACGCGCACGCTCTCTCTCACACATACTTGCCCATATACCCCATCTGCAGAGCAGGAGAGGGTGGAGACAACAAAGCAAGAAAGCTTTTCTGGTCTTAAAAAAGACAGCGCTTAGCTTCTCTCGGAAACTTACCCAGCGCCAGCCAGCACACACACAGTGTCACTATCACAGCCTGTCTGTGCCTCACTCTCTTATGCCTCTCACGCACACAGCACCTGCCCCACACTCTCGCAATCTCTGTGCCACACATACTCACTCTGCCTTACAATCTCTCACACACACCCCCACCCACCCACCCACCCCTTTCACCCAAGGCTCCACCCTTTGCAGGGGGCCTGGAGCCAGTTTGTGGTGATGTACCAACATTAATAGTGGCTCCCCTGCAAAAATGATTGCCCACCCATGGTCTGGATAATACTTAAGAACATAAAAACGGCCATACTGGGTCAGACCAAAAATCCATCCAGCCCAGTACCCTGTCGGCCGACAGTGGTCAATACCAGGTGTCCCAGAGGGAGTGAATCAAACAGGTAATGATCAAGCAATCTCTCTCCTGTCATCTATCTCCACTCTGACATACAGAGGCTAGGGACACTGTTCCTTACCCATACTGGCTAATAGCCATTAATGGACTTAACCTCCATGAATTTATCTAGTTCTCTTTTAAACCCTCTTATAGTCCTAGCCTTCACAACTTCCTTAGGCAAGGAGTTCCATAGATTGACTATGCTCTGTGTGAAGAAGAACTTAGTTTTATTTGTTTTAAACCTGCTGCCCATTAGTTTCATTTGGTGGCCCCTTGTTCTTATATTATGGGGACAAATAAATAGCTTTTCCTTATTCACTTTCTCCACACCACTCATGATATTACATACCTCTATCATATCCCCTCTTAGTCTCTTCTTTTCCAAGTTGAAAAGTCCCAGTCTCTTTAATCTCTCCTCATACGGGACCCATTTCAAACCCCTAATCATTTTAGTTGTCCTTCTCTGAATCTTTTCTAATGCCAGTATATCTTTTTTGAGATGAGGAGACCACATCTGTAGGCAGTATTCAAGATGTGGGCGTACCATGGGTTTATATAAGGGCAATAAGATATTCTCTATCTTATTCTCTATCCCTTTTTAAATTATTTCTAACATCCTGTGTGCTTTTTTGACTGCCGCTGTGTGGACGTCTTCAGAGAACTGTCCACAATGACTCCAAGATCTCTTTCCTGATTAGCTGTAGCTAAATTAGCCCCCATCATATTATACATATAGTTGTGGTTATTTTTTTCCAATGTGCATTAATTTGCATTTATCAGCATTAAATTTCATTAGCCATTTTGTTGACCAATCACTTAGTTTTGTGAGATCTTTTTGAAGTTCCTCGCAGTCTGCTTTGGTCTTAACTACCTTGAGCAGTTTGGTATTGTCTGCAAACTTTACCACCTCACTGTTTACCCCTTTCTTCAGATCATTTATGAATAAGTTGTATAGGATTGGTCGTAGGACTGACCCTTAGGGAATATCACTAGTTACCCCTCTCCATTCTGAAAATTTACCATTTATTCCTACCCTTTGTTTCCTGTCTTTTAACCAGGTCTCAATCCATGAAAGGATCTTCCTTCTTATCCTATGACAACTTAATTTACAGAAGAGTCTTTGGTGAGGGACCTTGTCAAAGGCTTTCTGGAAATCTAAGTATGCTATATCTACTGGATCCCCCTTGTCCATATGTTTGTTGACCCCTTCAAAGAACTCTAATAGTTTAGTAAGACATGATTTCCCTTCACAAAAACCATGTTGACTTTTGCGCAACAAATTATGTTCTTCTATGTGTCTGACAATTTTATTCTTTACTATTGTTTCAACTGATTTGCCCGGTACTGAAGTTATGGGGGTACAGACTAACTCAAGGAAAGGTTCTAGAGGCCCCATCTATGCTGTTAATGCAGCCAGCCCTTCACTTCCCAGAGTGCCAAATTAACTGCACTTTGAAATAGTTTCCTAATCAGGGGCCATTTGGGTAAGTAACAGGGTGTTTTTTTTAAAACGGACTTTAACTTGCCCACTGAGAACAGAAGAAAATGCATCTGGGCCAATAGGGACATCCTACTAAGATTGTCTTCTTTGCCAAGTCATTGTGTCCTTATTAGCACACTTCATTGTAATTCCCACTAGAAGCTTTGTATTCCTTTCTCACTACTCTGGAAATGGGAAGCACTTTGATAAACTATCCTGACCAGCCAATAAAAATCTTAGGGGCATTGGAGGAGGAGGGGATGGCATGACAGTTCTGCTTACATTTGAGGAAAGTTACACAGAACAATTGTAGTAGTCACTTACACTGTCTGACCGGAAAATAAAACCTGTGATTAGCACAGTCTTGTGTTGAATAGCAATACTGAAATTCCTGTTGGCAGTGTGCTCTGTCACTGTTGGGAGAAAAGCATGTGAGTGCTAAGGGTTGGGAAATCTTGATGTCTTCCAGCACATCTTTATATGACATGCAATGGTGAGCAGAGCTGGATGATAGAATGAAACAGAAGGTTATTACTTCAGGGGGAGTGAAAAACAGATATCTAAGTGAAATCATGGGATCTCCTATTTACTCCATGTATTTACAGTAGAGCCCTTATTTTCTGAATGGACTGGGGCTTGATGAGTTCATAAAATTGGACATCTCAAAATCAGAGTAAGTACGTTGTGTATGTTGCAGTATGGTGTACTGCATCACTTTCTTTTTACCTTTCAAACCACTGCAGAGTGATTTCCAATTCAGTGAAGGCCTTGGGCCACATCTTCACTAAAAAGAAGATTGATGCTGCAGCAGTTGAGCTTCCAGAGTTCAATTCAGCGAGTCTAGTTAAGAATTGCTAAATTGAACTCAGACGGCTCCCCCACTGGTGGCCAGTACTCCTGCTTCTGCAATGAGTAAGGGAAGCTGCCGCTTGCCCTCCCCTGTCTGGGGGAGCAGCAGTGCACGGAGAGGCTTTTCCTGCAGATTCTGGCCCAATGGGAGCAGCACGAAAGCAAGTAAATGGCCCCCGTAATCCCTTATGCCCAGACCCTGCACTCCTAGCCCCCTCACTCATCCTCAGCGTACTCCTTCACCCTCCGTTGGTCTTGCCCCCTCCTCCCGGCCAGACACCGTACTTCCCACCCATACTTTGCATCCTCACTCCTTCTTGCATCCCACCTCCTATCCAGATCTTGCACCTCATCTTTATTCCACTCAGTGGCAGCCCTGTTCTGCACACTTAACCCCTTATTTTTGGCCCCAGAGCCTAGGGAGGCCCACAAAATCCTCTAACCCTGGAACCTCAGAAGAGTAAATCTGGCCTGAGGCCTTGAACTTCAGTCCTCCAGAATGGGGCTGGAGCATCAGGGGAGTGATGTGTTTCAGTGGGTGGTCACATGAGTGAGGATTGGGGGTTTTTAGAGGGTGTTTTTTTTTTTTTTTTGCTTCTCATTTGTGTGGTCCCAACTGTGTTTTGTGTGTGTGTGTGTGTGTGGGGGGGGGGGGGATCCAGTGGCTCCCAAACCCAAAAGGGGGGGGACCACCCCTAACATAAATAAAGACAGTGTTGAAACCTTTTGTATGGGGTCTCGGCTTGTGGGGGTGGAGGCAACTTACTTATTTTCTCATGGCTCCCACCACCATAGCTCAGGCACCGCATACGGCTGCTTTTTAAAATCTAGCAATTTGTTTTGCATTAATCACTTGAGCTGACTACGATTAATTAAGAACCCTAATTTTTATGCCATTCTAAAAGTTGATCGCTTACTCTCACTTGCAGTGCAGGCTGTGTTCACTTTTGGTCACCCTACCTCCAAAAAGATGTAGCAGACAGAGAGATTTTCAGTCCAGGCAGTGAAAATGATTAGAGGTTAGGGTTGCCAGGTGTCCGGTTTTGAACTGGACAGTCCGATATTTCAGCTCTCTGTCCAGGAAACAAATTGAGAAAATACCGGACATATAAATGTCCAGTATTTTCTAATTAAGTTTTTCATGCATAAAATGAGAGGGGTGAGTAAGAATCTTTTATTGGACCAACTTCTGTCAGTGAAAGAGGAACTTCTGAGCCACACACCTTTTCTGGAGGTAGAGGCAGATATATGTATTACCTCATGCACCTTGTCTATAATATATGACTGACACAGCTGCAACTACACAGCATACATACAGGAAATGGTTAGTTTTTGATCAAGGTGAATGAAGACAAAGCAAGTGAGTCACTTGCAAATGATCCTATTGCTTGCTGGCTGCAGCCACACCTAGAAACCTTGAACTAAACAGAGGATCAGTGTTTGTTTGCATTTGATACACTTGGCTTGTTAAATCCTGTGTAAGTTTGCAGTACATCATAATGTTGTGTGGTTCCTTTGCAAAGTAAGCTGACAATTGAACTACTGTTAAACATCTCAACAGACTTGTGATTGTCATGTTTGACCAGAGAGAAGTCAGTGGTAAAACATGAACAAGAGGTAGCTTGCTGGTACAAATACAAAACCTTAGAGTTAATGCTGTTTTAAAGTGCTTATAATGGGATATTGTGGGAAATGGACCACAGGAGAAACATAATATGAGGCTTGGTATCAAAAGATCTTTCTCTTGTTAGGTCCCTGTGAATTTGTGTGAGGTTGTAGTGTGTGATTTGTATGAGTAATTTGACAAAATAAGAAGGTACAGCTAATGAGTTCTAGTTCTGTGCTCTCATTTAAAGTCCAATTTGAAACTTCATGATTCCTGCCAGATGTGCTGAGTGGCTCCCATTAAAAAGGGCGCTAAGGCCCTGTCTAGTCACCTTGGATGTTACTCTGTCCTTGTTCAAGGTCCCCGCTTCCCTGTGCCCCTCTATACTGCTGTGCAGTATGATTTTGTTCTGTCTGCTGCACTCTGTGCTTTGTTCATGGAGTGTAAAGTGTGCTCTTCTGTGAAGGAATGAGTACTAGAGATTTCTCTTGTATGCACATTTACCTGCAGTAATTCTTGTGCAATGTAATCCTGCTCAGTCTGTTGATACCATAGTCTAATAATGATGGTGCTTATAGCTCCTGAAAATAGAGTGGGCAGCCTGGACCGAGAAGGGAACTTCTTGTATTACACCAGGCCTGAGCTGCCAATTATAAATAAAGGTTGGTGTTCTCGCAGATCTTTTGGAGTTTATTTCTGCCTGCTCCCTCTGGTCTATGTTGAGCTTGTAGTAATGGCAGCACTTTTTTCACATCTTAAAAATGAACACAACAAAAAAATCAAAGGGGGGGCCCGGATAATTGGTTTGCTTTCTGTGTTTTCTTTCTAACAGTGGACTTCTGTTGTGGAGGACATATGACTCCAGAACCTGGTGCAGTGACACTCTCTTCTACCAGGAACAACAGTTTATTTCTATACTGCAACCTGTTAGGGGAAGCGTTATGGAAGGCTTTATGCTGAAAGATAGACTTGTGTATGAGAGGGATTGACACACTGTACAGTTCTTGCATACAGATTCCTCTACTGATGGAGTAAGAGCAAAATAGCAGAGAGATAAAAGGAGAGAGTTGGAGACTTGTATTGGGGAGGGAACATGTAGCCTTAGAACAGGCTGGATGAATGTTCCAGGGATGGAAGAATGGAAAGAGGTAATAAAGCAAAGGAGGGATTGTCTCTGAGCTAAAGCACAAGAGTTACAAGAACAGGGTTCCTGGTTCTGCCACTGATTTGCAGAATGCAGCCTTGGGCAAGTAATTTTCCCTATCACTCAGCTTCTCCATTCTGTAAAAGGTGGCTAATGCTGACAGGCATGTTTGAATTTGTAAAGTGCTTTGGAATGCTTGCTTGCAAACAGTATATATAGAAGACCAAAGTACTATGAGGATAGAATGGGGAGGGGAAGCTAGGAGGCATTTTTTTCTGAAAAGGAGAAAAAAAAACCTCTCTCTCCCTGGACTAGACCTTAGCATCAGTGCAGCAGCCTGTCCATCCAAGCTGCTCTACCAGGAGTTGGGGCCTGAATGACTATCTTAGTATCTGTAGCACTGTTCTTCCTGAATTGCACATGGAATTGCTTAAGCCACTTCCAGTCAACTGACAGCCTTGTTGAGCCCATGGACAAGGCCGCAGGGGCGTGGGGGCAGATTCTGTGCCCCAGATTTTTTTGAATCGCCAGACTTCGGGGCTGTTGCCCCCTTCCTTTCTCTACTCTTTGAGTGGGCCTACCCACCTTTGAATAAAATGTGACCGCTGTTCTCTGGGTAAGTCCCCAAGAGATCAAGCCTCATACGAATGAATTGGTAGCGTTTGAACCAGTGGCATAGGAGATTCCAGGTTTAAGGTGGGTCTCTGTTCCCTCAATACGTCTCGCCCAAAGCAATCCTAGGTAGCATTGCTCCTTTTGACTCACTAAGCTTGAATATACTTGCTCAGTACTAAATACTTTTGAAGAAGCAGGATTGAAAGGGGCTCCTGGTATGTTGAATCATGAATGAGAGAGGCTGTGTTAGATTCCCTGTGGATACAATTCTCCACCACAATGCAGGATGCAGATTCACAATAGTTTTACCTTATCTGTGCATGGATAAATCTATGAAAAGAAAAACGGCAGGGCTGCTGGCTAGTTGTTCAAAGTCTCTTTTATGAGCTTAAAGGAAACCTGTGCCCCTGTAGGTACTAGCGCAGCCCCAGGGGCTTTCCTGGTTCCATATGTAGAGAAGACGAAGCCAGTCACACAGAAATTATTGCACACTTTTGCATGCCAGTCTAGATTAAATCTGCAGGCCGTGTTTTCTGTGCATGTGTTTGAATGGTCAGATCTTTGGCTCAGTTTTCAGTATCTTCATGTTCCAGGGCTGTTAGCTGGGCATTTTCTCCTGTACTCAACTGTAAGAAGTAAAAAATAAAGCACCAATAAGAAAAATTCTTCTGTAAGAAGTAGGGTTGCCAGGTGTCTGGTATTCACTTGGGCAGTCCGGTATTTTCGCCTCCTGTCCGGTAAAAAAAAAAAATTCAGAGACTACCGGACACCTGAGATGTTGGGTATTTTCTGAATTTTTATCCAGCCAGGAGGTGAAAATGCCGGGCACCTGGCAACCCTACAAACACTCAGTGCCCGGCCTCTCTTCTCGCCCCCCAACCCCCCCTCCCGCAAGCTCCCCGACTTACCTGGTTCCCCAAGGTTGCTGGCACAAAATGGCTGCTGGCCAAAAGGCCTAGGGGAAGCAGTGCTTCCCCTGGGTCTTAGTGCTCAACCGCTCCCCTGTTCCTATCCTCCCTGCACTCACTCTTAAAGGGAACATGCTGTTTTAATGCTGTTTTATTTTATTTTATTTTTTTTGGCTTAAGTCCTTGGATTCTTCCCATCTCCCCCATTTTTTCCTCCTTCAACAGAATTTTTTCCCCGTGGTTTTTTTTGGGAGGGGGGGTCGGGGGAGGGGGTGTTGGTTGAAACAAAAATACCCATCTGGCAACCCTAGTAAGAAGGTGCATAAAACCACTGTGTCTTGACTGAACTCTGGACTAGTGTTTCCCAGTCCCCTGCTTAAACCTCTTCCTTATTGTGATTACATACATCTGTCATGTTTGTATACAGAGAAACCATCAGCTGAAACTGGATCCCAAATTAAGGTACTTCACAAACTTTTGGAAAATCTAAAACTAATGAGAATGTTTTGATGGATTTCTTAATTGCAATGGAAAATGGTTTCAAAAGAAATACATCTGTACAGTATCTGAACTCAGCATGATAGCATTAAGAATCTAAAAATGAAGTAAATAAAAATGGAAAAAGATAAGTTGGCTTCTTCGAGTGATTGCTCGTGTCCATTCCCTCTAGGTGTGCGCGTGCTGCGTGCATGCATCGTCGGAAGCTTTTCCCTTAGCATTACCTATTGGGCTAGCTGGGGAGCCCCTTGGAGTGGCGCTGGTATATCAGCAAATATATACCCCTATTGGCCCTCCACCCCTTCAGTTCCTTCTTACCGCTCGCGATGGTCATTGGAATGTGCCTTTGCTCTTGCTCTGCAGGTGCCTCTTAGCAGTTCTTCTTGTTTTAGTAGTTAAAAGTTCTCAAAATATTTTCCTCCCAGTTTTTTATCCCAAGCCCCATGCTTTGGGTAAGGAGCAGGCGTTACACTAGATCTTAGGAGAGCTTTAGCCTTTTATTTGGAAAGAACAAAGCCATTCCGTAAATCCCCATAACTCTTTGTAGCAATTTCAGAGATTCTGCAGGGGCAACTGGTCTCTGCACAGAGGATCTCTTTGTGGATTGTGTCTTGTATCAAGGAGTGTTATGGGCTGGCTGGGGTGCCAGCTTCTTCCATCACAGCCCACTCCTCCAGTGCTCAGGCCTCCTCTCAGCATTTGTGGTCCAGGTCCTGATTCTGGACATCTGCACGGCTGCCCCATGGTCTTCTGTCCATACTTAAGATAATCATTATGCACTGGGTCATCAGGTAAGGGAGGACACAGCCCTGGGGAGGGCTGTCCTCCGATTAGTTGAATGTTAAAATTCTGACCCTGTTACCTGCACAAATTTCTCTATCTCTTCCTTTATCTGCAGGGACACACCCCCATACCCAATTCCTAGGGCTCAAGGTGCAACTCTGTTAATTTACACACCCACCCTTACCCAATTCCTAGGGCTCAGGGTGCATCTTGCTGCAGGTTGACAGGATCTTTAGCCACTGAAAGAGCCTTGCACAGTAATATCCGTATCCTCTATTTATTGACAATTCCCAAACAAGCAGAATACACATGCTAAGCACAGTGTTATGCTCACCAGTCCTGGCACAGGCAGACTTCCCCTGATGGCCAGGCAATATCAGTCTCTCTGGTCTTAGGCTGTATCTCAGAGGTGAGTTCTTCTTCCAGGTCTTCCCTCTTCTTCTTGGTGTTCCTGGTCTTCCAGCCTTTTGCTTCTTTCCTTCTGCTTCTGTTAATTCTGATCTGCTTCCTGGTCTCCTTCTTGGATCCCAGTTTATATAATGAAACCTGAGTCCTGCTTAGCTATACCGTAACCAATTATTTTAGTATAATTTTACTAACCAAATATAACAAAATTACCTAACCAGTTATACCCCACCACCGTAATTGATTTACACCTAGCAAAATTAATTATACAACAGACAGAAACAGTTACAAACCAGACAGAGAGCATACAGATAAACAATAGAAAAGTAAGGATACTTAACCATAGAGTGCGGATTCCACAACATTCTCTATTGATAAGCAGTTTCTTGCCTGACAGAATGGCGTTACTTATGTTTTCTTTACCCATCTTGAGATCTGTTTCTTTATCTAGTGACAGTGGGAGAGCTATCAGGACAAAATCCTTCTCTCAGCTCCGAGTGACATTTTAATACAAAATAGATGCGACTCTAGACCTTACACCTAATGGCTGCTGCTCTTGAGTCTGGCTGCAGGAGGTGGCTTTGGCTGCCAATATGGCTTCAAGCCTTCCATCATATTGTTACAACCCTGCCTCCTTAGGTTTCTGCTTTGGAGTCACCTACATGGAATGGACATGCGCAATCACTCAAAGAAGAAAAACGGTTATTTACCTTTGTAACTGTTGTTCTTCGAGACGTATTGCTCATGTCCATTCCAAATCCCGCCCGCCTTCCCTTCTTTGGAGTAGTCCGGTAAGAAGGAACTGAGGGGATGGAGGGCCAGCAGGGGTATGTATTATATATATAATCAGTGCCACTCCAGGGGGCTCCCCTGTTGGCCCAATGGGTACTGCTAAGGGAAAAACTTCCGACGACATGTGCACACAGCGCACACACCTACATGGAATGGACATGAGCAACACATCTCGAAGAACAACAATTACACAGGTAAGTAATGTTTTTTTCACTGACTTATTGTCCAAGTTCAGTGGTATATAGCACAAAAATAGCTATATTGTGTCAGATCTAAGGTTCATCTAGCCCCATATCTTGTCTTCTGACAGTAGCCAATGCCAGATACTCCAGAGGAAATGAACAGAACAGGCAATCAAGTGATCCATTCCCAGCTTCTGGCAAACAAGCTGGGGACACCATCTCTGCCCATTCTGGCTGAATAGCCTTTGTTGGACCTGTCCTCCATGAACATATCTTGTTTTTTTTTTAACCCTGTTACATTCTTGGCCTTCTCAACATCCTCTGACAAGAGTTCTACAAGTTGACTCTGTGTGAAGAAATGCTTCCTTTTGTTGTTTAACATGTTGCCTATAAATTTAATTTGGTTATCCTCTAGTTTTTGTATTATATGAGTGAGTAAATAACACTTTATTTTCTTTTATCCACATCAGTCATGATTTTATAGACCTCTATCATAGATAGATAGATCTATCATAGATAGATAGATCTATCATAGATAGATGTCTCTTTTCCAAAGCTGAAAAGTATCCATCTTCTTAATCTCGCCCCATTCAGAAGCTGTTCAATACCCCTCATCATTTTTATTGCCCTTTTATGAACACTTTCCATTTCTGATATTTATTTTTTGATGTGGGGCAACACATCTGCATGCCATATTTAAGGTTTGGCCTATCGTGGATTTTTATAGAGGAAATATGATATTTTCTGTCTTATCTTATCCTTTTCTGTTAGCTTTTTTGATTGCTGCTGCACATTTGAGTATATCGTCTCAGAAAACTATTCAGTCTTTTTTCTGAGTGGTAAAAGCTAATTTAGATCCCATCATTTTATATGTATAGTTTGGATTGTTTTCCAGCGTGCATTTGCATTAACAAAATTGAATTTTCATCTGCTATTTTGTTGCTCAGTCACCAGTTTTGTAATTTCCCTTTATAGCTCTTCGCCGTCTGCCTTGGCCTTAACTAGTTTTGTATCATCTGCAAATTTTGCTAGCTCACCATTTACCCCTTTTTCCAAATTATTTATTAATATGTTAACTAGAACTGGTCCCAGAACAGACCCTTGGAGGACACTATTATTGATCTCTCTCTATTCTAAATGGACAATTTACTATTAATGCTATGGTAGTACCTAGCTGTGAATCAGGGCTACAATTGTGTAAGGTGCGGCACAGGGCTGGATAAAGAGTGATTCTTGGAATAATTAGGAACCTGTTAAGAGGCTTGTCCAATCTGAAAGCAGCATAAACCCATGCCCATTCTCTGCTTTCTGCTTTTTCAGGATTTTAGCTAAACTGCAGGCTTTTAATTTGGATTTGAGTTCTCTAATTTATCTGTCTTCGCAGAGTGTCTCATCTTTAATTAATGCTGTCAACACTGCCTTAAATCCCCCTAAAAATTGTCTAGCACTGCCTCCAGTGTTTCAAACTACTATAAAAAGACCATTTAAAAAACCTATAGTTTGAAAGCAAGCCCTGTAGTTTATCTTTTTTTTAAATGAAGGAGAGCTAAGCATTTCCCTATAAAGACTTATTACACTGATACACTGTTTTATAAACATAAGAATGGCCGTACTAGGTCAGACCAAAGGTCCATCTAGCCCAATAGCCTGTCTGCTAACAGTGGCCAGCACCAGGTATTGAAACATTATAGTTGTTTCTTGAATGGCTAATTTCCAGCAATTATGGCTTATTAAGTATAGCAGTGGTTGGCTAATACAGTACATCTTTATTTTCTGTCATATCTATTTTGCCATGAAGAAATACCTTCGAATTAAACAAAGCAAGAGGGTGATTAAGTTTTCAGCTGAACTCTGAAAAGGTACTTGAGTGAGTCATGGAGGGGCAGAGTTAGATACAGGAGGTGCAGAGAATAAGGCTCTAGCTAAGGCCGTCATCTCCAATGTTTTAAGCACAAGATCACTTTTTAAATTTGACAGTCAATGATGTACCTAAAACCCAAAGCCCTTGCCCTACATACTGCCCCACCCCTTCTCTGAGGCCCCGCCCTGCTCACTCTGTGGAGATCCGCTACAGGGGCAGAGGAAGGGAGACATCCTGACATCAGCCCCCCCATTTCTGCCTCCCTGACTCTGCACAGCAAGCAGGAGGCTCCCAGGGGAATAGCTCCAAGGCATAGGGCAGGAGCAGCATAGCAGTGTGGGGAGGAGCAGTTGATGTGTGGGAACTTGATAGCCTCCCAGCCAAATCAGTCGGAATCAGCTATTAGCGGCTACAGAATCTACCAGTAGATCCCAAGCTACTGATTGTTGATTACTGGATGAAGGAGAGGAATCCATTGCTAAAAGAATCAAGGAACAGGAAGGAGAGGGAACAGTGAAATAGAATGGAGCAGGTCTGTGGAGACTGTATATTCCAACAAGGACATTTTTCAACTAAATCCTCAAAGCAAAGCCAGTGAAGTTATTTTTGGACAGGGGTGATAGAGAGGGATGGGCAACCATATTTTGTACATCAGGGCTCCAGAGGAGACAGCAGACCTGAAATACAGCCGCTCTCCGAGTTATGAACAAGTTACGGACCAACACTTGTCTGTAACTCGAACTGTTCATAACTCGGACCCCATTGAGTTACACGCGACCGCGCTGTTCGTAAGCGTGGGTTGCGTTCATAACTCGGGGACTGCCTTTACGACCGCTCCATGGGAGCTTTGGTCGTAAGTGCGAACGGTCGTAACTCGACCGTTCGCAACTCGGGGAGCGGCTGTAGTCAGATAAAAGGAGATGAAGACCTGGAACAAGATTTTGGTAGACATTGAAATGAGTTAGTGGTGCTCTTAGACAAGAACATCAGTACAGTTGCTGCGGTGGGAAGGATAATCTCCATACCTCCTGTTTCTCCCAGGCGCGTTTTTCTAGAACTTTGTGTGCCTTCATTTTTACTTAATGATTGCCAGATAGTCTGCCTTCAGCAAAGGCAACAGAAACAGATACATCTGTTACTCAAACACAACAGAATTGAGACCTTGTTCATCAAGTGACTTGATGACTGAATAGGCTCATGTCAGTAATGATTTATCTTGAGTGTAAATAACCTTAAACACAGTGAAACTATTTGCGTACAACAGTTTCTTTGTCTTTACTTATCTACTGTGTTTTCTGATTGAGGGTATAAATATTTTCCCACACAGCTTTTGGTTCAGTAAGTACTTTTAGTGTGACATCTATTATTGAATGAGATAAGATAATGGATTCATTAATTAGTGCAAAATTTCTATGGTAATCTTATCAGAGTACCTGAGACTAAAGCTTTGTTAATTACAACTAATTCAGGAGGTCCAATTCTGTCATTTTGGCTTGGTCTATACTGGGGAGTTTAGGTTGAACTTAACTTCATTAGGTCGAATTTCTAAACAGTGAGTCCACACTACCAAGCCCATTCCGTCAACTTTAAGGGTTGTTAAAGTTAATTTCATTACTCCAGCTTTTCATGAGGAGTAATGCTAAATTCTGCCTTGCATGGTTGACTTTACGGTAGTGCAAATGCAGCACTTGTGAAACTTGAAGTTCTTGTCCTGCAGGAGGTGTCCCACAGTACCCTGTGGTCACTGCTCTGGCCAGGACTTTCAACTCTGCTGTTCTCCAGGTGAAGAGAAAAAGCCCTGGGAAAATTTTAATTTCATTTCCTGCGTGGTGACCAGACCTCAGAGCAGGCAGCACACCTGAACAGCACACTTGACCATGACTTCTCTGGCTCGCAGATGAGCACTAGCATGGAGTGTGTAGGAGATGCTGGATCTCACTGCTGTGTGGGGAGTAGGAATGTGAAGGTTTAACTGGTTAACTGGTAAGCCTCACTCTTAATGGGTGAGCATTACTGGTTAAGGTTAACTGATAGGGGCTGGAGCAGCTCCCCGCATGCTGTGGGCAGGGGGCTGCTTCATCCCCATGGGGAGCCCACTGTGGACAGGGTCTACTCCAGCTGGTAGCCCCTGCCTGCAGCAAGTTGTGTGCACGCGTTCTAGCTGAGCTGAAGCGTCTCCCCCACTCTACCGGCGTGGTCTCTCCTTTTAATTTGGTTAACCAGTTAAACAATATGTTTAATCAGTCAATGAATGGGATTTTACATCCCTAGTGGGAAGAGGAATCTGTTCTTGCATAACTATGAACCAGCAAAAGGAAAGCAGAAAGGGCATGGAGGAGAAAGGTACGCCAGGGATGCCCAGCAGTGCTGTGTGAAAGTAAAGGAGCCGAGGCAGTCTACCAGAAGACAAAGGAGGCAAACAGATGGTCTGGATCTTTGCCACAAACATGCTGCTTCTAGAAGCAGCAGCTTGCGATCCTAGGCAGAGACCTGACCAGTTTCCAAAGCCAGTCCATGGACTCCTGGTAGGGTTGCCAGGTGTCCAGTTTTGAATTGGATAGTCCAGTATTTGAGCTTTCTGTTTGGGAAACAAATTGAGAAAATATAAATGTCCGGTATTTTCTAAATAAGATGTAATGTTGATTGTGATGAATGTCACGTGTGTCTGGTATTTTTGTTTAAACCATCTGGCAACCCTAACTCCTCAGGCAAGACACTCCTTAGGCAGCAGCATGGAGGGCAGTGCAGATGAGGAAGAGGAGGAGAATGAGAATGGTCAACAGGCGAGTGGAGCATGTGATCTCACTGGCATTAGGGACCTTTTAATAACCTTGGAGATAATCCCCTTCTCCCAGGATGTCTTGCAGCTGGGCACTGATCCCAGGGAGGCCACTTCTGGTGAATTCATGTTTTTTGGCATGCTACAGGTGGGGTACGGCAATTCGGTGTGATGTGTAGAGGACACTCTGCTGACACTGCCAGGGCTCCCCAGAACAGCTTGTTACAGAGTGGAAATCCTCCCTGTACATAACCATAAAGCTCTCATGGAGGAACACTTTAATCTATCTCACAAGGTTTCTGGGGGGGCTGCCTTATTCCTTCCTCCACCGTAGGACACCTTTCCATACCAAGCCAGCAATAAGTGGTCTGGCGTCATTGCAGCATAAGGTCCAAGATTCTGGCCACATTGTCAGCATCTGTTCCCTATCACTCTGATTCGGAGCTGTCTCTCACAACAGCCTATATGAAGCAGGGAAAGCTATTAGCAGGTGCCTTCTGTAGTAAATTTCCATTTTGTCATTCCCAATGAAGCATGTGTTGAGGCAAGGCCTTTCCCTGCCCTGCTGCCATGCCCAGACTGCTTCTTCTGCAGCCTGAGCCCCGTCCTGTCCTTTACCATGTAAGTGAAGAATGTGAAGACCTGAGAGTTGAGTTGGAAATGGGAGGGAGCATGGGCTTATAAGAGCAGAGAAAAAGCAGGGACAAGGCAGAACTGGGAGGCAAAATCAAATCAATATCATAGATACCTATATAAAAATGCAAGGAGTATAGGTAATCAGGAAGAACTTGAAGTGCTAATAAATAAACACAGCTGTGACATAGTTGATATCACAGAGACTTGGTGGGATAACACACATGATTGGAATATTGGTATAGAAGGGTATAGCTTAGGAAGGATAGGCAAGGAAAACAGGGAGGTGTTGCCTTATATATTAAAAATGTATACACTTAGACTATGGTTGTGATGGACATAGGAGACAGATGTGTTGAGAGTCTCTGGGTTAGAACATAAGAATGGCCATACTGGGTCAGACTAAAGGTCCATCCAACCCAGTACCCTGTCTGCCAAGAGTGGAATCGAACAGGTAACGATCAAGTGATCTCTCTCCTACCATCCATCTCCACCCGCTGATGAACAGAGGCTAGGGACACCATTCCTTACCCATGTTGGCTAATAGGTTAAAAGGGGTAAAAAACAAGGGTGATGTCATGCTAGGGGTCTACTACAGACCGCCAACCCAGGTAGAAGAGGTAGATGTGGCTTTTTTTAAACAACTAACAAAATCATCCAAACCACAGAACTTGGTGTACTTCAACTATCTAGACACATGTTGGGAAACGAACACAGCAGGGTTCTGATTATCCAATAAGTTCTTGGACTGCATTGGAGGCAATTTTTTATCTCAGAAGGTTGAGAGAGCTAGTTGGGGGAAGCTGTTCTAGATTTGATTTTAACAAATAGAGAGATACTGGTTGAAAATTTGAAAGAGAGAGGCAGCTTGAGTGAAAGTGATCATGAAATCGTAGAGTTCATGATTCTAAGGAATGATAGAAGGGAGAACAGCAAAATAGAGACAGTGGATTTCAGGAAGGCAGATTTTAGTAAACTCAGAGTTGGTAGGTAAGGTCCCATGGGAAGCAAGACTAAGAGGGAAAACAACCAAAGAGAGTTAGCAGTTCTTCAAAGGGACATCAAGTTTTTCAAAGGGCCCAAAAACGAACTATACCTCTGTGTAGGACAGATAGAAAGTATGGCAAAAGACTGCCTGGCTTAGCCAGGAGATCTTGCATGATCTAAAAATAGAAGTCCTATAAGAAGTGGAAACTAGGACAAATTACAAAGGATGAATATAAGCAAACAATACAGGTATGTGGGGCAAGATTAGAAAGGCAAAGGCACAAAACGAGCTGAAACTACCTAGAGACATAAAGAGTAACAAGAAGACATTCTATAAATATATTAGAAGCAAGAGGAAGACCCAAGACAAGTTAGGCCCATTGCTTTGTAAAGAGGGAGAAACAATAACAGGAAATGTGGAAATGACAGAGGAGCTTAACCTCTGGTCTTCACCAAGAAGTCTGATGAAGGAATGCCTGAAATTGTGAATGCTAGTGGAAATGGGGTAGATTTAGAAGATAAAATAAAAAAAGAACAAGTTAAAAATTACTTAGAAAAGTTAGATGTCTGCAAGTCACTAGGGCCTGATGAAATGCATCATAGAATACTCAAAGGAGCTGATAGAGAAGGTATCTGAGCCTTTAGCTATCATCCTTGAAAAATCATGGAAGAGAGGAGGGATTCCAGAAGACTGGAAAAGAGCAAATATAGTGCCCATCTGTAAAAAGGGAAATAAGAACAACCTGGGAAACTACAGACCAGTCAGTTTCACTTCTGTACCAGGAAAGGTAATTGAGCAAGTAATTAAAGAATTCATCTGCAAACATCTGGAAGAAAATAAGATGATAGGTAACAGCCAGCATGGATTTGTAAAGAAAAAAAATCATGTCAAACCAATCTGATAGCTTTCTTTGATAGGATAACAAGTCTTGTGAATAAGGGAGAAGTGGTGGATGTGGTATACCTAGACTTTAGTAAGGCATTTGATAAGCTCCTGCTTGACCTTATCAATAAACTAGGCCAATACAACATAGATGGGGTTACTACAAAGTGAGTGAATAACTGGGTGATAACTGTTCTGAGAGAGCGGCGAGGAGTCCTGTGGCACCTTATAGACTGACCGAAGTGTTGGAGCATAAGCTTTCGTGGGCAAAGACCCACTTCGTCAGATGCATGTCAGGACGAAGTGGGTCTTTGCCCACGAAAGCTTATGCTCCAACACTTCGATTAGTCTATAAGGTGCCACAGGACTCCTCGCCGCTTTTGCAGATTCAGATTAACACGGCTATCTCTCTGATACTCGTTCTGAGAGAGTAGTTATTAATGGTTGACAATCATGCTGGAAGGGCATAAAAAGTGGGGTTCCACAGGGGTTTTTGTGACTGGTTCTGCTCAATATCTTCAACAATTTAGATATTGGCATAGAAAGTATACTTATTAAGTTTGTAGATGATACAAAGCTGGGAGGGGTTGTAACTGCTTTGGAGGATAAGGTCATAATTCAGAATGATTCGGAAAAACTGGAGAAATGGTCTGAGTTAAATAAGATGAAGTTTAATAAGGACAAATGCAAAGTACTCCACTTACGAGGGAACAGTCAGGTTCACTCATATTGAATGGGAAGCAACTGGCTAGGAAGGAGTACTGCAGAAAGTGATTTAAGGGTCATAGTGGACTACATATGAACCAACTGTGTGATGCTGTTGCAAAAAAAGCAAACATGATTCTGGGATGCATTAACTGGAGTGTTGTGAGCAAGACATGAAAAGTCATCATTCTGTTCTACGCTGTGCTGATTAGGCGTCATTTGGAGTATTGTCTAGTTCTGGGCACCACATTTCAAGAAAGATGTGGAGGAATTGGAGAAGGTCCAGAGAAGAGCCGCAAGAATGATTAAAGATCTAGAGAACATGAGCTATGAGGGAAGACTCAAAGAACTGGGCTTGTTTAGTTTGGAAAGGCGAAAAAGAGGGGACATGATAGTGGTTTTCAAGTATCTAAAAGGTTGTAACAAGGAAGAGGGGAAAAATTGTTCTCTTTGGCCTCTGAGGATAGGAGAAGAAGCAATGGGCTTAAACTGCAGCAAGGGAGGTTTAGGTGGATGTTAGGAAAAGCTTCCTACCTGTCAGGATGGTTAAATACTGGAATAAATTGCCTAGGGAGCTTGTGGACTCTCCTTCTCTGGAGATATTTAAGAGCAGGTTAGATAAACATCTGTCAGGGATGATCGAGATGGTGCTTTGTCCTGCCGTGAGGGCAGGGGACTGGACTTGATGACCTGTTCTAGTGTTCTATGTTTCTGTGTTTCTATGTCTGCCACTAACAATGAGTCCAGCTACTCCCCTAACAATTGTATAGTGTACCAGTTTCATGGTTGCTTAAAAGCATAACTGTGGCCCTTTTTACATAACATATTACAATTTTCTCCAGACACACTTTCATTTTATGCTAACAGATTAGGTTTTACTCTCTATAGTATATCTCCTCTAAAGTCTCGCCCTTCACTTTGCTGCTGTTCCCACTGCCATGCAAGCATTCTGCACACTCCTGGCCCCGTCAGCTGTTCAGCTGGTACAAATCAACAGGCAAAAACAGACTAGGGATGACCTGTTCAAGGAACAAATGTAGGCGGACCACTTGGACAGGGAGTCTTTATGCAAGTAAAGGAATACGCTGCTATTGAAGATGCGAATGGCACATGAGGACAGCTATGTGCACAGGCACTCCCTCCATCCCTTGCAGAACAACTTTCCCTCCTGACAGAGTTTAATAGCCTCTTATCCCAGGGGCCCTAGAACACTGTGTGGAGGAGTCAAGGGCAGTCTCACATTCAACCCCCAGGGATGAGCCACAAAGCAAAAGGCTGTCCTTTTCACAGTTGTGATCAGCTCCCGCCATGAACTCCTTTTCTGAACAACAGTCTCTTTTTTTTTTTTTTTTTGTTCGTATTGAATGAAAGGGGGGCTTACAGGTATGCACACTGAATGCAAGGACACCTCATTAAGAGCAAGGTGAATGATTCTCAAATCTGGCCATTCATAAAACTTTAAAAGCTTGTCTGATTGACAGTGTCCCTCACAGTGCTCTCTTTATTGCTCTGGTGTGTGGTGTCAGTAGACTGTGAACTTTCCCTTTGGAAAGGGAAACCAAGGGTGGGGAACCTTTTTTGGGTGGGGGGGGGCTGCTGCCCCACAGAAAAATCAGTCAGGGGCCGCAAACAAGTGAGAAGCAAAAAACCCCAAACAAGCCCTCACTGATGCAGCTGCCAACTGAGAAGCAGAAAGACCCTGCACATTCTGCTCACATACCAGACCCTAGGGGGACTCAGCCTAGTAGATTTTGTGTTTTCCTGCCCTGCAGGGAGGGGGTGTGTGTGTGAGAGAGTGGGGGGGGGGGGGGGGGGGGGGGGGGGGGGGGGGGGGGGGAGAGAAGGGCGCTGGAGTGCCAGTACAGGCTCCCCATTGCTGGGGGAAGACCTGAGCCTCAGGGGCTGGATCCATGTAACCTGGGGCTACATCTGGTTCTCGGGCCTTAGGTTCCCCACTTCTGCTTTAAATGTTCAAAAGCACATTCAACCACCATTCTGCATTTGTTCATCCTGTAGTTGAGCTGCTCCTTACTGTGGTTCAGGCTGCCCATGTCCGGCTTCATTAGTCACGGGAGCAAGGGGTAGGCTGGGTCGCCAAGGTTACTATTGACGTTTCAGTATCTCCAATGGTAACTTTTCAGTCTGGGGGGGGAAAAATTCTAGCTTGCAACTTTCTGAAGAGATAGGAGTACCTAAAGATGTGTGCATCATGAACCTTTCCCAACCATCCCATGTTGATGTCGGTGAAATGGCTCTTGTGGTCCACCAGCACCATTGAGGAGTACCCCATGTAGTTTATGCACTCCTTGGCAAGATGGTCAGGTGCCAAGTTAGGGATGTGTGTTCCATTTATTGCTCCACAGCATTAAGAGAATCCCATCACGGCAAAGACATGCACTATGTCTTCCACATTTCCCAGCATCACTACTCTCCTTAGCAGAAAGGTACTGATTGTCTTGGCCTAGTAAACTTCCAGTGGGTAATTGCCACTTGCTTCTCCACGTTCAGAGCGGGTCTCGTTCTGGAATTCTTGTGCTTCAGGGAGGGGGAAAACAATTGGCAAACTTCTATTAAAGTGTCATTATCCATACAGATGTTCTGCAGCCACTGCTGATTGTCCCATACCTGCATTACAGTGTTATCCCACCAGTCTGCTTATCTGAGGGCATCAGAATTGGTGTTCCACTGTGTCCAGAGGATTGAATGCTGGCAGCATTTGCCAGTTGCTCAACTCAAGTACTTCGCAGAACAGTATGTTCATGGCTTCCTGAGAGTCTTTCTCGTTCTAGCAGACTCTGGATATACTCCAGCATAAGGCTCACCATGGTTAATGAGATTGCCTTAATGCTTTGATATTCAATAGGATCCACAATGGGTTCCATGCTTAACCTGCTATGGCATCTGCACAGAAAACCAGGGGAAAAATGAGTGTGAAAATATGGTCATTGCTTTCAAGCAGAGAGGGAGGGAGGAGATGAGATGAATGCATTATGGGATGTGGACAATGTACCCAGAATCACCTGCTGGACAGTTTTGGCCCCAGCGTGCACTGCGAGCATAACCCAGAATGTGAAGGTGCGCAGGAACTCTGGGATAGCTACCCACAATACATCACTCTCAAAGTCAACAGTAGTCAGCCTACTCGGGATGTCCTACTTCTAACTGCATCTAATTCTTGTGCATAGTGGGGACATGAATCTTTAACTTTACAAAATTGGGTGTAAAAAAAAAATTGACCTTAATAAATGCAATGTTCTCTCTGTGTAGACAAGGCCTCTGTTTCAGGACAGTTTTGACATAGGTTGGGATTCAGTTTATGGCAGACCTCAAGAATGACAGGAAGGCCCTTGGCTCTTCCATCAATTTACATTTTTATGCTCCTGTGTTTTAATTAACTGTGCATAAATAAGGCTTAGTTTTTTTAAACTGTTAATTAATGGATTTACTACGACAAATGTGCAGTTCTCCCCATACGCTCCCAGTTTTATATGGCTAACTTTAAAAAAACCTCTCCTGGTAATTCAAGTAATAAAAACTGGAGTCCATCATGATTGTTACCCATATTTCCTGTTGGTGTTTAATTAGACCATTGTGAGATGGGAAATTGATAAGAAATCGCACAGTAATTCAACCACCCATCCCTTAATTTTTTTATATAAGGAAGTGCAAGTGTGAGTTTTATACCCTGTAAGGTCTGTAGTCGCTGACATTATCGGCTACTTAAAAGGTTTCCTTGGGAGTTTTCAGTTATCTTAAATTGACAAGTCACTCCAGGTGGTGGTTTACCTTTGTGCTAGCCAGTCTTATAGATATAACTTTGGGATTCTCCTGGAAGCAGATAAAATGGCAGTTTAAACAAAAAAAGTAGAAATAGTGTTAGCAATGCAATTTCAAAAACAGAATTTCCATGATGGAAGTTGGCGCTGTCCGTGGACAGAGGCTGCTGCACGCATCACGAACCAGGATTGAGCAAGCCCGGCTCAGTCTCGGCTTAAGCCAGGAGCTCCCCCTGCTGTGGTTTTGCAGTTTAAATGTAGTAGGAGCCATGCTGCCTGCCCGCCCACCTGGCTCTCACTACATTTGAACTTCAGAGCCGCGGCGAGGAGTAACTCGTGGAGGCTTCTGCTCTTACTGACTAATCATGTAGTCGATAGAAATTCTACATGATTAGTTATTTACTTGCTTCCTAACATCTCTAATTTGTACCTCTGGACTCCTTGCTCCATTCCTCTGAAGTGGGTTGTACCCACAAAAGCTCATGTAACTATCTACAGTTTTTGTTAGTCTCTAAGGTGCTGCAGGACTATTCTTATCCAGGATGTCTGTAGAGCCACAACATGGTCTTCAGTCCACACATTAATGGCACATTACGCCATCGTTCAGTAAGCCAGGGATGATGTTGGGTTCAGCATAGCTGTGCTACAAGCAACACATCATACCCAACTCATTTGGTACTGCTTGGGAATCACCTAACATGGCATGGACAAGAACAAGCGCTTGAAGAGGAAGAGACAGTTACATTTTCCATAGCTGGTGCTCTTCGAGATATGTTGCTCATGTCCATTCCATGACCTGCCTTCCTTCCCCACTGTTGGAGTTTCTGACAAGAAGGAACTGGGGGTAAGAAGAGCCACTGGCACCTCTGATACAGCCATACAGGCACCATTTCAGGGGGCACCAGAGCCAGTCCCCTATGAATACTGCTGAGGGAAAAACTACTGGCACTGGTTTGTGTGGCAAGCACACATACTTAATAAGGAATGTACATGAGCAATACATCTTGAAAAACACCAGTTAGGGAAAAGGTAACTGTCTTTTTAGTAATGGGCAACATCTGATGCTTCAAAGAAAAGTGACCCACCACCTGGTTCCCAGCTGTTCAGTTCTGAAAATTAAAGCGTTTTAACATAGAAATACAGGACCAGATCCTGGAGGAAGAAGTAAGAGGAATTTAAATGTGTGTCTGTAGCTGTTTTGCTATGTAAATTGCTTCAGAGCTGTTAATCGTTTTTTTCAAATAAAACAGAGACTGTCCCCAATAAAGTCATTAAGCTGACTTTTTAAAATTTTTTAGTGTCATATTTTAAAGTGCATTCAGAGCAGTGCTCTATTGCAGATATTCTCTTTCTGCTAATTAATACGCTGTCACAGATTTAACAATCAAACTAATCTCTGTCTCTGAATGGGAGGAACTTTTTTGTACTCTTCTTTATATTACTTTCTTCGTCTATTGCCAAATTGCTGCCTGTGCATTCTCAAATAATCCTAACTGTAACTTCTCCCAACTGCTACCCCTCCATCAGTAAGTACACTGAATTCTCAAGAGAATTGTCCATTTAAATCCCCCAAAGGCAGTGTTACTACTTAATATTGCAGACTGCAGCAGGAAATGCCAATATACCCAAAGTAACAGTTGTGTTCCTTGTATTTCCTGTTTTAACAAATTCTACAACACACTTGTTTAAGTCTATATGTTTAGGTTCAGGGACCATTAGGGTTGACAGGGAAAGGGTAATTGATCCCATTCATCACAGTTGTGTGACATTGATGACCTACTGATGGCAAAAGGGGAGAAAATTAATCCCCCCGTGTCCTGTTAACGGTGGAAGGCACAGGGATATCTAAACTAGACAACCACTTATTCTGTGTATTAAAAGGGGAGGTCACTTCTATTTCCGGGCAGGCAAAATAAGAACTAATTCGTAGCAAGAGTTTTAGTTGGACTATTTTATTAAAGTATTTAAAAATTTGTAGATATTTGCTGCTTTTTGCATCAAATGCAGAATCTTCGTGTGAAGGAATCACAGGGTATTTCTTCTGTGGTTGTTAGCATAGCCTATGTGCAGCTCTGGAATATGTACGCAGCACCTTGTCAGTGGGCAGATACAGAATGTGACCTTGTTCCATTTTTACTTGTTTTGTAGCTTAATGAAGGCTGAGTAGTTTCCTGTAGCAGTAATGTTCCTCATCTAATGAAGAAACAGCACATATTCTACACATCTAGGTCATTCTTGGCACTAAACTTTATAATGAAATTCACTTATTCTCTGCTCCTCCTACTTCCTCTTGTGTCAGGGATGATCTAGACCAGGGCTACTCAACATGTGGCCCATGGGCCCCATCGCAGCCTGTCGGTTTGCGGCCCATAGTGCGGTTTGGATTTACGTGGGGCTCAACACGTGGCCTGCGGATGGGAGCCAAAACAAAAAAGTAGTCAATATAATAGCCTTCTGTTGATATGCGTTTTAGTAGTTAAATTCCTGGACTGTCATTGCTCATTTAAAAGTGCTGTCATATGGGTGGAAATTGGGTTAATATTGTATTTTATTAGTATCAGCAGAACTGACTTAAATGAGGCCTGCCTTAATCTTTGTATTCATGCCCGTCAATGTGAAAGAAGCTATTTGTGTAAATTTGCATATATTTGCATGAATATGCAACCACACTTAACTTGTGGCCCTCGGCATGTGCTGTTAGTATCATTGTGGCCCCTGGTGCTTCCAAAGTTGAGTAGCCCTGATCTAGACAGTGCGTGGTCCTGCCATGAGGGCAGGGGACTGGACTCGCTGACCTCTCAAAATCCCTTCCAGTTCTAGTGTTCTATGATTCTATGCAGAAAGTGTGCTGACTAGCATGTGCTTTCACTTTTGCATCTAAGTGTGCCTCTGAGTTAGTCCATAGTGTACATATGGTATTTTGTAAGACTGTGTATTGATCCTTACACAGAAATTTGGGGATTTTTGACTTGGAAAAAAATATGATCTGGGATTAGCTATTACAAAATATCAGGGTGGACAAGGTCAGACAGTTAACTGGTTTATCTTTTGGCTTTGAGTAAAGTCTTGATACTATTGTCTGCTGCTTAGATGTAACAGTTATGGTCAATTTTACGTGCTTTAATTGTACTGAAATCTTAGATTTTTTTAGATGAAATAATACTGCATACAACATGGAAGGTTAATACAGAAAAGTAGACCCCTTTAGGGGAAAAAAAAATCAGTCATTGACTCAAAATGGCATGAAGTAGAAACTCACCTCCCCAGTCTCAACATGGAAGAACTACCAACTTGTCAGTTGCACTAGCAGTGATTGAGTATGATTGATTATGACTGAGCTCAAGTGTAGACACCATTTATCAGATGTCACTTGACAGTAGGGATGTTAATATGCATTTGTGAAAATGTGTAACGGCTGATATTTTCAGCTGTTATGTGTTTACACGGGGGTGGCAGGAACTGGCTCCCTGTGAGCACTGCCTCCCATTCTCTCTCCCCCTCTCTTCTCCCTCTCTTCGCCTCCCCCCCCCCCCCCCCCCCCCCCCCCCCCCCCCCCCGCTGCTGTCTCTGTATCAGAAGCAGCAGCGTGGGGGACAGTCAGCTTTGCAAGTGTCAGGCAGCTCCTGCTTCCCCCCTCCCCTCATGCTGCTGCCTCTGTCATTGCAGGGGGTGGGCAGGTGGCTCTACGGAATATGGCATGCGTGGGGAGCTGACTCTCCCTCCCCTTCCCACGCTGCTATATCTGATACAGGGGCAGCATTGGGCAGGGCTGGCGGGCTTTATGTAACCATGAGCGTTAATCAGTGAGCCCAGGCTCATTGGTTAATTGTGTATTCACATATACGTTGATATCCCTACATTACAGGCACTTTCCCTGTGTGGGTCTTGGGTTGGTGGGCAGAGTGAATGAGACAAGGTTTTAAATTTGCTTTTTTATTATCAACATTAATTGCATCTGTCCCTTGAGCAGTAAAAACTCTTGTTTACAATGAGTCTAAATAAGGTAGGGAAGCAGTATGGATAAAAAGAAAGGGCGGAAGGCAAATCCATAAAGTAAACTGGCTTTTTTCAATTTGTGGCCATCATTAGTGATTTGCAGAAGGGGCAAAGGTACTCTGAGTCTTGCATTAAGTAACTGTAGTAACAAGAGTAATGAACATACTTGAGGAGAGAACCCTTTTAAAATGGCTTTTCTGTGCATTTCTTATGATTCCTATCTCAGACAGCTGGATTCTTAGAAAATGTATCCTTCAGTTCAGTGGCTGTGTGCTAGGTCTACAACTCACAGCTAAATTAGAGCACTGTGTAGTTCTTATATTGTTTCCTGATGTAATTTCTCTTGCCCATTATCTTGACCTTTAAAGGCCTTCACAAAACAGGGCTCCTGCCTCATCCTGACATGCAGCATTTATACAAAATGCTTCTGAAATTTCGAGACTTTGATGCTTCTCCAGTGTGCCAAAAGAGCCCCCAAACAGAACTCCTGCCTCTCATGGTCGTCTTGTAAAGATCATTGTAGCTGACAGAATAATATTTTTTAAGCGTTTGTTATATGCCAGTAAGGTTTCTTTAGCAGTAAAATGCCTCAAGAAGCAGTGGTTGTGGATGTAAACATAACTGAAAGCTTAATACTGTCTGCCCTGAGCATTGAGGCTGAAATCTGCTGCTTGTTCATGCTTTATGCTCTCATTCTATTATATGATGTATTGGGGCACGCTAGGTCACTTTTTCTCCTGCTTTTTTTTTTTTAATATAAACCAAACTTGTACTTTGTAGTGACCAAAAGTATGTTGAGTATTTTGTACATCAAATAGGAAGGCATGATCCATGTCCTGAAGAGATTGCAGAAATAAGGGATCAGTCCTGTGCAGCAAGGACTCTATAACCACCACACATCCCATTGACTTCAATGCAGTTTTGTGTTGATGCAGGGAACTGCACTAGTGGATCTTCCTGCAAGACTGGGGGCAAATTGTGGGTTGATTTGGTGGAGGAGGGGGTAGCGTTACCACACCAAACCATTGGTCTCACATGTAGTTATCCATCAGGCGTGCACTTGTCTTAGTGGTTACGTTTAAAAAATAACTGTGTTTTGGGCTAAACAAGCTCTAAGGCAGAAGTGATAGGGAGATGTGTGCTTGTCCTTTCTGAGCTGTAGGGATCAATGTTTGTTAGCCCTTGAGGTTTAGGTGGATGAGACAATGAGGTGGCCATGTTGGTTGTATTTGTATCTGCAGGCTGATATGAAGTCTGTAGCAAATAGGAGTGGGATGCTTTGAATACTGTATAGTTATTGAGATTGCAAGGAATCATCCTACTGCTTAAAAAGGGGGGCTAGGAGTCAAAACGCCTAGGGCATGTCTAGATTACGTTTTTTCTAAAGCAGATATGCAAATTTGGTGGTAATTTGCATATCTTCTTCTGATGGCTTTTTTGAAAGTGAAAGTAGTCTGGACGTTTGTGGTGTGTGTGTTTAACGAAAACCTCTTTTTCGGGGGAAAAAAACGGTCTTCCTAAAAAAAGGTTTACGCAGTTTTTCGAGAGGTGTTTTTTTTTCTGAAAACCCCCTCACGTACCGACTACTTTCACTTTCGAAAAACCAGTTTTTGAAAGCCATTGGAAGAAGATATGCAAATTAGCACCAAATTTGCATATTTCCTTTTTGAAGAAAAAAACCAACTCCGTAGTCTAGACGTACCCCTAGATAGTATTCCCAACTCTGGTGGGACTTTCCAAAGAGTATGTTGAGTGTGTCTACACTGTGATAAGACCTGTGGTGTGGGACAGCTGACTCTAGCTGTGGGACTGTACAACTGAAGTGTAGATGTTTGGGCGTGCACTAGAAACCAGGCTCCGAGACCTTGTGGAGCGCTGATCCCTCTGGTGTTGGCTATAAGCTTTGTGGACTGATGTAGTAGATGCGTTTGTATAGTGCATGGTGCAATATGGTCCTGGTTCATGACAGGGCCCAAAGACCTACCTCAGTACAAATATTAAACTAATCCCTCTGTTTATAGAGAGAGAACTTAAACTCCTCCTAGACACACTATACTGAAGAATTTTAGATATTGTTGTTCTACTAGTTCAGAAGTGGCAGGGCCACTTAAGACAGTAGTGCATGTAGAAGTGTACTTAGTCCTCCATCCCCTCTCACACATGCACCCCACCACCATGCCCCTGAAATTTCTGGGGCATGGTGCCAAACTTCTGCTTTTCGTTCTCTTGCAGTAACTTCATCTCCTGCCATGATGCCTTAATTTCACAATCTTAATATTGCATAATGTGATCATACTTGTTGCACTTGCCACTCCACTTTGGAAGACTTACAGTTTTAATCTCCTGCAGTTAGCTGTGATTATAACGCCTTAATTATTTTATGGAAAGAACAGTTGCCATTCCCTTTTTTTATTAGCTAGCAAGGACTGGTGCCTCAAACACTGAAGCACTGGTTCTCAGAAGGGATGTAAATAACTTTTTTACTTGGTAACCTGTTAAACAATAAAATGTTAATAATTTAACTGGTTAACTATGCAAGGCTGGTGGGCCCTAGTGTTAGGGGGTCCTGCCAGCCAGGTAGCCATGGGTGAGGGGGAAGAGGCTGTCGCGGCCTGCAGTTGGTGGGAGCTGCAGGGAGGGCTGTTCCCGCTGTCCCGGCATTCTGGTTTACTGGTTACCAGGCAAGCATGCCAGTAAGACTAATGCTTACTGAGTAACATCTCTTGTTTTTACATCCCTTGTTCTCAGTTATCCTCCCTTATTAGCTGTCTCCGTGTCTGAAGTGGGAGGCAGGTGAGCAGTCCCCAGGAATAGATAGGTTGATTTTGAGCTCCTCTGCCTCACCCTGCATTCCTGGAACTTTTCCCAAGATACTAAGGCACATGCACGGCCAGCTGAATGCAGGGTGTGCAAATGAAGCTTTTTTGCCCAAAATTTTTCACCAGTGTTTCTACTAATTCAGTTCCACCATCAGTAGCTACAGTGGGGGAACTAACGTAGACCACTGCTCAGATGACTGCCAGTATTTTAAATCCTACACGAACTATATTCAGAGCAGATTGGTGCCTGTTGATGCAAGAGCTCCCACCAGTGGAGCTGAAGCAGCAGAAGCAGCAGTGATGGGGAATTTGGGACAACAAAGGCTTAAGACAGGGATGGGCAATAATTTTGACTGGGGGTTACTTGGGATTGTTTCAGTTGGCCCGGGGCCACCCTGGAAGGGGCGGAGCCTTGGGCGGAAGGCACAGGGCAAGGACACTTCTGTGCTTCCCTGCCCACGGTCCCTGATTGGCCAGGGGGGCAGGAGTAGTGCAAAGTCTTGCATTCTGTGCCCTCCGGAACACCGTGCTTAGAGTTAGCTGCCAGGGTTGACTCTAAGCGCTGCATGGAACAGCTGCAGGACCACTGCAGGCCAGATGAACCCTTTGCCCACCCTGGCTTAAGGGCTGTCTACGCAGGAAGAATGTGGAGTAAGTTAAGGTGTGAATTTCAAGTGAGCGAACTATTTTGTACTAGCTTCCTCAGTGGACACATTTACTGCATGATGAAAGTGCCTTTGTGTGCTTTAGCTTAATATATTTCAAAGTATACTACTTTATCAGGGTCAGTAAAAATCAACGATTTAAAAAAATAAAAATGAATGCCTTTTATTTAAATTGGATTTTTAATTTTTCACTCACTCATGGCTTAACTTTGCAAATGAAGATTTAGAAGGGGTTTGTCCATGTCTGATGCAAGCTCGCTGGTGACTGATAAGTCCAATGCGGGACAGGCAGATTCGGCCGCAGTGGCAGCAAGGGAAATTCTGTTCTGAGTTTAGTGCTGCGGTGTCATGATTCTTCCTCCTAGTCCTTTTGTCCTCAAGACCAACCCTACGTGTATTCTCGAAGGAGGAGACAGCCTGGTGAATGGTGCGTCTCCAGGCCTCTCGTTCTGAGGCTAAAGCAGACCAATGGCGGTGGTCAATATGACTGACGCCAAGGGATTTCTCTTCTTTGGTGCTCCTCTGTCACGGTGGCCAGTGGTGAGTTCGCCATACAGCACAATCTTGGGCAGGTGATGATCCTCCATCCTGGAGATGTGCTGTGTCTTCAATAGGATGGCCTCGATGCTAGTAACTTCCGCCTGTTCGAGGACTTCAGTGTTGGTGATGAAGTCATTCCAGTGGATGTTAAGGATGGTGCGGAGGCAGCGTTGATGGAAGCGCTCAAGGAGACGTAGATGATGCCGGTAGGTGACCCACGACTTGGAACCGTACAAGAGGGTACTCAGTACAACAGCTCTGTACACACCAATCTTCGTACCTTTCTTCAAATGCTTGTTGTTCCAGACTCTTTTATACAGCCTACCGAATGCACAGTTTGCCTTTGCCAGTCTGTTATCAATCTCTTTATCAACTTCGGCGTCCGAGGAGATGCTACACCCCAAGTAGCTGAACTGATGAACTGTCTTCAGCTCTGACTCGCCAGTGGTGATGCAGGGAGGGCAGTAATTTTCCCGAGGTGCAGGCTGATAGAGAACTTCCGTTTTCTTCAAGCTGACTTCTAGTCCAAAAAGTTCAGCAACCTCTGCAAATCAGGATGTTATGCGCTGTGTGAGAAACAAGAGCAGCATCATCAGCGAAGAGTAATTCTCGGATGAGTTGCTGCACTGTCTTAGTATGGGCCTTTAGTCGTCTCAGGTTGAACAGACTGCCATCAGTACGGTATCGGATATAGATACCGTCTTCATCATCAAGTTCTACTGCGGCATTTTTGGAGCATCATACTGAAGAAGATTGTGAAGAGAGTCGGCGCGAGAACGCAGCCTTGCTTTACACTGTTACTTATTGAGAAGGACTCTGAGAGGTCAGTGCCATGTCTGACTTGGCCATGCTGGTCTTCATGTAGCTGGATGAGCATGTTGAGGAACTTTGGGGGACACCCTAGTCGCTCCATGATTAACCTCAGACTTTTTCTGCTCACAGTGTCAAACGCTTTGGTAAGGTCGACAAAAGTCACGTACAATCCCTTGTTCTGTTCCCTACATTTCTCTTGTAGCTATCTAAGAACGAATACCATATTGATGGTGCTCCTATTAGCTCTGGAGCCATACTGGCTCTCTGGAAGGAGTTCTTCTACAATGGTGGGCACCAATCTGTTAAAAAGTACTCTTGCAAGAATTTTTCCTGTGACAGAGAGCAGCGTTATCCCCTGGTAGTTGGAACAGTCTGACTTATCCCCTTGTTTTTATACAGAGTGACGATGACTGAGTCATGGAGGTCCTGTGGCAGTTTGCCTTGTTCCCAGCAACAGACAAAGAGCTCGTGGAGTTTGGCGTGCAGCTCTGGGCCCCCATGCTTCCAAACCTCTGGTGGAATTCCATCGACTCCTGCTGCCTTGCCACTTTTCAGCTGTTTAATGGCCTTGACAGTCTCCTCTAGAGTAGGAATCTCATCCAGGTCTATTTTCTCTGGCAGTTGTGGAATACGATGGATTGCTGAGTCTTAGACCATGCGGTTGGCGCTAAAGAGAGTCTGGAAATGTTCCGACCACCAGTTCAGGACAGACATCTTGTCTGTGAAGAGCACTTGGCCATCTGCAGAGCGCAAGGGACTCTTGATGTAATGCGAAGGGCCATATACCGCCTTCAAGGCTTCATAAAATCCTCTGTAGTCACCGGTATCTGTGCAAAGCTAAGTTCTCTCTGCAAGTTTGGTCCACCATTCATTTTGACTCTCTCGAAGCTTGCACTGGAGATTGTTACATACAAGGCGGAAGGCTGCCTTCTTATCAGGACAGGACGGCTGAGCAAGATGCGCTTGATGGGCGGATCTCTTCCTCGTCAGCAATTCTTGAATTTCCTGATTGTTTTAATCAAACCAGTCTTTGCTCTTCTTAGAGGAAAACCCTAGGACATCTTCAGAGGTGTGCAAGATGGTGGTTTTGAAATGTTTCCAAAGAGCATCTGAAAAGGGAGTGAGGCTGCTGCAGAGTTCATGGAAGGGGAAAAGTAGAGCTCTGGAAGATTGTGCCTTTCCTAGAATGACCAGAAAGTGGCTGTTGCTATGTCCTCTTGGTTTGTTTTGTGTAGCTGCCAGGAGACTGCGGCGGAAGAAATTCCCAACTTCCCCAAGGGTAAAGAACAATTCTGGACATTTGTGAAAGTATTCTGTGGCCTCCAGGCTCAGAATAAGTGGGAAGATCAGGGAACATGAGATTCGTTTGGATTACACATTGGCATTCCTTTAAAAAAAAAAAAAAGCAGCTAAATTAATTGGGGTTTTCAGAAGCTGGTCATTGATACGTCTTCCTCTCTCCTTGCCAGGTCACTGGTGGCATTTGGTCAGAATTGATTTTCAGTGCCACAGATTTAATATGGGATTTGGTTAGCTATAATTTTCAGGATAATATAATCATGCTATGAAGATTATATTGTTCAGTATTAAAATGCCCTAAAATAAGCTTTTACATGTAGAATGACTTTTTCATGTAGAAAGATCTGTGAATGCTGAGGAGTTCAAATGCTATTTTTTTAACATCTCATGTTGCCAGTTTGTTCTCTGGCCCCTCTCTGTGACTCTGCTGTGGTGTCATTGGCTGAACAATCTGGATGGAAGTCTAGTTACTTTGTTCCTTCTGTTAATTGGGAGGCAGGTGGGCAGAGGCAGGTGGTGCTGCACCTTTGTAGTTTGCCAAATTTATTCTTAAGACTTGTTTTGTCTTTGACTACCTTGGGTTTTTTTTTGTATCACTGCATTTGTCTTGTAATATTCCTGTGTTTGCCTCAATTGGATCATTCTTGGCTGATTCAGCAGTGGTTTAAACCTTTTTTCCCCCTCTGTAAATATTGTAATTAACTCAAGATACGTTACAGCACCTCATCTGAGGGTACTGCCACTCAGACCTATGAGAGAAGGTGGAATTTCTGACCTTCTAAACAGCATGTTTTTCTACATCTGGCTGGTACTTTGCAATGAGAGAAATCTCAGTTGCACAGTGTTTCGGGTCAGCTTTCTTTTACTGGGGAATAAGTTGTATATAAGTTCTATCCTCTACCATTCCATCCCCTTGCTGAAGGGTCTCTAGATGCTGATAAATATGTTTCAGCTATTTGTAGCCTAAAAGGGCTGAAAGGAGTTAAATACCCAAGTTCCTCCCTGAGGGTGTTGAGCAGTTGGATAAATGTTGTGACTGCCTTGGTCAGATTTCCTTTATAGAAGGGAAACAGAAGTCACAGGCCACATAAAGTCATAGCCATTTAGAGTGCTGATAGTATGGGAGGAAGCTGGTGCAATGAGGAGGCATGTGGGCATCATTTGAGCTCCCCACCTCAGGTGCTAAAATGTTGTGGGCTGGCCCTGCACTCTAATGACTAATAAATTTATTAGGGCATGAGCTTTTGTGGGCTGCAGCTTTGTGCATCTGATTAAGTGAGCTGCAGACCATGAAAGCTCATGCCTTAATAAATTTGTTAGTTTTTAAGGTGCCACCAGATTCCTTGTTATTTTGGCTGAAACAGACCAATACGCTCCCTGAAACTTATCAGAAATACAGGATTTCTGCGAAATGGGGTGTTGCGTTTTTTGTTTTAGCATACTGGTATCTCTGAAACTTTGCAGGAAATCTCCATGTAGCTGAATTCCCTTGCATGCTCCCTGTTCCACACACTCCTTTTTCTGAAGCTTCAGGGGGTAGCCGAGTTAGTCTGTTACAGAGAAAACAACAAATGGTCTGGTAGCACTTTATAGACTAACGAAACATGTAGACGGTATCATGAGCTTTCGTGAGCACAACCCACTTCTTCAGATGACCGGAGTTATTACAGATGACTCCGGTCATCTGGAGAAGTGGGCTGTGCCCACGAAAGTTCATGATACACTAATGAAACATGTAGATGGTATAAAGTGCTACCAGACCATTTGTTGTTTTTCCTTTTTCTGAGACGGTTTATTTAAATACTTGAAACAAATGTCAAAATTATTTTCGTGATTGTTGGGTTATTAAAGTTTAACCTGCCCATATGTTCTATGTGTGTGTTTTTTTTCCAGTGTTGCTAAGAAATGCTTCCCTTTAAACACTTCATCTTGTTCTAATTTTATGGCCCCATTGTAGTATTATCTAGCTTTAGTTATTTCTTGGCAGTCTTATATCCCATTTTGTTTTATATGAAGGTGAAAGCAATGAATAATTCAGCATGTTCACAGAGGAAGAATAGTCTTGTAGGTAAGACAATTGGGACGTAAGATCTGGGTTCAATCCCTGATACTGCCCTCGAGTCCCAGCATGCTCTGTGCTTTAATTCACAGCCATACAGGAAAATACTACTTGCCTTTCTGTTATCTGTTTTGATTGTAAAGTCTTCAGGGCAAGGACTGTCTTCCTTTGCATATAGATCCCTGATCTTCATTCAGCTTGTAGGTACTAACCTAATAGAAATTGAATAATAATGCCTCGGGAATAAATCAAGGCAGAAGCTTGTATGTTTCAAAGGAGGAACACAAAGGAAAATGGAATGATTCCAAAGTCATTCTTCTGTAGATCTGTGAGGAAACTAACCGGGATTGAAAAAAAAACAGAACCTAAAATTTACATATGCGCTCCAGTCAGTACTGGTTTTTGGCTAAGAAAGAGGTCTTGGGGGAAGGCAAAGCCTAATCCATTTTTTAAAAAGAGATCACAGGATTGCTTTTTGTTCCACATAGATTAAATTGTCGGGAAAGTTTAATTGGCTGTGCACTAATCTGGATAACTTGCCTGTGGGATCTCTTAAGGAAACTGATTGCTGAGAACATGGAAACTCCCCTTCTCTTGCAGTGTGATGTTTGCAAAATGATATAGAGCTGTTTAGAACAGGCATGGTCTTATGGATAAGAATGTTAGTGTCTTGGTGGTGCCAGCTCACAGGAACTCCCTCACTTTCACTAGGAATCCCCATTTCCTGTAAGAAATTGGTTGTAGGCTGAAATTTGGCCTCAGTTTGAGCCTTTTTTGTGTGTTAATCTCTTTTGGTGTTTGTTTTTAAAGTAGTACAAAGAAACCCAAACATCCCGACTTATTCCATTAGTGCACTGCAGGAAAAAAACCTAGAAATTCAGAATTTGCAAAATTTATATAAATGAGGAGGCAAATGCTGTTTTGAGACAATAAAACCCAAGTTGCTAATATAAGTATTGGTTGCTATACAAACATAGGAACTTTCATACAGACAACAATTTATGGAATAAAAGACAGATGGAGCATTCAGTAAGATAATAGAAAGTTCTTATATAGTGCTTTTCATACGTAGCTTTTGAGGAGTACAGAGGTGAAGTCACTTGACCCAGTACACATTAGGCTCTTAGAAGAGCCCAAAATTTTCCACTAGGTCACATTGCCTAGTGTGGATCAGGGGCATATCTTTCATCTTTAGGTGAGAGGGGAAACATTGAAATGATCAAAAAATATTTTGTTGCGATTAAAATGAGCATCCACTGTTGTGTAGGTCACTATATAGATGTTACATAAGAACCGTCATACTGAGTCAGACCAAAGGTCCATATAGCCCAGTATCCTGTCTGCTGATAGTGGCCAGTACCAGGTGCCCCAGGGGGAGGGATCACAACAGGTAATCCTCACATGATCCCTCCCCTGTCACCCACCTCCAGAGAAACAGAGGCTAGGGATACCATTCCTACCCATTCTGGCTAATAGCCATTGATGGACCTAACCTCCATGAATCTATCTAGCTCTTTTTTGAATCCTGTTAAAGTTCTAGCCTTAACTGCATCCTCTGGCAAAGAGTTCCACAGGTTGACTCTGCTCTGAGTGAAGAAAAACTTCCTTTTGTTTGTTTTAAACCTGTTGCCTATTAATTTCATTTGGTGACCCCTAGTTCTTACATTGTGGGAATAAGTGAATAACTTTTCCTTCTTTTCTTTTTCCATACCAGTCATGATTTTTTAGACCTCCATCATATCCCCCTTAGTCTCCTCTTTTATAAGCTGAAAAGTCCAAGTCTTTATAATCTCTCTTCATATGGGACCTGTTCCAAACCCCTAATCATTTTAGTTGCCCTTTTCTGAACCTTTTGCAATGCCAATATATCTTTTTTTGAGATGAGGTGACCACATCTGTGCACAGTATTCAAGATGTGGGAGTACCATGGTTTTATATAGAGGCAATAAGATATTTTCTGTTTTATTCTCTATCCCTTTTTTAATGACTCCTAACGTTCTGTTTGCTTTTTTTACTGCCACTGCACACTGAGTGGATTTTTTCAGAGAACTATCCACAATGACTCGCAAGATCTTTCTCTTGAGTAGTTGTAGCCAAATTAGTTCCCATCATCATATATGCAGTTGGGATTATTTTTTCCATTGTGCATTACTTGACATTTATCAACATTAAATTTCATTTGCCATTTTATTGCCGAATCACTTAGTTTGGTGAGATCTTTTTGAAGCTCTTCACAGTCTGCTTTGGTCCTAATTATCTTGAGCAGTTTGGTATCATCTGCAAATTTTGCCACCTTGTTTATACCTTTCTCTAGATCACTTATAAATAAGTGGAATAAGATGGGTCCCAGGACAGACACTTGGGGGACCCCGCTAGTTACCTCTCTCCGCTCGGAAAATTTACCATTTATTCCTATCCTTTGTTTCCTGTCTTTTAACCAGTTATCAATCCACAAAAGGACCTTCCCTCTTATCAGCCTTTGGTGAGGGACCTTGTCAAAGACTTTCTGGAAATCTATAGTATATTATATCCACTGGATCCCCCTTGTCCACATGTTTGTTGACCCCCCCCTCAAAGAACTCCAGCAGATTAATAAGGCATGGTTTTCCTTTACAGAAACCATATTGACTTTCCCACATAGTGTAAGAAACTATTTTGCACCTGTAAACACACAAACATGCACATTATATTATATGTATTGCATGCTTAGTGGTACCTTTTTAAGAAACTGTCTTGGGAGACAGTGACTTTTATAAAAGGAGTGTTCATCTGATTGGATTGTTCCCCTCATTTCAATATGGTGAGCCAGGGATTTATGCAATTAAGTGGAGGAGAGAGTTGCCTATGCTTTCTGAAATGTGGGGATTAGGCTACAGTTAGTCACATCTTGGAGCACACTAATTTAAGTTAACCAAGACTCAATAAATGAAAGTTGCATAATGTGCATGCAGGGTAGGGTGTCTGTATTTCCTTCATATTGGGAATTCAGTTTCCTTCATCTCCAGCAGTTACCAGAAAATGAATAAAATTACAGTGTAAGTGCACTGAATTCCTCTAACAGTTCATACAGGTACCTTCAGTAATCCAGAAATCCAGTACGTTAGCTTGTCTTGATAACTTTTAGTAGAATTGTTAAAACTGAAACAAAAGATGTTCACATGCTTTAAATTGGAAATAATTAAATTTTAAATCTAATTTTTCAGTCAATGCACTGGCTCTATCATCCCTGCCTCACTCCTAGGTACTGAAATAAATAAATTCTGTGGTAAGTTTAGAACCCTTTCATTAATTAATTCGTCAAATAGGTGACACAGCACATATGGTTCATAAGATTATTACCCATAATACCTAGGCATAATGGGGTTGATTAAAGATAGAATGGAAGCTGAGACTGAAATGCTTTTGTGGGATTAAGATGGAATCTCTTATTCTTTAGCATAGTTTTTAACACTGAATTCATTGAAATATAACTAAACACTATTTAAAGCAGTGTAATCTACTCAGGTAAAGTACACCCTATGGCCTTAATTATGACCCAGATTGACCCAGTCAAGTACAACAGTTGGTAAAGCACAGAATGTTTAGTAGATTAAATATTGAGGGATAATCTTGAAATGACTAATTTTAAAATGGAAACTGTGATTTAGAAGTATTTAAATTTGTTTATTATGAATCTCTAATAAATGTTTTTCCATCTTGTTTGTACGGATTTCCGTTGTGTTTGTTTGCTATGCAGTGCTGCAGATGCAGACTTTTGTAAGTCCGTGCTGAAGGTGAATGGCTGTGGCTTTGCTGAATTAAAATAGTTTGGTCATAATCTTCTTATGCTTTTAATACTGATAACACAGTCAATATAATGCTAATACTTAATGAACAGGCCCTTGTAAGACTGCTACTGCAAACATTGAAATTCAAGAGAGCTTTCCCATGGAACTGAATGAGAACATGGTGATGCTTTTTAAAATAAAACTGTAAAGCAAAACAGATTTGTTTCTGCACTTGACTGTTAGTTCAGGACATATTGAGAGACTCATTATAAAAGAATGAAATATCAGACTCTTGTTACTGGATGACTCTCCTCAAGTCATCATAATTGGCTATGATGGTGATCAGCTCAAACCAGCATCTCTCCCAGATGACAGGTTTTAAAGTTGCATCAAAAGTGGGCCGTCAGCAGTTAAGGAATGATGTAAATGTGTTTCTAATAATGTCTAGCTGCTGTAGATCAGAACGTGTATTAGAGCACTGTCTGATGTGGTTGTAAGACTCTTGTGGCCCTACTTATGGGGTATAGCCACATGGTGTAAGAAACTAAGTTTTAAATGTGGTTTGTGAGTTTGATTAAAAGCTTATTGTTTTTATGGAAATGAATTCTTTCCCTGAGTGCGAATTGGAGCTTGGGTTTGAGCTTGGAGCTGTGATGTTGGCATTTACTGAAATTAATCAGTAAGAAGAAGGACGTAAAGACCTGTGTGGTTTTTTTTAATGTTAAATAATATAACAACAAAAAATTAAAACACAATAGAGGACAATGAGGCAATCATTCTGAATCATAAAGGAATGCTAATGGTCACAAGCACAAGTCTTATAATTTGCAGTTTACCCACTGGGGATGATACCTAGCCCTGGGAGCTTTATCTAAGCTATAGAAAAGGTATGGTACTTTAGAGTCTGTTATCCAACATGTTCTAACAAACGTAAAAATCTAATGCAGACAAGGTAGGTTTAACACATACTAAGCTGATTGAATTGCAGTCTAGGCTTCCCCCTTCAGGCTTTAACACAGCTACTTTAGCATGTGTTAGACAGCATTCCTTCTTTGCATCCAGGTTCTCATATGTGTTAGCTAAACGTGATATGTAATCCTAGACTAGACAAGGTCTAGAATGGGGTGAGCAAAATACAGTCTGTGGGCCACATCTGGCTGTTCTAACATTTCTATCTGGCCTGCCATGACACCAACAGGGGATTGTCAACCTGTGGCTCTGGAGCTGCAAGTGGCTCTTTGGTTGACCCTTGTGATCTCTGGGTCACTAAAAGTCCAGCGGTGAAGCAGGGCTCAAGCAGCTGCTGCTGGCACATCTTTGCGTGCTCCCGGTGTGTGCGCATGGGGGTAGTTCCACATGCTGCGTAGCCCCAGCTCCACCCTTACGCCTCTCACAGGCAGGAAAATGGCCAATGGGAGCTGCAGAGGCAGTGCTTGCAGATGAGGACAGCACATAGAGACCACTGACCCCCCCTTCCCTGCTCCTTGGGGCACACGGAGATGTGCCAGCAGCAGCTGGTCACTTCCAGGAATGACATGGAGCCACAGCATGCAGGCAGCCTGCCTGAGTTCTGCTGCACTGCTGGCTAGGAGCTACCTGTTAAGTGCCCTCTGGCCAGAGCCTGCACCTTGCATCCTCTCCTGCATGCATACTTCCTTCCAGAGCCCACTTCCCTCACCCCAACACTGTGCACCAGCCCAGAGCTCCCTCCCGCACTTCCTCTGTTAATATAGCAGCAGTGTGTGTTCTGCGATGACTTAACAAAATTAATGCATAGGCTCCCTTGCAAAAATTATTGCCCACCCCAGCCTAGAACTGTTGGTTTCCTGCTTGGTATGTGTTTGTGGGTCAGTGTTGCCATTTGATTCAGGATCTGTTTCCTACCAAGGACAAGAAGCTCAGGATCAAATTGCAGCGAAACCAGACTCTATTTTGTATAGCCACTTTTGAAACAGTCTGTGTCCCCAACGTCTTTAGATCTAAATGACATCATTTCAGGAGTGGTGGTAGAACCTCACAGGGCAAGATAGGAGTGAGAAAAGGGTAGGTGTAGGCAAACAGAAATACTGTATGTCAAGATAACAGAAACAATGGATACCCTTGAGATATTGGTGCAATGTAGTTAATAGCTTGAGTGATTCCTTTTTTATTGTAAGCCAGTTTATGATATTTACTGTTAGAAGAGAGCAGTTCAATTATCCCCATGGCCTGATCCCTCAGACTACAGTAGCAAAGCATTTACAGGAAGGGACTTCATGGGATTCTGTAAATAAGCACTTAGTGTGGACATTTCTAAAATCAGACAAGCCCATTGGAAGGTTGAATATATTCCTGGACACATCGTAGTGTTTGGAGTCTTTGTCTGAGGGACCCTCTACGTGACCATTTTCTTTAATTTCGCCATTGTAGTGATTATGGTATTGTTAGACAGTAAATGATTGTGTTCTGATTTCAAGGGGGAGGGGGAATGAGGATGTTGAAAGAAGCATTGTCTGAGCATACCAGGAGTAGCTGGTGTTACCACCTTGCACTGTTTTAGGACTGCTGCTTAAAATGGATCATCTACTCCAGTGGTCTCCAACCTTTTTAACCACAAGATCACTTTTTCAATTTAAGTGCAATGTAAGATCTACCTCAAACTCAAATACTTTGGCTCTACTTCCTTTCTGCCCCTTCTCTGAGGCCCTGTCCCTGCTCCACCCCTTCTCTGAGGCCACACCTTGTTTACTCCAGCCCCTTTCCTCCCCCAACCTCCTTCACTTTCACCAGCCTGGGGTTGGAGGTTGGGGTGCACTCTCTAGTCTTGGGCCAAAGGGTTCGGAGTGTGGGTGGGGCTCTGGGCAGGAGATTGGGATCCAGAAGGGGGTTCAGGGTGCAGGGGAACTCACATTTGGGGCAGGAGGTTGTGTGCAAGAGGGGGTTCGGGGCTGGGACAGGGATTCAGGATGCAGGCTCTGGCTGGGCACTATTTAACTGTGATGGCTTCTGGGTGGTGGAGTAGTGGAGGTAAGGCAGGCTTACTCCTGTCCTGGCCCTGCACCACTCCTGAAAGCAGCTGGCATGAACAGAATGGCTCCATGGTACCATCTGCTGCCCGTCATCCACAGGCACTGAGACCACAGCTTCTAGTGGCCACTGTTCTCCATTACTGATCAATGGGAGCTGCAGGAGCGGTGTCTGCAGGCAAGGACAGCATGTGGGAGAACCCCACTCTGCCTTTCTCAGGGGCTGCAGGGACATGTCAGTCTCATCCAGGAGTAGCAATTACCATAGGGATAATGATTCCAGCCATGACAGGCTATGCATTTTAGAACTCACTCCTCAAAGAATTAAATTTAAACGTAAGACAGAAATGAAAATGAAGAAATGTACAGGCCAGTCAAAACCCCAAAACAACCCACTTTGCAAGCAGTAAAAGGAGTAACAACAGCAACCCACATACGTGTTGGGTTGGGAGATGAGAGTGAAGGGCAGTGTCTGTTTGTGAGAATGACAGAGAGAAACACACATTGTGTGAGAGTGACAGAGATTTGCATTGCCAAGCTCCCTCCATCCCCTTTTCTCTGTGTGGAGACAGGGTACAGAAGTGGGGGTGGGAGGAGGGACACCCTGACATCAGCATCGCTCCTCTTCTCCCTCCCACACCCTGCACAGCAAATAGGAGGCTCCTGGAGGTTAGCTCCAAATTTAAGGGGACTGTTAGCCCCTTACTAAAACTCAGTGGGGGTTTTTGGTTGGGTAGCTCTCAGTATCAAAAGGGGAAGGGTCCATGAGACTGACAATCCCAGGGACAATGGGAAGAGGCCAACACTCCAGGTCAGCCTGATTGACAGGTCGGACAGGCCAATGAGGAAATTAGGAGGCCAGGTTCCCTCATCCTCCGTGTGAGCTGGGATTTTATGGGCCTCTCAGAAAGAAAAGGAGACAGAGCCAGTCTCTGTCAACCCAGGGAGTACAAGCTGTGCTGAGAGGCAGACCTGCAGTGACCAGAGAGCAAAAGAGGTCAGAGGAGTAAGGCAAGGAGCTGGAGGCTGGCAAAGCTACATAGTCTGCAGCTGGGTGCGGTGTGCAGCTGGGACCAGCAAAAGTGGGGGGAAGAGGCTCTGGGCTTGGAGACACCACCAGCCAAGAGGCCTTGCAGGCTAGACTTGGAGAGGGATTGTAACTCCATCTGGGAGAAGGGTCCTGACACCTAGAACCTGAACTCATGGTCACAGCCAGAGCAAGCGTGTCCAATCTGCAGCCCCCCGAAGCACAACCAGGGCTTGGGACTTATAAGGAACAGACTGTGAACTGTCCTTACACTCTGCAGACTGCTGTTTGTGATGTCCCTGTGCCACAAAGCGGGGCTATGTGTTCTCTTTTAACCTTTCTCATTTTTTCCTTATTCTTTTCTTTTTAATCAGTTGCTGTTTAATAAATTATATTCGCTTTGAATTGTATGTAGTAATCAGTGGGTCAGGAAAGCATCCAGTGTGAAGAGAGCACCCTAGAGTGGGGACATCCTAGCCCCTGCCTTACGTGACTACAAGGTCGGGGATTCAGCCCCAGAAAACCTGGGCCCAGCCTTGTTGGGATTTCGAGGACTTTGCTACTCAAGAGAGTGGAAGACGAGCCCTCAGGGTCAGGGAGGCCTTTGGGTAAAGGAAGTGGGAGCAGGGACTCAGATCCTTTCGCTGATCCACTTCACCAGGGTAGTGTTGAAGCCAGGAAAGTTCCCCACAATAGTGGGGCCATTTCCCCGCTTATACAAGCTTCCTGGCCAAACCAGTCAGGTTCACCTGTCTGAGGCTCCAAGATCTACAAGTAGATCAGGATCTACCGATTGGTGACCACCGATCTACTCCCATTGCTAAAAAGTGTCTTGAGTCACAAAGTGGTGTTAGGAAATTGCAGGCTCTTCTGTTTGTAGGATTTTGATGTTGGTGTAACATTCAGACTAATCACTTGTGACTCATTGGGCCAATCTCCATTTTGGTGTAAGTTCATTCAATTAGATTCTGATCCACAGAGTTATGTGCACCCTCTCACATCAGTGCTGAGTTTGGCTTATTGATTTATCACAGTCCTTCCCTGCTGTTCCCTAAATTGAGCCAGATAGTGCAGAGGGATTTGTATAATGAATACTGTTTTTCCTTGAAGGAACAGAAAAAAAAATCATATCAAAGGGAACTTTAAAAGCTGTTCTGGTTTTTAAAAAAAATCCTTTAAAATCTATTTATAAATAAAAAGTGAAACATCTGTGTCAGCTACTGCATAATTACGTTGTATTCTAGCAAATAAATAAGGCTTAGTGTTAAACCAATTATTTTATAAATATTAAGTTTTTCACTTTTTAGTTAATTTCAATTAGTCTTTGTTGGCATGAAAAAGTATTCAAGAGCTGCCAAAGTGTAAGAAAAAATACATAACCCTCCTGGATATCTGGCAAAAGTGGATATCATTGATACCAATATAATCTTGATGAAAATATTTATGATTGTGTTGTTTTCTATAAGATACATGTTGATCCCTTCGCACCTAATTAAAATGCCCACTGTTCCACAATTATAATATGCATAATTTGTATTCCAGCAGTAACTGAAATTTATGTAATCCCCTATCGTGCCAAATGCTGTATTGTACTGTCAGCATCAGTGAGGTCAACAGACAGTGCTAGCATGTCTTTTGCTGCAGTCAGCATAGCATTTATTTTTATGGGTCTCACCATAATGATGGTGGTTTTTAAACATAAAGAATTGGATTTTTAAAAGCCCAACTTTTAACAAACTCAGAATGCAGAAACCTTTCTCATTACATTTTAACTCCAATATTGGTCTAAATTACTTATTTCCTTTTAATTTATTACCATTTTATAATTAAGGATTTTCAGCTCTAGAACCATAAACCCTTGAATAAATTGGAACATTCCTTATATGTTTACAGATAGGCTTTGCTTCCAGAAGAAAAGAAAATAAACTTTCTGAATTCAGATTCTTAGCTTGTGTTAATGATACTCTATTAATCTTGGTGGATAAAAATCTTGGTGGAGTCATAGGTTGTTTAAATTTATGCCTGCCTTTGACGAACAGTTTAACAGATTAGCACCTCTTGGGGGACCAGCAAGGAGCACAGAGCAAAGTTTTTTCTCATTTTGACTAGGCTAAAAACAACTGTTACATACACAGACTATGCTCACCCAGGTAATTCCATAATGGGGCAGTGCTTATGAATGAGTTTTTGCAAGATTTGTTTTCTCCTCAAAATTAGAGATGTTTAACTTTTTCTAAAATAGCATCTATCTAGATAGAGATCACTTGCAAGTCTTCTGGCATCAGCAAAGCCCCAGCTGGCGAAATGACCTTTTTTTAGGCAGGTGAAGGAACAACTTAGCATTTGTTCATTTAGGACTTCCTGGCTAGCTGTCGGGGTGGAAGAACATAGTTCAACTTCCATATCTAACTATTTTGTAGTGTGTCACTTTTACAGTTCTTAGGATGAAATGCTTTGAAAAGTATCAGTTAAAACAAGGAAGTTGATAGGGAGGGAAAGACACTAAATGGGTGCATAAGCAAAGGGGGAGCAATGGTATCGAGAGATTTGGCATGATAGGGAGTTGATGAGAGGGGAAATAAATACATATGTTAAGAAGCAGGTAAATGACTAATTGCGTACTCGATACAATTTGTATAGAGTACACAATTAGTAGATAAAGGGTCCTGCTGTAGCTTTGAAGCTTAAATGTAGTAGGAGCCAGGTGCGCAGATATGCACGATCTGGGTGGCTCTTACTACATTTAAAAGGCAGAGCTGCGGGGGTGTAGGTTCGGGACCCTGCACAAGCTAGAACTCAGCAGTCCCAGCTCACGCGGGGTCCCTGACCGCTGCATTTCCCCCTTTCCCCGCACCACAGAGGCAGCCGGGGGTGGGAGGTGAGAACGAGTAGTTGACTTGACTATCCGATAAGTTTAGACTTATTGGATAGTTGACTACTCAACTATTCTTTTACATCCCTAGAAATGAAGAAAAGAGCTGCACAGGAGAAGGCTGTTTCCGCAGCACTGGTAACATAGTTCAGAAGGGAAAAGGTGCCAGAGACACAATTCCGTGGGACTAGCTGGAAGAAGCCTGCAAAACAAGGAGGCCAATTTCATCTTAGCTGCTGAAATTTTTGGGGTTTGAGGAGTTAAGCTGAGGGGAAGATTCAGTTCAGTGTTTTTGTATCTGTAAAGAATCCAGCAGAATTTTGCACATGGATGGAATGTAGAGAGCCCAGGGATTTGATAGCCATAGCACAAGGGATCGACCACAGTTCATGGTAATCAGGGGGTGGAGTTGGGAGGGCACTTTTCGCTCATAGTCTAGTGTTTTTCTTATAGAACTTGGATCCATAACTCATTGAAGTGAATAGGAGTCTTTCTAGAGACCTCAGTGTGCTTTGGAGCAGGCCAACAGAGAGGAGGAGAAATGGTGAGATGGATGAGGAAAGAATATTGTGTATGTGAATCCAGGGGTTGAGTGATTTGGGGGCTATGAGTAGTGGCAAAAGAAATACTTATTGTAACTGATTTGTTATGGATGGCTTTGCTTTCTCCTGAGAAGTATGGACGCACTTTTCCCATCAAAGATTGCGTGTCCCTTAGCATATGGAGGAAGCAAGGCTCTGGCTGACATGGAATATCATTAAATATAGAACACAAATAAATGGTAAGAATAGTAGCTGGGAGGAAGGCCAAACATGCCTCAGCATTAAGGTTTAACTGGTTTCCTAGGGATGAATGAGCATTTTTAAAGCTAAATTGTTTGGACTTAGTGTTGCAGATACTTTCTCTTGTATCTACTGACTTGTTCTTGTGCAGATGGGATAATGGGTGGGATTATAGAGGGTCTATAGATCATGAACTCCATGCTGTAAAAGGTACAAAGCTTTGCAATGATTATCAGCTGCCTTTGCATAAATCACTATCTTTCTGTGATGGAAAAGAACGGTTCTTGAGGTTGCAATCTTATTGTCTTGCTCTCTTCCTGTTGCTGTAATTTATGACACAATCTGTGAGGAAATCCTTATTTATGTTCAGATCCAACAGTTTCCATTTCCTGCAGATCAGCAGAATGGGCAGGAGGGAAAAGAAACACTTCTGTATTTTATTATTGTCTTCAGCTTTCAAGTAGATTCAGATCCTGTTAGAATGCTGTATAACTGAAGACCAGTTATTTCAGACCATTTTAGGTAAATTTCTCCCATGTGATTTATCAAAGGGATTCTCTCACCCCAAGAACATCAGTGCAGACATAGTTCTTGCATGGTGTACAATAATTAAATGATACTTCTCTATCCAGCCTCCTATTGCTTCTAGGAGCAGCTCTTTATTGGATTTACAGAATTTTTTGGGTGGGAAGCAGATGCTTGCAGGTCTGTCACTCCTGATACCATGATATTGAATCCTGCCATATTCTAGAAGACACTTAAGAATGATCTTGATCACCTGTGGTTCTGCACTTTTATTTAAGGCATTAGCTCTGGTGTTGTGTCCAGATTCCTGTTTGGGTTAATGACATTCTGCCTCCCTATATTCTCTCTGTGGCTTCAGTTGCATACAGAATTGTTCTTCACTGCCTGTCCTAAACTGTTGCATAACTTTGCCCTATGTTGTTAAACAGCTGCTGCATGTGTGTATAGCTGAAGTGATTTCTGAAATATCCATTGTGGATATTCAGTGCCAGTCACCATAGAATCTTGTTGGTGAAACCATGTGGTTTGAGTGCTGTGGGGTGAACAGCATAATAGAACTTTAATATCAGTCCACTACTTTTTCTTTCTTTTCACTTGCAAGTTTTGTAATTGTTTATGCATTTCTCAGATTCCTTAAGGCTCATCCATATTTCAGATCTACAAATTCTGATGTGATTGTATTTGTTTTAATGATATTTATGATGTGGTCAGGGAAACATAGGAGTGTGGGGTGTTTTTTTGTTTGTTTTTTGGCAAAATGTGGCTCCCATTGTAATTTTTTTTTCCTATTTTGAGGCAATGAGCCAATGAACTAATTGCTGTAGCTCAGGCATGTCAAACTAGCATTTGGAGGGCCGCATGTGGCCTGATCGAAATTTTTTGTGGCCCACCAGTACATTTTTATAAAGGAATAAAATGCGGCCCACTGGCCGCTCGGAACATGTGGCTGAGTGCAGATCCCAGCTGGCTGGCCACTCTGTGCCACAGCGACTGCTTGTGGCTGGTCGGGCTGCTCTGTGCTGGGCGCTCTGCGCACATGCTCACGGCTGGCTGAGCTGCTCTGCGCACGGCGCCCAGCACGTACTCACAGCTGGCCGCTGTGCTCACGCCACCCCATCGCGCCTGAGGAAGAAATATGTGGCGGTGGCAACGGCGACTCCAGGACCCAGATATTAGGGGGCAGGGGGGAGGGGAAGGGCTCTAGGAGTGCTTGGCTGTGGGGGAGGGAGGAGGCATTGTGTTGGGGGGGCTGGCTCTGGGGAAGGGAGAGGGGTTAGGTTGGTGGGGAGCTGGGGAGTGCCTGGCTCTGGGAGAGGGGGAGGCATTTGGTTGGCGGTGGGGCCTGGCTCTGTGGGAGCGGAGCGGGATTGGGTTAGAATGGAAATATGGGAGTGCCTGGCTCCGGAGGAGAGAACGGGGTTATTTTGTTAATATTTTGTTGTTTGTTTATTTATTCCCAAATAAAATCACAAAACGTATATTTTATATCAGTAAATATGTCAATTTTTTGCAATTGCACAAATATATGTTTATGCAAAATCTCAAACTTATAAAGTATCTGAATTTGCACAAAAGCATGTTCTATTCGATTAACCACGGTCTATACTTGTTTTTATTTCAACAAAACAAGTTGTCATATACAAAATTTAAAAGAACCTTAAATTTATATTTAATTAAAAATTATTTTATATGAGCAAATAACAATTTTACACATCAAATTATAGTATTATATTAAAACAAGACCTGAAAAAATATTATTAAATATACCTAAAACATAATCTATAATAATAAATAATTACGATTTTCTGATAACATACGTTAACTTTCAGAGCCACCAAGGAAATCAGTTTTCGTTTGCAACCCTCCGTAGTCTTCGAGTTTGACATGCCTGCTGTAGCTCATGTTCAAATGAAAGGATTTTCATTAAAAAACAAACAAACTGGAAACAAAAGCTAATCTTAATGGTTTCTTTACAATATTAACATTTAATTCCAGTGGTTAAATCTGCAGCAATTGAAAGTTGTTTCTTAAATATTTAATTTCCCCAGTATTTCTTTGCTGACCCTTGATTTGACTGCCTGGTGTTTATTAGGGATACAAGATGAAATGAGACCAAAATGTTGTTGGAATCTTCCTGCAGTATTTCAGAAAGCTGTGGGATCAATCCAATACCTTTCTGTTGTTTTCCCTTTCCCAGTGAGCACCATTCTAGATTGATATTACCATTTTGTATGTACTAATAGGGCAGCAGCATTGAGTGCAGGTCGGTTTTAAATTAAAAATGTCTGGCTTAATTCAGACTTTTGCCACAGCACATAGGTGAGTAAAATGTGGGGATGTTAAACTGTTAACCCTCAAGCATACTAGTAAACATGATGTTTACAAGTATGCTCAACAGTCCATTAACAGTGAACTCTGGCAATGGTCAGCCATGCCACACTGGCACAGTGGGACCCTATTGCTGAGGTGGGACTGGGTGGCAGGCCCTAAGCGAAACGGTTAACTGGTTAAGCGCTAGCAGGCCAGAGTTCTGGTAAATGGTACCCAGCTATTTCCTGTCTTTTATAAAGAGGCAGAGTCTGCTGTGATTCTTGATGGCAGCAAGCAGTGCTCCATCAGTATGGTTCCACTTAGGCTATGGTGGTTACTCTAATAGAATGTGCCACAGGGCAGCTGTGCCATTACAAAGTCTTTATTGTAGACGTGTGTGTAGTCTGAGCTTCAAAAGATAGGAATGAGATTTTCCTTGGGGGTTTTCTTTTCCTTTCTTTTTCGGCACAGCATTTCCGCGGAACCCAGGATCATCTAGGGAGTCCCCAGCTGACCCCAGCTCCGTGTGGCATTTGAAATTGGCATTGTAGCTTCAGCTTTGAAATGCACAAGAGCCCCTGCTGGGGACTCTAGTTCGTTTGAAGGCTGGCCCGCCCGCTGGTCCAGGCCTGCACAAGGAGTTCTGCATTCCTCCTTTGAAATATACAAGCACTCCTGCGGGTCTCTTGTACGTTTCAAAGGAAGACTGTAGGAAGTGCCTATTCGACTAGATGGAAATTACATCAACTACTCGACTAGTAAATTAATCGCTAGTTAACATCCTTAGACCAGTGGTGTTCTATTTGCCTCATTGAGTTTGTCTTGAAGTAAGTGACTTTTGAGCACTCATCTGGTTATGTCAATCTGTTTCTTCACTTCCACCAGTGGGTATTGACGTTTTAAGAATACTTGATAAAGATCTTGTAGATGTTTGTCTCTCTTTGTGGGAATGGAGCAAATCCGGTTGTATCTTAGGGCTTATTGTAGACAGTGGATCATGTGATGTGTCCTGCATGGAAACGAGAAGCATGTAGGTAAAAATAATGGACAGTAGGTTTCTGGTATAACTTGGTATAGGTTTCTGGTGTTTGTGACCTATTATTTATTTGTACTGTAGTGTCCAGGAAGTGGATCTCTTGTGTGGACTGGTCCAGGCTAAAGTTTAGTAGGATGGAAATTATTGAAAAAATAGTTGTGGGTGAGGACAGAGTCACATAGCTCAGCTACAGAGTCACATAGCTCAGCTACCCCCATCAGGGATACTGATCCTGACAGCTTGTTAATCCATGTTTGTGTGGAATGTTGGTGTAGAGAGCTTTTACATCCCCAGTGGCTGGGCTGATGTTTTCAGGAAGATAACTGATGCTCTGTAGTTTTCATGAAAGCTCATGACCTAATATATTTGTTATTATCTAAGGTGCCACACGACTGATCATTATCATATATATAGTAGCCCAATGTCTGAGAGTCTGTAATGCTGAAATGCT
>CM057845.1:255895069-255909077 GCA_030068395.1 Apalone spinifera | reverse complement strand
GGGGGGGGGGGAGGCTGGAGGAGAGAGAGAGAGAGACCGGAGGCTCAGGAGAGAAGACATATGTGGAGGGGAGACCTGAGAATCCCGTCTTATGACTGGCTAATTGGCTAGTTCTTTAAGATAGACTAACACAGTTACCCCTCTTACACTTCTCACAGACCTTGGGAGTCAGGCCAGTCCCTGCCTATAGACAGCCCCCCCAACCTGAAACAAATACCAGCAGCCACACATTACACCACAGATACACTTACCCACCCCTGCAACAAACCTCATTGCCAAATCTGTCCACATGTAAATGACACATCACAGAACCTAACTACATAAGCCACATTATCAGGGGCTCATACACCTGCACATTCACTAATGTGATCTATGCCATCAAGTGCCAACAATGCCCTTCTGCCATATACATTGGCCAAACCAGACAGTCTCTGTGCCAAAGGATAAATGGACACAAATCAGACATCAAGAATGGTAACACACATGCACCTCTAGGGGAACATTTTAACCTTCCTGGACATTCAATAATGGATTTGAGCCCATTTTTCCACGTAAGAATTTTATCACCTGATTACAGAGGGCAACAGTTGAACTGGAGTTCATTTATAAGTTCATCACTATCAACTTAGGCTTGAATAAAGTTAATGCATTACAATGGCAATTTTCCCACTTGTAATATTTGCTTTTCCACATCAAATGCTATGTTGAGACGCATCTACCCTGACTTAATTAGCTTTTTTCACACTGGTCCTACAATTGACAGGTAACTCTTTTGCTGTTACATATACCCTGGATTCTGTAACTTCCACTCCACCTCATCTGATGAAGTGGGTTTTACTAACAAAAGCTCATGACCTAATACATTTGTTAGCCTCTACAGCAGTAGTTTTCGAACTTTTTTTGCCTATGGCCCACCTGGCTCAATGCAAACCTTTCCATGGACCATCAGTTGCTAATGGAAACTCACCGTTAATTACATAATAACACCTGAGCTATTGTGCGAGTGTTGCAGCTTTGCAGAACAGTTTAATTTAACCGGTAAGAAGGAAATATTATTTTAAATTATTAAACAGATTAAGAGCTTTAACTTTCACATGTTAGTTTATCAAACTTTATTTTAAATAAAGTAAAATATTAACTTGTCCAACACAAAAGGTTCCCATGTTTTCTTTATTTATAGCAGGGTTGGGGAAACTTTTTTGGGTCCAGGGCCACAGACCCACAGAAAAATCAGTTGGGGACCAGATTTACTCTTCTGCAGTTCCAGAGTTAGTGGACTTTGTGGACCCCCCAGGCTCTGGGGTTGAGACAAAACTGAGTTCAATGTGTGGGACAGGAGTTCCAGCAAGAGGGATGGAGGTATAGGATCTGGGCAGAAGGTGAGGTGCAGGAAAGGATGAGGGTGTAAGGCCTGGGCAGGCGGTGGGGTGCAGAAGCGGGCTGGGAGTAGGGTGTCTAGTCAAGGGGTGCAGGAAAGGGTTGGGGGTACAGTGTCTAACCAGGGGGAAGGGTATAGGAGTGGGCTGGCGGTGCAGGGTCTCAATGGTGCGAGGGATCTGTGAGGGGGGTGCATGGGAGAGTGCAGGGTCTGGGGATGAGAATTCAGGGGACAGTTACTTTCCTTCATGATTTATGCCAGTCCCAGGCACCATGTCCTGCTGCTCCCATTGACTGGAATCTGGCCAATGGGAGCAGTGGGGAAATCCTCCAGGAAGTATGCCTGCCTGCTCCTGTTCCCCAGCAGGGGAAGGGGGAACACTTCTTTCCCACAAGCTGGATCATGCAGCGAGACTGGGGACTTTCTCCGCCTCCCCCTCACCCTAACAGGAAGCCAGCGCTGGCTCTCAAACCATGCAAAGGGGGGAGGGCAAGGCTGGAGCTCCAGCATGGGCTGCCCACTGCAGGGAATTGGGGGCTGAGCGCGAGCTGCAGACCACCTGGAAGGTGGCTGCAGACCACTAGTGGTCCGTGACTGCAATTTGAGAGCCACTGCTCCAAGAAGGCACAGGACTGATTATTGTGTTACAGTGATGATGGTGAGATTTCCACGGACTTGCTGTTAGTGAGAATGAGAGTTAATCTAAGCTGCTTTTCTTCCCAGATTGCAACAAGAAATTTGATCATTACAACTGGCCAACCCTCAAAATCAGGAGTGATGGTATCAAAATATGTGCTGGCAGCTCTGTGCTTCTCCCTCTCCATAGTAATTCCTGCAATCTGCAGTGGTGTTTAATTACATGCAGTGTAAAACCACTAACACAAAAGGTGCCCATTAGATCTGAAAGCAAAAAACACTCTATTGCCAAATAGTGAATTACAAGCAAAAGGAAATGGGTTAGATTTGCAGGGAAAAGATCTCTGCCCCTCTCTGTGTAGGAGGGACTTCTAATTAAAATAGGAATAATAGCCTCTTCAGTCTCCTTTCTCTCCATCAGATTCTATACTGCGGTCCCGTTGTCATACACACAGGCTGGCTTCTAAAAATGTGTGGATAAGAATCTCTGGACATCTTGCAGTTGTTCCTTTGTGAAAGTGGATGTTCACGCAGTGCTATGCCAGTGTTTTGAAAAGACCAGAATCCAGTAGCTCCATTTAAGAACATTCATTTGCCTCTGGATTTTTGAAGGAGTAGTTTTGTTATACTAACACATCTTAGTGCAATCACACTAATACATTTGTGCTTTGGTTGGCATTTCAGTTTGAACATTTTAATTTTTTGTTTGATTTGATTGGATTCGTTGAGGCCTGGCTCAAATACTGTAAAAGAGAATCTGGGGTAAAATGTATGTTGTCTGTGTATCAGGCAGTGTAAAGCATTGTGTTCAATGCTGAGGCTTGAGTCCAGGTGTGTGCGTGTATGTGTGTTTAAAACACCTGGTATTGAGATTAGGGGTGTAAAATCCTGATTAATCAGTTTACTGTTATCAACTAAGCAAGATCCCAGGCAGAGGGATGGCTTCAGCCTGGCTGGAAGCAGCCTCTGTCTGCAGTGCCAGAGCTGGTTGCAGGCAGAGGCTGCTCTTGCAGTAGCCCCTGTCCACTGGGGGACCCCAGCTCCCCGCTGGGAGACCCTGAGGATAGGTACTGTTGGACCCAGCATGAGCCAGGAATGAGCAAGCCCGGTTCGGTCCAGGCTTGAGCCGACCAGGACCTATCCCCGCTGCACCCATGGAGTTTAAATGTATTAAGAGCCTGCACGTCCGGCTCTTATTTGATTTAAACTGCTGAGCCGCAGCGGGGGTAGCTCCTGAACCTGGTGCTAGTAAGGACTGAGCAAGCCCTTGCTTATTGACTAATCATTGACTAATCATGACTGCAAGATGCATGTGCTATCCTTGTCCTGCTGATAGTGTCTGATAAGCTACTATTTTGCAACAGCAAAGCACTGGAAAGAGAAAATGCTGGAAGTGTTGAGTGTTTTCTCGATGTGATATAATATTGGCCTTCGTTCTGACTCAACTCCACAGTACCAAAAAGTTCTGTTTTTCTCCCTGCTGTGTGTTTGATCACTTCCCAACCTTTTGGCTCATGAGAGATGAGGTTACAAGTGTGCACCAAGCTACACAGAGGCTTGAAATGTTTGAGGGCTTTTTTGTTTTAATCCCTTCAAGGTTTCAGTTTCTTTTCTACAGTTCAGATGTAATGTGAGAAATGTAAGTAAAAGATAGCAGCCAGATGGTACTTCTCATAGGTCAGACAGATTAGAATATTTAGAAAAAGGTTTCTTATTTCTTTGCTCTCTGTATGATGCCTTCCCTTTGTGGACCCTCAAACACTTACGTATTACAGCATTTTGAGAAGTAAATAGTGGCATTATACCCATTAAATGGATAAGCAAATAGAGACCCAGTGCCTATGTGATGTGCATTGGGTATCAGTAAGTCACTAGACAGAATTCATGGTCTTAGTGTTGGTATAAAAGGCCAGGCCCAAAGTACTGAGCTATTGCAATTCACAGTAAGCACTTGCTGGACAATACAGTTCGCTCTGGTGGGTTGGCCCATCCTTGCTGGGCAGTTCAGTCACCTTGGGTGGGTCTCTGTAAATCAACTTTAATATTCAGGTGAAACATTTCCTTCTGGGATGGGCTTATCAAAGTCCCTCATCAGCTCTCTTTACATGCCTCTGTTTCTACGATTGGTTTATTATGACTAAGCTCTGCAGTAGATATTGCCTTTCCCCGTTTCTCTTAAGCAGAAGAGAATTGTTCCCTTCTTCAGTTGGTGTATGGTTGGCTTAAGTTTGTCTTGGGTCTTGTCCTGTGGTGCCGAGCTAGTTGGCTTTCATTTTAGGTTTTTACAGTGTTGATATCCTGCTATGACCGTGCTCATTCAAATCACCATATATTAGGCTACTTCTACGCTGCAAGGCAATTTTTACTCAAAAACCCGTGGAGCGTCCACACCTCAAATGCGCTTTTGTGCAAATAAATCAGCAGTAAAACAGCAGAACAGAGGGCTTTTGCCAGTGTAGGTAAACCATTTTCTACGAGGTATAACTCCCTTTTGCGCTACAGCTATTGCGGAAAAAGGCAAGTGTGGATGCTCCAGGTGCTCTGATGGCCATTCGCAGAATGGCCATCAGAGCTTTCTTGTGCAAGAGCGTCCATGCAATGTGGACGCACTCTTGAGCAAAAGCACATCACTTTTGCGATGCGCTTTGAGGTGTGGACGTGCTCTTGCACAAGAAGTTTTTGTGCAAAAACTTTTGCACAAAAGGCTTCTTACTCAAGAAGCCTGCAGTGTAGACATAGTCTTATACAGTTGCTTCCAAGGAAAGAAGTGAAAGACTGTTAAGCAGAATTAAAATTAAACCTGAGACCCGTAGAAAAATGCACAGTAGGGAACACTGGCTGAGGGTCCCAATGTAGCAGGGACATAACTCATAAGACTCCAATATCTTGACAAATACTCGGTTCTTATAAGTGATTCTGCTGCCCGTACAGTGACACTTCACAAAGTCCATTGTTGCGTGAGAAGGCCATGCAGCAAAAATTCTCTTGCAACCTAGCACATCAAGGACAAGCTAACATGATTTCCCTGTTTGATTTTAGGAGACATCACACAGAAGGGGTATGAGAAGAAAAGGGCAAAGCTGCTGGCTCCATACATCCCACAGGCACATGGTAAGTACTGTATCTTGGTCCAGAATAAGGCTATTGATTTAATGCTTCAGTCTTGTCATTCAAGGGGTCTCATAAAGTGGAGATGGGGGGTGAGCTCTTGGATCACTCTACCTGTCAGTTCCAAATTGCCCTTACCTCAGTGTAGTTTGGTTTAGCTGTTTCACAATTCTATTGTTGGGTGCTAGATGGTGACAGTAGCCATGGACAGTACATTAGAGCCTTTCCCCTCTATGTTGCTGGTTCATATCTAGGTCAGGAGATCCTCAAGGTTTCATGGGTCTCAGAGCATTTAAAACCTAAGTTTTAAATGTGATCTCATTTAAAAACAAAACACCAGCATAGGCCGCTCTTGTTTTCTTATCAGCTGAGAAGTCAAGGGCTTGAACCAGCCACAAAGTCCAAACTCTCCTCTGATCCTTCATGTATCCCTCTGGGGCAACATGAGGGAAGCTTGCAGTGGTGATGATTGTGCCGTATGTATTCTGCAGATGTATACTGCACTTCTGTCTCCATTGCTCCAAAACCAACCTTTTAAGTAGCATAAGCTTCACAGCAAATTAACTTTTCTGGTACCTTCTGGATTTTCCCACTGTTTGCACCAGTGGGGGTGGGTGTTTGAGCTCTTGCATAAGAGAGCTAGAGCTGCTAAGGAGGGGAGATGAAATGGTCCAGGCTAATTTTGAGAGCAAAATAACCTACTGTGGAAATGTGGGAATGGGATCTTGTCTACCTCAGAAACAGAGGTAGATAAGCTGGCTTACTTGGAGGTTGCCTCTTAGGGGAAACTGATCTTCAGAGCTCAAGACCATGCTAGTGAGTTATGAAATGTTAGATTCTTTTTTAAACATACAGGGCCAAATTCAACATATTCACCTCAAAGCTGTAATTGGGCTATTACACCCATGTGAAATACCAATATCATCTAAGAAGCTAGATTATGCCTGGGTAGATGGGATCAGAGTCGTAATTAGCACATTAATATCTGTGCACCCTGCATCTGTGAACTGGTTGTGAGTGCCATAAAATCTCTCATCCATATGCTCTTGCTGCTTTGCCAGACGAAGCTGTGGGTTTCCAGCTTAATCTGCTTTTATCATCTGAGATGGTTATGTACAAGTCAATTAAAACAATATTTGGAGAAAAAAAACGAAAATTTCCAAATGCAGAAGCTTTAACAAGGCCTTTGTCAAAAGGCAGACTATGAAGAGCTGTCTAAAAATGGTTTAACGGCTAAGGTGAACTTGCCATTTCATAAGTCTGCCCCTATAAATACACTCTGAAGCCATTCCTCATGCTTTCTATAGAGACCTTAGCATCTTGGCCTTGTTACCTTATTTACCAGATTTGCTGAATTCACTTGTCATTTTGTTTACATTAATTTTCTTATATTCAAAGATCCTTAGCAGTGGGGCTGGCTATGAATGTGGGATAATTAAAGATAGATAATTGTAAATGCCTCTCCCGGGCAAGGCCTAGAGCATCTCCAATAATTAGTGGCAGGATACTAGCACAAAAATAATTGCACAGTTGATGCATTGGGAACAGTCTTTATCTACTAAAAAAAATCAAATAACGTTTCTGGGTTTTTGCAGTTGATCAGGATTGAATTGGTATGAAAGCAGGGAGTGCCACAACTTAACTGTTAATATAATTGGGTGTTACTGGACTAATGCCAAAAAGGGTAGGGGTTAAAGTGATGTGATTGAATGTCAGCTTGTCAGCACTGCTTTGAGCAGATTGTGAATGTGCATGTTTATTTTTTCTTTTGAAATGGCATTGACTCTTCATTTCAGGTGATATTCACCTGGAGCCTAAAACAAAAGAATTCTGTCATTGTCTCATGTATCTTCCCTCCCCCCCCCCCCTAGAATCTGCTCTCTGGGTTAGATTTCTCACCATTTCTTTGTTCACACTATAATAGCTTAAATATACTTTCATCTGATGCTCTGCTCCCCTGCATTAGTCACTAGAGTGACTTATTGCTGTGGTAAATATTTTAAATACAAAAGCTGTGGAAAGGGACACAGTGTGTAGTTACCAACCTAATATATTGACACAAGCAAATGAGCAGAAATCCTGCTTTGGGCCAACATTTTGAATCTGTCAAGCAACTGCAGGGTGTTTGACTACACAGCTGTTTGATAACATTTTCTCTTGGGTTTGATTAAGTGATAAGCAACTCTTATCTTTATTGTATTAATGAAGAAACATAGAGTGGCATGCTTGGGTTTAATCTGTATAAGCAGACATCTGTCGAGCCGGTCTCGTAAGCTCTGACTCAAGTCATGTTCTGGTGAACTCTTTGGCCCTGAGGAAGTTGGGGAATGTGGGGTCCTTTTATACCTGAAACCACTTCTCTTCACAGATTTGCTCTTGGTTGGGAGTTGAGTGGCAACCAGGACAATAGCAGTAATTCTGTATAGGGATGTTAACATGTAGTCAACTGCACGATTAACTGTTAAGCCTGGGCTTATTGGTTATTCTTATTGACTACATGCATCCTGCCCCCTCCGCCCCATTCTACCTCTGATACAAGGCAGCGAGGGGGAGCAGGCAGGAGCTGGTGCTGGGGGGAGGAGGGAGAAAGAGGCTTAAAAACCAGTTCCACAAAGCACCTGCTCTGTGGTGCTGCCTGCCCCCCTCTATCATGCTGCTGCCCCCCTCAGTGCTGCCGTCTTGCACGAGGGCGTTGGGGAGCTGCCACAATGCAGCCTCTGTCTGCAGAGGGTCTGAGCTCCCCATGGACAGAGGCTGCTCTGGCATCCCACTGAGCAGCCTTTGTCTGTAATGAGCCTGAGCCCATTGCAGGCAGAGACTGGTCCACGGCAGCAGTCCCTGTCCGTGAGGGGTCTGAGCTCCCTGTGATTAGGGACTGCTGCAGCGGACTAGCTTCTGTCCGTGGGGAGGTTGGGACCACCCCCCCAAACAGTACCTGCTGCCACCCCACATTGCTGCCTCTTATTTAGAGGCAGCAGCGTGGGGTGGTAGGAGGCTCCCAGGGAGTGGGGCTGGGAGCACAATGGCTGCTGGCATCGCCCCTGGGGCCAATCAAATAGTCATGGAACCACTAAGATTTCATGTGGTTACACGACTATTCAATTACATGATATCTAGCATCTCATATTCTGTAGGCAGCACTGTATGCACTAAAGTGGCACTTTACTCCTTGTGCCAGTCACTATGTGCATGTTTATTTTGGAAGATGTTTAATTAGGGGGAAAAAATATCTGGTGAGACTATGCATGGTCCTGCTGCACTAATTGACATGCTTCTCAAGGCAGGGGAGCGAGCCAGAGCATTGGGAGAAAGTAGGGCCAGATAGCATGTCACTAATTAAGGTGGAATTCACTATTGCCATAGTGACAGTCTTGTGGCTCTTTATGGGGCTCACTCCAGCGGTCTCTACTCTGGCAAATGTCCCGTTGACTCTAGAGGGAGTCACACATGCATAAGCAATGCAGGATAAATCTCTTCGTTTGAAAGAGTCTGATGTTTTTCCCCTCTCCTGGCATGAAGAGAAGTGATTTTTCTGCTGTGGAAGAAAATCCCTCAGCACTTAATTAGTGCATTATGTTCTTAAAGCACTTCCCAAATGTTAACTAGTGCTTAGGCATATCACTCTGTACGATGATACCCCATTTCACAGATGTGGGGAGAACTGAAGCACAGAGTGATAAAATGATGCGCTGCAGCAAGTCATTGGCAAAGTCATGGCCAGAATTTGGGAGGCCCTTTTTCCTATCTTTGTGTAGTCCACTGTGTAACACTGCCTGTTTGAATTGGGACAACAACATTAGTTCTTTGAGAAACTCTGTCTCCTAGTACAGCATCCATTTTTGCAAAAATTAACGCACTTGAGCAATCATCCTGGACTTACTTGCTGCTCTACATTTGCTGAGAGCTGCTAGGTAAGCTATGCAGAATCTTACATAGACTATGAAATAGTCATGTAACCACTAAGATTTCATGTGGTTACACGATTATTTAGTTACATGGTATCTAGCATCTCATATTCTTTAGGCAGCACTGTATGCACTAAAGTGGCACCTTGTACCAGTCACTGTGTGCATGTTTATTTTGGAAAATGTTTAATTGGGGGAAAAATGTCTGGTGAGACTGTGCATGGCTCATACATAGTTAAGGGCTTGTCCATGGGGGCTATTTGGGAAAGTCAAGGAGGGTCAACTAGAAGAATGATGTCACCTTTAATAGGATTGTCCTTAGCTTTCCTGTGTGTGCATGTGTAGGCATGGGCTCGGTGCTACTTGTGAACATTCAGGTGAATGGACCAAAATAAAGGGAAGAGGGACATCCTGAATTCATATTTATAGCAGTCTGTGACTTGGAAAGGAACAGCTAGCCTGAGCCACAAAAAGCCCTGTGAAATGAAAAGGGGTCTATCTGCTTTATGGGTGTATTAGGGCTGACACTTTGACCTCCCATTGCTGTGTCAGAGCTCAGCTGTTGGCAGTCACTGAATGCTCTTTTGGAACATTTTAAAAGTGCACAGCAGCTATGACAAACGTGCATCAGAGGGTTGACTGTATCTTTGACTTCTTCCATCTGTACAGACAAATATCCATCAGAAAGGCTCTAAGCCAGTGAGTGAGCCACTTGTTTGGCTCAATTCAGCCTTCCCCTTCATAGGAGCTTACTATTTGTTTGGATTGCCTGTGTCTCATTGGTGTTAACCACCTCCTACTATCTGTCAGTGTGCAATCTTGCAGGGCGGATAAGAGACATTGAAAATTATCATAGAGAACAGGAAAATAAGGATGTTAAAAAGCGGGTAGTTCACTAATCATGTATTACCCCTGCTGTGGGTTCTGCAGTTTAAATGTAGTAGGAGCCAGGTGTGCAGGCAGCCTGGCTCCTACTACATTTAAACTGTGGAGCCACAGCGGGGGTACTCCTGGAGCTGGTGCAGCTCACTGGCTCCTGCTCCCCCACCCACTTCGCTGCCTCTGATACAGAGGCAGCAGGGTGTGGTTGAAAGTGAGTAGGCAAGTAGTCACTCGACTACCTGATTAAGCGTAGGCTTATCGGGTAGTCGACTGCTTGAGTAGTCTCTTACATCCCTACAGGAAAGCACGTGTTCTCTTGAGGATAGAATGACTACGCATAGCTGAATTGGGTTGGCATGGTAATAAGAAATTGGATTCTAGTGGGGTGTGCCCTGACGTTCGTTATTCTGGATGGGGTCAAGTGAGATTGTTGTGTCCTTTGCATTTCTGACAGTGAAAGTGTTGTGATAGAATAGTAATCTGTCTTTCAGAAAGTCCTCTTCTCCTGGGAGGACATCTGGAAGCCTCTGGGCCCATGTGATGACCCAGTGCTCTTGGATTTATTTCTATTAGTGTTTGATGTGGATTTCTGAATACACAATCTAAGCAAGGCAAATCCATTACATGGCTTAATGGGGTTTTCCCTCTTGTATTGTTCCTGTCGGATGTAGTATTCTGCAGAGCTTTTTAATAAACATGCTTATGCTAGGCATTGGGAGACTTGTAGACACAAATAGCACCTCAAGCATCATTTGTTTGATTTTTATTGTGGACTAGGATATATTTCCCTCTTTGCTTAACTTAATGAACTGCTGTCCTCCTCAGATCGCTGCAAACCTGGCAAAGTATAGCTCTTTGGCTCGGAGTGCAAATGCTGGAAAACCTTGTTGCCAAAATTAGCAGCTCTTGCAACCAGACACGCTGTTGGCTGAATGTGTTTTCTCAGTATTTGAGAGAGTGCATTAAATAAGTAATCAGTTCCTAAGGATAGGAGAAAAGAATCCTCTCCTTATATATAAAGGAAATTATATTTACCAAGACCTGTCAAAACCTTTGTCTGCATTGGGTAGAGTTCTTACTCCCCTTTCTCCATTAATAAGAAGCTACTCTATGGGGGATTGTCATTTAGACTATTATTTTAACATGCATTAAAGGTTTGCAAATCTTTAACTGGAAGTGTCTTTGAGGAGCAAGGACTCTTACAAACAAAACAGATGTCTGAATCTATCAGAATTTTTGCCGGCTTCATGTTTCAAAATGATTGTTATTCCTCCATTGATGTTTATTCCCGTGTTTCTCAACCAGGGGTATGAGTACCCTTAGGGGTACTTGAGAGAAGTCTGGGGAGTACGTCAACACAACTGAAATGTGGAGAACTTAATTTTTGTTTTAAGTTTAACACTGTTTTATTATTTTTGTACTTTTTACACCCAAAAATTTCATTGCCCGCCCACCTTACGATTAAGTTATTTAAACAAATGTGTTGCAGTGGTAGAAAAAAATGGTGTCTAAAAACTGTAGATACTGGGGGGTACTTACAATTTTTTTTTAAAGGGGTACTTTATTTAAAAAGGTTGAGAAACACTGGTTTATTCTTTATTCTGGATGTTTCTCCATCCCCTTGCAGCATGTGCACTCCTATAGGATTCTGACTTAATCCCAGATATCTGCAACATGTCCGAGAGAGACCAACAAAGTGTACATAGTTTTGCATGCAGTTAGTATTACTTCAATTACCTGATGTCCTTCACTAACTTTCAGACTTCCTAAATGTTCCTTATGAAAATTATGGGAAGATTGCATATGCAGGAGTAACGATTAATGAACATAGATCCTGTTATTTTATGGCTGTAGGTTATAGCTTTAGAATTTAATAATTAAGGAATCCATTTGCAAACATTTAGAAGATAATAAGGTGATAAGTAACAGTCAGCATTGATGTGTAAAGAACAAATCATGTCAAACCAACCTAATAGCTTTCTTTGGCAGAGTAACAAACCTTGTGGATAAGGGGGAAATAGTAGATGTGATATATCTAGACTTTAGTAAGACTTTTGGTAGTCTCGCATAACCTTCTCATTGATAAGGGGAAATACAGCCTAGATGGAGCTACAATAAGATGGGTGCATAAGTGGTTATCAATGGTTCACAGCCATGCTGCAACGACATGACATAAGTGGAGTCCTGCAAGGGTCAGTTCTGGGTCCAGTTCTGTTCAATATGTTAATCAGAGATTTAGGTAATGGCATAGTGAATACAACTGCAAAGTTTGCAGACGTTACCAAGCTGGAAGGAATTGCAAGTGCTTTGGAGGATAGGATTATAATTCAAAATGACCTACAAACTTAGACAGGAACAATCACTTTCACACATGCAAAATGGGAAATGACTGTCTAGGAAGGAGTATTGCAGAAAGGAATCTGGGGGTTTTAGTAGACCATAAGTGGTAGACATGACGTATTCCTCTACACATTTGATATCAAAAGTTTGACAGATTGTAAAAAATAAACATGAGCCTAAGAAGAACTTATTTGGATCGAACAAGAAAACAGGAGCTAAAATCAGCAGAACTCCAGTTGCATTCATTTAGTATGATTATCATCCTTCAGCACCTAGTGCGCGAATCTTCATGAAATATTTGACTATGGGGAGGTTCCCCATCTGGCAAGAGAGAAAGGGAAGTTGTGATGTTAGCGGTGGAGAGTTAGGTGAACTGGGTGTGTGGAGAGTTAGGTGAACTGTTAGTGTTTGAACTATGGCAAGGGGAGAAATTAAAAAGATGGTAATGAGTGGGATAAGAACTAAATCTGTAATGGAAGTAATCTGATGGCCCTGAAGGAGGTCCTACATATTGAGTGGTATGCTGTGCAGCTTGTTCTGAGCATTATGCTGCATATAAGATAGGGAGATGAAGAACTAGTTGACTAATTGCTTCCCGCCCCCTACCTGCCTCCATCAGAAAGAGGCAGTAGTGGGGGGGAGGACAGGGTGTTTCAAAGCGGCAGTACCGCTGGAAGTCTGGGGCCAGAACCTGGGCTCCATGCAGCGCTGCTGCTTTGAAATACCCCAAGGAGCCCAATGCCAGGCTCCATGCAGTGTTTCAAAGAGGCAGCACTGCATGGAGCCGGGGTCAGCAGGAAAGTCCCCAGCTGACCCTGGGCTTCATGCAGCGCTTTCGCTTTTGAAGTGGGCTGTTGCTACACTTCAAAGGCGGAGGTGCTCTATCAACTAATTGAACAGTCGATATATGCATCGACTATTCAATTAGTCTATTATTCAATCCTTAACATCCTTAGTATAAGAAAAAATAATCTAAATATGATTCAGCGTGTTCAGATTTCACATGCATTAGTGAACAAAAAGAGGCGGTTAACACTAGGAATATGAAAGTGTAATTGTGTACACAGTTAACCGATGAGCCTGGGCTCATCAGATAATGTGCCTTGTTACACGCAGTGTCCCTCCTTCACCACTCCTCACTGCTGTCTCTGTATCAGCAGCATGGGCGGGTGGGGGGAGGGAGAGGAGACAGTTAGTAGCAGGTGCTCATGGGGAGCTGTCCCCCTCCCACCGCCGAAGTACTGCCTCTACCAGTGGCAGCAGTGTGAGGGGGGAGGGCAGTTGGGAGCCAGTGTTTACCATCTGGCTCTCCATGTGTGCTTCCCCCACCCCCTTCCACTATGCTGCCGCCTCTGATACAGGCAGCAGCCTGAGCAGCGAAGGATGGGAACTGGTGCTCACAAGGAGCCACCTCTCCCCTACGTGTAATAGGGATGTGAAGGACTAGTCGACTATCCAATAAGAAAATACTTACCGGATAGTCGACAGGATAGTTAACTAGTTGCTTCCCCGCCCCTCCTTGCTGCCTTTGTCAGATAGAGGCAGTGGCGGGGGGTGGGGAGGGGTGGGGAGAGGTACTTCAAAGCGGCAGCACTGCTTGAAGCTTGGGGCCAGACCCCGTGCTCTCCGTGGCACTGCTGCTTTGAAAAGGCATGCGAAGCCTGGGGCCAGCTGGGTTATCGCTGCACACGGTGTTTCAAAGTGGCAGCACTGCACAGAGCCCAGGATCAGCTGGGGAATCTGTGCGGCACTGCCACTT
>CM057845.1:255868458-255894969 GCA_030068395.1 Apalone spinifera | reverse complement strand
AGATGATCAAAATGGTCCCTTCTGACCTTAAAGTCTATGAGTCTATGAGATGTTAAAATGTGTTGTTAACACCTAAGGAGATATTGGCCATCCAACGCATTTGGTCTCTTGCACTTCTGCAGTGTATGTGTGTGTAGCTGTGCCTTGACCAGGGGATATGACAGCCAGGCTAGGCCCCGGGTAAGGTGTGGGGGGGTGTGTGTGGGGAGGTGGGGGGGTACAGAGCTCCACAGTCCCAAGAGGGGCACGGCCTCAGGTGGAAGGGGTAGGGCCAGGGCAGCTAGCCTTCAGTACTGCTCAGAGTGCGCCACGTCCCTCCCAAGCCCTTAGAGTGGCCTGCAGTATGCTGGTGGCGATTTAAATAGCCAACTGGGCCCTGGAACAGTTGCTCTCTTTGTCTCTCCCTCCTTTCCCTCACCACCCCCCCTCCCAGCAGTGGGCTTGGACCTGACACTCTCCAATAGTTGCTTTGTGTCTAATCGTTCTCATTGTGTCTCCTCCTTCCCCCCCCCCCATACAGTTTGCTCAGTTTGTGGGGGTCAGTTTTGCAACTCTGGCAGTGGGGGGCGACTTATTTTTTTAAGGGTAATGTGACTGTTTAGTCTACAGAAATTGGCTATTGGTAAGAGCTGAACCCAGTGTTAGCTGATTCTGTGAACTGACTCAGTTTCAAGTGGTTAGTGTCCTAATTGTCTTAACCATTATAGGACCAATTCTATGCATATGTATTTTCATTCAGTAATCTTCTGTTACTCTTCACCCTAACATTTTCCTTGGTCATAGACTATTTGTTCATATTCTTGGTTTACTAAGTATTTCCCAAACCTACCCCAAGTAACATCACATCAGTGTGTGTTATAGGCTCACCTCTGTTCGTGGTTTGTTTTGGTGGTTGTTTTTCTTTAATTATACAAGAGTCCGCTTTCCCCCTCCACCTGCCTGAAGTGACTGTCACTTACTTCCTTTGTGAGTCCACAGACCCTTGCCTCTCTCTTGTGTGTCACTGTCTTGTGTGTCATCTGCCAACAATGAGCAAGCCTGAGCTATAGGTTTTTTTTTATTATTAATCTTTCCCTTCATATCTGCCACCATTGGATTATTCCCAGTGGGAGCTTCTGTGGTAGCCCAGTAACCAATTATTTAGCCACTGCTTTGTCTAACCATGTACATTAGACACACATGCACCAGGTTCACAAGATCTGACTTGTGGCTGCCATAAATGGGGAATTATTTGCTCCCCTGTTAAGTTGGAGTGAATGTCACAATTGTGAAGAAAAGCCAGAATTCTAATCCAGGGCATGTTTAGTTTTAGTTTTTTACCCACGCATAGCATCAGAATCTCACCTAGCTGTAGAGCAGTTGTCTTTCCCTATTAGGTCAAATAATTTTGTACCTGTGCATAATTTGAGACTATTGTGGCTAATGGCTCTTTCAGAAAGGCCAATTTATGTCCAATAAATTCTTAGTCTCCCAAGGAATGAAAGGGAAGGAGCAACATGTTTCCCCCCTACGTTCAGGAAATAGTATCCAGACTGACCTGCAGGCTTCTCATAAATGCAAATGCCTGTAGACTGTTTTTATAGGTTTATAGCTGGACACTACTGCATCATTTTAAAGAATGGCTAGTGAAACATTACCACTTTTGTTCAATTCCTTACATAGACTAGCAGGCTAACCTGCTTTTCTCCTCTGTAGTTTGTTCTTTGTCAAATGAATCCTAGCCTGTCTCTGGCTTTATTGCTAATGTAAATATTCAGCTTGACTATTGTGGCATTGTTATTGATCACATACTAATCTTTTATTGGATCTTTTAGATAAAGTCACTTTAAAAAGTGCCCCTTCTCCCTTACTAGGAGGGAAGGAGTGGGGGAGCAGCATATTCAGCTTGAATTAAATGGCAATTAAAACATCAACTGCATCCTGTAAAATCCATATAAAATACAACCATCATGGTGCCTGTGTATAGCCAGGTCCTGTCAGCATAAACTGCAGCTTATAGCAGGATTATTCTGAAGGGAATGCTAAATAAAGTCATCTAACATCTGCCAAGCTTAGCTCTCTTCTGCTGCTTTGTCAGAGAGCTTTGTAACTGTATAGGATGTACTGTAAATTTGTGTGTTCCCAGATCTCTGAACCTGCTTATATGCTTTATATTAATTTGTATTCATACACATTATTATATAACAACATTTAAACAAAGATGTTTCATGTCACTTAAGGATACATTTAATCCCTGTGTAAATGAACTGTCATAGCTATACTGTGTTGTCCCGGGGAATAAACAGAAAGCTTTTGCATCTTAGAAGCAAGAAATTAAAAGTATAATTAAAAAAGAATGGTGCTTTAATGTGCTGCTGACATCTAGTGGTTACTTACCTAAATAAATTGTCAAATGAACTGGAAGTTTTAAGTTGCTTTGTTGTTGAAGTTGTTGTCTCTTCATTGGCTCTAAATAAAATCTCCCTGTTCACGAAATAGACACACATGGGTGAATCTTAAGCTCAGATGGTGAGGTTGGCCCTGAAGAAAGTCTCTTCCTGAGGCACCCACAATTTAAGAACCTGAACCTTTATTTATAAACGTCGGCATCACAGATAATTCCATCACTACAGAGTCCCAGTGGAGCTTCCTATGGGTATAAGAATTTACCACATGGACCCAATTTCAGCACTAAGCTGAAATAGTGATGTACATGGAAGCCCAGTATTGCACAGGTGTATATGCTGCTTTGGCACTAATAAGGTTTACAACATAATCTAATGACTTGTTCTAGTTGATTAAATTTTCTACAGTAATTATTCTCCCACTGATATTCCAGGTTTTTCAAATTTTCATTATTTAAAGTTTTCTAAAATTTGTAACTTTGTGTGCAGTTGGTATGTCGTAAAAGATACCAAAGAAACAGCGCAGAAGAGTTTAAAAATCCTCTAAAGTGATTCACTATAGGCAGCAATAATGCAAGCTTCCTCATCAGTGTATCTGCATCTTGAGATGGAGGGTCCACTTCCAGGCCCGGCCAAACAGTATGCGGGGCCCGAGGCAGCGTGGCTGAGCCGGTGGGCGGGCCCGGGAGCAGGGTAGTGTGTGGGGCCCTGAGTGAGCGGCCGGGTGGGCAGGGCCGGGAGCTGGGCAGCACGGGGCCCTGAATGCGCAAGGCCCAAGGCATCTACCTTGTTTGCCTTGCCCAAGGGCCGGGCCTGTCCATTTCTAGAGCCATAAGGCATGAGTTCAATCATGATAGTACCTTTAATGAAACAAGCTGTATAAGGCCAATTATTATTAGCTAGAAGTGTCTGCTGTATAACACCTGGGAATTAGTTAAACCATACACAAGCCATTGAAAACTACCAGACTGGGTTGGGGCGTAACAGACCCTGATGTCACTTTCCCTGTAAAGTATCATTCTATTTTCAAAATGGTGAAATTGTGTACATGCTGATATTAGTACACACAATCCATTGTTGCAGCTGTTTTCTTACTTTCACTTGTTTTTAATGTCAAATTATCTGTATGTTTTAAATCGAAGATCTCCAAGCAGTTTACAAACACAAATGCTATTTAAGCCTTATGGTTCCTCTTTTTTTTTAAATTGGTAGAATTGCAGCATGTTAAGTACAGAAATTGCATAGATGCAGATTAAAATCCAGCTGTCTTGGCTCCCAGTCCCTGTACTTCACCACAAAAGCTATATGTCCTCCCTTCCTGGTCTGCTTCTTGTTTGTAGATGCTCTTAGCTTCTGCACCCAGGGAATGGTCAAGCAAAAATAAGGCTTGCCCGATGGAGAGGCATCCAGGGGGAGGGGGAGAAGAAAGGCGGCTCTGCGGGAGCCAGTTCACTTAAAAGCCGGTTCCCCACAAGCACCAGCTCCCATCTGCTTCCTCCCTCCTGCTCTGCGCCTCTGTATCTGTAACCAAGAAGGGTAACTGATTAGTCTAGGTTCATCATTTAACCATTTAAACGTGTACACTGCCACATCCCTATTAGTAACAAAAATTAAAGGTGTAGGTAAGCAACTCCAAAATTTTTGCTGCTCCTTAGCTTTAATACTTCACAAAATTTTCACATCCAAATTCTGCAGATACTGACTGAATTACCATGTTACAAATAAATGTTATCTTTTGGGATTTCCAGCTAATTTTGGAATCCTGTTGTTTACCTACTAAAGTAGTTTGATCTATTCTAGTAAATCCTTTTCGGTTCATGCAACATTGATCCGATACCCTCTGTGACTATTCATTAGTAGCTAAAGCATCAGAAGAAAACTGTAATTACAGCACTGCATTCATGGCCTGTTCAATCTCGAGTAATTATGTTGGCACATTCATGAACAATATATGCTTAACATGCAAATTATATGCTCTGATTGTAGTCCTGGGCAAGAGGGGTCAAATAAGGAACTGCTATTGAAATGTACTGTGTCTTGTGCTTGCCTATGATTCTTTACTGTCCCTGTTGTACATGTGGGGTACCGGAGGGGGAAGGGAGGGGGCACAGAGGTGATGTGCATTGCCTGTGATCTCAGTGGGTCATTAGCAGGACAAGGACTAGAACCCAGGTTTCCTGATTCCCTGGGTGAAATCCTAGTCTCATTCACAGGGCTTGACAAATCCATTTATCTACTCGCCCGTGGTGAGTAGATTTCAGCCGGTTGCCCCGTTCACCGGCAGTACGCGCATGCACAGTGTGGGGCTAGCGCATGCGCGGTGCGGGGCTGGTGAGTGGACTTCGCCGTGATTTGTTGAGCCCTGCTCATTCATATGAGTGGCAAAACTCCCATTGACTTCATTGGGACCAGAATTTCTCCCCATTTCATGCTGTAAATCTGAAGTTGGTGACCTTTTCCCTACCAATATGTTTAACTGGTTAACCATTTAAATGGGATTTTACATCCCCAGCTGCTACTGCTCCCAGCCACGGTTGGCACATCCCTGGGCTGGGGGCAAGGCAGGCGGCTCCATGTGCTGACCCTGCTTGCAGGCATTGTACTTGCAGTTCCCATTGTCCATGGTTCCCAGCCAATGGGAGCTACAGGGGGGCACCTGCAAGCAGGGTAGTTAGCTTCCCTGATTGCCAAATAGTGACGCTCCAGTACGGTGGAAGGGGGGAGCTGAGGCTCAGGGCTCCCGGCCTGTGGTGCAAACTTAAAATGGGCTAAATTAAATTAAGCAGGGGACCCCATCCAGCCTGTGGGCCAGAGGTTCCCCATCCTTGCTGTAAACACTGAACTGTGTTTTCAAGTCCTTCATGTTAATTCAAACAGTTTTGCCCTTTTTAAGTTCTACAAGATAAGTGTCTTTGCGAAAGAATCGATTTCCTTCCTGTTTACTATATGTGACCTATCAATAAAAATAGCTTAGTTCGATTGCTTGTTCTGCACTCTGACTGCATTCAGATATATTAAAATAGTTTTCTTTTTTTCCCCTAAAGGAAGGGAGCAGTGCAGCATTTAAAGCTCTTTTGTGACACATTTGCTTGCAGTGGAAAGGTTTTTTTTCTTGTAAAATTGCAGGGTTTATGTTGGAGAAGTTCATGAATTATAGATAACGTGCTGTAATTAGGACTTTTATTTTAACACGTTTCTTCACTAATAATTGAAACTATTTTCTTTAAATGCTGTGCATTTTGATGATAAAGTGGTTGCAATAGATCAGACTTGCCTTGTCTATAATTCTCTTCCAAAATTCATTCTTTAAGATATCTGTTGTGTTGGATAATTGTGGTGGTGGGGTTTTCCCCCTAAAAAGCAGGCTTAAATCTTCAGAGATTTAAAAAGTACAATGATATAGTACTGCTGGAACACGCTAAATGGCTTTGGTACAGATCACACTATACTAATGAAACGTATGGTCTATACTAGAGGTTTGCACCAATAACTAAGTTCCAGTTTAGACAAGACCTTAAATATGCTTACTGAACAGCTCAGCGGGCAACCTTTAATTTCAGCAGCACACTCTGTTAAACCTGTTTATTTCCTGGCTAATTTAGCAGACAATAGTGGATTTTTAATGTTGCCCACAAGAAGGTTGCTTTGTTGTTAAGTTTTTAAATTCTTGAAAGAATTATGGAATTGTTTTCCAGGGATTGATCCAGCATTGCAAAAGGAAGCCAGAAATCAGACACCTGCTCCAGCAGCAACTTCAGCACCATCTTCATCCAAGTATCATAGAGGTCGCTCAGGAGGAGCTAGAGATGAACGCTATCGTTCTGGTAAGGATATGAAAATCACTCAGGAGAATACAGGTCATGTGATCTGAATAATTCAACCAGTTAGTGGTCTAATTGCTGAAATTCATGTCTTGTTTGCAGTATACCTAGAAACCATGGATGCTTAGGGACCTATGGTTCCTAATGAAAACCAAGGAACAAAGGATGCTCATCAGGGAGGGTAAATTAAAAAAATAATAATAAAAAAAGGCTTAAAAAACAAGTGGTCATATAGCACCTCAGAGATTAACAGGTACAGATAGTATCACGAGCTTTCGTGGGTACAACCACTTCTTCAGATGACAAATATGGAGCAAGAGGTATAGAGGGAGGATCAATGACTCACTAGCTCCTGAGTTGAGTTTAGCTTGTTAGTGGAAGAAACCTGCACTTGGTGCTAATTCATTTCAGCGAGTGACAATAGGCAAATAGGCACACTCTAGAAAGACAAAGGGTATGTCCACACTAAACAGTATTTACGACATGGCTCCTGCTAAAGTCAGGCAATATGAACACTGCTTGTCTACACTTTTGGGGAGAAAAAACTACTGCCCCCTTAACAGGGTCTTTTTGCTTTATTCTGCCAACAAAGCATTGTTCACATTAGTATTTGCCTTCCCAAAGCTTTTGTCATGGAGGGTGGGGTTTAAGTATTTGTGAACAACAAAAGCTATCATTCAATTGCCGGTGAAGACAAAGCCAAAATTAACTGACATGTCCAGCACCTTCTTTGATGGGAATTCTCTCCAGCTAGGTAGTCTGAAGAAATGGGTTGTGCCCAGAAAAACGCATGATATCATCTATATTTTTTTTTAGTCTCTAAGGTGCTGCATGGCCATTGTTTTTTTAAGTTCTCCAGCTAGAGTTGCTCCAGCTCTCTAGTTGGTTCGCTTATGAATCGCCAATGATTAAAGTTTAGTTTATCTGTAGTAAGGAGTGGCCCAGGAATGAGTTCCCTTAAGCTTAGGATGGATGTCTCTGGCAATTAGATGCCAGTAGTTGGCCAGCTCATGTGGATTTGGCTCAGTGGCTGTTTAATTACAGGATAGCTGTTCAGAGTTGGGCTTCAGCCCCCTAAACACTGGGACGCTCCCATCTCTCAGGACCACAGAGCCTGGCTCCATCCCAAACCCATACCGTAAACAGTCCTGTGAGGCCACATCATAGAATACTAGGACTGGAAGGGACCTCGAGAGGTCATCGAATCCAGTCCCCTGCCCTCATGGCAAGACCCAGTACTGTCTACTCTAGACCATCCCATATACACATTTATTTAACCTGCTCTTAAATATCTGAGCTGGCAAAGGTCAGCCATGGTATTTTAATTTCAGTGTAGACTTATACATAGAGCTCCTCAGACACAGGGATATCTGAGTGGTTGGAGATAGCACTGAAGGAATATTGGGATGAATTTAGCTGTAGCCTCCTACTAAACCAAGGACAAAATCTGTGTTTATTAGCAGTGCTGGGCAACCAAAGCCCCATTCACATCAGTGACGTTTAGTTACCTGCTGTGCTCCCCACACAAGCAGCATTTCACAGTCCTGAAATCAGAGACTGACAGGTACATCAGACCTGGAGGCTAAGAACTTATCTCCTGTCTGTTCAGATTTTCGGAGTAGAGAGGTAAGCAACTAGTTGAGTCACTACTCGCTCCCCCCCACTCCTGCTGTCTCTGTCTCAGGAGAGAGGGAGCAGGAGGCAGTGCTGGGGGGAACCAGCTCAAAAGCCGGTTCCCCCCACTATCCAGTTCAATCTGCATGATGGGGGCAGGGGAAGCAGAGGCGCAATGGGGGACTTGGTGCAAGCTGGAACTACTCAGTCCCGGCTTGCACTGCCCTGGGAGCTAACCCCTTTATCCTCTAATTGACTACTCACTTCGCTTATTAACCTCTACTTCTGATCCCTAGTTCTGAGCACTTGCAAGGAGCTAGGAAAGCCTATCACTCCTGTCCTGCGGATTTTCTCTGCCGCTCAGCAGGGAGATGACTGGGAGTGGGGTCTGTATAAAATCAGGTGTCCACTTTGCCCCCCCAGAAGAGATGCACCTGGGTCGATGGAACAATGCTTTGGTAGACCTCCACATGGGAGGAGGGGAAGTGGAGTTCGTCCAGCAAGAGAGAAACCCCTGTCATTGCTACAGGGTTACAACAACATAGCTGTAGTTCTATAGCTATGGCTCTGTGGTACCAACCATGTAGACACAGCGTAAGTCACCTTATCTATGTGAAAACAGCAATATTTACCTCCATAGGAGGATTGTGAAACTTATTAATTTTTGGGTGAAAAGTCCTATAAAAAAGAAAGATTAACAGCAGCAGTATTTCTGTGCAGCATTGTGCCATGATTTATTTAGGTTTCTTAAGAGCTGGTGCCAATAGCTAATTCCACTGATTCAGTTTACTGTCTCTCTCTCTCTCTCTCTCTCTCTCCTCACCCCCCCCCCCCCCCCCCCCTTTACTGCTGGCTTTCCTCCCCCATGATACAGTTCTGATTACCAATCCAGTGATGTATGCCAAGAGACCTGGCACTGGAGTCCCAAGGTCACTTTGGAACCATTCATATCTCTAGGGTTCCAAAATTCTTTTCCCTGCTACTTTTCTGAAATTATTTCCATAAAAATGCCCCAATAAGAGTGAAGAATCTCAGACCTCCTCAGAAAATAGGTGAAAACAGTATATCTCTGCCTTTAGTTCTATATTGAGATCGGTGGAAAAATATTTGACTTTATTTTAAAAATGTAAGTGTAGCTCTGGCATCTTCTTCTGGCGATGTGTCTCCAATTTCTCTCTTATTTTCCTCTGAAGGAAACAAATTCTAAAAGGTTTTATTTTTATTATGCTGAGGTAAAATACTTAATTCCTAAACTTATAAGTCATGTTTAGTTCATGACATCAGGGCATAGACTGTTCTCTTGAACTCATACGCTAGTTCTCTGGCCCTGCCATTGAATGACTACAGTGATTCTTCTGAAGTTCTGTGATAAAACTATGGGTATGCTGCTACTGGATGTGCAAAGCTAGGCAGGCTTGTAAAGTTAAAGGATCCATTGTATTCTGACGTTTAAAATGAAATGATTGTTTTGTTTCCAGCTGCTTTTGGTAGGATTTTTCTAACATAGCTTAGTGGAAAATATTAAACTACAGCAGATTTATTTTTTTAAAAGGCAGATCTTTTAAAATACTTCAAAGCTGATTAATTCTATGGCTCATTGGCACCTTTGCATTTTTATTTTTTATTAACAAGTTAAAGTATTGCCAACCCATTTGGTAACCCACTGTGCTAGGTTCTGTGTGGAAATACAAGGGGAAAAGACAGCCCCTGCACCAAAGCTTGTAGACATAAAGACAAGATGCAGCAGTTGGGTAAGGCAGATAAGCAAATTTGCTCCAAAATAGTTGCTAGAGACAAAGCTGTTTAAGGGTTAGTGCAGAATACTTGGAACCAAAGTTCCTTGTTCTCCCACCTGTTTGCTCTGGATTGGCAAATTACTTAACCACAGTGTTTTATTTTCTTCATCAGTAAAATTGAAATGTCATGGGTGGTGTGGCACAGCTGAATTCTTTGTTTCCGAAGGTGCTGTGAAGCCTTCACTACAAGGTGCTAGGGCATGCCAGTGTGGTGGCTATAATATATGTGAACAACTTCTGTTTATATAATTCTTCTTCCTAATGTGTTTTTACTTTTGCAAAACTAAGCATGGTAATTTCTGTTTTGCAGATATCCACACAGAGGCAGTTCAAGCAGCACTGGCGAAGCATAAAGAACAGAAAATGGCCTTGCCCATGCCAACTAAAAGACGGTCCACGTTTGTACAGTCACCAGCTGATGCCTGTACTCCCCCAGGTTAGAAACACTCCTGCCAGTTGTAGTTCAGAGTGGGCTAGATAAACCAAAGAGTTTCCAAGTCAGGAGGCTGAAGTTGTGCAAAGATTGTTAAATACCCTATGGCACTTTTATCTGGTATGTAATTTCTCGTCACATCTAAGTTGCTGGTGATATGCCTATTCAGGGAATGTGCACTGAGTAACTCTCCCTTGTAAAGCTGATTACCTCAGCTGTGCTTTGTAATAGGTGAGAATAATTCATCCTCTGAGGCCTTTTAAAGGGCCAGTTATGAATGCTTTCATCTTCTTGGACTGAGAATTTCTCTTATGCTTCCTGATCCCTACTTCAGTCTCTTGAAGTTAAAACAACATTGTGGTTTTCTCTCTTTGTAAGATTAACACACAGCATTCAAAAGCAGCTGCCAGTTTTCCGAAGCTTAATAACTTAAAATGATGCACCTTTCTGAGGTTTGAAATCAGACTTTCTGTGATCCCATAATACTCAGCACCTCATCAGCCCTGCCTACTCACAGGAAGTGGCTATTCTCAGTCTCAGCAATAAAATTCTCAGCGGGTAGGTGTGTTAGTCTGTAACTTTAAAAACAAGTAGTCCTGTAGCACCTTAGAGACTCTATGTATAATAGAGTCTCTATCATGAGCTTTTGTGGGTTAAACCCACTTCCTCAGATGAGCAGAGACTCATCTCATCTGAGGAAGTGGGTTTTGCTCATGAAAGCTCATGATTGATATATATATATATATATATTTTTTTTTAACTAGTCTCTCAGCAGTAAAGCTACTCACGTAATTTGTTTCAGGTCCTGGTAGGGTTTCATCAACTATTAATGAATAAACTTTTTCTGTGTTTTCAAGCAGCTTTGTGCATAAGGTTATAGGTTGTAAATGCAATTGCACAATTGCAGACCATTTGTGCTGATGGCAACAGTATCCTAAGCTGTGGGTGCTACGGTTTCACACATTGCTATGTAATCTCTGCTGTCTGGTTTTTATTTTTACATCAGTGCAATAAACATTCATATTTTTTTAAAAGACTCTGACACTGCAATTCATGTCCTCATGTAGGAATTATCCCAAGTAGTATTAGGTAGGCCCTAGCAGCTGAGAGCAGTTAATGAACCTTACTTTGTTTTTATATTTTTGGACAAATGCACAAATTGTATTCTCTGCAGCAGAGGAATTTAAAGTGTTTAGCTTGGTCAGAGGCTCCTAAGCTCTTTGTCAGTGTATGGAACCTAATTAGAATTACTACCATCTTCTTTCTCTTCATGGCCTGAAATTATTCACTAATGTCAGTCATGAGGTTATTACCTCAGTTTCCTCTTCGTAGTGTTGTTTTGTGCACTACTCACTCATGTCGCTCAGTGCACTGACAAAAAGAGCAGTATGCACAACAAGGAATTAAATTCCAGTGGGCTTTCCCTTCTTCATTGAGACATGGGTGTGTGCAGTGAGTTCTGTACCACACTCCCATGCCATGTATGGACAAAAGGAGAGGAGTGACCTGGGAAAAGGGAGTGATACCTCCTTTAAATCATCACGCCCCATCTCACTCACAGCTGGTTTGGTGGCAGGGCTAGGTGACCTGCACTGACTGAATTGTTCTACGGTTGAGCTCTTCTGAAAGACACCAAGTTGCAGGCTAAGGGGGAGAATGAAAGGAAGGAGAAAGTCGAAGGAGCTCAATGTGCCCCCCCGCCCATTCCTTCTCAGGAGAGAAAGGAATAGAAGAAATGGTGTGCTTACTCAAACAGATGGACAGATTTTGGATAAGTTATATGAAATTAGTGGGAACTCAGTTCAGTTTCTGATAGGCAGGTATCCATGTTGTCAAAAGCTACTACTACTATCTCTGACCGGCTGCCCGTAGTCACAGCAGAGTAGGGTTTAGACACAGGTGTCATCGGTTTGTGGATGAAGCTTGTTCAGCTGTTGCCCATGCTGAACCTATGGTATGACTAGTTGGAGGAAGTCTGCAGGGCTCCATCAGGTTTCATCAGCTGCAGGTTATTAGATTTCAGTCTTCTCTGCTAGGGCAGATTAGGGATGTTAGGAAGTGAGTAATTAGCTAATCGTGTGGTCAATAGAATGTCTATCGACTACACAATTAGTTGATGAAGAAGGAAGCCTCAGTCTCAATTCGTGCCGTGTCTGGGAATTACCCCCTAATGCCGCTCTGCAGTTTAAATGTAGTAAGACCTGGACAGGGAGGCGGCCTGGCTTCTACTGCATTTAAACTGCAGGACCACAGTGGGGGTAGGTCCCAGACTTGGTGTGAACTGGGCTTGCTCAGTCCTGGCTCGCGCTGGGTCTGGCAGCCCCTGTCCGTGGGGGGAGCAGTCCCAGGTAGATAGAGGCAGCAGCTGGGAGGGAGGGCTTTTAAGCTGGCTCCCCCTAGCACCAGAGGCAGCCCATGGTGTCCAGCCAGTTCTGAAGCAGTAGCTACTATAGTGGCTATTGCTATAGTAAAAAAGGCACATGTGGCTGGCGTGCTGGATAACACAGAAGTGGACCAATTACATTATTTGGCAAGCCACCAACTTTAATGATAACCATTCCGTCAGCTAAGACCTCTAAAATAACTGCAGAAGTGAACAAGAGGACCATACTGACATACACAGAATGAAAGGTGGTCTGAGCTGATGTAGGTGGGGGAGATTTTTCCTTGTAGCTTTTTGTGTAGTATCAGCAGTGACTGTGACTTTTAACAAGACATTTTCCATATGGTATCCATGAATCTCCATACTCCAGGTGTCCCTAAGCTGGGAACACCCGTGCTATGGGCCCTGGCAGCTGGAGGAGGAAGTAGTTCTGCATATTGCCTCTCCTTCTCTCCCCAATCTGAAGGAAGGCCAGTGGAGTGATGTGCTTTTGTGAGGCTTTTTTCCACTACTCCTGCGGCAGTAGAGGCAGTGCTTGGGAGCACAGAGCCATGTGTGCCTGCAGGAGCGGGGCGCCCTACCGTCATCCCCCTTACACTCAGACCCTACAGTGCCCTCCCTAGCAAGGCAAATTCTTTAATCCGGCATACTCTGTTTCCCAGGGTTGCCAGATTAAAGAGGGTCAAGTGTACAATGGAAACTAATCTATTCTGTAGAAAACCACCAGATTTGAAGTGTTCACCATTAAGAGATTTAATATGGAGGCTGATCAATCAAACATGTTCTTTAACTTTACACAAATTACTAGACTGTCTCAGAATTCATGGCATTCAACACCTAACCATCTGCTTGGAGTTTTTCAAGAAAGTATCTCCCGCAGCCTTTTCTTTTGTATACACTATGATTTTGAGTTTAGATGCGTTCTTTTTAGCAGAATAGGTTTCGTAGTCTTGTAAAAGATGTATATAAAGATAACTTTGCCAACACCTCAAATTATTTAAGCCTAATTTTCATATTACTTGTGACTTTTCTTGCATGGTGAAAACAAACAGGAATTGTTTTGTGATTGCTTTTAACAGAATTATTGCAAAGTTGGTGTTTAAGTGCTGGCCGGAAGAAATCTGTTGAATCTTGTGCCTGGAAAATGTGTATTGGATGTCAGCACAAATGTCAAATACCAAATCCAGGAATAATGATGTGAAACATTCTGGGCTTTAAGTGGTTGCTGCTTTATTTTCACATTTGTAGGTTGCTTCTAAGCGTACTAGATAGTGGATTGCCTGCAGTCAAGTCAACTTAATGAAACTAGTATGAACACTTATGCATGTTGGGGTTTTGCACTGCTCATGTATACATGAGATTGCATCTGCTCTTGTGTGAGTGGACCATCAGCTTTTCACTCTAAATTGGGCCCTGATACATGCTGCCATGCACATCACTGATAAATGGGTTACAGCATGTTATAGCTCCTGCACATTGCACTGTCAGGACACATACCCGTGTTTACATACACATGGCATATTTAGAACATTCTTCCTATTGTAGGAAAAAAATTTCTGGAGCTGGTGAAGCAGCAAAACACTTCCTTCACTGTAAATATATCCTAGTATGTATCATAAGTATTCTGTGGTATATTAACTTTGTATTGCATTTGGTTCATTTGAAATACATACTTAGCAGTGTCTAGTAGTACGAAGGGATACACTGACAGCTCTCCTAAGAACCCATTTTAACTAATTAAAAACTGTTTTTATGGCAAATTGAGTAATTGAATTGAAACAGTATACCTAATTGCATAATTGATCCAATGAAGAAAACTAATTAAACAAATTGGCTACAAACCCCATAACCAAAAACGGGTTTTCCTGCCTTTCTCAAATCAAGTTATTTTAATTTTATGCAAATGTATATTAAGTTAAAATAAAATTAAAATGGTTTAATGGAATCTCTTTATAGCTGCAAGGGAGACTGTTCAACGTAGAGCCTTGAGCTATGTATTTTTTTTGACAAACTTATTTCTTCAACAGGTCCAAAGTTTCACTGTTCAGTGAGTTATGTTTTAGGTTTATTACACTGAATGTATTATCTCTGACAGGTGAACTTCCAAATGTGGCGCTTCCTGTGGATAGCGAGATGCACCTGCCGTATGGCAGGACCTAGACTAGCTGCTCTTTTGGCTCACTTTAGTTATACATTTTCTTTTATGCTGTTTTATTAGATTGAATTTTAACCTTGAAACAATTTGTTCTTTTGTCAGATATCTATTCAGTGTGACACTGTTACTGTTGGCACTTGTGCCAGTGCTCACTCCATCCATCCAGAAGTGAACCATGCAATGAAAGAGCCTTTCCTTTAATATCAATGAGCTTTGGAACAAGATCTCATGTACATATCATATATTTAGCCCTATAATGATATTTTTTAACTTCTTGTCCCTGTTCTTTGCCTCTTTGAATTTGAACTTGCCTTCCTAATTTTGTGATGTTCTTTAAATTGGCAGGATGTAAAACAAACCCAACAGCTGTCCCACACTCTCAGACATAGGAGCAAGTGAATTGGTGGTAACCACCCCTCAGTGTTGCCAATGAGCAAATGAACTCATGGTCTTGCGGATAAGTACATTAAAGGCCACAATAATGCAGTAATCCTCCATCTCTTTAAAGCCGCAGAGGTGGACTGGTTCATCACTTGTGGTCTTGACATTGCATCTGGATTGGGAGGGCAGAAGGATCTTTTTGACTGAAGGACTCCATCTGTGGAACCCCGTTCCTTCCCCTCCTCATCTTTGTGGATTTCACAACAGTTCTTTCTGTTAGACGCGCTCAAATTTTGGCTATTTTTGTCCTCTCTATTGTTAAGTAATTCCTGTTGTTCCCCCATCCGACTGGTTGATTGGCTTCTCCCTTTATCTGCATGGCCTCCTTGCTTTATTTTAACTTTTGTACAAGAGGCTGGGGCCCAATATGAGTCCTGGGTGCTGCATGAATGTATTAGAACTTGCTATTGATTTGCAGCATTTGCCTCTAACTGCAAGCCCTTTCTCTAGTTGGGTGCTGTATTTTTGCCTTGGCAAGTAAGTGGGCCACGATTAGTCTGCCTCGTGACTTGAGAGACCATTAAGGACCAGGACTATAGACCAGTCACTTTCAGAAGACTATAATATTTAAATCCAAAGTCTAAAGTATATTTATATGTAGTGCCCGGCACATTTACAGCACTAAATAAAGTGAGATCTCTTATGCTCGCTCTATTCTTAGTTCATGGAAAATGATAGAGGAAATAGTGTCTCCTTGCATATGCAACATGAAGCCCCCCCGTCATATGATACTTTTTCTAGGTACTGTTCAGGTATATGCAACAGCAAAGAGAAAGCTCTGCGTACACGAATAGCTTCATTTGCGGGGGGATCATAAAGGTGCTGCAGTCTTTGTGTATCCCCAAAAATGAGTCACTGCATTATAGCCATTTGTCCACGTTTGTCCCTTCCAAAGGCTTGGCTATGACACAGGCTGATCTGATACTGAGTTTTCCATTTCAGAATGACTGCTGCTGAGTAACACAGCAGCTGGCTTAATAGAGTTTGAATGGGTTGGTTAAGAGGGGTGAGGAAATGCACTAATGGGTCCATTGAAGGCAAGTCTGACTGACTAGTGTTAGATTATCTTTAAGTTTTTCTTTACAGGAGTAAATTGGTTCAAACTGGGGAAGTTTGCTTCTTTATCAGATTTTATTTCCCTTTTGGTCTATGTAACCTTGTTAACTCCTAGACTCTAAAGAGCACCCTCCATGTTAGGAATGTGACACCTTTGTCAATAGTAGGTCAATAGCCCAGAAGCATGCCGAGTGCAATGTGCTTTCCCAAGAGGCTCGATTCTCTGTTTTGATTCCACACAGACACGTCTTCTGCATCCGAGGATGAGGGGTCGCTAAGGCGCCAAGCTGCTCTTTCTGCTGCACTGCATCAGAGCTTACAGAATGCTGAGTCCTGGATCAACCGATCTATTCAGGGGTCATCCACATCTTCATCAGCATCTTCTACACTATCCCATGGAGAAGGCAAAGGGACCAGTGGGACACTAGCTGATGTATTTGCCAATACTCGAATAGGTAGGAGCTGGGTACGAACAGCACAACTAAAACGGCTGCAAATTTAGATTCTGTTTTCAGAAAGTTAGAATCCCCCATTGTCTAAGGAAAATTTGAAGTAGGCATCGTTCTGTCTCCATGGAACCCACTGGGCTTCAGTAGACTCACCACCACTGAGCGTGGCCTTAGAGTTTGGAAAATACAGCTGGTCAGAAGGAAATAGGAGCCTGCTGATTTATGTCCCAGGCATGTGTTGACATGCTTAGTTGCTGAGCTTTCTTTCTGCACATTGATGGCTAATTCTTGCAACTACCTGAAGCTGCTATTTGCATAAGCACTGTTGCCAATGTAGGTGGTGACTCTGGCCTTTGTGCTGTAGCATGTCATAGTTGTATTTTTACTTAAAACCAGTTGGAGGGGAGAATCCTTTGCTTTTAAAAATTCTACTTGCACTATAGATTCTAATAATCTTGTCTTACTATTTATTGTTTAAAAGCAAACGTATGCAGCTATTCGTGAGAGACTTGCAATAGCACACATAAAAGCTCTAACACAGATTTGAAGCCTTGATTATTTTCCAAGCTAGCTGTCCATGTTGCAGTGAAGGAGTGAGAGGAAATTACAGTTCTGGATACCCTGGGCTCAATTTTTTGGTGGTCTGAGGTGCTCCCTGCTGCTGATTTTGCTGTATGAAATTTCAGGGTTTGTTTTGCTCCATTGCTCGTCTTTCTTTTTTATATGCTCTTAAGGTTATTACTGCATCCCAGGGGGATAGCTGTATTTTCGTGCTTTGTGCTTTGGCTTAATTGCTTTGGAGCAAGCAATGCGTAGAAGAGTTTGTGATTTTTTTTTTTCCAGCTTGACTTTATTCTATTTCTTTGACATTTATATTGCTGATGTCTGTGTTTCTCTTTACTGGGATACAAGTGGTTTTCTGAAATGGAAAAGCTGGGAGATTGCAAATAAAATGTAGCCAGTATAATTAATGCTTTATGGAAGCATAGGAGCACTTTAAAAACTGTGGAATGGAAAAAGAATTTCAATTGTGTAATTGAGTCTCTGCTGCTGAATTTAGGTTGCTAGTTGTTCAACACCAATGTAGTTACTGTCACGTTATTACCTAATTTTCATAGCACTTGTTTTCAAATGATGCCCAACAAAATCTTGTGTATGAGTTAGTTTAAAATAAATAAAAGCAATTTGTGTCAATTAATTTGCATTGGCAACATGAAATAGATAAGTTCATCAGATGTCAACATCTAAAATTGTATGCATCAATACTTTTGCATAAACAATTTTATATGTAAGCTCTTTGGAGAGAGGACTAAAAAAAGTTCCTGCCAGGTTACTATTGCATAAGGTATTACAGAACCAAGGTTCTTGTTCCCATTGAGCTTAGCAAAGCCACAGAGCAGATACATTCCCCACCAGCATAGCTCCCAAGATGCACAGGAATGATTCTTCTTTCTCCTGTAAGCCTCCTTCCTTGAATATCATAAAAAATGCACAGGTGTGGCGCTCCTATCCTGCTTTCCTTAGGAAATGGGTGACAGGTTTCCCTCCTCTGCACTCTTAATCTATAGGAAATTGGGGGGGGGGGGGGGGGGATCCCAGTGCCCCAGGGTCTGTTGGTACTATAGAAAATATGCATCAGCTGCCTAGGACCTGCTCTGTGTGTCTGGTGCTGTAGTAAGCTTCCTCCTCTTGTACAAATCCTGTGTAAGCCTGTGGGGCTTTTAATTTTTCTTTTAAGAAAAACAGTGTTATAGTGCATGCTGTTTATTTTAGTTAGTAGCTAAACTACTTAATATAACTCTTTATGCAAAATGCATAACTTGCAGCATTACAATCAATAAAATGTGAAACTATAAGCATTAAAGACAGGAAATGACCAGTTAAGATTATTTTCATTAATATTCTAGTGCCCATTCAGGTCACATGTTTGCTTAGTAACCACAATGGTCTGTGGGGGGGAAAAAAGCATATTCCCGTCATCTTAAACTTCTGTTCATGCTTACATGTGAGTTATTTTATAGGCTAGTGTACAGTTGTCACTTGAATCTCAATATATCAGTACTAGAAGATTTACCCTACATTGCTTGGGTCCTTAATTCAGTTTTTGTTTTTTGGAAAATAAAATAAAAATGTTCATGTTTCATTTAAATTATTGCTCTGGAGTGGGGCTATGCAGGCTACCCTGGAGAGAGAGGACTACCCCAGCCCTCTGTTACCACAGCAGCTTGGGCCAGGCGAGAAGTGTCTCTCCATGGCCGCTGCAGCAGGCACAGCTGGGGGAGGAGTACATGTCTGCTGGCTTGGGCAGGTCCAGGTTCATCTGCCCCCTGCGCTCCCCAGGCAGAGTGAGGAATGCAGCAAATTGTGCACTTTCCCGTTGCTCCCAGATGAAGGGGAACAGCCAGCAATGTTCCTGTATGAACTGGGGTGGGGGGGAAGCCCTTCAACACCTATCGGCCTTCCCTACAGGGCACATACGGGTTGGGAGGCTCAGGGCTGGAGCAGTTCCAGATGGGAAGGGAGAGCATCCCTGGCCAGCCCCTTTCACCTTCCTGGTGGATTATCTCTCTCTTTTGAATGATTTTATGAGAAGCAATTCAATGCCATTCACATCCTATTTTCCTGACACAACCAATCCCACTACCTTGCTTTAAGTTATGATAAGAGGACACTGTATACCGAATTTGGTGGTCCTCATTCTTACTGTTTAAAAGGAGCTCTTGAACAAACAGACAAATGCTCAAATATATTGTCATAAGTGTGAATTACAAAAGAAATGGAGTATTTATGAAAGTTATCTTAATGTGGTTATTTCTAGTGTGTTCAGCGCTTATATTCTTTTATAGTATAATGCTCTAGTTACTTTACATAAGTTACATTTCTTCAGTAATATTAAACCTGGTTTAGTAAGGCATTTTGTGTAGGACAGTAAATATGCTGCATCCAGCTTGTGTACTTTAACAACACACAGCAACACAGTGGCAGCTCAGGATAAAGTGAGAAGTACATATCCAATTAAACCCACAGAGAAGTCTTAGCTAGACAAAATGTATTTTCTTAAATGGAGCAGAGCCAGATTTAGCAGTACTGCTATTGCACAAAGGACCTTGGAGTTTTGAAGTGGATCTCTGTTTTACATTTCATCTGAAAGCCAAGACCTCCAGCAGCAAAAAGCCCTCAAATTCCTCTCAGCACTGAAAAATGGAAGGCCAGCATCACTTCATAGGCCTAGACTTTTCTTTCAGGTCTGTTATCAACTGCTGTCCAGTTCCTCCTGCTTTGCTATTTAAACTGAAGAGCACCACATGATGACAGCATCATTTTTCTTTTCCAAACTCCTTCCAGGGGTTATGTTTATAACTAATGTTTTCCCTCTTGTTTAGTTTACAAAGCTGTAACTCAGGAGGAAGTCATGCATTGTGAAACATTATTACAGCTCAGATTCTAGCAGGAGATAACACTGTAGCTTTCTGTTCTAGGAGTTTGACCACCAGAAGGCAAATTTCTGTCTAAATACTTTTCTCCCCCTTTCTAAAGAGTACTTAAGGTATAGTGGTTAGAGTAGTTATATAGTTTGGGCTCTGTCACCGAGTTGCTTTTGACTTTGAGAGAGTCGTTCTCTGTGTCTTTTTCATTGTTCAGGATTGATGATGCATGCCGCCTTGGGGTGTTAAAATAATGTTTAGAAATTACCCTGAGATGCTTTCACAAAAGCCATTGTGGAAGGGCAAAGCATTATTTTGTTAATGAGTGGTAGCTGAGTAGTAATTGACACTTTACTTAGCGATTGGCTAATGGAAGGTGCATGTTAAACTGAATATCAGTTTTCTCCCTTTTCAAGAAAATTTCTCCGTTCCCCCTGATGTCACTGCAACTACCTCCTCATCCTCTTCCTCGACACGCCCAGCAACTATTGATCTTCCTCCATCAGGAATTGTGAAAGGCATGCACAAGGGATCCAATCGATCTAGTCTCATGGACACTGCTGATGGTATGGAATTGTTCTGAATGCCTACAAATGACAGCATGGCATGGGTGTAACTGAATGAGGCAGGGGTGTGTGTCAGTGATGTGCTTATATTTACTATAGGTTCCTAAACTGTTTCAGACTCTACAAATACACCCTGTTAAGTTTGCGTGGTTGCAGTGTCAGCCTCAATATACCCCCAGACTGTGGACACTCTGTGCTACCTACCCACTCAGAGGGGAGAGGGGGAACCTGGGGCTGAATAGATTTCACATCACACCCCAAGATCAATACACTTAAGCTCTATTGGTCCTGGAAGTCCAGGACTTTTTGGACCAAGATTTTTTGTAAGTCGTTTGCTCAGTGTTCTTGAGCGCTTACCTTCAATATAGCTATTTTAGAGAACAATAGTTCCTTGGTAGGGTGAAGCAGATTTAATATTTCTCCTAAAGTGCTTGAAAGTAGGTTATAATTGGCTTTCAAGGGAGACTGAATGTTTCAGAGGATGGGAGCTTTTTCATCTAGATTGTTGACTCAGTTCCTGCCCTGTGATATACATTCAGTGCCATCAGATGACCTCTGAAGGGACTTTTCATATGGGAGGTTCCTCAATCCTAGTTCCTGTTGGACAAACAAATTAAAATAACAAACACAGAGGGCAATCTGAGTAGTAGGCCAAAATTGTATGAGCTCTTTCCATTACTCTCTGATTGCTAGTGAGAGAGATGACATGAAGGGGCATGTGGGGTGCTTGCACTGCTGATGTATTTACTCTTAGGGCAGAATAGTTCAGTCCCCAGATTGCTGACAGATAAAAAACTTGGCACCTTCCAGTGCTAAATTTACTGGTAAATGTCAGGCATCAGGTATAGAGCTGAAGCTCACGGACTGTACACAGAGAAGGAAAGCAAGGTCTGGGTAAAACTCTTAATGAGGAAAGAACAGATTTTTAAATGAGCAGCACAAAAATCAATCATGTTTAGGGAAACTGTTAATCTCTTCGGGCAGGATTTTCAAAGGAGCCTCTATCTCACTCTAGCATCTGACTTCATGTTGAAGGTGCAGCTGGTAAGGGTGGCTTTTGAAATGCTGTTGTATTGGAATCCATATAAACTAAGGAGAGACTAATGAAAAAACAATTCTTAACTACAGTTTTGTGCTGTGGGTCTGATCATACTGATTGTAAACTGGTCTGTCTAAGGCAAAAGTGGTGTCATTGTTTGTAGTTCTTAGAACGCCCTCTGCTGATCAAGTCATACAGTAGTGCTGCTATTCATTTTGAAGATATGCTAAATTCCTTGCCATGTTTCACATCACATATAATGTACCAAATACAGATGAAAACAAGACTTTAGAAAGGGAGGAGATAAGTCACTAGCAATTTCTGCTGTCTGGGTTAAAATAGAGCCAAGCCCAATAGTGCCAGTCTTAATTGTTAAGTTTGTGCCTATTGGCAGGGCAGGTAGGAACGCTAGGGGAAAATAATTTCTTGTGAAGAGAGATATTAATGTTGCTAGAGATGATGAGCTAATTGATTTGCTGAATTCTCTGTCCCTCCCCTCCCCGGTCAGGTGTCCCTGTAAGTAGCAGAGTCTCCACAAAAATTCAACAGCTGCTTAACACCCTGAAGCGACCGAAAAGGCCACCCCTGAAGGAATTTTTTGTGGATGATTTTGAAGAAATCGTGGAAGGTAACAACCAGCAAGAAATGCTCTTATTGCTCATTTGAATGAGCACAAACACATGATGTGTTTTGCTATGCTGTTGTACAGAGTTGACTTAGCGATTGATTTCCACTTAAAAGGTGATAAGAGCACCCTAGGATTGTCTGTGGCCAAATTCCATTTGTAGGAATATAGTCATTACATTAATCCATTCCCAGTTGATGGATGAATGCTATAACTTTCCACAGGGCTGTCAGTCCATTCCCTTTCACCTGTACTATATTAATGCAAACTGCATACACTTTTTTTTACAGAAAGTTAATGGATTTTGAAAGCCAAATTTCTAAAGTCACCTGAACTCTAATAATTTCCCAGTGGAAAACGTGGGTATTTTTTAATTAGTAACTTCAAAGCAACTTGTGGCTTGTTGGTTCATTATAGTGGGATTACATTCTAGTTCATAGGTTTTTACCGGCCACATTAATACAGTTCCTGGGTGTCTTCCAATTGTGCATTAAGCAGCATGACTAACATGTCACATGTGGTTTATTCTGTCTCTCATCTTCTCCCCCGGGGGAATGTTGTTTGTGCTGGACAATGTGTTGTTTTCAGTAGCGTTTTGTTTGTGGTTTATGGTTTATAAATGTACAGTCTGCCTTGTGTTGTCTGTGGAACAGCATTTTTTTCAGTTCTCTTCCCTGCTTATGAATACGTGAAATGGGATTAACTATGTGTATGGGGTAATTTCAGTCCCGCAGCCTGACCCCAACCAGCCCAAACCAGAAGGGCGCCAGATGACACCTGTGAAAGGAGAGCCACTGGGAGTTGTTTGTAATTGGCCTCCTGCCTTGGAAGCAGCACTACAGCGCTGGGGAACCACGCAGGCCAAATGTCCCTGTCTCACTGCACTGGATGTTACAGGAAAACCAGTCTATACCCTGACGTATGGTGAGTGGTGTATTTTTGTTCCTGCATCGCTCTTAACATTCTAGGGTATGCATGTTTTGCTAATCATCTGGGCAGGCTGGATCCAGCCCATGGGCTGTTTTGCCCACCCTTGCTCTAGAACTGTGGTCACCAACCTGTTGATTGGGAGGGCTCAATCGGTCGATTGCAAGGTGTTCAGCAGGGCCGCCCCATTCTCTCCCCACCCCCAAGAAAAAGCATCCCCTAACGCTACATCCAGTGACAAGGGAGGTAGCGCCAGCTTCCTGCAGGTGGGAGGGGAGTTCCGCAGCTGCACGCTGCTTCCAGGGTTTCAGGAAGTGCGCAGGTTGCTCCCCCTCCCCCAAACACCCAGCGCGGTACCTGAAAGGCCAGGTCTGTGGCACGCTGGGAACTTCCTTCCCCCTGCTGGCTTCCTGCAGGGGAGGGAGTGGGGGGTTGGAATCCCGAGAGGAGGCGTGCACCGGGGACTTCCGTTCCCCCTGCTGCCTTCCTTTGTGAGGGGGCGGGTGGTGAGGGGGGACTCCCTGTCCCCGTCCCCTGCCCCAGCACCCACCAGCAGCCTGCCACCTGCCCCAGCTCCCTGTCCCCTGCCCTAGCACCCACCAGCACCCTGCTCCCACCAGCACAGTTGGGGCCACGTTAGTGAAACTTTGGGTTTTTTTGGGGGGGCGTGTATTTTTTTTTTATTATTTTTTTTTTTGGCCTCTCACTTGTGTGGCCCTGACTGACTTTTCTGTGGGTCAGTGAGCCCACATTGAAAACAGGTTCCACGCCCCTCTCATAAATAAAGACAATGCTGAAACTTTTAATGTTTGACATAATGTTTTATTTAAAAATGAAGCCTGGCAAACAAGTCCCCAGTTGGGGCCAAAGCCCCCATCTGGCTGCAGCATCATAATACTCCTGTACACACACACACACCCAACCCCAAATCTGAGCCTATCATACATTGGAACCCCCTGTCCTGAGCTCACATCCCAAAACTCCTGCACCTCCACCTTCTCAGTCTTCTGCCACAACACTCCTGTACCATCCACACACCGCAAATCTGTGTCCTGAGCCCATCAAACTCCCAACCTCCCTGCCCTGAGCCCCTCACATACCCCAACCCAAACTCCTGCACTTTAATATCCACAAGCCTGTGGCTTGCTCAGCACCCCAACCCTCCACCTGACCCCAACACTCCCCAGCCTGGAGCCCCCACCCTGAGCCAGGATCCCCTTCTCCACATCCTCCTGCATCTAAATTCCTTCCCAGAGCTTGCACCTCTCATCTCTTCCCACACTCAAATCCCTCATTCCCACCCCAGGGCCTGCACCCCCCGGTCTCAACCCAGTGAGGGTATGGCTAGACTACAAGAGTACTTTGCATTCTTCCGCTTTTTTTAGTGGAATAGCAAACACAAGGAATAGGGGGACTTCCAAAAGAAGGGGTTTTCTGACATTTGGCCCAGTCTAGATGGGCCAAATGTCGGAAAAACCTCTTTTGACAGAAGGATCGAAAAAAAGCGGCAGTGTAGCCATACCCTCAGAGTGTAAGCTGGGGACAGTAAGTGATGGAGAGGAGGGGAACAGAGAGGGTGTTCCCTCAAGGAAGGGGTGGGATCTTGGGGATGGGATGAGGTAGATTTTGGCTTGTCCTGACTTTGAAAAAGTGATCTTGGGTGTAAAAAGGTTGGAGACCACTGTTCTAGAAATACTTATAGATGAAAGATCCATCTCTGCTCTTCGATGCCACTTAATTAAGAATATGATTTGAGAGTCTGTAAAAGTAGGAGTCAGCATCATGTTCATGTCACTCTTGGACTTACCCAGTTTCTCATTGTGATAAGCATAATCAGGCAATAGCAAAACAGCTGCTGGTGTCTTTTTAAAAGGAAGCCTTTAATTTAATTTTTTGGAATCAAACCTGCAGAAGGATTAATTCCTGAGTGGGTACAGAGGATTCTAATAGGTTGGGTTTGCCTTTGCACCTTCTTATTGGTGCATGAAATATTCCAGTGGACTGGGCATGGAATTTCTGGGTTGGCTTCCATTTCTGCCTTTCACTGTTACCATGGGCAAATCACTGAACCTCTTTGTGCCTTTACTTCCTCTTCTTCAAAATGGGGCTTAAGATTCTCACTAGGGATGTTAAACTGTGGTTATCTGACTAATCATGTCATCGATACAATTTGTACATGATTAATTGATAAGGACCACTCTGCAGAGCCGCAGCGGAGGTAGATCCAGGAGCCAGCTCGAGCTCAGACTGAGCAGTCCTGGCTTGTGCTGGCTCTGGTAGCCACCTGCGATGCGGCTCTGCATTTTAAATGCAGTAAGAGCCACCAGGCTCTTACTACATTTTAAAATGCAGAGGTGCAGCATCCTGGACCAGTCCTCAAGACTGATCCAGGCAGTGGGGGAGAGGGGGAGAGAGGGAGGGAGGAGGGGCAGGCTTTGGAGCTAACTCCCCCCCAGTACTGGATCCTATTCTCTCCCCCCTACCCGTGCTGCTTCTCAGAGGCACTGGGGGTGGGGAGGAGAAAAGCAGGTAGTGGATACTCCAGTCCACTACTCGCTAACATCCCTAATTATCACCTGTGTAAAAAAGCCCTTTGAGATCTGCAACTGATAATGCTATTTAGAAGTTGAGTACTGTTGTCCATATGATTGGTTGATGTGGAGATGACAAACTTCTTCTTTGTTTGTTTTAGGTAAATTATGGAGCAGAAGCCTTAAACTGGCCTATACGCTGCTTAATAAACTGGGAACAAAAAACGAACCTGTGTTAAAACCTGGAGACAGGGTAATGAGCTTTGGAATGTTTGGCTCTACTTGTGTAACAAGAAGAGGGCTTTTTGCATTGTAATGTTCATGGTAAATGGCAATCTTGTCCTTTTAGTAAGGATGAGTACATGACTCATTCTAGCGGCCCAGTCTATTTTAAAGAAATGTTTACAGGCCACCTAGAAAGACCCCTGTTTGGCCTTCAAGAAGAGAACTCCTGGGCTGAGCTATTCAGAAGTCCCTGAAAGAGTTATGGGCGTGTATGTTCCTCATTCCCCTAAGTGCTTCTGAAAATATCCCTACATGATTGTCTGTCTAGTAGCAGTGCCTTGTCAGAGGTTTTACCATGCTGCTCTTGATATTCGTTAAAAGGGTCAGTTTTGTCCTTCCTATGTATGTATGTATAGAAAGATTAATGACAGCTGTATATATATAGGAATGTAAACACACACACAGACTTGTATGGGATGCTGTGCAGGGATGTAAGCGAGTAGTCGATTACCTAGTAAGTCTAGTCTTATCGGGTAGTTGAGTCAACTACTTGCTCTCCATTCCGTTTCTCTCCTCTCTGTCCCCCGCACTATGGGGCTACGTCTACACAGGCACCCTTTTCCGGAAAAGGGATGCAAATG
>CM057845.1:255822704-255868358 GCA_030068395.1 Apalone spinifera | reverse complement strand
CCCCCCCCCCCCCCCCGTCCCTCCCCCAGCTCTGGAATAAATTGGAGGTGGCAGGGCCTTCACAGGCCAGATCAACTCACTTGGTGGGCCAGATTCAGCCCATGGAGGCCCTTTTGCCCACCCTTGAGATAAGCATATGCTTATCGGGTAGTCGTGTCAACTACTCACTTTCCCCACCTTCCTTGCTGCCTCTCTGTCAGAGGCAGCAAGTGAGGGGAAAGCAGGAACTGGTGCTGGGGGGAGCCAGCTTAAAAGTTGGTTTCCCCACCCTACCCCACCGGGCAGGAGGGGACATGGAGGTGAAGTAGTCCCAGAGCCAGCACAAACCAAGACTGCTTAGTCCTGGCTTGCACCAGTGCCCAGGGAGCTAACCCCATTGCGGCTCTGTAATTTAAATGTAGTAGGAGCCAGGCTACTTCGCGTCTGGCTCCTACATTTAAATTGTGGAGCTGTAGCAGGTGTAGCAAATGGCCCTCCCTCCCAATCGACTAGTCAAGTAGTTGATGGAAATTCCATTTACTACTTGATGAACTGCAATTTAACATGCCTAGTAAGAACAGGCCCATAACAGGGAAAACTGTGAAATGAACATACTTCAATAATAAAAATCATGGATGGTTTTGTAGAAATAACTGTAAAGAAGTAAACTCTTTATGGAAAGAGATTCTGCATTAAACAGGTTTCTACCATCTATATATTTGCTCTAAACAGAATTTGATTTTCACAAATTCTTAATTGCTAACCATAATTTAATATTTCATGTGTTAGGACAAAAGGAGGTCAGTGGATTTTTTGGCAACATTTTTACCTTATGGGGTGTGAAAGGGAACAGTCATTGAGTTGACCTTCATTCTTTTTGTTGAATTAAACAGCTTTAATGTTGCTCCTAAGATTTTGTGAGACTATTGGTTTTTTGGGGTTTTTTTAAGTTGCTTCTCTAACCAGATACTTCTGTGAATTGTAGGTAGCCCTTGTTTACCCCAACAATGACCCAGTCATGTTCATGGTGGCGTTTTATGGCTGTCTGCTAGCGGAAGTGATCCCAGTGCCTATAGAGGTACCTCTTACCAGAAAGGTAACGTTGACGCATTTTAGAGGAATGATAGGCTGATGTGGGATGAAAACCAAATCAGACCATCAGCCTCTGCTTTGATAGTGTTTCAGTAGTGACCAGTGTGGCTTTAGCAGTTCTTCTGTCCCAGCACAGTCTTCAGGAATCATAGGTACCTGACATTTCAGAATCTAAAACTGGAAAAAATTGGCTGCCTTGGAAGAGTTTTGCTGAAGAGCTGAGAGAATAGTGGATTTCCTTAGACACTGGTGGACATGTGTCTGTAACAGAGTGAATGTTTCCATATGTCCTTGTTAATCTCCCTTCTGATAAGAATGTAGGAGCTTCATTTCCAACAGAGCTGACCGTTTGCAGCTCCTTTCTGACTTCAGTGTCAGTGATAAGTGCTCTGCTTCTCTGAAAAACAGAGCCTTATTGACAGTCACCTCTTGCTGTATAATCTCTGCTCCCAGAAGGTTTTTTTCTGCTCTAATGTTGCCTAATTGATGCTATTCTAAAAGCTGTGAAACCATAGAATTTCATGAAGAAACTATGGTAACATAATAATGGCAACTGTACAGCAAGAGTGGTGGTAATGAAATGGTTAATTAGTCTGGTAATACTGTTGGTTTCTAGAGCTTTGCTTTGCAGCCTCAACATGACAACTGCTGTGCCAATCAAAATATCAAATTAAAGCCTAATATTTGGCCAGTCAGGTCACTTGATCAGCTTCTCATTCCTGTGCTTTTCTCATTGTGCAGTAGGGTTAATCAGTTACTGCAGGGTCGAGTGAAGGGGGACAGAGGGAATGTTTAATATTTTATTTACATAATCGCTTTCATTTTTGTTTGAGGAGGGCAGTGCTTTTCTTAGTGAAAATAAACCAAGTGAGTGCAATGCTGTACACTTGCATGCATCTGAGCAAGCCTGTTTCACCATTGAAATCTGCCTTTCACCTCTGGCCCTTTATGGTTATGCTAGTGCAACATCATCTGTGTGGTTTTTTTCCCCCCCCTCTTTTTTTCCTCCTTTGAGAATCAGGAGCTTTTCCAGCAGTCTTCTCACTTGATCCCTGGATCTCAGAATTAAGTGAAGGGAACAGACTTCCTAGGCATCACTTTAAGTAATCGTCCACATTTTTGTAATAAGTTCTCATTTTTCTGCAGACTTTTGTTTGCTCACAGAAATAGGTCTGTCACAGCTGCTCAGCCTGCCCTGGGGAACAAATTCTGTCGTCATGAGTCCACATTATATCCAGCTTGCCTTTGTGATGCATATACTGTTTTCTAGAGCATGTTAATATGTGACTGTATCCATATCATCACTGCCAGACTGTGGTTGTCATTTGAGTTTCAAACCATTGCCAGACGCTCTTGGGATAAATGAGATGAAACAATGTTTTTCCCAGTGTGGTCTGTAATGTTACCATCCAGTTACCAGAGTATTACCATGCCTTGAATTTTGGTAAGGGTTGGCTTCATACTCTCCTGTCCTTTGGAACTCACAGTAATTATTTTCTTTTTCTTCAGGATGCTGGTGGTCAGCAGATTGGCTTCCTTTTGGGGAGCTGTGGCATCACTTTGGCTCTCACTACTGAGGTTTGTCTAAAGGGGCTGCCAAAAACCCAAAACGGGGAAATTGTGCAGTTTAAAGGTTAGTTCTGTCACACTTCTGTTTTGACCAGTTGGTCCCAGAGCTGAACTCTAAAACTAGTTATTAGAAGTCAAAAGCCATGTGCTATTCCACTCTTCTATTGATTGAGTGAGCAAGGTTTGCAGTGGGGTCATCACCTTGTCTGGGACTGTGCATTGCTTGCACCACTCAGGCACAAACTTGTGCTTGTCTTTGACACTGCTCGTGCGTTGCAATGGAAATTAGGAGGAGACTGCTTTGTAAACCAGCATTCTTCTTGAACAAGTTTAGCATAGTGATGTTAAATAGCATTCAATTGAATAGTCGATTAACCTCATGAATTCTTATCGGTTACCTGATTATTCTATAGTCCCTAGGGGTGGGGCCAGCAGCCAGTGCGCTCCAGCCCCACTCCTGAGGAGCCCCCTTCTTGGGGGTGCCAAGCAGGAGCTAGTCCGTGAAGGGACCAAGTTTAAAAACCAGCAGCCACTGTCTGGAGGATGGGTCTGAGCTCACAGACAGGGTGCAAGCCGAAACTGAGTCAAGCTGCCTGCTCATCAGGCTCCTAATACATTTTAAATGCAGAGCCACAGCGGGGGTAAGTGCTGGAGCTGGTGGGAGCCAGGACTAAGCTGGGCTGCTGGCCAGCCTGCTAAAAAATTTACAGGGGGCAGGTGGAATGTGTGTAGTGCTATAGCATTAACCTATAAGCTTTTGCTTATTGGTTAATCGATTAATCAACTACACTCTTGTATCCCTAGTTCAGCAGCTTTTCGAGAGTTAAAAATCAAACCAGAGCTGTATTGAGAAACATTGCTGGGTCAGTTTGTGAGTAGGGGAAGGAGCCCACCCCTCCATGCATGCCCCATATGTACTGGTTCATGGCAGGAGGGATGAGTTGTCCAGCTAGTGAGCCGTCTTGAGTTGATTTGTATGTTTGTGTTCATCTGATAATCCTACCTAAACCAAGCATCAGAGCGCCTTTTATTAAGTGATATCAGATTATCAGCTCAAGTTACATGGCATGTCATTTTCTAACAAGTGGTTCCTGTGATTGTGTTGGAAGTAAACCCAGTCAAGTCCAAATCACCTTTGGTTGTAAAGCTGTTCATTTCTCTCAAATGCAGTTGCATTTTGCTTATTTAACCTTACTGTTGGGAAAACAAGCCTTAAGTGAAGTGGGCAAATGATCACATGTATATTTCAGATGAATGTAGATTGTTTCAACAGAAAAACAGGTCTTAAGGTTGCCTTTGGTTTTGGCTCTAGGTTGGCCCAGACTCAAATGGGTTGTGACAGACTCAAAATATCTCTCCAAGTCACCAAAGGACTGGCAGCCCAACATCTCAGCTGCAGGAACTGAGCCGGCATATATTGAGGTGGGCAGTGAATGAAGGTCAGACATGAGCTTCTCTGGATTGAATTTAATGGATAGAAGCCATCAAAATGGTAGCACTTTTCATGAGCTGAGCCAACCTCATCAATTTCTTGCTGAAACAACACGCTTTGGTCATGTACAACTTTCTGAGATGCCTGTTTTCAGTCATGGATTAGTTTGTGGCTTTGTTTGCTGCTCAAAATGCAGAGGAAGCCTCAATCTGTGAAGCAATTCAGATACCATGTGTGTGGTGACCAGCAAATGGCTTAATCTGACAGCGCTGTAGGGTTACTCGCATGAGGGTATCAACACATCTTAGCTAAGGCTTAATACTGGCAGGCTTGGTATAGTCCAGCCTTTAGCTTGGGGCGTCCCCCGTTCTCATCTTTTCATTCAGTCCATTTAATTCTTTTCAGTGCTTGGTAACTCTCAGATTTCTGCTTTTACATGGCAGCACTTTGGATTGGTCACTTCTCATGGCATGACCTGTCTTCCTCTGTGCATCCCAGCAATACTAACTGGGAACTACTGCATCCTAAATAAAATCAGTTTGGGTGACACCAGCCTTTCTCAGTTTGCCTCTTTTTGGGGGAGGAGGGGTGGAGGAGGACACGACAGGGCATGGGCTCAGAAGTTGCACTAATATATTAAGCCTGAGCACCTTCAAACAGGTGTCTTCATTTTTTCTCTCTTTGGACTTGACCTGTACAATGCCTGCCTTTTACTTTCCATGGGTAGTTCTCTCATCTAGTGAATCCTGCTGATGCAGCTACACGACATTTCCCCCCATTCATTAAGGAGAAAACTTGTTCTAATGAATAAGGGCCTAACCGCACTGCAGGCTCCTTTATGTGCAGAGCCCAGAGTAACCCGTTCAATTATGTTTGGTGCTTTCCAGTACAAGACCAGTAAGGAAGGCAGCGTGATGGGGGTGACGGTGTCTCGGATTGCCATGCTCTCTCATTGTCAGGCTCTGTCTCAGGCTTGCAACTACTCTGAAGGTGAGTAGGGTCACCTGGGGGATATGTACATGGAGGGGTGAAAGCTCAGCTCACTGCAAGGTCATTCTTTCCATTGCTTAGCCATAGACAAAGGTCAACCCATTAGTAGTATCTCCACCTCAGCTCACATCCAGCTCGACAGCCTGTACAGAGAGGGACTAAAGATGAGTTCTGTGGTATGCATGGAGGCTTACAGATCCATGTCTTGGTGAACTGGGGGGATGGAAGGGGCAGTGTTGCACAAGTTCCAAGTTCCAAACTTGAGGATCCTTTTTCAAAGAACATCCTGCCTCCTCCTGCCTTTTTTGTGTGCATCGAAGGAGCTCCTGCTGGATTGCTTCTGCTCACCTCCATACTGGCAGTGCATACACTGTGGCCTCTCAGATAACCAGGCCCCAAACCAGCTGGGCGTTACTGGTTAAAGCAGAAATTGCCAGTAATGATGCACAAAGCTCTTTCTGCAGGAAGCATTTTGCTCTACTCTGCCTACAAAAGCAGTCCTTTTCGTATATTGAGTATCTCAGAGGTCTTTAGTGAGCTGTCATGATTTCTGTTTGACATGCAACTGTGTTGCCTTCGGAAAGTCTCAGAGGTGTAGTTGTGTTAATCTGTATCTGCAAACGCAATGAGAAATCCTATGGGATTTTAGAGACTAACAGATTTATTAGGGCATAAGCTTTCGTAGGTAAAACTCACTTTATCAGATGAATTGGAGTGGCGCTTAGAGGCAGGAGTATATATAAGGCAGAAGTTGCTTATGTTAATGAAGTTACTCATGAAAGCTTAAACACTAATACATCTGTTAGTTACTGAGGTTGCACAGGGTTCCTTGTCTTGTGCCTTTTGAGATCCATTCCATTAGTTTCCACTGCTGCTGATGGTCAGTCTTCCAAAGCATTTGAATGATGGCTTTGTAATCTTTCTCCACTCAACTCCTCATGTGTAAGGCGGCTAGGACGCTCCGATATTAGTGACAGGTGTGGTATAAAAGCCTAGATATGATAGATACTTTCTGAAATGTTCCTTCTCTTAAATTCATTTTTTGTTTTAGGAAGATCTCTGTGTCTTTTCACCCTTTTTATTGTGCTCTGTGTATACACCGCAGTATGCTTGCTTTGTATTATCCATAAAAAGGAGCTCTGAATCTATTTAATAATGCATAAAAGGGCAAATAGATTAGGCTACACGCTCACTGTTTACATAATGCCACCAGTACGTGCTGTTTGCATGATGTCCAAGTACTGTATGAAACTCTTAAGAAATAATTGGCACTTGGAGTTTGTCAAGGGAAAACAGTGATCTTTAAATGTTTAAGATAATTCCAAAGTGAAAAAACAAGGATTGTGTCCTCAACTTCAACGTTCCAGGCATCTGCCTGAAAGGATACACTTAGCCTGCTGGTTTGGGAGCTCTGCAGGGGCCGGTTGAGGGAGCTAACTTGACTTTGCAAGGAAAGGGGCAAATTCCAGTACTAGTAATACAGTTGTACTTACCCAGTTATCTGCCAGGTTTCTTACTGACACAATTTCATTTTTTCAGGTGAAACCATAGTGAATGTTCTGGATTTCAAGAAGGATGCAGGTCTCTGGCATGCCATTTTAACGGTGAGCTAGTGCTTCAGGGAGAATCCTAGAAAGAGGGTCAATCTGGGTATTTTATAGTCCTTCCTGATTATAATGTGAGGGTGTCTTTGAGGAAGAGAGTTGGGCCCAATCTACTCTCAGATCCAACTTTACACACTCCCTTTGGAGTTGGTGCAGATCTGTTGGCAGGAGCAATAATTCTTTGAGTACTTGTTCACATTGATTCCAGTTAGTTAATTGCATGCTGGCTACATAGACATCAGAAACTTTTTCCCAGGGAGCCTCCCTGGAGTGGTGCCATTATAATGCCCTATATATGACCCTCCTAATCTGCCCACCCCCAAGTTCCTTCTTACTGTCCGTGGCAGGTTGGGACACTGTTCGTTTGCTTTGGAAGTGCACCCTAGCTTAGCTTAGTTTTCTTCATAGCTTGTTCTGTAGTTGTTAGTTACTATTTTAGGTTCTTACATTTTATTAGTGGGGGATGCTGGGTCCTCCCATAAGCCTATGCCTGACAGTAGCTCCCCCACAGTTCCTTTCTCCACTGCCTGGTAAGGATGTTAGGAGGTGGGTAACAGTTTGTATTGACTAACAGATTAGTCGATATGGGAAGTCAGAAGGAACTACCCCTGCTGTGGCTCTGTAGTTTAAATGTAGTAGGAACCAGACACGGAGGCAGCCCGTTACTTGCTACATTTAAACTTCAGAAGCGCAGTGGGGTAGGTCCTGGACTGACATGAGCCAGGACAGGACCAGGACCACTGCAGCTTTGCATTTTAAATGTAGTAAGAACCAGGCGGCTCTTACTACATTTAAAATGGAGAGTCACAGTGGTCCTGGACAGGTGCGAGCCAGGACTGAGCCAGGCTTACTCAGTCCCAGCTCGTGCTGGGTCTAGTAGCCCCTGTATGTGGCCAGTCCCAGCTGCTGCAAACAGAGGCTGATCCAGCAGCAGCCCCTGTTTGCAGTGGCTCAAGCTGGCCATGGGCAGAGACTGCTCTGGCAGCAAACTCTGTTCGCGGTGGCTGGGGCTGGCTGGGAACAGGGGCTGCCACTGGAGCAGCCTCTGTCCCTGGCCAGCCCAGGCCACTGTGGACAGGGGCTGCTTCGCAGCAGCCTCCACTCCCTCCGCCTCACCCACTGCTGCCTCTGATAAAGGTAGCAACAGTGGGGGGCAGGCAGGTGGCACTGTGGAGACAGTGCTGGGGGGAACCAGCTTCTCCTGTGTCCTCCCCTCCGCTCTCCCCTCTCCCCCGCTGCTTCAGCACTGCAACAGGATACCTTAGCCGCAGAACTGTTCAGCCTCCCCAGTACCCTAGAGGCACAAGAGGACTGACAGAGGGTGTTCCCCCTAAGAACTGCTAAGCCCACTTCAGGTGGTAGGCCCTCGAAGCAGAGGGAAATGGTAACAGTGACTCTAATAGCCGACACAATGTTGAGTCCAGCACCAGGCAGCTCCCCCACCTACCATTGATGCCTGAACCCTTTGACACTGTCAGGGACTTAATTTAGCTTATGGAATCTCAGCCGTGAGCAGGGGCACTGAGGCGAGGCAGGGGTGAGACATCTCGCTTCCCGTGGAAAGCCTGCAGTGATGAGACGCCTTCCCTTTCCGGACTGTGCTGGGCATCGTGCCCGTCTGACTTGCTGGGATCCCAGCACCACTCCCTGGCACGTGGTAGCAACGAACGTGTGCACAGCACCAGCACAGGAGGCCCATCCCTCCTTGGCTCTAAGTCAAGTGCCCTGCCTGTTCATGGTGCTTCCCTGGGTTTCTCCACCGCCCCGGGATGTTCACAGAGTTGCTGCTTTTCTTCATAAAAGGAGGGTGAATGTGGACCCCTTCTTCGACAATGGCTGCTGAGGCCACTCCAAGGAGCAGGCATACATTGCCAGAGCGATCTCTGAGCTAAGAGCACTCGTATCTGAGTCCCTGTATATAGTCTCCCACAAGGAAAGGTAACGCTCAAGCCTCACCCACCCTTCCTTCCCAAGGTGGTCCCTGAATTCCACCTGGGTCAGGACATTTTTCTCCCGGTTTTCTGTCCGTAGCTGCATACTAATGCAAGGCAGCAGCTGCTGCATTCGCTGAACGTTTGTAGGCCACTTGCCTTTTACATCGAGCATACAAAGCCCTTCAGGAAGTAATCCCAACTCTTTGTGGCTGTTTCAGACTGCGTGAAGGGCCTCCCTGCTTCTTTCCAACATAGTTCCTCGTGGATTATGGACTGTATTTGTAAATGCCACAAGTTAGCTGGTTCCCCTGCACCACCAATCACCGCCCATTCCGCATGAATCAGCATGAACAAACACTTAAAGAAGAAGCAGCCATTACTGACCTCCTGTAACTGTAGTTCTTTAACATGTGGTGTTCATGTCCATTCTAATACCCATCCTCCTTCCCCTCTGTTGGAGTAGCCAGAAAGAAGGAACCAAGGGGCAGTTGGGTCAGCAGAGTCATATGTCGCGTGTAATACTAGCACCACTCCAGGGGGCTCCCTGGCTAACATGATGGCTGCTGTTATGGGAAAAAAAGCTGATGTCTGTGCACAGGGTGTGCAAACACCTAATTGGAACGAATAGGAAGAACAGCAGCTACAAGAGGGCAATAACTGTTTTTCCTCTTATTTTCATCTTCCTGCAGTTAATATTTCAAAGCATCGCTTGAATGAAGTACACATGTTTAACCAGGCATTGGGAAGGGCTGAGGGGACTCCCATCTCTGATTTATATTGGCTGTGTTTTGTTGGCGGCCCTTTCTTACACATCTCACTCTGTTTTCCAGAATGTAATGAACAAGCTGCACACCCTCAGCGTGCCCTACTCTGTGATGAAAACCTGCCCACTCTCCTGGGTGCAGAGAGTTCATACCCACAAAGGTAACACTGGCATTGCTTAAGGTTCTAGCATGTTGCTTTCCAGATGAACAATTGTGGGGCAACACAAACTGCACTTCTGTTTAAAGTGTGGGAGCCTGCCTGGTGGCTAGTCAGAAACAGACCAAATGGGCCAAAACCCTGGTTTCTTTTCTGTGTATGCATAGGGCAGGCCATAGAGAGCTGATGGGGAATTCACAAGTTTTTATGATGCTGGTAGGAGAGGCCACTAACCCCACCCAGCCTCTGGCTGGAACACACACAGGGCCAGTCATTCAGCCTAGTGTGGAAGGCTATAGCAGCAGCTTTGACCTGGCAGTGTGGCTGCCCTACCGTCACCTTCCGTGGGAGAGGAGTGTTTCATCCCTGCAACCCATTTTACTTCGCTTTCCAATGGGCAGGGCTCACCAAACCGCGCTGTCCCTAAGAGCCCGAACCCTGCTCTTCCAGGTTGCAATCTACTTGCCACGGGCGAGTAGATTGCATTATTTGTCGAGCCCTTCCAGTGGGAAAAAGGGTTTGGGGCCATGAGCTGAAGATACTTGTCTTAATGGGAACCTACTGGGTTAGGCCCCTGCAGCATCACTGAAAAAAGTATTCAGGGAATGGTTTTATTTGTGCTAATTACGTTTGTTCCCTTCATTTGCAGCAAAGGTGGCTTTAGTGAAGTGTCGAGATCTGCACTGGGCCATGATGGCTCATCGGGACCAAAGAGATATTAGCTTGAGTTCCTTGCGGATGCTGATTGTAACTGATGGTGCTAATCCCTGTGAGTATTCCCTCACATGGCTGCCGTGAGAGAGATCCCTCTGATCAGTCACTTCTGAGTACTGACCTCTGTCTGGAGTAAACTAAGGCAGCCATCTAACCATCCAGAAAGGCATGCCTTCGTGCTCCAAGCACAAGGGAACCTGAAATCCTTTACCACATCCACCCCAGAGTCCCTCGGTTGGGTCTCGGCTTGTGTTGTCAAATGACCTGACTTCAGAGGGCACTTCATGATGCCAAAATCCCTCAAAATCTTACCAGTTGGGTCTCAAATACACAAACAGGGAATGCACAGGGACTCCTTTTCCCTAAACAGTCAATGGCAGGAAGTAGCCATGAAGGGTGATTTGTATTAATTTGTTGGAGTCCCTTCAACAGAGAATTTGGCTGGGCAGTGGGGGCAGCTGGATACTCTGGTATGTAATATGGGGAGTTCTGGCAGAAAAATTAGAAGGTTAGTGGAGTGATTTGTCTAGCAGACAAAAGAACTGCAGTAGGCATGTGAGATGACAATGTAGGGGAGGGTTATGCAGTGATTCTGAATTGCACACAGGGAGGAGGATTTTTTAAATGGGGTTGAAACAAATGAGCACAGGTCTTCATGATGTGCTGGTGATTATGGGGTTGAATGTCCAGATGACACTGGCTGGAGGGTGAGGTTTGAATACAGTTAGGGCTCTTTTGGATTTGCACAGTGGTAGGAAATAGAGCCAGTGGATGTGCTCAGTTATGTGGGAGATAGGAAAGATGTTTCAGTCTTGTAATTATTCCCTGAATTAAAAACTCTGGAACACACTGGGAGATTGTTTGGGCCTTAGCCAACAAAATATTACTTTGAAGTGTCTTCTTGAGTTTTCTTGGATCTGAACTTCCAACACTCCGGTCATCTGAAGAAGCGGGCTCTGCCCATGAAAGCTCATGATATCATCTACATGTTTTGTTAGTCTTTAAGGTGCTACTAGACTATTTGTTTTTTAAGTTTTTCCTGTTACAGACTAACTTGGCTACCCCTGTGAAGCTTTTTGATTTGGTCAGTTCTGTTCCCCTTACCGTTGGGTTAGGTACATAAATATCTTGTTTACTTTTTTGAAAGATAATCTAGAAGTTGTTTAAAATAATTTGGTTGGAAAGTTGACTTTTTTTTTTTTTTTTTTACACAAAGACAGCATTTGATCAAACCCTTAAATCAGTCTCCATTCTGAGGCTTTCCCTAATAATATGAAGCTTCAAGGGGCAGCCAAGTTAGTCTGTACAGGATAAACTTTAAAAAACAACAAATAGTCTGGTAGCACTTTAAAGACTAACAAAATATGTAGATGGTAGCTGTGCTCATGATACCATCTACATGTTTTGTTAGTCTTTAAAGTGCTACCAGACCATTTGTTGTTTTTTTTAAGTTTATCCTAATAATATGATTCGTTATCTTGTTTAGTACATTATCTTTTGTACATTTCTTCCCAAAAATGTTTTTAGTATGTCCAGGATTACAGAAATACAGCACAACATTATCGTTAAATAACGAGGTACTGGAGTATTATTACTTTATAGGTGATTGAAGTATACTTTGGACGTTTTAGAAATTTTATTCCAATGACTTAGAACTCCAAGTCCCATTGACTTTGAATAACTCACTTAAGCTCTTTAGTGCCTAAATTACTTTTGAAAAATGTAAGCTTAGTTATAAATGAGACTGTAAGTCACAAAATCATTAAATAAAAATATGCTACTTTTTTCCATGTCATTTCTAAGCAGAATTCTTTCTTTTCAGTTTCACAAACTGTTTAAAATGTTCTCTTATCTTCCAGGGTCAGTTTCCTCATGCGATGCTTTCCTGAGTCTGTTTCAGAGCCATGGGCTTAAACCTGAGGCAATCTGTCCCTGTGCCACATCTCCAGAAGCAATGACTGTAGCAATACGGAGGTATATACACTGCATCCTGCTAACCTATATCCGTGTTTAAAGGGATGTGTTAAAATTATTTTCCAATAATTTCCTTTCCTATGTTGCAAATAATTCTTGACACTATTGAAACTGAGATTCACTTGAACATTTTACTATTTGTTTACTCTTTGCATTTTCAGCTGAAGGCAAGAAATAGGGAATAGTTTGTTTCTGTTTTGTTGACAGTTTTTAGTTTCACTTTTAGGAACTTGCAGCTGGAGAATTTTTGTGTTACAAAACAAAACTGTTCCAATGGAAATTAAAAAAAAGAACAACAAATCATGGAAATATTTTATTAATCTTCCTTTTGTTTAACTCAGCCTAAATATTTGGACAGATAAGACCTGCCAGCGTTCCTTTAAATAATAGCAGTGTGTGTTTACAAATATTGTGAAATGTGCTGTATTTGGTAATCCCAGCTAATGTTGTTCATGTGCATCCAGTGGTCATTGGGCTTCCTATATGCTTGTGATGATGCATGTCTAGTGCTTGACTGAATCAGGGCCTTGAAGAATTCTCTCCCAAGTTATGAGAGTTTGTTCTTCTTTGTCAAACAGTTAGAAGTTGGTAGCAAAGCAGCACCTGGGAGAAGCAAGTGTTTGTTTTCTCACTTTTGCCAGCAATAGCTGGTGTGGAGCAGTGCTTTTCTGAGACAGCATCTCACATTGCTTTGGGGAAAGCAGTCATTCCCATACTCTGTTCCTGTCTGTTGACCCTCCATGCAGTAAACAAAGCAATAGTTGGCCAGTCCAGCACCTGGACCCTCCAATAGATTACACCCATGACCAGATGGAGGAGCTGCTCCACAGGGTTTTGGCTGGCTTTTCCAATGCTTGCATTGGCTCAGGACTAAGCTTTTCCAACTCACTGAACAGTGTAGCGCTCCCAGTTGGTATTCCTTCCTCTCCCGCAAATGAAATAAAATGGGATTTTAGTAGCACAGACAAGCATCCTGATGTCACTGTGAGGATGTGTTCCCTGTCGAGATATAAGGATGACGTGTTTACTGATGTTTTATCATATTGGTTTGCTTCCTTCAAAGGCCTGGTGTCCCGGGAGCACCCTTGCCCGGAAGAGCCATTCTGTCCATGAATGGGTTAAGTTACAGTGTCATTCGTGTGAACACTGAAGACAAAAACTCTGCTCTCACGGTACAGGATGTTGGCCATGTGATGCCGGGAGGTGAGAGTGCGTGGGGCCTTGTATTTCCATAAACACCCCTTGGCAGATGGCATGGACATAGCTGTTAGAGCAGGCAGTTGGGAGTGCAGCCTCTGGAACTAAGACTTTCAAACCACCTAATGCTCATTTAGAATAAATAGCAATTGGACATTGAGATCCCCAAGGCAGCTTTGAAAATCTCAGCCTTCACTTCTGTTACTGCTTCTGCTGCTGATCTGTGAGTTGCGTGGGCAGCTGCTTAGCTTTTCCTCACTTTATCTTACCTATCTGTGAAATGGACAGAATCCTTTACACCTTTGCAGGGGGTGGAGGGTCTAGAGTTTGTAAAGCATGTTAAGATCCTTATGGCAGGCCCTGTCTCACTGGAAATCCTGATGTTCAGTAAGTTATTACTGAACCCACGCAAATTCAGTAGCATATTCCTTTGTGTTATGCTCTATGGCAGTGTAAACTTTGCCACTGGTCAACGTGGCACCCAGGCTGGTGGTGAAACCCTTAATTTAAGAAGGGAGTAGCCTGATGAAAGGCCCCGTGCATATTCAGCTTCAGGATTCACCACATTTACTCGCCATCTCTTTCTAAAATGTTATTTGTTCCTCAAATATATCAGACAATTTTTAAAAAGGCTCCCGAGCAGGGAATGCTTACGTTATGCAATGGTGTGTGCTTTGCTCTAGGAATGATGTGCATTGTGAAACCCGATGGATCTCCTCAACTCTGTAAAACAGATGAGATTGGTGAAATCTGTGTTAGCTCCAAAACAGGAGGGATGATGTATTATGGACTGGCTGGGGTGACAAAGAACACGTTTGAGGTGTGTATCATATGGTAGACTTTTGCTTTCTCTTGTGTTGCTGACTTTTCATCTACTACCATGGTGTCCAGCCAGTTCTGAAGCAGTAGTAGCCACTGTAGAGAACTAGTCACACTCAACTGGCCAAAAAGCAACATTGTTCAAGCCAACTAGCCACACTCAACTGGCCAAATAGCCACATGTGGCTAGCGTGTTGGACACCATGGATCTACTGCCTTCTGTGTGGAATTGATCTTACTGCAGAAACACTTGCTTTCTATAGCAAGCAATAGTGTTAATATTTGGGCATTATGTTTCTGGGAAGACTTGCTATAATTAGGAATTGCCTACACTCCTTTTTGCTAAGATTTCCTACCTGGTAACAATGACAGCAGCAAGAATTTCTAATGCAGATAAATTTACTAGCTTCCTGCAAGAATGGGAGAATCAGACATCCAGTATTTGCTCTAATTCAGTTTATGCTATCTGTTTGCCAGTAAGAGTCCTCATCTAGATGTTAAAGATAAATCTGTGTGTTATCCAGGGTTCTGGTAGCATAGTGATATTCTATCCAGTTAGGGATATGAAAGTGTAAACATGTAAATGGTTAACCGATAAACCTGAGACTATTGGTTAAAGTTCACGGTTAAACACCGGCTCCTGCCCCACTTCTGGTGATCTGGCTCCCCCCCCCCCCCACTCCACCCCTGCCCCCACACACTGTTGCCTCTGTATCAGAGGCAGCAGTAGGGGGTGGCAGCCAATGCATGCTGGGAGCTGTCTTAAAAGCAGTCCCCAGGAGTGAGGTGGCAGGCGGGAGCCAGTGGGACACTGTGCTATAACTGGCAATTGGAGACTTTGCAGAGGAAAATCCAGTACAGATGTAAGCGAGTAGTCGACTACTTGCTTTCTCTCTGCTTCCCTTGCTGCTTTTGTATAAGAAGCAGCAAAGAGGGAGGGGGGGAGGGACGAGAGCTGGCTTAAAAGCCGGTTCCCCCCAGCACTGTATCCATGGTGCTGCCTACCTCCTGCCCCCCACGCTGCTGCCTCTATGAGAGGCAGGAGTAGGGGTTAGGGGAGGCTGCCATGAAGTAGTTATGTTCAAGGGTGTCCCAGTGGGGAGCTTCCCCTCACCACCCACAGACAGAGGCTGCTGCCACAAACTGGCACTGCTGCTGAAGCAACCTCTGCCTGCAGCCAGCCCAGGTGTCGTGAACAGGGGCTGCCCTGTTCCTGATGACCAGGGCTGACCACAGATAGGGGCTGCTGCGGCTCTTCATTTAAAAATGCAAAGCCTCAGGGGTACCAGCTCTTTCCTGGCTTGTGCCAATCCAGGACCTACCCCCTCTGTGCCTCTGCAGTTTAAATGTAGTAGGAGTCAGGCTGCCTGTGCGTCCGACTCCTACTACATTTAAATGCAGAGCCATAGTGGGGGTAACATAGTGGGGGGACCAGTGTGAGCTGGGACAGAGTGCCTTCCCTTATGGACTAATCGTGTAGTCGATACAATTTGTATCAACTGCTCAATTAGTCAGTTACCTGACTCTTAATATCCTTAAAATCCAGTAGCTGTAGGGGATTTATTTTTTTAATTTTGCATCTAGAGTAACTCTTGCTGCAGCACACTGATGTGGGTGAGGTTAGGAGGGTGTGTGTGTGGGGAGGGGGGGAAATTGTGTGTCCCAGGACAAGAGAATTAACTCTCTGTGGCCTGTCTTCTGTTTCAGATTATCCCTGTCAACTCTTCTGGTTCTCCAGTGGGCGATGTGCCATTTGTCCGCTCAGGCTTGATGGGGTTTGTTGGACCTGTACGTCATGTAATTTTCATGCTTGGATTCATGGTTTTATCTTCCTGTCACTATTAAAGGCTTAAAATGCATAAAAGAAAAGCAGTTGGTGACCAACGCATACTGTTAAACTGTAAATGTTGAGGCAGGTGGATTGCTTTCCATAGTAATAACTCTTGTTTTCTAAAACATTGCCTTCACACAGCCTCACTATCGGAGTTGTGTGCCAAATCTCTGAGCTTTACTGAGCTGTAGCAGGCAAAGTTCTTTCAAGTTTTTCACAATCCCATAGTTGCATCTGTGACAGACCCAGATGAGCTGGCTGCTGCACACTGATGGAGGGGAGACATGCTGGTGTTTGGGTGAATCGCTTTCTTTTTCATGAGTAAAGGAAAGGCCAAAACCTAACTGCAGCATAATCAGACAGGCACCTGGGGTCAATTAGAGCTTGGTAGATGCTATAGGCTGATTAGACACCTGCAGCCAATTAAGGTTGGCTCTGTATCAGAAGCAGCAGCTGGGGGTTGCTGCCAATACCACTGGGAGCTATCTTGAAAGCAGACTCCAGTCTTGCGCCAACTCCCCAGGAGTGAGGTGGCAGGAAGGAGGAAGTGCCCGTGTGCAGGAGCTGTGTGAGTGGAGGACTGGCGAGCAGGTACCAAAGGGAAGGTGCTGGGAGGGATTGTTTAGGGACGTGGCCTGGGGAAAAGCTGCCAGATTGAGAGTGGCGGTAACCCTGCCTGTTGCTGGTGCCTTAGGGTCCCTGGGCTGGAATCCAGAGCAGTGGATGGGCTCAGGTTCCCCCAATTTCCCCATGACATCTCAACCTCTGCCTGGAGAAGGGAGATCAGGACTCCAGAGGGGATTTTACCCCAAACTTATGAGCTAGCCTGTGATGAGTATGATTCAGCAGGCTGTGGTTCCTGCCCGAGTGAAGAGAAAGAGGCTGTGTGGAGGGCCACAGTGAGCCTTTGAGGCTAACACTATCCGGCAGTTGTGCAAGACCCATGGGGAATAGCTGAAGCTTTGCCAGCTTCCTTGTTCCTCTTTTGGCTCCGCCCACACAGTTAGAGGAAATTTCAAAATAAATTGTCTGTCTGTGACATGATTGTCTGTTCATAAAAAAACTCTAAATTTTGAAGTATGTTGTCATCTTGCAAGGTAGAAATCCATCCATAGTTCTTTATAGGCTAAGACAGAAAATTTGAAGTAATTTTGTTTCCCAATTCTAGTGCAAAGTGCTATAATGTTTGGTTCTATAATTGATTCACACTTTTGCAGTTGTAGAATAATGTAGAAGACTTTATCCAAATTCCCTCTCATAGAATCCAATCAGAAAATAAAGTGCTGTGGGGTCTATTTATAACAAATGTGTTTGAACTAACGGTGCACAAAAGCAATCTCTAAAGAAAGATGCATGCCCCAGCAAAGGCGTCTCAGCATGTGTGTCCTTTACCTTTCAGGGCAGCTTGGTGTTTGTGGTTGGGAAAATGGATGGCTTGCTGACAGTTAGTGGGCGCAGACACAATGCTGATGACATCGTTGCAACCGGATTAGCAGTTGAATCAATAAAGACAGTCTATAGAGGAAGGTTAGTGGTATCGGAAATAGCTTCTTTTCATTTCAGGCTTTGTCTGTGTCTCCTAATAATACGTGACAGGGCGGTTATGTTGTGGACTGCCTGTTGTTTTTTCTTGACTGGGCTACTTTTTGGCCTCAGTCATAGAAAATGTTTCCTTGATTGTTCATTCTCCATAGCAGTGGCAACATAGGATCAGGCTGGGGTCTGACTAATCCAGTATCCTCTCTCCGACAATATTCATCACCAACTACTTCAGAGGGAGATGCAAGAACCCTGCAAAGGGGAGTCCTGGGATCATGGCTGCTAGGGAATGTTTCTTCCTCAGCCCCAATAGTTAGTGTTTGGCTCTCGATCTGCAACCAGCTGGTTTGGGTCTCCTTCCCAGAGAGCTTGGGTTTTATTTAAGATTTGTGGAGAATTTTCAAAAGGATCCCACATCCCAGCAAAGGCCTGTAGGAGTCAGGCTGGTGGGCCAGGTAGGTGTTTTGGAACAGTTTACCCTTTTCTATCCTGGAATACTTAGCATTTAGCTCGAAGGGGAAGCTCATGGCTGGAGCAGAAGGGTAGAATGCCTGTGTGCATGTAGGAAGCTTGTCTGCAGAGTGGGAGTACGCATTTATCTGGCCAGCTGTCCTTTACTTTCCCAGTAAGCTGTGGTTTCAGTTTGACTGTCTCCTTTCCCCCCTGCCCCTTGAACTTTTGCAGTTGTTCCCTAGCTAGAACACAGTGTCAGTCTCTTTCCTTGGATCTCCAGGACTTGTGTTCCCAACCAGTCTGCATTCTCTTTCCCTCAGGATTGCTGTGTTTTCAGTCTCGGTGTTCTACGATGACAGGATCGTGGTGGTGGCAGAGCAGCGACCAGATGCTTCTGAAGAGGACAGTTTTCAGTGGATGAGTCGAGTGCTGCAGGTAAGGATACGTCTAGACTGCCACTTTTTCTTGGAAAAAGGTACACAAATTGTGCTGCGCGATTTGCGTACCTTTTTCCAATTGCTTTTTCAGAAGAAGCTTTTCCAAAATTTGGCCCTCACACTGGGCCAAATTTCAGAAAAACCTCTTACAGAAGAGCCCTTCTTCCTCATGGCATGAGGAAGACAGGACTTCCAAAAGAGCGCATTGGCTCTTCCGCAGAAAATGTTGGCAGAGCAGACGCATTCCCTGGACGTGGAGGAGTTTTTCCGGGATACCTTTGGTATCCCGGAAAAAATCCTTAGTCTAGACATAGCCTAAGAGTCCAGCTGGATGAGAGATTTGGGCTTTTGTGTGCACTCCCTCTCCAGTCAGCTTATGGATAATTCAGGTGACCCCCCCAGTGTGCCTCAGATGGACACCTCTTTGTGGCAATCATCATGATTCCTCTTGGCAGCAAGATGACAGTGCGAAGGCAACAGAGGCACAAAATAATACAGCCTTTAATGAGAGAGGTCAGGGTTACCCTTGTTACACAGGCAAGGCACAGAAAAGTGAAACTAATTGCGCTCACAGTGCCACAAAACAAAACCTGGATTAGAAGTCAGGAGTCTTTGGCTCCTAGCCCCGTAGATCAGGCTGGCTCTCTTAACAAGTGCAGCTTTAAAGAATTATTTTTATCAGCTGAGAAGTGATTTCAGCAGTACAGTGCTAGAATCATTTGATACCTGAAAATAGGTAAAACAGTTGAGTCTTAAGAAAATGGTGGGTGCAGGATAAATGTCAAATCGTGGTTTTTGGTGTTCGTGTGAGAGGAATTTTTGGGAACCTTGCAGGATGTTAGCTATATTCGCTGATGGGAGAACATACACTAATCTGAGTAATATGTTAAAATGTGTGAATACTGGGGAGAGGCGGAGGCTGGTGGTTCATTCCAGAACTGAAAAGACTGCAAGATTAAAAAAAAAAAAAAACCCTCACTAGACAGAGATGATTCACCACCTTTCCACAGATTGAGACTTGAATCATTCATGACCAAAAATGTATGCCATGGGTGGGTGGGATGGATTGTAAAGGAGGGAACGCCAACAGGCTCTTACTCATTTCCTAGCGTTCCACGGTGGCCATGTTTAGCATCTTGCGAGGGTAATGTGCTCTTTCTGCCTTGTTGGTTTTGGTAACTGGGACCAATCAACCCACCCAGATATTAGCCTGTTGCCTGCTCTGTTCTGCCACTGTCTCCATGGGCTATTTATATCACAGCTATGGGACTTACTCTCAAAGTAAGGTGTTCAAGGCAAGTTGCTGAAGGCAGGCATTCAAAACTCTAAAGAAGAGGGCTTCTTTCAAACACCCATTTTAGAGGTACTTGGTATTTCAGGTAAGTAGGCTGCTCTGGACAGCTGTGCACTGACTTAGCCTTGCACTTGCTTATGGTATTATGTTCTGATTTGTTTTTTACAAACAAGATGTTATTTGTATGTATTGTGGTAGATTCTAGGATTCCTAGTCATGGCCCAGGGCCTGTTTGTACCAAGCACTGTACAAAGGTATAGTCACTGCAGCCAATGAGCTTACAAGTACAGGAAGAGCTCCTGGAATTTATTAGGAAACCCAGTAACACTAGATTCTGCCCCAGTTGAGTGACCTCTTTTCTTCTATCTCCAGGCAATTGACAGTATTCACCAAGTTGGAGTGTATTGCCTTGCTCTGGTACCAGCCAACACTTTGCCAAAAACTCCTCTCGGAGGGATCCATATCTCTCAAACCAAACAGCACTTTCTGGAGGGCTCCCTGCACCCGTGTAACATCCTCATGTGCCCACACACGTGTGTGACCAACTTGCCAAAGCCCAGGCAGAAACAACCAGGTAACTCGGTGTTTCGCTCTGGGAATGCTGGCAAGAGCTTGACTGCAATGGGTAGACTCTTAGCCTTTTTGGCTCAGGCCTGGAAAACTAGGCTGATGGCTTAACTTGTGATCTCCTTACTAAGAAGTGTTCTGGCTGCTGGGGATCACAGTGACACTCACCCTGCCAGGCCTGCCATTGGTGCATCAATTTGCCAGGGGCTCATTTCAAACATCAGCATAGGCAAGGCTCACTGCCTTGAGGAGCAGGAGGTCTCTGAAGCAGAGACAGGTAGCCCAGCAAAAATCCCTTCTGCAGTTCCAGGGTTCTCTTCAATCCGCCTTGTGGTGGCCATGCTTCAAGAGGAGCTTTGTGGGGAGCAGCCTTCAACTCTATTCATTAATTCTCATACCATTTGAGTGCAAGTCTCCTGCTCTCCCACTGGCTACGGCTAGAGTATCCCCTTCTCGTGTCTTGGGTTATAGGCTATAATTTTCGGCTGTTGGTGCAGCACTGAGCCTGTCTTAGAGTCCCCTAAGGCAAGGCAGCCTGTGCCCTTTCATTCTAATTCCAATTCTGAATCCCTACTAAAGACACTAGGATATTTCCAATTTCCGCATTCCTCCTCCATGATGAAATCCATGAGGAATACCTGGTGGGAGGTGTAGTTTTATTAGCCATAATTCTCAGGTAGAAGAAACTGAGCCCATCTCATGGTGAGGTGACTTGCCCAAGATGGTGCATTGAGCCATTGGGAGAGCTGGGACCTCTGTCATACTCTCCCTGCTTGAACCAGTAACCTGCACTGCTGCCCTGCAGACTGTAAAATAGAGAATGGCTTCTTTTCTGTGTATCTGTACTTTCCCATCCTTTACCAAGTTTATATTGCTGCTCTTTGCTCACAGGTGTTGGCCCTGCCTCTGTGATGGTGGGGAACCTGGTTGCTGGGAAGCGCATTGCTCAAGCTGCTGGTAGGGACCTTGGACAAATAGAAGACAACGATTTGGTCAGAAAGGTAAATCCCTAAGGTCAGATACTTGTTGTGACTGGCTTGTGGGAAAGCGTTTAGCCCCCCCAGTTGAATGCAACATCGAGTCGTGATGTGAAATTGCTGTCTTTGGAGCACTTGTGTTGGCACTCACTACCAGTTCTCATTGCAGCACCAGTTCCTGGCAGAGGTGTTACAGTGGAGAGCTCAAGCAACCCCTGATCACACGCTCTCCCTTCTGCTAAATGCCAAGGTACATGGTTTATTTTTGGGGGGGGAGCTCAGATTATCATGCAGTGCTGGCTGGCAGAGGCTGAGATCACCACTATGAATGGTGTCTTCCATTCAATCTTGGGACCTCTACCGCTGTAACTGGAGTTCGCTGCAGTCTAGGGCTGTGGTGAGTCTCGGGTGAGGGGGTGCATCTTGGTCATCAAGGATGAATGTGTCACCATGACCACAGTAACTATGGAGGTGACGTGTGACATTGATGTGGAAAGTTTTCATTAACTTCAGAGCTTTGTCTCTTCATGTTGTTTAGCATCATAAACGTGTCACAATTAAATCATCAGAGTCAAGGTGCTGCTCTTTCTTCAGTTTAAAGAACTTCTTTCAAAGGATCATTCAGGAGCCAAGCCACATTCTTGGTGTCGTCTTCCTCGTCTTCTGCCCTTCCCCCAATATATACTACCGAAATGTCTCCCTAGAGTATTAGTCTGCTGCTCGACATCAGACTAGAAACTCTACATTGAGAAAGATGTTTCTGTGATCTAGACCAGGGGTGGGCAAAAGGGCCTCCACGGGCCAGATCCAGCCCTCCAAGTGGGTTGATCCGGCCCATGGAAGCTCTGCCACTCCCCCGCCTCCAGGCCAGTTAGGGTCTGGGGGTGGGGGAAGTACATGAAGTTTCCTCTGCCCTGACAGAAGCCCATAGCACTTTGAAGCGCTGCGTGCTCCTCGCAGGGCGGGGGTAGGGCGGAGGAAACTTCGCATGCTCCTCCTGCACCCAGGCCAATCAGGGCGTAGGGGCAGGGGAGCATGTGAAGTCTCCTCTCGCCCTGCCAGGAGCGTGCAGTGCTTCAAAGTGCTACGTGCTCCTGGCAGGGCGGAGGAAACTTCATGCACTTCCCCTGCCCCCAGGCCCTAATTGGCCTGGAGGTGGGGAAGCATGCAAAGCTTCTTCCCGCCCTGCCAGGGGCATGGGTACTTAGTAGGAGGGGACATGCAAAGGGGCTCCCCCCACCCCCCGAGCAATCATGGTCTGTGAGTGGGGAAGCCTGTAAGCATCCTGGCCCTGCCCCTTCTGGGGCCACTTCATACATTTTTGAAGTGTCCCCGGCCAAAAATTATTGCCCACCCCTGATCTAGACAGTGCTTGGTCCTGCTGTAAGGTCAGGGGACTGGACTCGATGACTTCTCGATGACTGGATGTCCCATCCAGTTCTAGCATTCTGTGACTACGATTCTATAAACTTTCCTGGCTCATGCACCTTTACATAACTCCCATGCATACATACTATATGTGTCTGTGTGTGAAAGACCTACAAGGTGAAGTTCATGAAACTTTAATGTGCAGCCTAAGGCTTTGGATTTATTTAATGTTTAACTCTTCAGAACTAGAAGCCTTTTTCTCCTGAAGATGTTACAAAATACTGCTCATTCTTTAGCAATTACTGCACTTTGCTTTAAAACTATCAGACTTTGCACCACCTTTGAATGTTCAGTTTGGGTATGTTTTGTCAGGGAGCAATGTAGGTGGAGGAAAACCTACTGAATTGACTCCCTGATGAGTGATATTTCCTAGGATACGGGTCAGTTCAGTCCATTTTGATGATATTAAATAGTGGCTAAATGGCCCATTAGTCATCCACAGCCTGTTCATGGTAGCTAATGAGTATGGAATGACACTGGCTGTATAAACTTTCATCTGTGCTGCCCTTTATGCAGCTGACTTGTGGTGTCCCAACTCTCATTCAGTACGTTTCTCTCTCCTTCAAGGGAACTACTGTGTGCACTGCCACATGCCTCCAGTTGCACAAGAGAGCAGAGAGAATTGCATCAGTTTTGTATGACAAGGGACATCTGAATGCAGGAGACAATGTGGTGCTGCTCTATCCTCCTGGTAAGGTCATATTGGTGCTGGCCAGAATCCCCACTGGGAAAATGCACAACAACCTGTTACTTTAAACTGTAAATCCAACTTTCAAAACTTGTAAGACCGAAACGGTTGAGCACCATCTGCACAGTTGAGTGGTGATACCTGGAGTTGACCATATAACCAGTCTGGTTTACATACCAAGTAGTTATGTTCTAGGGTGCATGAGAGGTCTCAGCATCAGGTTTGGCGTCTCTGGACTGTATTGTATTCTGGAAAGGCTGGCTCAGCTTGACTTCATTCCAATAGATGCACGGTTTCAAATGAAATCTTAGAAGCTCCAGATTTGTGCCCAAGAACATCAAATATCCCATTGATACTCTCTGAATTTTATTTGAGACTACTGTTGTGGCCACATTGGATTGAATAGAGAGAGGGGGCTTCAGGGATCTGTCTGTGCTGAGTGGACATGAGAATATTGGGGCTCTGCTCCTGTGCTGCCTTTCGGTTGTGGTATAGAAATGTCTGATATACAGATTCAGACTAACACGGCTACCCCTCTGATACTTGATATACTATGACACTGCTCCGAGGATGGCTTGTGGTAGAGTTATTGCTGCTACTACTTCTCTGTAACTGTGTAGGAAGTAGATACTCTTTGGGACCCTGGTGGCAAATGCTCTTTGCATTAATGCTTATGCAGTGGTGATGTAACTGTCAGTCCCAGAACATTAGTGACAAAGTGGGTGAGGAGATGATTTTTACTGGACCAACTTCTGCCGGTGAGAAAGATAAGCTTTTGTGCTTACACAGAGCTCTTCTTGCATGATGGCCTGTAATTCACAGTTCTCTGTCATGTAGTCTGTGCGGGACAGATGCTTCTAATGAGGGAGATCCCAGTTTAGTATGATTGTGTATTTGCTTCTCTTCACACTAATAAGGAGTTCTGTTATATACTGACTCATGTATAGTTCATTTGACTCTTTGTAGGTTCTTTTATACGCTGCCTGATTCCAGTTGTTCTTTCCTCGGCTGTTCTTAACTGGTCTTTCCATCTCTTCTGTTTTCCTGATTCTTTCTCTTCACCTTCTCTCCTCCCCTCTTCTTTGTCATGCTGCCATTAGTATTTGTGGAGTCCTCTGGACCATGGTTTTCAAACTTTTTTTCTCATGATCCAGTGGAAGAAAATTGTTCATGCCCACAACCCAATAGAATTTGACTAGAGTGTGAGCTCCGCTGTGGAGCTGAGGATGAGAGCTTCGAAGTGTAGGGGGCAGATCTGGCTTTGGAAGGGTCAGGGCTGGGGCAGGAGGAGCTCATCTTGAGCAGCTCCCACTGAGTGGTGCAGCTGGGATGCTAAGGCAGGCTTCCTGCCTGTCCTGGTTCCACAAACCATGCTGCACCCCAGAAGCAGCCAGTAGTAGGTTCCCCGTGTAGGTGTGTGGAGCTAGTGCTCTCTCCCCAGAGCCATGTGCTCTCTTCCTCCCTCCTCCTCTCCCCCTCCCCCGCGCAGCACAGTCTACAGCACCAGGACAGGCAGTTAGCCAGCCTTAGCACCCCCCACCCCACACCGGTCACCTGATTCCCTTGCAGCAACGAGACCCAGTGCCTGACATTCTACAACCTAGTACTGGGTCGTGACCTGTAGTTTGAAACCTACTGCTCTGGACTATAGTACTGCTGAGGGTGTAGGTAGAAATTCTCTGCTGTTGAGGATAATAACTGTAATTCTTTGAGTCTGGATTATTATGAGTACAGCAGTGGTGCCTCAACTTTTCCACTTACTCCTCCTCCCCCCAATTGCTGCACAGCCCAGGTTTCCTCAGCAGAAGAGCTTGGGCTAAAGGCGGAGTTGAGGATGGGAGAAGAGCTGGGGCTAGAGGTGGAACTTGCCTAGGTGTAGAGTAGAGCTGGGCTGGAGGCAGAGGAGGGGTGGAGTGGGGCTGAGTACCACTTGCTTTCAGCGCCCGTGGGGGCTGGTCTGGGTCCTGCACCCCTGAATTCTTCCATGTCTCCCTGTAATGGAGTCGACTCACAAGCATGGCGCCTTCAGCAAGGTGACTTTGGGGAATAAGTAATGCGCACCCCTTCCGCTGGCGTCTCCCCCCATGTCCTCCATTGGTACAGCATTGTCTTCAGAGCCCTGCCCTCAAGCAGTGTCCACTCCGGTCTTTGTCAGCGCCCCTTCTGGGGGGGAGGGGGTGTTCTCCTTCCACTACACTCTCCAGGGTCCTCCCTACTCCCTGGGACCCCCAGTTCTTCTGCCAGGAAATACCTAGTTCCCTTGCACCCTCCAGGCCTCAGTGGCCCCCTGCCAGTCCCTCTCTCTAGCCCCTGTCTCTGGGCAGACTGCAGTCCCTTCTGGCCACTCCTCCCTGGCAAAGGGTGCGGACCTGCTACCTCTGGCTACCAAGTTGCCTCTTGCAACCCTGCCTTCAGGCTTTACGGTCTGGGGCTTCCCTGGCCCAAGCCTCCCCAGCCTACCATGGCTGCCTCTTGCAGTCCCGCCCACCATGGCTGCCTCTCGCAGCCCCTAGGGCCTCAGGCCTGGTAGCCTGGGTTTGCTAGGCCAAAACCTCCCCAGCCCTGCCCTCTTCCAGTGAGCCTCTTGCTTCCCTGGTAGTCAGGCCTCTACTGCCCTCCCTGCAGAGTTGCAGGCAGGTCTCTTCCTCCTTCCAGGAGTTGCTCTTCATAGCCTCTACCTGGGTCCTCATTAGCTGCCTCAGCTGGGCTTGCCTCTGACTCCACTCTCAGCCCCTTAAAGGGCCAGTGCAGGGCAACACACAGTCACATGCCCCAAGAGGACATGCTCCACAATTTGGGACCACTGTACCAGAGGTTAGTGTCATAAGGGCATTAGTCAACACTTGTGCAACACCCTCTTGTGTCCTTGCAGGCATTGAACTAATTGCTGCATTCTATGGCTGTTTGTATGCTGGCTGCATTCCTGTGACTGTTCGACCCCCTCACACCCAGAACCTCACTGCGACTCTGCCCACTGTGCGAATGATCGTAGATGTAAGTAATGGGGAGCTGTAACCTATGGGCCTGGTGTTTGGATCTGGAGAGTAGTAAGAATGAAATCTCTTGTGCTCTCTTTCATGGCTGCATTATATTAGAACATTCTTGTGGCTCAGAATGAACTGTTTCTAGCTTTATGGCTGCTTTTTTTTTTTTTTTTTTTTTTTTTTTTTTTTTTTTTTTTTAATATAACAGTATAGCAGGGAGCTGCCTTTGGCTGTAGTAGAGGTGACACAAGTTGCTGCAAAATATGTGGTTACAAGGATAGACTAATTTATGACCCATGGACTTGTAACCATCTAATAACTCATAAGAAGAAATACTTCCTTTTGTTTGTGTGAAACGTGCTGCCTTTTAATTTAATTTGGTGATCCACTAGTTCTTGTGTTATGAAAAGGAATAAATAACACCTCCTTATTGCAACATGGTACCTTGAGGTGACTGGCACTTGTCTAATAGTCTACCAATTACCTACTAATTACAAAAACAAATAGTCTAGCAGCACCTTAAAGATTAACACAACATGTAGATGGTATCATGAACTTTCATGGGCACAAGAAAATTTTTCCAGTTACAGACTAACTCGGCTACCCCTCTGAAGCTACTAATTACAGTAACTGGTGTATTCCGGAGGGCTGCCACCTGACTTAACATCCCCACCCAGGATCTACAAAGATCTTGCCAAGCTGCATTTTAGTCTGAATTTGCGGTCTTGGCTGAGCAGATTGGTGTGTTTGGGAAGAGCAAAGGACATTGAGACCAGCTGGCCCGGAGGTGGGGGAAGGAAGTGCATTGCACAAGCATACCCCAAACCTCCACTTTAGCTAGGGGGTGTGAAAGACCATATGTGTTTCTCTTTCACTTTCTAGAAATCATTGGTTGGGGTTTTTTTTAGGTCAGCAAAGCTGCCTGCATTCTCACAACTCAGACTTTAATGAGACTACTGAAATCCAAAGAGGCAGCTGCTGCTGTGGATGTGAAAACCTGGCCAACTGTTATCGACACAGGTGAGAGCGTCTTTGTGCCAAGTATCTCAAAGATTTTCAAAGCCATATGAAGGGATTCTGATAGTATCTGTATTGGCAACACCTGACTCTGTAAGAGATTCTATCTTACTGGCTGCTCTGGGGGCTGAAATGCTCAGAAAAAGCATCTGAGAGAGAGAGAGACTGTGGTTCAGCAGCTCATAGCTTTGACACTTTCACCTGCAGCTTAAAAAAGGGGGAGAGGTGCAAGACCGTCAAGGGAGGATATGTCCAGACTTTCTAGCTCTTTTCAGACTAAAAATATTGAATGTTTTTAAATTAATTTGAACAAAGCATGAGACACACAAAGCTGGTTTTCCTTGTAATCTGAGCCATGGTTGATCCTGTAAACTTTAACTGTTCCTTGTGTAGAGCTGAGCCCCATGTAGAATTATAGCAGGATGATAAAATTTAAAGTTCAGCTGATGTTAGAAGCCTCAGGACAGATGTCATAGTTACACTGACTGGCCCCTACCTGGCAGTTTCAGAAGAGACAAACACTGAATGACACATGACAAGTGTAATATCTTGATAGCATTTATGTATCCGATTCAGTGCCTCGTGACATCTATTTAATCTCCCCACCCTTTACTCTTCCCATTGGTCTCAGAGCACCTTGCAGCCCAAATGAATAGAGTTCACACACGGACTTAATTGCTCTTTTCTCCCCATTTCCAAGAGCAGATAGATGTTTGGTTTTTTTTAAGTGGGTAATTTTTGACATGGAAATGGTCTTTGCACTTCCTCCTGAAAGCAGAGAGATAGGTTGGTCTCTCTCCTTTGGAAGGTAATTCCACAGCCAACTGTTGGGAAGCCTTGTACTTTCCTACATGCATCTCATCCTAGTATTTGAAAGCTCCATCATCCTTGAGAATCCTAATTGAGAAACAACAGACTCATAAGACTTTGTTTCTTACCCACACAGATGACTTGCCCAGGAAGCGGCTACCTCAGATCTATAAACCACCCACACCAGAAATGTTGGCATATCTAGATTTTAGCGTGTCCACGACAGGCATGCTTACGGGAGTGAAGGTACTGTAGCATCTGCTGGAAGGAAAGTCTCGTAAAGCCTTTTTTGGCTGAATCTTGAATTGGCTCTTGTGATTTAATTAAATTCATTTGTCCCAGTTAATAAACTTGGAGAGTTAAACTACGTATTAGCAGACCCAAAGAATGCCATCTGGCTCCAGGCTGGTAATACAGCTCTACATTGTGCCGCCATGCTGGGAAACTGGGGTCAGAAGCAACCTCAGGATTCCAGGTGCCTACGCAGATGGAGAATTGCATATTTAGGTGAACAGGGCATGATGATATTGCTCTGCCTTCTTGGCTAACAATGAATTATTGGAACAGCATTAACTGGCCTCCCACTGAAAGCAGAGATTAACTCTGGCAGTTGGCAACAGAGGGTGTACAAAAAACAGGCATAGAAGCTGAGTCCTTAGTCTCTGGGGTGGGTAGTGGTTGGGCTCTAGAGGCTGAGGGAGTTGTACAGTGAGAAACTGAAGGGGTGCTTCTTTTGTAACATTCTTTAATGATCTAAAATAAACAGAGCTTTTTGTGGAAGATTCCATATTTCCACAATGCTCACCATGTGCGATAAGGTTGGTTAACTTGTAGAGTAGCATTGTTAGCAAACCAAGCGCGTACCTGGCTGACTCAAAGAAATCCTGTTCCTAAATTCTTGGATTTAAACACTGTGTCTCTTCCGCTCTGTCTTTTGATACAGATGTCCCACTCAGCCGTGAATGCTCTTTGCAGAGCGATAAAGCTCCAGTGTGAGCTCTACTCCTCTCGGCAAATTGCCATTTGTCTTGATCCTTACTGTGGACTTGGCTTCGTGCTCTGGTGCCTTTGCAGGTATGAGTTGGAATGAAAACCCAAGGGTAAGATATTGATTGGTTTCAAAGCAGGAAATGGAGGGTTAGATTTTCAATTGGTATAAATTGACATAGCTACATTGTCTTCAGTGGAATAATTTCAGTTTATACTAGCTCAGGATCTGGCTCTGGATGCCCAATAACGTGACCCTCTTCCCTTCTGGTTAAGATCTATCCAAGTATGACTCTTTCTCTCTTAAATATCAATCACTGCAGGAGATGATTAGCTCTAGAAAGTTTCTCTCCTCTTTCTTTGTTGGTTACATATAACGATGGAATGTATTTTGCTGAGCCTGCATTTCTCCTTCACATTGACAATGGGAAGTAGGTGCATCATTTTCTCAGTTACTAGACATTTTTCATTACTAATGCAAAATTGCTGGATGATCTACATGGTGCTTGGTCCTGTCGTGAGAGCCTGTTCCTTCCAGTTCTAGTATTCTGTGATTATAAAGGAGAGGGACCACAAGTGTTACCATCAGATTATCCCAGACATGCAATCCCATTACCTACATTTGGTCCTACAATCAGTATGTATCAGTGGCCAAATAAACAAATAACTTAATACTATCCAGCTTCTACAGTAAAATCTTCCTCTTTAATCTTCCATGACAGCGTGTATTCTGGTCACCAGTCCATATTAATTCCTCCTATGGAGTTGGAATCCAATTTTTTCCTCTGGCTTTCCACTGTCAGTCAGTACAGAATAAGGGACACTTTCTGTTCCTATTCAGTCATGGAGTTGTGCACAAAGGGACTTGGAAATCAGGTTGAAGTGTTAAAGGTAAGAACCTTTGTCAATATTTTACACTGATTTTAAAAGTTGACACCTAATCTTGTGCTAAAGCAAATGACTGTTAGAACAAACTTTAGAAGGTGGAAACAGCAGCAGCAACATCATGCTGCACAAATAGCTATATACCATCAGCCTGCTAGAGGGTTCTCGGCCAACTGGAGGTGTAACGTGTCTGCTGGCCAGTTAATTAAGCAGCAACACAACTCTCTGGAAGAGAGAAAATAAATATGCTAAACATTTATGGGTACTCCAGGTTCATACACAGAGAGGGTGCGAATGCACCCCCACATGGTCCCCTAAGTTGTCCCAGCCTCCCTCCATTCCTCCCTCTCCCATGCTCCGGCCAGCTGGAGGAAGGCTGGAGCAGTGTGTTGCCCCAGACTACCACCACTGTACTCCAGCTGGCTGGGGGAAGGCTGGGGCTGATTTGCCCTCTTCCCCAGGGGCGAGGCTAGGCTGCGTGGCAGGAGTGGGGCAGCCACCAGCCCTGCCACAGTTTGGGCCGGGCTACCACAACTGCAACCCAGCCAGACAAGTTGATTCTGCCCCAGCCCTCCCGTGCAGCCAGGAAAGTGGACTTCCAGTCTGCTTTGTGATCCAGTGGTTAACTGCTTGCAATCGACTGGTCAACTGTGATCAATGTCTTGGGCACCCCAGATATAGGGTATAATTGGACCTTGCTGGGGTCCCACAGGCTTTGGGCGATTAGCACTGCTTGGTGGCAGACCATTGTTTTTCGTTGCAAAGATGGCTACCACTTAAGACACCAAGACAAAGCAACAGTAGATGAACTGATAAAACATATGCGTTAGCTTTCCCTCACTGACCGTTTATTTTGAAATGGCTGTATACAGGCAATTTCACTGCAACTGGGCTGATTCCTTGTATTAATATTATTCTAGTTTAAATTAGTATTTATTTTTGAAATTGGTTTTTAGGCACAACTGGAATATAACTGGAAAATAAAGGACCGTTTTAAATTTAAACGAGAATCATTTAAAAATAAAACCCTTTATAAAAAATGGTCCCTTGTATGCCAGTTGTGCTGGCTTTTATTCAAAACAGGCTATGTGGAGGAAAGAATAGCAGGAAATATATATATATTTTAAAAATTATATTTTAAAAAATTGCAGTTCACATTTACCAAAAAGCACCACCTCCCCCACAGAAATTCCTGTGTACGGGCCTGTACTCCTTGCATCTGCTTTCCAAAAACTGGCTTTGTGCTCCATGTCCAAACTCAAGGCTCAGTCATTCATCACTTGACAGAACAAAATGTTCTGAAGTTTTATGTTTTGCCTTATAGTCCCAATCACATAAGTTACTGTGCAGCTCTGTGAACCTGGTAGTGCTGTCCATTTTTTAAAATAGGGGGCAGCAGTGGTTGTTTTCCAGTGATTAGTGCACATAATCAAGTGGTCTGTGCCCAGCCCTGCTAAAGCCTCAGTGTAACCTTGAGCGAGTCATTTGTGCCTCCATTTCCTCATCTGTAAATAGGGAGCGATAGTCTTGAGTTACCCAGCAGCAGTGTGCTGAGGTTCAAGGGAAGAGGTACTACAGAAATGCAGAGAGCTGCATTCCTTAGAGCTGTATAGGAAGGAATCAGAAGCATACAATGCATGTATGCTTTTTGGGCTGCCTAATCAGAGTCACATTTGATGGCTTGCTAACTGGCACACAATATGGCATGTTTATTATGAAGGCAATAATGGGAGGCATTGGTTTTGGGTATGGAATGGGAGGGCAAACTGGGTCTCTGCTTCATTTGTCCGAGGCAGAGCCGCAATTGTTTGCATTTATCTGTGTCTGCACCACATTTCAGGCAAGAGGAATTAATCTGTCCTGTGTCCGGACCTGTGTGGTAGTCGCAGAAGAACGACCACGTATTTCTCTCACTCAGTCCTTCTCCAAGCTTTTTAAAGACATTGGCTTGTCATCCCGTGCTGTGAGCACCACCTTTGGGTCAAGAGTCAACGTAGCTATCTGTTTACAGGTATTTAATGTGGAAGGCCTTATGTTGTCAGTGGTACCAGGCTCCAGATTTCATCAAGCTCTACATTGGCAAGGTCACCAATACCAACACATGCTATTAAATTGTTAACTTAGCTCAAACATTCATCTGAGGAACACTCTGGAGCTTTGTGGTGAGCAGCAGGGCAGTTCCTCCTTGTTTCCAGCTGCCAGATTGCAGTAAAGAATCGAAAAACACCTGATGCACTCCAAAACACTGCATTTCCAAATAAGCAATTACTGGGATATTAGTCATGCATGGGAGGGGTAGTGCCATGGAACAATTTCTCTCAAGGTTGTATCTATTCCAGCCTTTTTTTCCCAGTTTCCTAGCTAAGGAAGTGACGGTTGGAGCACTCAGAACTCGAGATGTTACCATCTGGTAGCCTGTCTATGCTTGCACTCCCTCTGGTACAGATGCAGGGGTGGGAAATGTGAAGATGAATTCTGCAGAAGTATGAGACATAAGGAAACTTAAGAGCGCCTGCATTGGCCTGGGCCCGGATTAGCCTGTCTTTGTCAGTACAGTGGTTTTAAGCACCAGCTTTGTCATTGTTTGGTCTTTTTAAAAGTGAGACTTGACACATTTTGATATTTGCTGGATTTTTTTAAGAGTTACTAGAAAACAGAGCAAAGAGAAACAGACCCTAAAAGGAAGGATCATTGTGTGATGTTCTTTGAGCAGGAGACAGAAAGACTAGCGTGGTGTGGCTGAGAAGAGAGGGCAAGTCTCAAGGTAGCCCTAATATATAGAGAGAGAGAGAGAGAGAGAGAGAGAGAGACACACACACACACACACACACACACACACACACACACACACACACACACACACACACACACACACACACACACACACACACACACACACACACACACACACACACACACACACACACACACACACACACACACACACACACACACACACACACACACACACACACACCAGTTGTACTAATCAAGCAGCCCAGCTGGGACGATTTCCAGACTGTCTCATGGGAATCAGTGTCCAAAAAGTAATGCTCTTTGCGCATGAGGGAGGGAGGAGATGGTTGTTGCTTTGGGGTGGGGTTTTTACCCTATATGTTACCATTGACAGTCATATAGTTACAAATAGAATATATAAATATGTTCTTTAATGTTAACCTTTAGGGAACCTCTGGACCTGACCCTACCATAGTGTACGTCGACCTGAAATCTTTAAGACATGACAGGTACAGTGTATTTACATTACATTTTATTTATTTCTAGAAGACTTACCTGGCATTGTTTAGGTCCTTAACTCAATTTTTTTCGCTTTTGGAAAATAAAATGAAAATGTACATGCTTCATTTAAATCATTGCTTTTGGGGGGTGAGGGGGAAGAGTGATAAGGGGTGCAGTATGCTGCCTGCCCAGGAGAGAGAGGACAGCCCCTGCTGTGTGTCATTGCAGCAGTCTGGGGCCAGATGAGAAGCACCTCACTATGGCTGCTGCAGCTCTGGCAGGCACAGCTAGGGTTGCCAGGTGTCCAGTATTGACCCAGACAATCTGGTATTTTCACTTCCTGTCCAGTAAAAAAATTCATAAAATACCAGACACCTAAAATGTCCAGTATTTCTTCCCCCCCCGGCCAGGAGGTGAAAATCCCAGGTTCCGTAGGGGAACTGTCCGACCTGAAGCAGGGAGACAAGATGGTGGATGGCTGCCAGCAGCATGTTAGGGCCAAACAGCCTCAAAATCATTTCTTAAAGGGGCCACGCTGTTTTTATTTATTTATTTTGCTTTACTCTTGGGGTCCTTTCCCCACCCCTTTTTTTTTCTCAACAGAATTTTTTCCCTGGTGGCTTTTTTTGGGAGGGAAGGGGAAGGGTTCAGTATTTTTGGTTAAACCATCTGGCAACCCTAGGCACAGCTGGGGGAGGGGTGCATGTCCCCTAGCTAGGGCAGGTCCAGTGTCATTTTTCACCTGCGCTCCCCAGGCAGAGTGAGGAATGCAGCAAACTACTGTCCTAATCCCTGTCTCTGCGTCCCCAGGTCATTGTACCATATAACTGTTCCTGCTTTCCATCCCAGAGCCCCTGCTTGCTGCTATGGGGTCATATATCAAAGCACTAGCTTTCTGTTTCATGAGAAGTAATCCCATTCCACGCACATCCCATTTTCGTGGCACAACCAAACCCATAAGTTAGGATAAGAGGAAGCTATATACCGAATTTGGTGGTCCTAGCTCTTACCGTTTAGGAGTTCTTGAACAAATGGTCTCAAAAATCGATCGACAGACACACAGACGGGAAATTTTTCTAAAATATGTAGTACATTCATCCAGCACGTAACCTCGTGAACAACACTGTATTGGCCAACAGATTTCTCTTTCCTAGATGATAAATTAAGTTCTTGCTTTTCATAATTTTTTCCCTTCAGAGTGCGTTTGGTAGAGAGGGGAGCTCCACAGAGCCTTCTGCTTTCGGAATCTGGAAAGGTAATTTCACATTCACTTTCTAATACCTGGTCTCACACTGTGTGTGCCAAGCTATCTGTGATGCTTCAGAAACATTTTATATGTGAATTTGTAGTTTTGGGAGGCATCTGCTCCCAGACACAGTATGGAATGGGAGAGATAATCATTGAATGAACTCCCTGGGGTAGTGACACTTGTTTAAATTAGTCTCCCCCCCCCCTCCACTGTAATAGGCTTTGCTATAACTTCAATTAGAGTTTCCATGTTGTGGTGCTCTAAAGCAATTTGGGGGTGAGGGCATTGGGGGATGATTGTATTTTATAGGGCTGTCCTTAGGTATACACATCTATGTAGGGCACCACTGTGCCCCAACTCTAGTAGTGACCTATGCTGCATATACGGGTCCACTTCCCAGCCTTCTGCTCCGCCTTCTGGCCCCAGTGGTCCAATCCCCTGTGTCCCCATCCTCTGTTCTGCCTGTCTGCCCCAGCAGCCCCCAACCTCTGCCCTCTGCTCTGTTTCCCAGCCCTGGTGACCCCAATCCTTCAGCCCTCTGCTCTGTAACAATAGAAACAGTTTTTCCAAGTAGTCTGGGCAGACTTTGTTTTGAGTGTTTGCATAAAGTAGCCATTAACCCCTGGTGTCCTGAATTTACAGCCCCAGAATTCCTTACTTGCTTGGACCCTGAGAGTCAGCAATGCATTCCTGCTGTAACATTAGTCAGTACTGTGTAGATGTGTGCATATGGGTGTACATACATTCCACAAAAGGGGAAACCCATGCTCATAAAAATCAAGACGTGAATTAACTGTTTTTGTATTTTGGACACTTAAAGGTAGAAGTCCATGAACTGATTTGCCCAATTTCCTTGTTGTTCCTTTAGATTTTGCCTGGAGTCAAAGTGATTATAGTCAATCCTGAGACAAAAGGGCCTGTTGGAGATTCTCATCTTGGGGAGGTAGATGCTGGTTTAATTACTGTTTTTGGGAATTTCTCTGCTTTTGTTTGCTGGCTGTGCTATATTCTCTCCACTTGATTATTTTAAGGCTGCTAGTTGGCAGAGCTTGTTTATAAATATGGGGTAATGCTACCGGATATTTAGAAATCTGAGTACTATTGAGGTGCCTACAGCTTGTGTGTGGGCATTGTGTAACAGTGTGTAACATCAAAAGTAAAGAAAGAGAAATCACTTTAGAAATGAAGGTTCACACCATTGAGGTGTGGGGTACTGCACCTTTATTACCCTAACCTGCAGTTGGAGTCTAAAGAAACCATCAAATTTGCAATTGAACTTGCTGGCTGTTCTGATTATTTGATTGTAGTTAAACCTTCCCTGATAGATAAATAGAAATTGTTGTACAAGAAATAAAAACCTGCAGTTTATCTAGCCACCTCTTGCTGTTATAGGGGAGGGCATTTGGAAAGTGCATTTTAAAACTCTGCAGGATGTGTTGGGGCTGCTTTTTGGGCACCCAAAGCTAAGGTGCCAAATAGTAACTGTGCCAACTAAACCTTCAATAAAGAGAACTTCCTTTTACAATTAGTTCCTAAGGGATTTCTTTATGTACAATACCTTTAATCCTTTTGCCTGAAGATGGCTCCATGTCCATGGTGTGTGTGTCTCAGAACTGTATTATCTCCTCTGTAGATTTGGGTGAATAGTCCCCACACAGCCAGTGGCTATTATACCATCTATGATAATGAATCCCTTCAAGCTGATCATTTCAACACTCGTCTGAGCTTTGGCGATCCTGCTCAGACACTGTGGGCTAGAACTGGATACCTTGGTTTTGTTCGCCGGACAGAGCTCACAGCTGCCAGTGGAGGTAAGATAAAAATGGTGCCTTTCTCCTTTTTAGCAGAGATGGAGAATTTTTCATGGTTTCTTCTGGTAGTGTGAATCTGCGCCAGGCCTCTCCTGCATGCTCACTAAAGCTGCTGCTATTAATTAATTTCTTCTCTAACACCAGGTCTCCAAACATCCTCTAGGCTGGAACAACAGTATCCAAAGAAAACCCATGTCTTATTTTCCTAGTGTGTTCTGTATCTGACTTTACTGACCAGTAGGGATGAAATGAGTTATTTTAAGGCTTCAGTTAATTGCACCCCTTTTTAGCAAACAGGAGCCATTATAGAGAGTTTGAAGCCTACTGTCTCCCCTCTAGCCGTAGGAAAGGCATCCATCCAGCCTGGCCTTTAACATTGTCAATGATTTCTCATGATGTATTTCTTGAGTTTGTGTAGGTGGATCATTCCCTGATACTGTGCTGTGGCAAAGTACATGTAATTTCAAATACAAGTCTTGTCTGATTGTGACAAGCAGTTCTTTCTGTCTCCTTCTTTCCAGTCTGTTTTCTCCTTATAACTGTAGCTCTCTGGAGCATGATATGCTGGTGAGAAGGAAGAGAGCAAACTGACTTGGTATGCTAGCAGGGTTTGCTAGTATAGCTCTGTTGGTAACTCCCTAGAAGAGACACTGCTTGTGCCATCAAAAGGACTTTTTTAATAGTATAACTGCATCTACACTAGCACTTTTTGCTGGCATAAAAATATTGGAAAGACTCACACCCCTAACCAACATTATTGCACTGACAAGTTTCTAGTTTAAACCTGTTATTTGTTAAGTATATTGTAATTCTGCCACTAGATTAGCTACTGGGAAATATACCAAGACCACAATTTGTAATGTTTTGCTTACAGCACTACTTAATCTTTGTTTATTTTTAAAATGCATTTTAAAATGCATGTGCAATTTTTCATTCCCGCAATCCCAGATCGCCATGATGCACTGTATGTCGTAGGAGCACTGGATGAAACTTTGGAGCTGAGAGGACTCCGTTATCATCCAATTGACATAGAGACTTCAGTATCTCGGACACACAGGAGCATTGCTGAATGGTAAACTAGGACACTAGGGAATGCATGTATCCCCATTTACCTTTCAGTATAGAAGATGGTTGTACAGAATAGCAGAATCAAGTCGTAAAAACAAAAGGCTAGGAGTCAGATAGGCTCTGTTCTAAGATTTGCTGTGTAACCATAGGCAGGTCATATAACTATTTGGTACCTCAGTTTTCTCTTCTGTATATTGAGAATAATTGAGTTGAGGCCTAATTTACTATTCTTCTGTTTACACTTGCAGAACTGAGAGCAAATTTAGCCCATAAGTCAGATTAAGTAGCATCCTGATCTGCTTGTTAATGAAATGTTGGAAATTGCTGTGGCCTTTGACAACAGTTTCCTCTGTTCTTTTGCTCCCACCCATTTATTTTAAGGATACCTGCATCCTCAGAGCGATGCCTTCAGATGGGAAGGGAATTCAGAACTCTGAAAGCTGATACAATAACTTAATATGTCTGAAAGAAAACAGAATTGTACTGGAGCCTTATGCTATGTGAACAATAGAATAGGACTTGTGGAGAGGAAAATGGAAGCAGTTGTTTCCATTGTGGAAAGGACTGTGGCTGGGAATCCTTTTCAGAGTCAGAAGTGTAACTTTTTAGTATGCAGCTCCTCTACCACTTTCCCTCTCATGCCCCTCAGCTTACTCCCACCATTTCCTTACTAAGATACTGGGTGTGTAGTCTGCTCACAGATAAGTGTGAGGAGTTCAAACATATGCTAAATCCTATATTAATTGTACTAGCTCTGCTTTCCCCAGACGGGGCATCTACAAGAAAAGGTCTGGTATTTGTACTGCTTATTACCATATCATCTGAGGACCTGAACAAAAATATATATTTTTATTAAATTTCAGTGCTGTATTCACATGGACCAACTTGCTGGTGGTAGTTGTGGAGCTGTGCGGCTGTGAACAGGAAGCCCTGGATTTAGTCCCTCTAGTTACCAACGTGGTTCTGGAAGAACATTACCTAATTGTGGGAGTTGTGGTGGTGGTTGATCCAGGAGTTATTCCCATCAACTCCAGAGGAGAAAAACAACGGATGCATCTCCGTGACAGTTTCCTGGCTGATCAATTAGATCCCATCTATGTTGCATATAACATGTAATGGGATGATGTTAACAAACTTTATAGGACCACTAAAATGACCAATGATAGCTATAGAAATGAAGCTTGGTGAAAAGTACTAATACTTGATGTAAAAAGATTATGGTTGCTACCGTATTCTCTTCATTTCATCCTGTGGGATTATGATCACAAGAACTAAGGGTCAAATGGAAATATGGTAGACAATGGAAAATGTTTGTAACAGTTTACTGAACATTAGCTTTATAGACAATGCAAAGTTGACAAGTGTGAGAGTTATAAAATTCCTAAGGCCTTTACATTAGTGTTACTTTTTGTACATATTTGTATTTTTATCTAATACTGTTTTATGATTCTATAAGGGGAGGGTTTATTTACTTAAGATAATAAACTATTAAGAAAAGAGTTACCAGAGTCCTGCAGTTCCACAGTATATAACTTACTTTGCAATTGTACTGTAGCTATTCATTTCATGGAATCTCACTGCTTATTTAAAATTGTGCCATGACCAAACCCAATAACCCCCTGAAAATAAAAATTACTTATTCCTATAGATATTTTGTTAATTTAAAATGGATTTTGCCTATATTTTAAAAAATGTAATAATATACATAATTCAGTTAGAAAATTGGCTTAAATAATGAAGACAGCTGAAGCTAGAGGACTAGTAATTTTTGAAGTCCTTAATATAAATTACATTTAGTTAGGCAACTAATGTGAGAAATACAAATATTACACACGTTTTCCTAATTAAATATGTATGTAGTCTTTTATTACTGGCCAGAATGTCATAGTATGTAGAAGCCTCTGTTTTTAAGGCAGATCTTTCTAAATGAGGCTGAAGTATTAAGCTTTAAAAACAAAAAATAAAAATTTGATAGAAATTGCATCTCTAGAATGCTTAACTGAGATGTGTGCACTTGTGTGACAGCCTCGGCTTCCCTTCATTATGGAGCTTTGTGATTATAAAACATAAAGCTAAGATTATGGCACAGATTGGCAAAAACAATTGTATTCATTGATAGGGTTGTGGCTCCATCCTTAATTTATTCCACAATGTAACCACAGTTATCGCAACAAATGCTATGTGTACAAGGGCTTCATATAGAAACTACCTTGAATTTCTTGGAGGCATTCACCAGAAAGTGTTTGATAATTCTGAAAGAAAGTTGGCTGAAATCAGTAATGTGACTTAAAAAAAAAAAAAAAGGAACAAAATGGCAACTGAAAGCAAAGAGAATATTGTTCTAATGCATGCATAGTGAAATATCTTCAAAAACGTCCAGTTACAGCATCCTAAAATAGTTGGCCAGTTTGTGGCCTTTATAAATGCTGAAAAGCAGCAGCCTTAAAGTATGCAAGAAACACCAAACATTGGAAATTATTGTAATTCTCTGGCACAGTGGGCTGAGGGAAAGACAAGGTTTGAGAATCAAGTCAAAATTACCTTTCTTTCACCTGACCTTTAGAAGCATTTCAGCATAGTTAGATTTCTTGTTTTTTCCCTTATGTGATTAAGAAAACAAAACTTTGGAAGCATATAAGATCTGATAGCAGAAATTGTAACTGCTCTTTTGGGCCATTTGTGGTCTGTTATGTAAATAAATCCTTAAAATATTTTAATATGTATTATTTACCCCTGTAACAAGTATACAGTGTGTTTAGGTAATTTTTATAAAGGTTTATAATGTAAACTTGTATAAATCCAGATCTATAACAGCTATATTAAATGCTGCTCTGACAGACATCTGTAAACAAAGTTGTGGTTCTATACTTGAAACCCCCTCCTTATGGATGCTGTACAACAGTTCTTCATCGAGGGTTGGTGTTAAAATTCAGACACAAAGCTCAGAATATAGTCTCAAAATATTTAGGTTTAATTTGTCTGCCATAGAAGTGAAGGGATATATCTGCATTGACTATGGCAGGTCTAAAAGAGAGAATTCCTCTTACAAACAATTAACTTAAAAATGTCTTTTCTAAAGAGCTGATGTTAAATTCTTAGATATTGAAATCAGATACTCGTGGATATTTTAAAATAACAGTAATTCCACACTTATGTTGCTAGGTGATTATAAAATGTGCAAAGCCTCCATATGAAAGTGGTTTGAACATCTTCTGCAAAAATGAAGAAATGGACAAGTATGCAGCTGCTGCTTATACAAATTAAATGCCAGTGTAGCTCAGCTGGATAACTGCACATAAACTGTTCATGATCAGCCCAGACCTCCTTAAGATCTCCCTTTTTCATTATGCACTCTCCTTGCATTGCAAGGATAATTTGCAATGAAACTTCACTTTGTTCTCTTGACTTTTGAGAAGACTGTTCTGAAAGGCTTTTTACGTATCCTATCCTGTTTTGACAATTTTAAATCCTTGTCCACTGGGGGAGAACCATAGCACAGCTCTAGAAACTTCATTGATTGGGCTTCTCCACTTATGTAATTTTTCATTAATAAAAATTCCCAAATGTGATATGAATTTAATCAGGAACGCTAATATGTGCAGTGCAGCTTGAGTTTCTAGAATGGCCTTTTGGAATTTTTCCATCTATAAGGCTGAAATTCTCTCTCTCTCTCTCTCTGTGAAGAGCGCCATGGTTTTGATTTCTCCTCCATACACCTTGGGTTAGATTTCTGGAAACTGGTTGTTTTTAAATGTCTCGTTTAGTGTGATTCTAATTACCTGTATTCTAATCCATACATTTCTGTGACAAGGGACTAATGGAGAGTATTCAGTATAATAGCAAGAAGCATGTGTTAGAGGAATGAGCATGGGTCTGGAGGAGGGAGGAGGGTTAGGAAGTCCTGGATTCTAACTGGTTTTGCTGCTGACTTGCTGTGTAACCTTGGCCAAGTCATTTCACTGCCTCAGTTTGGAAATCTATAGATGGGAATATAATCTAATCCTGACAATTTCCCTGTAAAGAACTAGTTATACAGCACTAAGTATTATCACTGATGCTTCCTTGAGGTTGGGAGTATAGTCATGTTCCTCCAAATTGATTATTCACTCATTTGATTCATCTTGGGAGAGCCTTGAGAGATGTTAACTAATTCACCCCAAAATATTTTCTCTTTGTAACAGAGAAGAATCCCCTAAGTGAATGACTCTTGACATTTAGATTCAGGAACGGCTTTTACGTTAGCTAGTCCTATTCAGAGCTGCATTTGCTTGCCTCCCTCCAAAACCATGTATAGTACCCTTTGAATCCAGCAATGAGTCCAAAGGGGCAAACCTACTCATATTAAGTTCTTTGCTCATTTGCAGTTAATCTAGTTGCCGTAGCCAAATAAACGTCCCATTAGTGTCCATGCCATGAATCTGAATTGAGAGCTGAGGTGTACCTGAGAACTGTTACACCTGAACCTAAAACATAAGTTCTTATATGATTCCTGTCCTCACATAAAATTATGCCATTTATCTCTTCAAAACACTGCTAAATTACTGAAAACACCCATTAACATATACTGGACAAAAATATCAGTAAAAGTTGGAAAGAATATTAGACTATTTGGGGGTATTTACCTAAAAGTCTGTTTGTTAACACTTGCACTGCACTTCTGATAACTATGTAATTAAGTTTGGTCATACTAATTTTGTCCTGGAGATAAAGTTGTAAAAACAAGATTACATTTTTAGCCTAAATGCAATTTTTCTTTAATTGTTGTCAACATATTTACCATTGTCAAATTCAGACTACAACATTATGTAATTATGTATAAAGGTTTTTTATTTATTTGAAATTAGAGTAGATATACATTTTAAAATTTAACACCTGGCTGGACAGTGTTCCATTAACGCATTGACTGTGTTTCCTTTGTCTTGTGTTAATAAATATTGATGCCTGATTGCTTTCTTAGTTTATCTGCTGTCTCTCTAGCCTTTCTTGAGGAAGTGAACATTGGTGAATTTGGGAGCATAAAAGCATTCTTTAAACGCATTAAGATGTTTTGATATATGCAAAAACCTGCTCTGATTACTTGATGCTAACAACCTGAACCTATGAGCTCTCTCAACTTCCATCAGACATTGAACATTGATTTGTTGATATAATATTGAAAATAGACTATCTCTTAACTTTTGTTTAGAATGAGACTTATTAATTGGAATTTCTGATAAGTAGGTTATAAACAATTGCAATTGATTGATCTAAAAAAATTGTAGCTTATAAAATACTTAACATTGAGGAAAAATGTAAGCTTTCCTGTGGAATTTTAAAAAGTTGCTCAGCATTACACTTCAGTGGTAGCAGAGATGCTCCAATGTTGAGTGCTTTTCAAAATATCACCCTCAAATATTTATCTTGCATAACTAAAGGTCCTGGTCCACAAAATGCTGAGCACCTGGCAAATCCCTCTGACACTCCTGAGAGTTGAGTGCACTCAAGTTACAGGATCCAGCCGTAAGTGGTTTACTACAGTTACTTTCTCATAATACAGTTTCCATAACCATAATAAGTGAATTTTGAAGTGAAATACACTTAAAATTTCAAATCGGGCGTCACTTCCCTATCCAATCTGTGTTCAAGTTTACTATTATGCTAATTTATTTATCTATAAAATATATACTAATGGAACACAGTTTCATAGAAGTGAAAAGCTGCATACTGATTGCTTTTGAACATGTTCAGTGCTTCTGCCAATTAGAAACCAGCCTATTTAAACAGTGAATACACAGTTTGAGAATAAATTTTGTGCAAGTTAAGCCTTCCTGCAATTTGGTTTAAAAAGATACAATTTTGACTTTCAGTATAATTACAGTTTTTAAGGTTACATAGCTTCGTTTGCTCATACTGTCACGATCCACAAAATATTCTGAATTTTAGGAAATATGGACTTTTGAAATATAAATTCCTTTTTTAAGGCATATTAACTTTGTACTCTGGCATTAATATCAATTAAGCCATTTAAAGGTTTGACTTAAACACTGTACTGTTAATTGTTATGGAAATTATTTGTATTGCATACAGTTTACATTTAGACATATTAAGAGGTTTTTTTCCTTGGCTTTGGACTTGGGATGTAATACTATAGTCGAACCGATAAGCAAAAGTTTATAGGTTAATGCTATAGACTACATGCATTTCCCTCTTCCCCCACCCTTGCCAGTAATTTTTTTAGCGGGCTGGCCAGCAGACCAGTTCAGTTCTTGCTCTCACGGGGTCTAGAACCTACTCCTGCTGCAGCTCTGCATTTAAAATGTATTAGGAGCCAGGCAGGCAGGCTTAATCCCGGCTCATGCCAGGTCCAGGAGCTCAGACCCACCTTAGACAGAAGCTGCTGCCACCCTGTTCTGCTGCCTCTTTATCAGAGGCAGCAGCACTGGGCAACAGGTCCACAAGGGGACCTGCTTTTTAAACTGGCTCCTCATAGTTCAGCTCCCATCTGACACCCTGCACTCCTGCCTCTGCCCCTGGAGACTATAAAATAGTCAATTAATTGATAAGAATTCATGAGGTTATTCGACTATTCATTTAACTGATATTTAACATCCTTATCTTGGACTATATCCATTGTCCCCATTTATTATTTGTCGGAACATTTTTATGACATTTACCTCTTCTTTAAAACACTGTTAGATCACTGAAAAAATCCATTAACATACACAGGACAAAAATATCAGCAAAGTTGGAAAGACTATTAAGACTATTTGGGGGCATTTAATTTTAAAATGTAGGAGGAAAAAAATCAATATGATTAATATTACCCTTAAACTTCGTAATTCCAGAGAGGATTTGAGTTCTTTGGACAGCTGCAATGGCAGAACAATAGTATCATTTGAGATTTGACACTTGAATAATTTCTGCTCTCAAAAACTAACAGATTGTGTTGAAGGAACTCTTACCTTCTTAAAGTATCTGTAGATGTAAATAAATACTTTGGTAAAGTGAGATTATAATTTTATTATACTACAGCTGTACTATGTGTATAAAATGACCACCTGAGGTCCCTTCCAGTTCTAGTGTTCTATGAGTCTGTGAAATGTGTGTAGATAGCCAAACAGGCTTTTCCAAAAAACCTACATAGCAGTCCTACCATGCTTTCCCTTTTTTATATTAACACATTCCCTTTCCAGAAAGCCTTTTTCACACAGCTTAGCCTGGTATAAAATCAATTTAAGGTCTATTTTTTGTAATTTTCTCCTATTACTAGGGCACATAATTTTTTCAATCCTGATTGTCTGGGGCAACTGTGTAAATAGTAAAAGGATAACCTGATTAGAGTCGTGATAGAAATGTAGCCATGTTAGTCTGGTGTAGCTGAAACAAAAAACAGGACTGTGTGCTACACAGTCCTGGTTTTTGTTTGATTAGAGTCCTGAATTATACAGCTATCAAGCATAACTGGTTGGTGCTTTGTTAGTTATGTTACCCTTTATTTTCTAATTCCTTTTACCATGCTTTTCAAGAAGTGGGCTTAGATTTCAGTTACCTATATTTGTTGGATGATTTTAGGACACTTTCAGTTTTGGTTACAACAGTACTACCAAAATGTGCTTATATGTTGAAGTAATATAACAATATATTGTAACTTTAGTACTTATCCCTCCAACAAAACCTTATACAACATTGCTCGAGAACAGTTTTTGGGCGGCTATATGCTATGGGAACAAGTTGACCTAAGCTATTGGAATTTTTAATAGAATAACTCAAATTGAGTTATATACTTGAATAATCTACTTGAATGATCTACTTACCATGGGGTCCACACTGCACTTGGTCGACAGAAGAAACTCCCCAATTGATTCCCCTTACTCATTTTGTTCTTGTGGAGTATCAGTCAATGGCAGTCGATTTAGTGGATTGTCACTAGACTAAGGATGTTAAGCAAATAATTGGCTAATTGTGTATACAATTAGTTAATAAGGGAAGTTGCTCAGTCATGGCTCTCACTGGGTCTGTGACTGCTGAGGCTCTACATTTTAAATGTAGTAAGAGCCGGCCTGGCTGGGATCCCCTGCAAACAGGCTGCTGCCAGAGTTGTGTTCGTGTTTGCAGCGAGCCTGCTTCATGGCAGCCTCCCTTGTCCCTCCACCCTCGGGGGGGTGGGGAGGTGGCACCATGGAGACAG
>CM057845.1:255788375-255810091 GCA_030068395.1 Apalone spinifera | reverse complement strand
AAAGACATTTTAACACAAGACTTCAAAGAGAAACCTCTGAACTGTCATTCATGTTTAAATTTTACACTTTACGACTAGGCCTCAACAAAGATGCTAATTATCTTACCCATTACAAAGATAGCTTCCCCAATTATCACCTCTAATATCATTAGCTCACATACATTAACCTCTCCCTCTTATCCCCCCTCTGTTCTGAAATTTGATTTGTCCTTTTTATATGAGTTCACTTTTTTTTTATTGTATCCCTTTGGTATATATGGTCATGCCAATTTTCTTCCACAATTTGTTTGATCTGAGGAAGTGGGTCTGGCCCACGAAAGCTCATCACCTAATAAACCATCTTGTTAGTCTTTAAAGTGCTGCATAGTCCTCCTGTCTTTTGTTTGACCTATTCCAGTGAGTGATCCCCACTATGATTATTTGTAGTACTTAGAAGAGGCTCATAGAAGTGATAAATGCCACATTTGCAGGTCTTTCAAGCCTCTTTAAGGCTCTCCTACCTAGTGGAATCCACTTCAGCTCCCATGGGTGACTAGAGAGGAGTATAAATATATTGCTGGAGAATGCAGGGGAGTAATCAGGAAGGCGAAAACTTAATTGGAATTGCAGCTAGCAACGTATGTGAAGGGTAACAAGAAAGGTTTCTACAGGCATGTCAGCAATAAGAGGGTGATCCGAGAGGGTGTGGGGCCCTTACTGGATGAGAGAGGTAATCCAGTGGAAAAAGCTGAAGTGCTCAATGCTTTTTTTGCTTCTGTCTTCACAGATAAGGTCAGCTCCCAGATAAGGATGTTAAGGACTAGTCAACTAGTGGCATTTCCATGGCTGATTCCGGGCTCCAGTGCAGCATTTCAAAGCATGCAGAGCCCGGAGTCAGCAGAACTCTGAGTCCCCCGCTGACCCCAGGCTCCATGAGGGCACTTCTGCTTTGAAATGCACAAGAGCTCCCACTGGGGAAACTTGTACATTTCAAAGCTGGTACCCTGCATGCAGCCTGGAGCCAGTGGGAAGTCTCACTGACTCCGGGCTCCACTTGGGTGCTTTCTCTTTGAAATGCACAAGTGCCCCCTCTGTGCGCTTTGAAATGCCAGGCTACACGCAGAGTTCCGCATTCCTCCTTTGAAATGTACGCAAGGGTGGCTACCAACCTAAATCTCCAAGCAGAGGAACTTAAGGAATCTGAGGATGCTCTCTTCAAGGTTTTGGTAAAAGCAACTCTTGCAAGGGTAGCCTTACTTCTATACAACAGAGTGACCGAGATTGCCATGGCCCTGAGGCAAACACCATCCTCCATCCCTCTGATATCTAAATGGGCAAAAACGTCTTCCCAGCTAAGAGACACGAGTACATTTATTTCAACCCAGCCCCGAACTCCTTAGAGGCAAGGCCAGCATGAGGTGACCCCAAAAATAAAGAGTCAAAGAGGCATGACTTATCTGGGCAAATGCTTTATTCATCCTCCATTCTACAGCTCTGGGTAGTGAATCACCAAGTTCTCATAGACCACTACAAGATAAATTTGGCAGGCTATCACCAGATTCAAGTCTTCTCTTTCAGAGGCCTTGAAGAAGGAGCTTTGGCTTTGACGGAGAAAGGGGCAATGGCTGCACAAGTGGCACTCTAGGCTGTCTCAGATGCCGTGGATGCAGTAGATCATTCCATGGCTTTGGCCATGTCCAGGCAGAGGACGTCATGTCTGCTTCTCCCCAGCCTCCCCCTCAAGATGCAGCAATCTTTGCAGGATCTCCCCTTTGATGGGACAGCCCCGTTTATGTAGCAGAGAGACATTAAACTCCCCCACCATCCTCTGCACCCTCTGCCTGTGTGTCCTGGTGCCGATATGTAAGAAATTTAGGCCTCAAACCCAGTCTGCTCAGCCTTCCCAAACTCTCCAGGACTCACGGCAGAGCAAGTTTAAGGAGTTTAGGAAAAGATAGTCAAAGCCTCGCTCTTCCACGCAACTCGTCTCTTCCCATCCTAAGATCACCTCCATGCACCCCTTTTGAAGATATGATCGAGGACAATGTGCCTCTCAGACTGTCAGATCATTTTCCTGTGACCTTCCCCCCCCCCCTTTTCCTCCCTGCCTGGAAATCTGTAACTATAGATTGCAGGGTCCTCAGTATGCTGTGGCAGGACTAGACGCTCCAGCTTTCCTCTTGCACACCCTCTCTCGCCTTCCCTTCCCATCCCTCTTAAGGGACCCTTCTCACAAGACACTGTCTGCAGGAAGTTGAGGGATTGCTCAGACTGGAAGAGGTGGAGGAAGTTTCTTATTGCTACTTGGAACCAAGGATTTATTCCTGCTATTTTTTTAAAAATCCCCAAAGCTAACGGGAAGCTCTGGCCCATTCCTGACCTGCATGGGCTAAACGGTTACAAGGTAAGGCTCAAGTTCCATATGGTGTCCCTGGCTCCTATCATTCCCTCCCTGGATCCAGGAAATTAGTACGTTGCCCTCAATCTCAAGGATGTTTACTTCCACATTGCCATTTTTAAGGGTTACAGATGCTTCCTGTAGTTCTTGATGGGAGCAAACCACTACCAGTTTCCAGTCCTCCCTTTTGGTCTTGCGTTTTTACCAAATGTATGTTGGTGGTGGCTGCCTACTTCTGGCAACAAGGGGTGCAGATCTATTCTTACCTGGATGATCGGCTCATCAAAGGCAACTCTGCTCCAAAGTCAGCATGAATGTGAATCTTCTGCTCTGCCTGTGTCACCACCTTGGCCTGTTGATAAACACAGTAAAGTCACAGTTAGTGGTGATTCAGTGCATAGAGTTTATAGGAGCAGTTCTAGATTCAAATCTGGCAAGGGCCTTCCTCCCTCCTGACAGGTTTCATGCTTCACAGATGTTGGCTTGCCTGACCACTTCACCAATCACTATGGCGAAGATATGTCTTCAAATGCTCAAGCTCATGGTGGCATCTACTTATGTGGTCAAGTATGCCTAACTCCAAATGCGTCCCCTTCAGCAGTGGCTGCCATTGGTCTATACCTTCTTAAGACACCCCCCAGACAAGATTGTGATGGTCCCAGTCCTCGACTCTCTTACTTGGTGAATGGATCCTGAAAACATTCTGGAGGGAGTACTGTTCCAAGTCCCTCCCACTTCCTCGAATTGGTATCAGTTGCTCTGGACATGGGCTTGGGCGCCTGTGTTAGTGATCTCCAGACCCAGGCTGTGTGGACTACACAGGCACCCCTCCACATTAATATCAAGGAGCTGCGGTGGTTTGCAGGGCGTGCAGAGTCTTCCTCCTCACCTGGCGGGAAGGCTGGTCCAAGTCTTCCTGGATAATATGGCAATGGGGGCTGGTCTGGCACACACTGTCAGGAGGCTGATCCCCTCTGGGTCTTCTGCATACAGCACGGTATTCACCTGGAGGCCTGACACCTCTCAGGTATGGAAAGCCTCCTAGCCAATCAGCTGAGCAGGGAGTTCTCTCACCATGAGTGAGCTGCAAGTTGCTGCTGTGCTCTTCCAGAGGGAGGCAGTCTCCATGTGGACCTCTTCGCCACCGCACAAAACATAAAGTGTCACAGTTTCTGCTCCAGAATGGATGAGGGATCCCTGGGGAGTGCTTTTGTCATCCCATGATCAGCACCCTGTTCTATGCATTTCCGCCCCTCCCCCCTCGATCACACTCATCCCCAAGGTCCTTGGGAAAATTGAGCAGGACAGGACCAAGATCATTCCAGTCATGCAACTTGGCCCTGCCAGCATTGGTATGCCACTCTCTTGAGCTTTGTAGTGCGCTCCCCATAGTCCATTCCACCCCACCTGGGCCTGCTTTTTTGAACAAAGCTGCCTTCTTCACCTAGACCTACCCTTGCTACACCTCATGGCATGGCTGTTCTGTGACTGGTGGTGGAGAAGCGTTCCTGTTTGGATGCAGTTCAGAAGGTCCTGCTGGGAAGCCATAAGTCGTCAACCAGGCAGACTTAGTAGCCAAATGGACCTGGTTTTCAGTGTGGGCTGAGCAGTGAGGTAGAGCGGCTCTTGTCCAGACCATCGTTGATTTTCTTCTCCATTAGAAGGAGGAAGGTTTGGCGCCGTCATCTATCCGAGAGCACTTGGCAACAGTCTTGGCTTATCACCCACTGATACAAGGCCATTCCATGTTTTCATGATTCACAATATGACTGTGAGATTTCTCAGAGGCGTTGAATAGCTCTTCCGACGTGTATGGTTCCCGCATTCCTCAATGGGACCGTAAGCTGGTTCTCTTCAGGATTACTGTGCTGCCCTTCTAACTGATGGCTTACCCCATGATTGGGGCCGGCACCAGGCTGCCACAGCCATGGCTGGACAGGGTCTGGGAATCCGGTCCTCACTGCAGGAACAAGGCTGGGGCTGGGCCACGGTGGCAGGAGTGGTGCTGCTGCCAGCCCTTCCTGCGGGGACCAACCAGCCAAGGGTCAATTCCATGCCCCACCTCCCGGCAGGCATGTGGCTGGGTACCTTAGCCAGACGGGAGCTGGTGCTAGCCCAACCCAGTAGCCCCACTGGGAGCGTGCAAGCCTCCCTTACGGTGCACCACCAGATGGCCCCTTTAATTTGCCTGTCTGCCTCCTCCAGAGCAGAGCGCCCCAGCTGGCTCTTGCAAGAGTACAGCCTGGTCTTACTAGGGCATACCCACTTACTTTCCAAGTTGTGGGCCTTGCCTTTGGAGCTCCCATACATGGTCTTCTGTAAGTCAAGATGCAGCTGTGACCCCACCTTGCTTTCTTACCTAAGGGTGTCTGCGCTTTTCATATGGGTCAGGATATTTTCCTCCCGAAGTCTCATGCAATTACTGATGAGAGCAGCTGCACGCCATGGATATTCGCAGAGCTCTCGTGTTCTACATCGAGAGAACAAAGCCATTCAGCAAATCATCCCAGTTCTTCATTGCCTATGCTGAGCAGATGAAGGGGCTCTCAGTATCCACAGAACTGATCTCTAATTGGATAACCTCCTGCATTTGGACATGCCACCAGCTGGTGGGTGCTCAGCCATCCCTGCTTATCAGGGTTCATTTGGCCAGAGCACAAGCCTCCTCGTTAGCCTTCCTCACTTTCTATCCTGGACAATTGTAAGATTGCAACATGGTCTTTGGTGCACACCTTTGCCAATCACTATGCCTTGCTGCAGCAAACTAGAGAGGATGCGACATTTGGAACAGCTGTGTGGCAGTCTGCATACCAGTGAACTCCCACCTATTTCCATACCTGGTGTTCTTCAAGATGTGTTCTTCATGTCCATTCAGCTGTCCAGCAAGAAGAAACTGTGAGCGGAGGGGGCTGAAGTGATGCATGGCATTCCTGGGGGCACCTGAGCCAGCTCCCCTACAGGTACTGCTAAGGGAAAATCCTCCAGCATCAGTGCATGTGGTGAGCACACACACCTACGCTGAATGACATGAACAGCACATCTCGAAGAACACCAGTTATGGAAACAGGTGACTGAAACAGGGTCTTTTCTTTCTCAAGGGATTGCTCATGTCCATTCAAACTAGGTGACTGCAAGCAGTATATTTGAAGATGGGAGTCTTTTTCTCCTGTTCCTACTGTGACTCTTTCATACAGCAACAGAGGATAGAAAAACATTTTTCAAAACAAGAAAATGTGGTTGAAAACTATAGAATCTGCAGTGTGCACGAAGTTAGGTGTCATATTGCAAACAACTTTTTAATTTTTTTTTGCAGTTAACTAAATTTAAGTTTGACAGTGTCCTGTTTACCAGTGACATTTGTCATATCTTAGTTGGCAAAAATAAATACAAAAAAAAATTATTTTGTAAGAATACAGTTGATTTCACCATCTGTACCTTGTTTTCTTTTGTGTATATTTTATGACTCATAAACAAACCTGCATTTTACATTTTTCTGTAATGCTGTTCTTTACTGTTGCAAGTTTAGTGGTATTAAAATTATGTCAGTTACCCATTCTGTCTCATTTTTACAGTCTTTCCTTTTTTTCATGTAGTGCAAAGCAATAGCTGCTAAGAAAAGAAAATTCACTGGGATTAAAACCATGCCTTTCCTCTGGTACCCTAGCATTTTTTTTTTTAAGCACAATCTTGTGAAATTGAGTAACATGTCAATCTGGCTCCTTTTCTAACTGTGACTGACTGCTGCTGGTGTTAAGGGAAAGTGCTACTGTGTAGGAGCATCAAAACCATGATGATCTTAGCCAGCGCTTAGTGTGCTGTTTTGGTAGGGGTTTAAAAAAGTAGAACTATCAGAAGCAATGTACAGGTCTCACACTTCCATCATTCTGAAGTGAAACCTCTCATTTGTTGGTAAATTATAATAAATTTAAAGAATCCTAATACCATATTTTGAAGGGTACAACTTCCAATCTCACTAATCTTCCCAGTTTTCTCACTGTAAGACTATTAAGGGCTCCTCTCCCTGCTTACTACACTCACCAACCCCCCTCTTTCTGGGGGTAGGCAGCTCCGCCTCTCCCACCAACCACCAGGGAGGGCCAGGCCAAGGTGTGGAAGCCCTGGCTTGCCTCCTTGCCCCTTCCCCCCCAGCTATCAGTCTGAGGCTGAGCCAACCCTGGCTCTCCTTCCCCCAGCCACCATGGGAAATTACACCACACCTCAAAAATTGAAGTTTACAGGTTCTTTGGAAGGAAGGGTTTGGGTTTTTTTGAAAGAACTGCGTCTAGACTGCTTGCTCTTTCGAAAAAAAACAAACCCTTTTGAAAAAGTGATCGGAAGAAGATATGCAAATTCCCTCTGAATTTGCATATCTTTCAAAAGTAAAATATAGTCTAGATGTGCCCCAGCTCCACCCTCTTCTCTTCCCCCAGCCTTGGCAGCCCTGCCCCCTCCCCCCTGCCTCTGGCCACTGGCAGGACCGATACTGCGCCAGCCCCCAACTCTGCCTCCTTCTCCCTCCCCTGGCCACACCAGCCCTGGCTCTACCCCCTTATAACTCCTGGCCGCAGCAGCCTCGACTCTCTCCCCTCAGCCTCCAGGGGAGGAGGGGGGAACAGGCCCAGCTCCCCCCAGGAGCGCCAGGGATGGGGGAGGAGGGAGGCCACATGACACCTGTCCCCCCCAAGCATTGGGTAGCGGAGAGGGAAGAAGAAGGCAGGCGGGACACAGTGTGATATGATGATGTCACTCTGTGGTCCTGCAGGAAATGTTTTTTTCTAGAGAGAAAGAGATATCTTGCAATTTTCTTGAGGAGGAGTCTTGTTAATGTCATTGTGACACCTCACAGGAGTAAGGATTGCAAGATCAGGCCTTGAGTCTTCATGTAAATTAGCTTCCTACCCTATGAGTCTATGTAAAGTTGCAAGAGCTGTGGTTGATCTCAGTAGGGAAAAATCAATGACTCACATTTCCACAGAGAGAAATGTAATTTCCAGTCTCATAGCAACTGTCCTTGCAAATGTTTCAAACCTTATGTGACAAAATATTTAGCACTTACAGATCTTCTTTTAATATCTGAGTCCCGTCTACCCCCTCACCTTAAATGTGTCTGCATTTTACATTACTCTAACTCTGCTGATTTGTGGTTTTACATTTAAAATGTCAGGTAATTAAATGTAAAAAGTTAAAATCTGAGAAAAGTAAATGTCTAGTAAATGTTTTATGGTAATTTTGGTTGGTGTCTGGGATAAACTGGTTTTAGAATCTGATCTCTATTAATTACTGATCTAGAGATGCAAACAAGTGAATTATTTAGAGCACAGTCTTCTTGTAAGACTGATACACATGCTTACTTGTGTAGAAATTTTACAGACAAATTTAACCCTTACTGACAATGGGTGCATCTGAATTGGTGCTGAAAATAGTTGAGCTCCTAAACATCGACTTCAGTGGCCCAAAGGTCGACAAGACAGGCTTAGTAGTGTGTACGCATTGTTTTGAAATTTGTCCTTATGCGTCTAAATCCTAGTGTAGACCAGGCCCTAGAGTGATAGAGCTAACCCATTTCAGAATGTGCGTTTGAAGATTTAGTGGGCTATAGCACATCACTAAGGGACAGAACTGTGGTAGTGTATTCTTAGCTTTCCCACTGATTTACTCTGAGGGCTTAGGTAAATTGCTAATGTGTTTGTGCTTCAATTCCCTTATTTCTAAAAAGGGGATAGTAACATTTAACTATGTCAAAGGTGGATTTCGAGTCTATATTAAAGAAAGTTTGTGTTCTGTGCTATCCTCTGATGAAAGATGGTGTAGACATGCAAAGTACTAATATTAATTGTGCCTGGGATTTTCATATATGCATAAATTTGGGCACTTGAACCCATTGAAAGCTAATGGAAGTTGGGCACCTAACTTCCTTTGTAAAGCCCGGCATAAAATTTTGAAAGGCATTTTAATTGAATTCACTCCCTGCTTTTCTTGTAGTTGATTATGGAAGAGGTGCACAAGAGTACCAGTAACAGTTCAGCAACACCACCACAAACAACGTCCATACAAAGTACAACACTACAGGCAGCTCATCTCTCTCACATTGCTCAACAGGTAACATTTTTGAACTGGTTAAAAGAATTTTTTGTGTTCAAAGTATATTTTGAAGTTTATAAAATATTCATGGAGAATAAGAACCAGGAAATTGGGGAGGGGAGAGAAATGTAGTTTGTTTTTAATGGAGCCCACAAAATTAATATCTTGACTTGGATTCCAAATAGCCAAGTATATATGATATTAGTACAGTGCAGAACATTGACTCGTCATTCATGTAACAATTTAGATCCTGACAAACGGAAGTAGCCAAGCACTTGCAGCTCCCTTTGACAGCAGTTATTGTGGGTGCTCTGCACTTCTGAAACTTTATTTTAGCTATTTGCAATTGAGTAAATGAGTTTAAAATTTTACAAAATAAAACTTATATAGGTTGGAGATTTTGCTAGGAAAAAGCTCTAGTGAACTCTACTAAAAACACTTACTTAAAAAATACTGATGCTTTGGAAACATTTGTTTGTTTGTTATAGAAACAATAATCTATAAAACATATGCTGAACAACGCAATCAAATTGCCATGAAGAATGTGTGCTTGTTTTTCTCCTGTATGGTATATTTAAATTCTAACAAAAGAGTTCTGTATAGTTCAGCAAACTACAAACTGAGCAGCACTATGTTTTCCTGAAATTTATCGGAGTGGTATAGCCATTGTCAGTGGCTATCAGTTTCTCTGACACCCTCCCTGTCCTACATGTAGACATTGTTAATTTAATTTTCAAGTCTTCTGTCTCCTTCTCTCCCCCCTCTCCATGTTGCTGATGTATCAGAGGCAGCGGAGGTGTGGGGTGCATATAACCATGCAGGTTAACCGATGAGCCCAGGCTTATGGGTGCACGTTATTGTCCCTAAATCCTACCAGATTTTCCACTACTCTCTCCAGAATTCATTACTTCTTTATGCTCATCAGTAAAATAATAGCCCAGGCCTTCAGTCTCACATCTTTATACAGCAGCACTTTCTCTGACTTCTCACTTGTCAGCTGCAGTAATAATCTACTTTGCCCGACCATGCTCCAATCTTCTGGGAACTCCTTTTGCTGGCTACCTTTTATCTTCTACATCAAATTCTATTTCCTGTTTTCTGTCCCACTTTATTTTTCTTCCATTATAGCCTCTGTGACTTCTGTGCATCCTACTTTGTGTTGAAAGACATAAAAAAGTGTGTGGACAAACACAAACTTCCTTATCAGTAAGGCAGGGGAGGGCACACCAGCTGACCTCTCCCCCCCACCCATATAAACCCTCCCCATGCTGTTCCCTTCCTTCCTCATTCCACCTTACCTGGAGAAAGGAGGAGCTATTGGCAATTCTTCTCCATTCCCCTCTGGGGAATGGAGCAGAACTCCCAGCCTCTGGGCCTCCATGGAGCTTCTTCCTCTGTGTACAGGGCTGGGGGGTGAAGGGCTGGCAGTTCTGCTGCTTTCCACATTGGAAGGGGCAGCAAGGAAAAGAGCAGAACGCTGTCAGCTTCTCTGGCTGCTGTAGCTCTCCCTCCTGCCCCCCACTCTCCCAATGTCCCAGCTTTGTACACAGAGATGAGGCAGCTCAATGGAGGGGTTAGGGATGACCAGCAGGGAGTTTTTCTGGTACACCAGACTGACTAAAAATAACTTGCTGGTACACTGTACCTGGCCCTACTGGCCCACTTGCACCACTGCTTTTAGCCATAGCCTTCCCCTCTTAATAAGAAAAATACTGTCCAAATGCACACACACATTCACCCATGCAGCTTCAGTATTTATTATTGTCTCTCTGATCCATTCTGACCCTCTGTTCAACTTTTGTCCCAGACAGCTTTTTTGATTTCATCTAATTTAAGGTCTGTTCTTGTGAAGTGCTGATTCTTCTCAACACCCCTGGATTTACATGGGAGTGGAGGAGGATACTTACCTAGCATTTTATACGGTCTGTCGTTTGTTTGTCTAATTTAATGCACCAGTTACGATGGAATTAAAGCTTAAACAATATGCTCTCCCAGAGGAAGTCTTTGTTGTTATATGTAGAGTGCCATGCACGTATTCTGAGGCAATTTTTTTAAAAGTAATTCTCAATGTTATTGTGGAAAAGTCTGCTTTTTTACATCAGACTCATTTCAGTCTGAATTGAAGGTTGAGAGGCACGTTTTTGTGCACATATTGCTAAAGCATTTGGCTTTCTCCCTAACCAAAGGCAATTCTGTGACTGGTTTAGACTTTTTCATATACAGCAGTATATCAGAAAAACACATTTAATTTTTTAAGACTATTTTATGTCACAATTTAAAACAAGACTTCATTAATGCCTATTCCCCACTAATAGTCATAGACTTACCGCATTTTCTAACTACATGCTACAAAGCATACATCTAATTTTGTTAATTAATTTTATATTTCTTTTAGATGTCTCTAAGAGGCCCTACTCCGTTGACAGTTGTACAGCTTCCTGGAGAGCAAGTACAGGTGCAGGGAGTTATCCAGACAGCTCAGTCCTCTGTAATCCACTCACCTCAGGTGCAAACAGTGCAGGTAACTGTTTTTGTTTTTTTTAAACATATATGAGAGGACTTGTAAAATCTTATCAGATTGATCTGAACCTTCCATAGTGCAGCCTTGCTGGCACCATTAGTAATATGTCTGTGAATTTTTCTAATATAAGGAGGACATCTAGGAAGCCGGTTTGTAAATCCAAATCCTAAAATTTTTGGTTTTAGGTACATTATTCTAATTTAGTCATTATTTATATCTTTTGTGTTTTATATTGCTCATATGTGTCCTTAGAGCTAAGATTGCACATCAAAACCCTATTTAGGGGTTTTATAATTTATATATAAAACTTGATTGGAGCTGAAACTTTACATATAATAATATCTCTGTCCACAAGCTACTTTTTATGTGTTTATTTTTGCAAAAATGTTGAATTTATCAGATACTCTTATGTGCGCCTTATCATTTATAAAGCTTCTAATTGATTAATGAAAACAATGTATGAATCAGTTGCTTTTGATGTTTTGATCATTTGTGAATATGTAATTATATTGTTACATAATTAGCATATTAGATAGCCTGATATTGGCTGAATGTGTAATTATATAATATGGCTATAATAAAAATAGTGAAGTGGCAATGGACAGGTATGGCACAGACTAGACCATCCAATTTACCAGGTTTATTTCTGACTCTTCACAAATTACCATGAGATCTTTAAATTGTAGTATAGATGAACAGAAAGAATCTTTGATTAATGTCTTATTTAGAGGAAAACACTGCAAACGGTTCATCATCCCATGTACTTTAACATACAAATTAGGAATTAACCAAAACAATCCAGGGGTTAAGATGTTCATCTAGTTAGCAGATCTGAGTGGTGGTCCTTATTTGTTGCACACCAGCAGTATATTCTGTGCTGTACAGAATATAGCATAAAACATAGTCCTGCCCTAAGGGACATGGGTCTGCCGCTATTTCACTGATTTTGAACAAGTCAGTTCATTGATCTGTGCCTCAATTTTCCCATTTGCTTCTATAAGCATAGTAGGAGTGGGAAATGGAAAATTTAGCTACCTTCATAAAGCATTTTGAGATTTCAGATGAAAACTGGCATAATCCTAATCTTGGGATAATTTGGGTGTACAAAACCTTCCTTAAAAGAATGCTATCAGTAAGACTCAAGCTCACAAGAAAATCAAGAAAATTACAGGCCGGGGGGGGGGGGGGGGGGGGGGGGGGGGGGGGGGGGGGCTGATAGTGTTGGAAGTGTACAGAATATCTAATGGATAAGCATGATTTACCGTAAAATCTTGAGTATAATGCGCACTTTTTTCCCTGTTTTTTTAGGGTCAGAGCTGGGGTGTGCATTATACATAGGAGATTTTCTGTTAACGTTTTTAACTCACCCTCCCCTCTGCACAGAAACTTTCCAGCTGCAGCACGGCGCCCTGCCAGGCTCCTGGACAAGGCGAGGAGCTGGCGGCGCCGCCAGACTGCAGCGCCCTGGCTCGCTGCCTCCCCGGTCATGGCACAGCGTGCGGGCAGCTGGGCAGGGGGCCCCCGTGGAAGATGCAAGCTCAGCTGGGTAGGGGGCCTCCGCGGCAGGCACAAGCTCAACTGGGTAGGGGTCCCCTGCAGCAGACACGAGCTTAGCTGGGCAGGGGCTCCCCATGGCAGGCAAGAGCTCAGCTGGGCAGGGGCTCCCCACAGCAGGCACGAACTCAGCTGGGCAGGAGGCCTCCATGGTAGGCGCGAGCTCAGCCAGGCTCCTGGACAAGGCAGGTGTGCATTATACATAGGTGCGCGTTATACTTGCGATTTTACGGTAACGCAGTGGTGGTCAACCTGTGGCCCGTTGTCTGCAGGTGGCCCATTGAAGTTCTGTGCGCGGCCCGCGCGACATTTTGTTTACCGTTGCCCATGCACAGGGTTGTCAGATTCTTCTGGTTTCCATCTCTGTAAGGTGTTTTCCTACTCTTATTACTAAAGCGACATGCATGTAAAGCAAGGGCACAGGAAATGAAGTGTGTGCTGATCACACACAACATAGTGAGAGCTGTGTGCTCCCTCTGCATCCAGTGAAAGTGCTGCTACCGTTCTGTCGGTACACCCACCAAATTCTAGGTATGCAAGAGCAATTAGCAAAACTAATGGATTTATGAAGGGCACGTCGCGCCTGACCAATCTGATTATCTTCTATGATGAGGTAACTGGCTCTGTGGATATGGGAAGGTTGGTGGATGTGATATACCTTGACTTTAGCAAAGCTTCTGATTCGTACAGATGTGGTCTCCTCATCTCAAAAAAGATATTTTGGCATTAGAAAAGGTTCAGAAAAGAGCAACTAAAATTAGGGGTTTGGAACGGGCCCCCTATTGACGAGAGGCTAAAGAGACTGGGATTTTTCACTTTAGAAAAGAGGAGACTGAAGGGGGGTATGATAAGAGATTTATAAAATCATTAGTGGTGTGGAGAGCGTGAATAAAGAAAAGTTATTTACTTATTCCCATAATATAAGAGCTAAAGGACACCAAATGAAATTAATGGGTAGCAGTTTAAAACTAATAAAAGAAAGTTCTTCTTCACTCAACGCACAGTCAACCTGTGGAACTCTTGCCAGAGGAGGCTGTGAAGGCTAGGACTATAACAGAGTTTAAAAAAGAGCTAGATAAATTCATGGAGGTTAGGTCCATAAAAGGCTATTAGCCAGGGGGTAAGGAATGGTGCCCCTGGCCTCTGTTTGTCAAAGGCTGGAGAAGGATGGCAGGAGACAAATTGCTTGATCATTGTCTTCGGTCCACCCCCTCTGGGGCACCTGGTACTGTCCACTGTCAGCAGACAGCGTACTGGGCTAGATGGACCTTTGGTCTGACCCAGTATGGACATTCTTATCTTCTTATATGGTCTCTCACGCTATTTTTGCCAGCAAGTTAAGGGAATATGAATTGGATAAATGGACTGTACGATGGATAGAAAGCTGGCTAGACTGTCAAGCCCAACGGGTAGTGATTAATGGCTCGATGTCAGGTTGGCAGTCGGTTTCTAGCGGAGTGCCCCAAGCATCTGTTCTTGGATCGGTTTTATTCAATATCTTTATTAATGACCTGGATGAGGGGATGGATTGCACCCTCAGCAAGTTCGCAGATGACACTAAGCTAGGGGGAGAGGTAGATACACTGGAGGGTAGGAATAGGGTCCAGAGTGACCTGAACAGATTAGAGGATTGGGCCAAAAGAAATCTCATGAGGTTCAACAAAGACAAGTGTAGAGTCCTGCACTTGGGACGGAAGAATCCCAAGCATTGTTACACACTGGGGACTGACTGGCTAAGTAGCAGTTCTGCAGAAAAGGACCTGGGGATTACAGTGGATGAGAAGCTGGATATGAGTCAACAGTGTGCCCTTGTAGCCAAAAAGGCTAATGGCATATTAGGTTGCATTAGGGGGAGCATTGCCAGCAGATCCAGAGAAATGATTATTCTCCTATATTCAGCTCAGGTGAGGCCACATCTAGAGTATTGTGTCCAGTTCTGGGCCCCCCGATATAGAAAGGATGTGGACACATTCGAGAGGGTCCAGTGGAGGGCGACCAAAATGATTAGGGGGCTGGAGCGCATGACCTATGAGGAGAGACTGAGGAATTTGGGTTTGTTTAGTCTGCAAAAGAGAAGAGTGAGGAGGGATTTGATATCAGCCTTCAACTTCCTGAAGGGAGGTTCCAAAGAGGATGGAGAGAGGCTGTTCACAGTAGTGATGGATGGCAGAACAAGGAGCAGTGGTCTCAAGTTACAGTGGGAGAGGTCTAGGTTGGACATTAGGAAAAACTGTCTCCCTAGGAGGGTGGTGAAGCACTGTAATGGGTTACCTAGGGAGGTGGCGGAATCTCCATTCCTAGAGATTTTTAAGTCTTGACTTGACAAAGCCCTGGCTGGGTTGATTTAGTTGGGATTGGTCCTGCCATGGGCAGGGGACTGAACATGATGACCTCATGAGGTCTCTTCCAGCTCTATGACTCTATGATTCTAAAACTACCCTATCCCGGGAGACTGTCTTGGTTACGACAATCTTACAGCCCACTGAGATGGAGGGCTGCTCATGTGGCCCACTCATTAGCCTAGATTGCCCATTGCTGACTTAGTGTAGAAAGCAGGGAGTGGGGAACCTCCAGCCCACACCACTTCCTGCAACTCCCATTGACCGGGAATGGCAAACTGTAGCCAGTGGGAGCTACAAGCTGCTGTGGTTATGAACGTTCAGGTAAACAAAGTGTCTGGCGGCTCACCAGCAGATTATCCTGATGGACTGCACACAGTGGGGGAAAAAAAGCAGTCATGTAACACTTTAAAGACTAACAAGATGGTTTATTAGGTGATGAGCTTTCGTGGGGCAGACCCACTTCTTCAGATCTGAAAAAGTGGGTCTGCCCCACGAAAGCTCAACACCTAATAAACCATCTTGTTAGTCTTTAAAGTGCCACATGACTGCTTTTTTTTGTTTTTCCATGATCAGAGTAACATACTTTGCATACAGTCAGTGCACCAAAGATTCCCCACCCCTGGTGTAAAGCATTTGTGATGATGTCCCATTCTGTGTGTGTCTTAAAAGAGATATAGCCCTTTTGTTAAAGTGTAAATCTATTGAATGTTGTTTGCTCATTCAAAGAAGTACTTGAGTTTCTGTGCATGACACAGATCTGTCCAAGACTTAAATATGACTGTTATATTTTGTCAAAAAACTCTTTCTAGCACCATTTCTCTTGGTTTGTTGATCTCGCCCTAGCTTTGATGTATTGTTAAACATTTTGATAGTGTTGTATATGTACATAGTACTTTATAAGCCAGCAGCTCAATCCTAGGGTGCGTCTACACTCCACCGTTATTTCAGAATAACTAGTGTTATTCCAAATAACAATGAAAACGTCTACACAGCAATTCCGTTATTTCGAAATAATATCAAAAAAATAAGCGGCTTATTCCGCCTTCTGTAAACCTCATTCCATAAGGAATAAATCCTCTTCCAAAATAGCTATTTTGAAATAGCTGCAGTGTGGATGCTCCACTGCTGCTATTTTGAAATAGCTCCTCACCAGGACCATTCTAAGTAATTTATCGCCAGTGGTTCCAGGGGCTCTAAATCGAGATAGCGTGTCCACATTAGGAGAGCCTGCCTCGGACTAATTTTCAGGCTTCCCTGTAGTGTGGATGCTCTATTTTGAAATAAGCTATTTCAGAATCTATCTTCTGGAATAGCTTATTCCGAAATAAGCATGCAGTGTAGACTTACCCCTAGATCTCTTACTCACCTGACTTATGCCTTTGAAATCAGTGGAGGAGTACTCAAGTATGTAAGGGGTTGCATGATCAGGCACGTAGATCAGAGATATACCCCAAGAGCGTACTCAGGTTTGTCATTTGCTTCCGCTTTGTGTTTGACTGCAAGTTGAAATAGTCACTCTGGGCTGTGGCTAAAAGTACCATAGTAAGAAGGGATTTATCTGTTATTAGGACTTATCATGCAAGGTACTGAGTGTCTTCTGCATTTTCAGTTGTCATTACCCTCACAAGATTAGGCTCTGAAAGAAACCATCCTCTCTTTGCTCAGAACAACGTTAGCCTCTGAATTCTCACATTGCACTACTTGCTATTCCAGTGTTCACCACTGGACCAAAGCCTACTTCTTTTTGTGAACTTCATGGCCTTCTAGAGACAAAGGAAACATAAGCAACTTTCTCTAAATGTTGATAGCAAACCCCTCTTTGATGACGACAGCTAATTGAAAAGAACTTTTTCCAGAGTTGTACACATTCCTGTTGACATTATGTTGCTGGTACAGAGATAAGTATAAATAAAGGAGCCTTGTTTGCTTGTGTTTATTTGAGATCATCAGAGCAAAAATTGACATTTGCCAAATGGAGAAGGCAACAAATGAAATAAAAAAAATTACAGATAAATCTATCATATAAAATAAAAACTGTTAAAAAATCCATTTGATTAGACTGTATTGCATTGTACGTTTCTTTTGTGATATGCTGATGCTTCTTTAAATGTGTTCATTGTATTCAGTTGACTCTAATTATAAATACAGTACTCCAAGCAATTGTCTCCACACAATAAATAACTTTTTATTATTTGACATTTCTTTTAAAACTGCCCTCCCTTCTTTTTCTTAAATGGTGCTCATTCTCCCACTGTCTCCTTAATCATGTTTCTTTAAGTGAGGGCAGGTCACCTTTTTCCTCTAGTGTTCTATCTCTAAAACTCACTAGCTTTTGCCAGTATTGTAATGTTCATGCTCTGGTTAGTAGCAATAACACGTAACCTTCCTCCAGCACTACTATATGTGAAAGAAAGCATAGAATCGAATGAAGTAAAAACGTTAAATGAGCCAAACTGTACCATGAAATCTCTATGGATAGTAATTCCATGCTCTAATAATTAGAAATATAACAATAGGGATATATTACCGACCACTTGATCAGGATGGAGATAGTGACTCTGAAATGCTCTACAAGTTACAGACTATAGAGATAAAAACCTCAATAATAAGAAGTGATTTCAACTATCCCCATATTGACTGGGTACATGTCACAACAGGATGGGATATAGAAATAAAGTTTCATGATGCTTTACATGATTGCTTCAAGGAGCAGCTAGTCCTGAAACCCACAAGAAGAGATGCAATTCTTGTTTTAGTTCTAAGTGGAGCACAGGACCTGGTCCAGGAGGTGAATATAGCTGGACTGTTTGGTAACAGTGACCATAATATAATTAAATTTAAAATCCTTGCAACAGGGAAAACACCACATCATTATAGCATATATTTCAGAAAGGCAAAGTCCATAAACAGAGGAAGTTAAACAGAAATTAAAATGTACAGTGTCAAATGTAAAATCTCTGTAAGCTACATGGAAACTTTTTAAAAACACCGTAATAGAGGCTCAATTTAAATAAACACTGTAAGAAAGCAAAAAAAGTGTGTCTAACACTAAACAACAATATATAAGAAGTAGTGAGAAACAAAAAGGCATCCTTTGAAGAGTGGAAGTTAAATTCTAGTGAGGAAAATAGAAAGAAGGATAAACTCTGGTGAATGAAATGTAAAAATCTAATTAGGAAGGCTAAAAAAGAATTTGAAGAACTGCTAGCCAAAGACACACTGTAATATCAACAATTTTTAAAAGACATTAGAAGTTGGGATCCTGCTAAATGACCATTGGGGCCACTGGATGATCAAGATGCTAAGGGCGCATTTAAGGAGGATAAGCCCATTGCAGAGAAACTAAATTCTTTGCTTTGGTCTTCACAGCTGAGGATGTTAGGGAGATTCCCAAACCTGAGCCATTGTTTTTAGGTGACAAATCTGAAGAACTGTCTCATATTGACATATGAAGAGCTGTCATCTGAAGAAGTGGGTTGTGCCCACGAAAGCTCATGATACCATCTATATGTTTTGTTAGTCTTTAAGGTGCTACAATTTGTTGTTTATTAAGTTTTTCATTTTGAGATGTCATTAGAGGAGGCTTTGAAACAAATTAATAAACTACACAGTAATAAGTTATCAGGATCAGATAGTACTTACACAAGTGTTCTAGTGTGTAACCTGTCCTTTAAATCAGGTTCTGTACCAAATGACTGAAGGATAGCTAATGTGATGCCAGTTTTTAAGAAGGGCTTCAGAACTGATCCTGGCAATTACAAGCTGGTAAGTCTAACTTCACTACCAGGCAAATTGGTTAAAACTAATAGTAAAGAATAGAATTGTTAGACATATAAATGAATGTAGTTTGTTGAGAAAGAATCAACATGGTTTTTGTAAAGGAAAATCATGTCTCATTAGTGTACTAGAATTCTTTAAGGGGGGTCAATAAGCATATGGGCAAAGGGGATCCAGTGAATATAGTGTAGTTAGATTTGCAGAAAGCCTTTGACAAGGTCCCTCATGAAAGGCTCTTAAGCAAAGTAAGCTGTCATGGGATAAGAGGGAAGGGCCTCTAATGGGCTGGTAACTGGTTAAAAGATAGGAAATAAAAGGTAGGTATAAATTGTTGGGTTTCATATTAGTAGTGTCCCCTAGGAGTTTGTACTAGAACCAGTCCTATTCAACAATACCAAACAAACCCATCTAGCCCAGTATCTTGTCTCTGATCGCAGCAAGTACTAGAGATTTAGGGAGAGAGTACAAAAGAGGCCAGTTCCTCAGTGATCTATCCCTGTCTCCCCACCTGGCTTCTGCCAGTCAGAGGGTTTCGGTCAACCCTGCCATAAGATCACATCTCTGACCATGTTGGTTAATAGTCATTAAATGACCTAACTTCCATTAACTTTTAAAAAAATATATTTTATCTGTTTTGCAACTTGTGTAAAGCAGGCAACCAGTCAGCTTTGAAAGACTGAAGCTTAGTATTAAAAAGAACAATATCAACTTGAAAGTTAGTCCTTTTTAAAAAAAAAAAATTGTTCATGTCCTGTGTATCTATAACATAACCAGAAAGGCTTGCACTTCTGTGCATTTCACCTTGAGCTGCTGTGTGGTCTAGTTTATCCAGCTCACTTTGTGCATGTATCAAGAGAGAATATATAAAAATGCATATTTGACATTTTATTGTTGCTTTCTAGAGGCTTATAGCAGTGAAATAACAGGTAAAAAAAATCATGGCAAAAGACTTTATACATAGGCCATTCTGATATTTCTTTGTTCAATAGACATCACAGAACTTTTTCCATTAATAATGGAATGCCTGCTATTATTGATTCCAAAGAATTACTTGACAAATCAAGTTCCCCGACCTTGTTTAATTGTAAATGTCTGACCCTTTTTCTGCCTGTCTTTTGCACAGTCGTCAGTAGAGACAAAACTAAGCCACAACATCCAGGTGTTGATTTGAACACCCTAGCTTTTGGGGGAATTCAGATTAGGGAGTTTACTTAAAGACCATCTTTAGTTTTTAAAGGTTTCTATTCAATAATTTCCTAGTTTGTGCTCCTTCACTGAGGCAGTCTCTGGGAATTGTTCACCTTTAGCAAGTATGTATGATATCACTTACATCTGAAATATACTATTTCTTTACATTTTTGGTAGTATTTTACATGTGTTTAGTTTCCATGTACTTGTGTGTCATATAAATTTTAATTGAAAAAATGTAATCTGTCTTGGGTATTTTTGTAGCATACAACACAGTGACATGAGATGTGCTTTTTAGGTATCTTCTTTGTCAGAGAGTGAGGATTCTCAGGATTCATCAGATAGCATAGGCTCTTCACAGAAGGCCCGAGGTATCTTAGCACGGCGCCCATCTTACCGGTGAGTACCTTTGTGACATTTCCCAGGGTACGATCTGGACTACCAAACAGCTGTGCCCTCTTAGCTCTCTAGCCTGGGACGCATCTTACACAACTTTGTTGGGTTTTGCTCACATGTAGTCTCCTGCATGTAATTTGTTCCCAGCTACACAGTTCGAGTACTACTAGCTAGCCATTCATAAATTACTTATCGGGAGACACCCAAAGATCTCCAGTCCCAGTTTTGCTCCTCAGAAATGTGTCTTGCCCTGCTTAACATTCTCCTGGACAGTGTAAGTTCTTAGTACATCTGTCATTTCAACATTGGATAATGTTTATGCAGAAGTGCTGTTATCCTAAGTAGAGATTCAAACACACTGGTTTAGATAAAACAAGTTTATTAACTGGAGAAAGATTTTATGGGATTACAGGTGATAACTGATAAAAGTCAGAACTGATTAGAAAGGAACTAAAAAAATCAACCTGCAAGCTAAATGAACTTAAAAGCAAATGGTCTCTCTCACCATAAGCTACAATGACTCATAGGCTGTATTTCTTTTCAGCCAGGGACCCCTCTCCCAGTTCAGTGTTTTTCAGGTATTCACTGATGATGTGAACAGAGAGATGGGAGGAAGAGAGAGGTGATGTGAAGGGCACTATCTTATTTTTAAACCCTTCTCGTGTCTTGAGAATTACCTCCAGTGTTCCCAGTAAGTTGAGTGCTTCGGTGGCCACCCAGAAGCGATTCAAATGCTACCTAACAGATTAGCAGAGCACCCACAACTAGCAGCATATATTTCTGCTGATGGTGTACATCCACACATGCCTCGGTGCACATAAGATTTATTCTGCACGTGGATGGAAAAAAATAGAGGGAACATTAATTACCTCCCTGCTGGGGTTAAACAAACAGTTCTCTGCCTATGTGAGGTTTGAACCGTCTCTGGGCTGAAATGTAAATGTCTTGTTTATAACTTCTCCCCTGCTGGTAGAGCCCAGTTAAGCCATTAATGTCCCTTTTAGCACCAGGCTTCCATGCTAATGTGTCTTTGTTTCTGAGAAATTGGTTTGTGTGTATTTCCTAGAACTACAACATATTTCAGTAACGATCATTTAGCAAATTTTGAAAATTTTACGTACAGTGATGTTACCCATGTTTCAACAGGATAATATTCTGCAGATTGAGTTTCAAAGGTTGCCTCACAAGGCATTCTTTATTCAGAATGTATCATAACCATATAAAAGTGAACATCAGTACAGGGTATCACAACGTTATCCCACCTCCTGCACATCCCACCTCCTGGCTTGTCCCTGTGGGCCAATGGGGGCTTTCTCCCTCCAACCTCCCTTGACCCAGGGGACAGGCAGTGGGGGCTCTCTCCTTCCCCTCTCCCATAGCCCGGGTTGGGGGTCAGCAGGGGCTTTCTCCCTTCCTTCTCCCAAGGTGGGGAGAGCTTACGGGAGCTTTCTCCCTCCCTCCTGGTCCTTCCTGGGATGGA
>CM057845.1:255756806-255780436 GCA_030068395.1 Apalone spinifera | reverse complement strand
ACATTTTATCTCTGAAGCAGACGACTTCTAAAAAATTGTAGACCAGTGTTACTTTTACCTGACATAGCTGAGTAACATTTAAGACTACTATGCCATGAAGGAGACTTTTCACTTTATTTTATATAATTAATAATGCAGTGTTGTTATAGCCCATGTCAGTCCCAGGCTCTTAGAGAAATTAAGTACTGTAAATACGAGTTAGTTCCAGACCTCAACAAGAGCTCTGTGGAGCTTGCAAGCTTGTCTCTTTCACCAACAGAAGAGGGTCCAATAAAAGGCTCACCCATCTTGTGTGTCAGTTTTTCTTAGTTTCATGTTGATAGTTTTCCTTGACATTTAGCGAAAACTAGAATTATGTATTCAATAGGGATGTTAGATAGCGTGTAACTGAAAAGTCATTTAATTGCATGAAATTTTAGAGGTTACACAACTATTCAATAGTCCTGGAAGGTGGGGCTGACAGCCAGTGCACTTCTGGGCCCATTTCCAGGGAGCCTGCTGTCATCCTGCACTGCTGCCTCTTAAAAACCAGCTTCCCACACAGACCAGCTCCCACCTGCAACCTTGTGCTGCTGCCTCTGATACAGAGGCAGCAGCACGGGGTGCCAGTAGCCCATGTCCACGGTGGGTGCAAGCTTCCTAAGCAGAGAGCCTGCTCCACAATAGCAGCCCTTGTCTGAGGGAGTCCGATCTGGACAGAGGGCGGGTCTGCTGCATACAGAGTCTGCTTTGTGGGACCCTTCCCTGCTCTCCCCCACCTGTGCTGCTGCCTCTTATAGAGGCAGTAGCGGAGGGGGGGAGGTGGCCCCACAGAGCTGGTGTTGAGGAGAACCAGCTCTGTAGGAGGCAGCAAGGGGAGTGGGCAGGCAAGCCTGAGGAGCCGGTATACATGGGGAGCCTGCTTGAAAGCTGGGTCCCCATGTGTATCCACTCCTGCCTACCCCCTCACCCTCTGCGCTACTGCCTCTCAATCAGAGACACAGCAGTGCGGGGTTGGGGGGAGGTGGATCTGGTGCTTGTGGGGAGTTGACTTTTAAGCCAGCTCCTCTCAGTCATTGGCTCCTGCTCTCTCCCTGGCTGCCTCTGATACAGAGGCAGCAAGCCGGAGGGAGTGTGTGTAGTTGACAAGATAACTGATAAACTCAGGCTTACCAGTTAATTGTGTAGTCATCTACACATTCACATCCCTAGTATTCAAAATTCTGAACCCTCATATGTTTAGTAATTGTGTCACCTATTGTCAAAAAGGTCAGGGCCTACAAAAGATTTTAAAGCAACTTGCCACTAAAGGCTTCTGTTTAAAAATTCCCTGAGGTCACAGATTCCTTGAGCTTGGATGGCATGCTGCCACTACCCTAGGCAGATGCATTTGGAAATTTCTTCCTATAGTATACCCTCAAGCTCTTCATCCTCCCTCTGAAGAACACAAGAAAGGCCATAATAGGTCAGACCAAAGGTCCATCTAGCCCAATATCCTGTCTTCTGACAGTGGCCAATGCCAGATGTCCCAGAGGGAGTGAACAGAACAGGTAATCATCAAGTGATCCAACTCCTGTCATTCATTTCCACCCTCTGACAAACAGAGGCTAGGGACACCATTCTTATCCATCCTGGCTAATAGCCATTGATGGACCTAACCTCCGTGAATTTATCTAGTTCTTTTTTAACCCTGTTAAAGTGCTGGTCTTCACAAGAGAGAGCTTAAAAAGCAACCTGTAGTTTTTTAATAGCTGACTTTGCAGTTTTAGGAATATAGACATAGCACCTCCTGCCTTGTCAGACACAGCAATCAAATCATGGTCTTAAAAAAGTGATTTTTATTAACAAAGCAAAGAAAATGTATTTGGTAAAACATTAGGTGTTGCTAGGTATTACAGAACTGAAAAAAGAAAGATTAAAAACACAGAGAATGGCTTCCCTGTGATTCAGATTAAAAGTTATAGTGTGGGGGGGGGGAGTCACATGGGCGCAGCACAGAGAAGTCCAACAAACCCAAAAATAAAGACAATAACCTGATTGTGTCTGACTAAACATTCCCTGTTCTACTCACATATCTGTTGTTTGAAGGTTTAGTCCTTCTCTAGGCATGGCTATCACTGGATATTTCCAGCCTTGTTCCTGGCTCAATCCATTTCTTCCAGCTCCCCTCTGATCACACAAAGACTGCAGCAGGAAGATCACTGCTTCCCATTCAAAAACCCATACTCTGTTTTCACTGTCTCTCCTGACTTCCTGACAACACTACCTTCTTCCCTAGCAGCTCTGAAGATGCTCGAGGATCCACTGACCTTCCAAGCAATTTAGTTAATTGAATGACTGGGATGTCCAGAAAAGGGTAGTACCCCTCCCATTCATCACACTCTATGTATTATTTATCCTATACCCGGTGTCACTAGGAAATGTCAGACGGCTAGACCCAAACATATTGAAGATTTTATGTCAGAAAAATTGGAGAAAATGGTTTTTATTCCCTGTAAGCTAACCAGTTTTTGTTTAACCAAAAATTTCACACATTCCTTGATCTGCCCTGTAGTTTTTCAATTTGTTTTGCTAATGTCTGTAAGCAAATAAAACCTCATTTTTATTAGTAGCCTAACCTTAATTCTTTTAACTATTCAATTCAGACTTCTCTGGTGTGTTATATAGATGGTGTCTCATTTTAAAATTCTTTATGCATATATGTTGACATTTTTTTTCAATCTACTTGCTCTCGAGTGAAACTTCTGTTGACATCTCCATGCATTACTTAGGGTAGTACATGTCATGTAATTCTTGAGAAACATGACACCCAGAACTTTCTTGAAACCAGTGATTTTTTTTTACCAGGGCTTTGTTTCTCATATTCATAATGAAAAAGCCATGAACTTTAGAAGAACAAAGAGTTTAGGGAGGTTTGCTTTGTTTTGATTTTTTTTCTTTGATTAGTCAATACTTCATGTGTGTGGTAAACAGAAAAAATAATTTTCTGTAAAGATTTTCTTCATCCCAGGTGTGAAATGGTAGTTTCAGATGGAGCCAGTATTCAAAGCAAAACATGAGAGACTAAACACCTAATGATATACAGTAATTGACAAGTTCTGCCTTTTTATTTCAGGGAAGCTGCTCGAGAATGCCGTAGAAAGAAGAAAGAATATGTTAAATGTCTGGAAAATCGAGTTGCAGTCCTGGAAAATCAAAACAAAACTCTAATTGAAGAGCTAAAAACTTTGAAAGATCTTTACTGCCATAAAAATGTGTAAGAAAAGGAGAAACAACTTTTTGTGAACTGTTTAAATTTCTGTGGGGAATTTTTATAACGAATTTTTTAAAAACTAAATGAAAGGTCAAAAATGGAACTTTTCTACTTAGATTTCACAATCTAAAGATTTTATTTGCAACATGTTAGTGACAAACTACAAAAAGTAAACAAGAAAACCTCAACAAAGCTCTTGCTGGCAGAACTGGAAACATCTTTAAAGTCAAGGTTACATCGGCAATAAAGGACATGCACATTTTATCAGACAAGTGATTTGAATTTCCTGAATTACAAATTATTTTGGTAATAGCAGTAATATTGATTAGTTAAAATGTGGATGAGATGGAATCCTTGCCATTAGTTGAAAATTATTAGTAACGTATATAACCAGTATAGGTTTTAATTTCTTTTTGTTTTATGATCCTTAGCTTTTTTTTGGTTATTTGTATGTAAATATTTTTTATTTCAACCTGTAGAAGACAAAGAAAAGCTAATACTTTGCTAAAAGTATAAATTATGTTTACTTTTCTCATCTGGCAATCTGTTTAAAGGTGGGTTTTTTGTTTTGTTTTTGTTTTGTAAAATGTTTGCTGTGTTTATCAAAGTTGGAGAGGTTTTGCAGAAGGCAATGGGAAAATTACTTTTCAGGCTTAACACTGAAAAATGTCTAAGGCACATGAATAAGATGTTGACTTCTTGAGAGCATTCAACACATCCATTTACTTTAAACCAACATTTTGGTAGAATGGGTACAGCTGAACAAAAGTTGTCTGAGAATGCTTTTTAAATAGTTTTGTTCTTGGTCACTCGGTGTGATAAACTATAATTGAAAATAAATTGTGTGCTGATTATATATACAACTGAACATGCATTGCTTATTCTGTTTGAGATCATACTATGCTTAGCTGAAAAGTTTACAGACCAAAAAAAAAAAAAAAGGAACAGTAAATTAAAAAGTTAAAAATACATACCAAAGGGTTTAATAAGGTTCTAATATAGGATTTATACATTTTTTAAAAGTGCACAATCACCAGACTAATTTTGTAAGGTAGGCAATATTTGGCATCTTTGTAAAAAATACTCTATTGAAAAGAGTTATATGGCTGGTATATTTTTGTAAGTTAAACTATTACCTTTTCAAAATCTAAAATTGAGTTTATATGTGTATTTTAACAGTTTATACAGTTCCTTTTCGTAACAAATAGATATTTTGTTTATCAGATTAATGATTATATATTTTTATGGGTTAGCACAAAGTAAAATTAGATCCTCTTTGGAGCAGAAAATATTTGAATTACCCCGGTCTACTGTAAGCAACTGATCTTAAAAATAAATTATAAAGAATATTGTTAGGGGGAAAGAAACAGATTAGCAGGTTTTTCCATATTCAGTAAAAAATGCACATGCTTGAACATATTGCTAAAATACTATCAGGGATCCTAGTATGTATCATTTTGATTTGTTTTTTTCAAGTAAAAGTTAAAGAATGTTTGATATGATCAAGACTCGAGTATAAATAAAATATTGTGTAGACAATGTTTATTGCATGAACAATGAATATGCTGTTTTCTGTAGTTAGGATTGGATCCTGCTTCCATTATTTCAATGGGAATTGTGCCATGATCTATGTTACTAATAAATGGTAAGACCGTCAGTGATTTGTGCTAGCTCAGTCCTGAATTAAATTTTAAAATGTATTTGCTCTCCATGTATGTTGTTTATATAAGATCTATCAACATTTATTTTATTAATTAGTCTACAACAGATACTGAGCTTCCTACCAAACATCAGACTCTGAATTCCACAATTGAGCTGGTTAGTGGCTTAGATAAATATGTTATATTTTCAAAGTTTAATATAAGCATTTGACTATTATGGGACATTATTTGCAATATAGATGCTTTAAATAGAACTGAAATATAGATTCGAATTTCCACTCATGTCAAAAATCTTTATGAAATGTTTAGAATGCATTTGTTGTTCAGCACTAGAAGAGCTTCATGCTTGGTGCTCAATCCTGCTTGGTAAAAACAACAGCCTACGAGTTTTTAAGTGCTTCAAAACTTCCATTCAGGTCAGTGGGAGTTAAGGATAACAAGCACTTCAATAGGACTGGACTCTTTGGTCAAACTCTGCCACTGAATATGTATGCATTACTCTCAATAACCACAAAGGGAGACAGATTTGGCAGAATCAGACCATCAGTATTGAAGCTTTAAGCATTGTCTTTCCTGTAAATGGAACTACCTTGAAAATCTTCATTGTGGTATTTTGCTCCCAACTCTGTGCCATTGCTTTTCTTTTTTAATTTCTTCTTTTGTGATAAAGGATTTTTTTAAAAGGAAAGAACTGGCAGTTATCATTAGGGTACAAAAAATGGTATCTGATTCCTGTTCTGTTCTGCAGCTGAATGACATTTATTACTGCTAGAGAGAAAAACATCAATCCATTTTATCTTAGGTATATTCTTTATTGTGAAATTAAGGAGTAGTCATTTTGGTTTGTTCCTTCAGTGATTACTTTTCAAGAGAAAGTAATTTTGGAAAGGGATGTAACACTGAATATTGAGTTCGTTATCTCAAAACATAGCTACGTACTTCATATGAATTGTAATGACTTGTTGAAACAAATAGGTGCTTGCAACCCTTAACCTCAGTAATAAAGACCCCAAAATACAGTTCTAATGTTTCTCATTTATTGAATCTCAGTTTATTTAGTTAAAAGATTGCTGTTGAGTAAGTTGGGTCCAAAATTTAATGTCAGAATCACAACATAGAAAATTTCTTCTGTGGTCAGCTTTTTTTTCTTTTTTAAATAACAAACCTCAACCAGCACCAACAGCTAGAAAATACTATGTGTTCTGCTGTTAGTGATCCAGGAGAGGGAGCACAAGTTAACTTTAACAATCAGTTTCTGTTGTAAATGCTCGACCTACTGTTTTTAAAAATCAGTATCTACCAATACTTTAACCGAAAAAAATTGGAAAAAATATATTACTATTGTTTTTTGTTTGCTTTTTGCATAATTCTTGTGACTGATTCTGCAATCTTGTGCAGTATCTTTGGAGACCACTATATTGAATTTATTAATGGTTTTGTCTCACTGTGTCCTACTCCATGAGAGAGGGCTATCACAGCTCCTCCAGGGACTAAAAGCAGTGGAGAGTAATTATCCTGGAAAGTGTAAACAACTCCAGAGAACCATTGCCCCATGGTATTTGGATATATCTGTTAAAACTGAGTTTTCCAGAGAGATAAAGAAAGGACTTTTATATTTAAAAAAACCATAGCTTGAATTGACTCAGGGTCTTCCCCTTGTTTCAGCAAACAGGACCCTGTCTCAGGGTATGTCTACACTACAGAGTTTTTTTTGGAAAAAAGGCTTTTTTTCCGAAAAAAAAAACTTCAATTACGTCCACACTGCAATCATATTCTTTTGAAAGAAAATTGAAAGAACAGAGTTTTCCCAGCATTGGTAATCCTCTTTCTATGAGGAAGAAGCCTTTTTCTGAGAGATCTTTTGGAAAAAGGCGTGTGTGAACAGGGAAGAGGGTTTTCTTTCGAAAGAAGAAAAAATAACACAGGTGCCCTGGTGGCCACTCCATCCAAAGTAATCACAACTCTATAGTTCCTGTCTCCTGGCCCCTCTTAAAGCTGCAGGAACCCTGAACAAGCCTTGTAGCAGGAAGCCGGCCTGAGAGCAGCACCCTGACCGCGCAGCTCTCCCTGCCACAGGCATTGCCACCCATGGCCCAGCCTCAAGCATCCTGAGACCCTCCTGGCCCTCACAGGAGCAGCTGCAGGGGCCCCAGGACCCACACAGGGGGACCAAGAGGCTGGTACCCTCCTGGTCTGGAGCGGAAATCCTGTCCCTCGAGCTGTGGGGCAAGGAGGAGACATTGCAGGATCTCCGCTCTAAGCGGCATAATGCCGATATCGTTGAGCGTATGGCCGAGTGCCTGGCAGAGCACGCATATCCACCCTGGACCTTGGAACAGGTTCAGAGTAAGGTAAAGGAGCTCCACCAGGGATACATGAGGGCCAGAGAGTGCAGCTTGCGCTCTGGGGCAGGACCCCACACCTGTCTCTATTACCAGGCGCTGCACCAACTCCTAGGGGGTGGGGAAGTCTTTTCCCCACCTGTTGTGGACTCCGGCCTCGACATGCCTGTTGTCACCTGACTGAAGGTCACGGAGGAGGAGGACAACCAGGGACAGCAGCAGGAGGAGAAGGAGGCGGACGATGCGGCCACCATCACGCTCTTGTTAGAGCCGGTTCCTGTGAGCGTGGACATCTCCCAGACCACACTCTGGGGTGAAATCTTCAGGTGAGTGCTCTCAGTTTGTCACTCACACAGGACATGGGAGGCGGGCGCAGAGGGGGAAGGGTGCAAGTATTGCTCAGCCTGCTCGGGCTGGACATCGTGCTGCAGGCCGTGCACATGGAACCACATGCAGCGTTACTGTGCACCATGCAGACTCAGCAGTCAGCCCCTGAGCACGGCCAGGATCCTCCCTGGCTCAGGGGAGGCCACACGTCAGGCCCCAGGGAAGAGGGGGTCAGCCTCCCAAAACCTGCCTCAGCTGGAAGCAGGTTAGCCACAAGGGTGCAGGCAAGACCCCAGACACAGTGAGGAGTGCCACACACAGCACACGGGCATGCCTGCACATGCAAGGGACTGAGGGGTGAGCCACACCACCCAAGCCAGCCGCCAGGTACCGGGGGACCCGAAAGCACCACAGGGTCCAGGAAGACCTCATGTGCCAGCATGTCAGCATCCTGCAAGACATGCAGCAGACTCTGGTGCAGAAGATCTGGGAGGACACAGAGTAGCGGAACCGGGCATGGGACCAGGTCATGCAGTGCTACAATAGCATGTGTGCCATCATGCACAACATGATGGCACACCCAGTTCCTGCCTACCACCCTCCTGTCCCGCCCCCCCCAGACTATGCCCATAACCTCTCCCCCCAAGCAATGCCTCTGCTCCTTCCCCAAGCAATACCCATGCCCCCTCCCCAAGTGATGCTTATGTTCCCTCCCCAAATGATGCCTATGCCTCCTCTGCCCTTCCATCCCTGACCCCGCTCCAGCGCCCCCTCCTTCCCACCCTCCGTGGTCCCAGGACACACCCAACCCTAAGTCTGATGAGGTCCCCGCACCTGGAGTGGCACATCCAGCCAACCCTGATGCCACTCCAAACCCCCCTCCCCGTCCAGGTTATGAGCCCCTCTTCCCCCTTTTTATTTACAAGACAAATACAAAGTTCATTTTATTTAAAACCAAACAGGTGTGTTTATTGAGAGGTCAGGAAAAGGGTGAAGGGAGGGGTTGTGGTGGGAAAGGGATATTGGAGTAAACCAGAGGCCCCTAGTGAGGAGGCCCTGGGGATAATTACTGGGGTGCTTGAGAGAAACTTTCCCTTAGGGCCTCTCGGATGCACACCCTAGCCTGATGGGCCTGGCAGATGGCAGCTGTCCTTGGCTGTGTGAAGGTCTCCCCTTGCAGCCGGCGGCTGCCCCCCAACCCGGGAGGAAGGCTTCCCACTTCCTCTCCACAATGTTGTGAAGGATACAACATACTAACATTACCTCAGAGATGTTGTGCTCCCCCACGTCCAGGCAGGTAAGGAGGCTCCTGAACTGCACCCTGAAGCAGCCAAAGGTGCACTCCACTTGGATCTTGGCCCGTTCAGGTGGGCCCGATTCAGGTGGGCTGGGGTCTGGTTGCCGGTATATGGCTTCATTAGCCACTGCATCGGGGGTAGGCGACGGACAATGGTGGGATGACTCGCATGACTGGAGCGCTGTCATGGAAGGGTATAGACTGTTCAGGAAGAACAGGCAGGGGAGAAAAGGAGGAGGAGTTGCACTATACGTAAGAGAGCACTATGATTGCTCAGAACTCCAGTATATAGAGGGAGAAAAATCTGTTGAGAGTCTATGGGTTAAGTTTAGAGGTGCAAACAACAGCAGTGATGTTGTGGTTGGTGTCTGCTACAGGCCACCAAATCAGGTGGATGAGGTAGATGAGGCTTTCTTCGGACAACTGAAAAGCTTCCAGATTGCAGGCCCTGGTTCTCATGGGGTACTTTAATCACCCTGGCATCTGTTGGGAGACTAATATGGCAGTACACGGGCAATCCAGGACGTTTTTGGAGAATGTTGGGGATAACTTCTTGGTACAAGTGCTGAAGGATTCGACCAGGGGCCGTGCGCAGCTTTACCTTCTGCTCACAAACAGGGAGGAACTAATAGGGGAAGTAGAGGTGGGTGACAACCTGGGAAGCAGTGATCATGAGATGGTAGATTTCAGGATCCTGACCAAAGGAAGAAAAGAGAGTAGTAAAATACACACCTTGGACTTTTTTGTTCTCCCTCAGAGACCTGATGGGCAGAATTCCTTGAGATGCTAACATGAAGGGAAAAGGAGTCCAGGACAGCTGGCAGTATTTTAAAGAAGCCTTATTGAAGGCACAGAAAGAAACCATCCCGATGTGTAGCAAGAGAGGCAAACTTGGTAGGAGACCGGATAGGCTTACAGGAGAAATCCTTGGTGAACTTAAGCACAAAAAGGGAGCTTACAAAAAGTGGAAACTTGGACAAATGACCAGGGAGGGGTTTAAATGCATAGCTCAAGAATGCTGGGGAGTTATCAGGAAGGCGAAAGTGCAACTGGAATTGCGACAGGCAAAGGATGTGAAGGATAACAAGAAAGGTTTTTACAGGCATGTTAACAAAAAGAAGGTGATGAGAGAAGGTGTGGGGACCCTACTGGATGAAGGAGGTAACCTTACAGATGATGTGGAAAAAGCTGAAGTACTCAATGCTTTCTTTGCCTCTATATTCACAGACAAGGTCGGCTCCCGGACTACTGTGCTAAGTGACATAAGATGGGATGAAGAAGGACAGCCCTTGGTGGGTAAAGAACAGGTTAGGAACTATTTAGAAAAGCTAAACGTACACATATTCATGGGTCCGACTGAATGCATTCGAGGGTACTGAGGGAGTTGGCAAATGTCATTGAGGAGCCTTTGGCCATTATCTTTGAAAAGTTGTGGAGATCAGGAGAGATCCCGAATGATTGGAAAAAGGCAAATGTAGTGCCCATCTTCAATAAAGGGAAGAAGGACAATACAGGGAACTATCAGCCGGTCAGTCTTACCTCGGTTCCTGGAAAAATCATGGAAGGGATCCTTAAGGAATCCATTTTGAGGCACTTGGAAGAGAGGAAAGTGATTAGAAATAGTCCACATGGATTCACAAAGGGCAAGTCGTGCCTGACCAATCTGATTAGCTTCTGTGATGAGGTAACTGGCTCTGTGGACATGGGAAAGTCAGTGGATGTGATATACCTTGACTTTAGCAAGGCTTTTCATATGGTCTCCCACAATATTCTTGCCAGCAAGTTAAGGGAATGTGGATTGGATAAATGGACAGTAAGATGGATAGAAAGCTGGCTAGAAGGCCGGGCCCAGCGGGTAGTGATCAACAGCTCGATGTCAGGATGGCAGTCGATTTCTAGCAGAGTGCCCCAAGGTTCAGTTCAAGGACCGGTTTTGTTCAATATCTTTGTAAATTACCTGGATGAGGGGATAGATTGCACCCTCAGCAAGTTTGCAGATGACACTAAGCTAGGGGGAGAGGTAGATACGCTTGAGGGCAGAGATAGGGTCCAGAGTAACTAAGACAAATTGGAGGATTGGGCCAAAAGAAATCTGATGAAGTTCAACAAGGACAAGTGCAGAGTCCTGCATTTGGGACAGAAGAATCCCAAGAATTGTTACAGGCTGGGGACCAACCAGTTAAGTTGTAGTTCTGCAGTCAACTCCATGACCTGGGGGTTACAGTGGATGAGAAGCTGGATATGAGCCAACAGTGTGCCCTTGTAGCCAAGAAGACTAATGGCATATTAGGGTGCATTAGGAAGACCATTGCCAGCAGATCCAGAGAAGTGATTATTTCTCTTTACACGGCTCTGGTGAGGTCACATCTAGAGTATTGTGTCAGTTCTGGGCCCCCAATTACAAAAAGGATGTGGACGCATTGGAGAGGGTCCAGCAGAGGGCAACCAAAATGATTAGAAGGCTGGAACATATGACCTACGAGGAGAGGCTGAGGGAGTTGGGTCTGTTTAGTCTGCAGAAGCGAAGAGTGAGGGAGGATTTGATAGCAGCCTTCAACTTCCTGAAGGGAAGTTCCAAAGAGGATGGAGATAGGCTGTTCTCAATAGTGACAGATGGCAGAACAAGGAGCAATGTTCTCAAGTTGTGGTGGGAGAGGTCCAAGTTGGATATTAGGAAAAACTATTTCACTAGGAGAGTGGTGAAGCACTGGAATGGGTTACCTAGGGAAGTAGTGGAGTCTCCATCCCTAGAGGTGTTTAAGTCTTGGCTTGACAAAGCCCTGACTGGATTGATTTAGTTGGGATTGGTCCTGCCTAAAGCAGGAGGCTGGACTTGATGACTTTCTGAGGTCTCTTCCAGCTCTATGATTCTATGATCTGCACATCCCCAACCGCAAAGTCACGGTAAGGAAAGAATATGCCCGCCTCCAGCTTCCTGTAGAGGTTCGAGTTGTGAAAAATCTGGACATAATGTGCCTGCCATGAACAGGCCATGGTGGTCGACCAGGGCCTGTAGCACCATAGAAAAGTAGCCCTTGCAGTTGATGTACTGGGCTGCTCTATGTTGAGGTGCACAGATTGGGATGTGGGTCCCATCAATCGCTCCCCCACAGTTTGGGAACCCCAGGGCAGCAAATCCGGCCACGATCAGGTTCAGGTCTCCCAGGCGGATGATCCTCTGCAGAAGGATGGAATTGATGGCCCTCACAACCTGCAGAAGGAAACAAACACACAAAACAGTGAATGAGAGAGGGAGTGCCTGAGCCCTTGGGAGGTGCCCGCTTCCCTCCCATCCCCTCTCAACCAAACACCCCAGGAGCCACTCCCTATGAGACCACTCCTCCAGTAGCAGGGCGGTGTGAGGGCGGAACGGCACAACCCCCCGGAGACAGGGCTTCCCCCCTACCCTCCACAGCTCCACACCCCCCCTTTCCTGAGGGTCTCCCTTTTCCAGAACCCCCTGAGCAGGGACTGCAGCCCGAGAGTGCCTTACCTCCATGAGGAGGGCCCCGACGGTGGACTTCCCCACACCAAACTGGTTGCCCACTGACTAGTAGCTATCTGAGGTGGCAAGCTTCCATACGGTGATGGCAACCTGCTTCTCCAGGGGGATGGTGGGCCGCAGGTGGGTGTTGCATCGTCGAAGGGCAGGGGCAAGCAGGCACACAGCTCCAAAAAGGAGGCCTTCCATATGCAGAAGTTTTGGAGCCACTGCTGGTCGTCCCACCACTCCATGACTGGTCCCAACAGTCGGAACTGGTGTCCAGCCTCCAAACACATCTCCACAATGAGTTGTGGTTTCAAGGGTGTTGCTCCCGCACCTTGAGAGAGGGTCCCCAGAATGAGCTCGGGGTCGAACTTGGTCAGGACCAGGAAGGCAGCCGGCACAAAGTGCTTGCAGAAACTGCAGCATGGCCATGTGGGGCCATTGCACGCCCAGAGGCAGCTCTGTCTCCATGGCTCAAAGGTAAAAGCTATGGCGTCCAAAAAAGCTGGGCAACCACCGCACGCGTTGTGAGAGCTTTGCTGTCCCTCATAGAGGCAGGCAAGCACGCAGCAGAAGCAGAGAAACGGCTGTCCAGAGGGCTCCCTTTATGCAAGTGTCTCTGCTGGGCTCCAGTTCAGAAGCAACTGGTGACATATAGCCCTGCCTGAAATGGTTCTGGGTGGCCTTTTATGCAAGATAGTGTCCGGACTGATTGAATGCTATCTTTCGAAAAAGCAGATTGCTTTTTTCGATCCGCTTAGCCAGTGTGGACATGTTTTTTTGGAAGAAGTTTTTCCGGAAGAGATCTTCCTGAAAAGCTTCTTTCGAAAGAAGCCTGCAGTCTAGATGTAGCCTAATAGAGGCTTCAATCCAGTTCCATAAAACTGATGGGTGACCTTTGGTGAGGATTTCACAAACATACAGGAACATTTATCATATATTTTCTCTGTCTGCTTTTTTGTTCTTATAATAAATGTACTCTGCTGAGAAAGAGCTGCGTGGTCCCTAGTAAAAATAATGTTGTCCTCAGAGAGAAAGCACAGCCCAGGTGCTGGCATTTAGGCAGACTGGTCTACTGGGCATATCACAGTATATGATGGAAGCTTGCAGCCCTATAACTCCCAATAAAAAGGGAGTGGGACATGGGTCCCTGCCCAGACAGGTGACAACTGGAGACCTGACTGGACATGTCTGAAGTACACCAAACGGAGAAACAGAGGCAGTTACCTTGAAAGTGTGACTACTCCTATTGTCTGTTAGATATTTCCCTCTGTTTGTGTCTGAGAGAACAAAATAGAAAAACAGGATTGCAAAATCACAACACTTTTTTTTCCCTGAAACTACTTTTCATTTGTATTAGCTATTGTTCAAATTGACAAAGGTGTCTTTTTAACCCAAAACCATTTCTACAGAGCTGTACTGACAGAGTATTCTGGTGCACAAACATGCCAGGAAATGAAAAAAATTGGGTTTTCCCTCAAACAAAACAAAATCTGTATCTATCTGGGTGGAAAATACATTTTATATTAAAGACAATCTTGAACATACATTTACATGACAATGTCTCTTTAAACCTAGATCAGAATAGAATAGACATTGTAATTTGCTTAAATCACAGATTATCTCTTTAACAAACAAGGGATCACTACTGTGCCAGCCAATTACTATAATGCACATTTTCTTTAGTGGGCCTTTATTTAATGAACAACATAACCTTTATAACAACATTCTATAAAACAGGCTGGTTTTCATCATGCTTGTAAAGTTCAAGTTCCACAGAATATACTAATGCAATTGTATAGTATCTTTCTCTATTATGCATACTTTTTACTTATGATTATTTCATAAAAATGCTTTATTATAGGCTGTGTACATAGGTGGGATGGTTAGATAAAAGAAAAAAAACTATGCCTTTTACTAAACAAGTGGTATTTACACATATTCATTAAGGATACTTACTCAAAGAAACCATGAGTGCCACCTATTCATGCAGAGTTCAAGTGGCAATCTAAGAGAGGCCACTGAAGTCTCTAGTACAACTAAATCATAGTGTGCTGTCCACAGTCAAGAGAATCAGAGACAGCGTAATGCTCAGGGTCCTGGTGGCTTTGCTAGCCAGCAAAAGATGAGCATTTATCCATCTTCTGTATTGAGACACGCGTACATAGATCCCGGGAAATTTGGGTCGACCACATCCAAATCCAAAACTGGTAATCCCTATTAGATAATATTTGCTGGTGTCTAGGTTATAGCAAGCTAACGGTCCACCGCTATCTCCCTAACAAGAAAACAATTAACACACACACTCTGCATAGTTATTTCCAGTATTTTAAAATTCTAAGGCACCAACATTAGAATTAAGATAATTATCTTTTACTAATGGTGAAAAGAAAACATTTATATCTATACTATATGGATGAATCACTATACATCTGCATCTGGTAACCTTAACCTGGCCCAACATACCTATAGTAGGTTTCTCACAGTCCCTGTTAGAAGACTTACTCAGCATTCTTCGAGTCCTTCAGGGCAGGGGCTGGGGGTGTGGGAGGAGTGCACAAGTCAGGGCTGGACGGTAAGGAGAGGCTCAGGGCAGGGGTGGGGGTGCAGGAGTCAGGGCAAGAGGTTGTAGTGGCTTAGGCCAGGGGGGGATGCTTACCAGCTTTGGGGGGACAGAGTGGGGGAACTCATGCAGGGCCTGGCTGGTGGCTGCTCCTCAAGGATGACCTGGGACGGTGGGAGCTACACTGGCCAGCCAGAGTAGGAGGGGCACTGCTGGCCAGTGGCTGGCTCTCTGAGGCTAGGGCGCTTATCCCCTGTAGTCATTCAGGGGCATAACTGTTGCTGCCCTGAGGTCATTTGTGAATATAATTATCCCTGCTACCACACCCCTACAGTTCCATCTGATGAAAAACAATCGCCTTCCACACAAATCCCATTGTCCTAGCACAACCAAACCCTGACCTTGCTTTAAGTTATGAAAAGAGGAAGCTGCATACCAAATTTGGTGGTACTAGCTCTTAACATTTAGGAGGAGTTCTTGAACAAACAAATGCACAAAGTCTCTGATATAGTAGACTGGGGAAATTCTCAAAAATGTATCTCCTCCACAAGTCTACGTTCTATCATTCAGGTCACCCTAAAGCTACATACCTATAAATCACTAAGGAAGTGATTAACAGCTGTTATTCTGAAATAACAGCAATTCCATTATTTTGAAATAATTTTGAAATAACGGATGGCTTATTCTGACTTCTGTAAACCTCATTCTACAAAGAATAACGCCTAAAGTGCTACCAGACTATTTGTTGTTTTTTAAGTTTATTCCAAAATAACTAATAGGAGCTGTGTAGATGCTCCACTTCTGCTATTATTAAATAACCCCTCACCAGAGCCATTCTAATTTATTCCTCTTGGGGCTTTAACTTGAGATAGCATGTCTACATTAGCGAAACCTACCTCGGATTAATTTTGAGTCTTCCCTGTAATATAGACGTGCTATTTCAAAATAAGCTATTTCAGAATAACTATTCCGGAATAGCTTATTCCAAAATAACTGTGCAGTGTAGACATAGCCTAACTGAATTTAAATTCTACTGTCTGAACTATGCACATATGCAAATATAAACAGTAATGACTCAATACGATTATCATCTAGAACCCTGAAAATTTGCAGATATCAGCTTTATAATCTGCGGGTATTCACATTCACAGATGTGTATGCAGATATCCACAGCTTGTTTTTGTGGATAGAAATTTTGTATTATGCAGGGCTCCATAGATAATTTCAGGGAGGATAGGTTTCATCAATGCTGATTGGTCAGGATGGGCAGGGATGCAAAACCATGCTCTGAAGTGTCTCTAGGGTCTTTTAGCCAGAAGCTGGGAATGGGTGACAGGGGATGGATCACTTGATAATAAGGAACCTGGTTGTTCCTGCAAGCTACATGGAAACTTATCAAAGACACCATAATAGAGTCTCAGTTTAAATGTATGCCCCAAATTAAAAAACATAATGGCTGCATCTAGACTGGCAAAACCTTGCCAGCTGTCTACACTGGCCACTTGAATTTGTGCAAGAGCACTGACTTTGTAATGTACAGAATCAGTGCTTCTTGCGCAAATACTTTGATGCTCCCGCTCAGCCAAAAGCCCTCATGTGCAAGAATACTTGCACAAGAGGGCCAGTGTAGACAACGAAGAACTGTTGCGCAAAAAAGCCCCGATGGCTAAAATGGCGATCGGGGCTTTTTTGCGCAAAACCGCGTCTAGATTGGCACGGAGGCTTTTCCGCTAAAAGTGCTTTTGCGCAAAAGTGTCCATGCCAATCTAGACGCTCTTTTCCACAAATGCTTTTAACGGAAAAACTTTTCCATTAAAAGCATTTGCGGAAAATCATGCCAGTCTAGACGTAGCCAGTAAGAGAACCAAAAAAGCACCACCGAAGCGTAACATCCTAGTAAAAGAAACAGTGAGAGATTAAAAAGGCGTTGTTTTAAAAGTGGAAGATAAATCCTAGTGAGGAAAACAGAGAGGAGCATAAACTTTGGGAAATGAAATGAAAATTGTAATAAGGGAGACAAAAAATAATTTGAAGAATAATTAGCCAAAAACTCAAAAAGTTATAGCAATTGTTTTTAAAGACCATCAGAAGCAGAAAGCTTGCTAACAACTATTGGGGCGAATGGACAATCAAGATGCTAACAGAGCACTCAAGAATGATAAAGTCATTGTGGAAAAACCAAATAAATTCTTTGCTTCAATCTTCATAGTTAAGAACATTAGGGAGATTCCCCAACCTGAGCCATTCTTTTTACTACAAATCTGAGGACTGTCTCAGATTGAGGTGTTTTTGGAGGTTTTGGAACAAATTGGTAAACTATACAGTAACAAGTCGGCAGGACCAGATGGCATTCACCTAAGAGTTCTGAAAGAAATCAAATGTGAAATTGCAGAATTACTAACTATTGTTTGTAGCCTATCCTTTAAATCAGTTTCTGTACCAAATGACTGGAGGTTAGCTAATGTAACACCAATTTATAAAAAGGGCTGTTACTGGCAATTACTGACCATTTAGTCTAACATCAGTACCAGGCAAATTATTTGAAACCATAGTAAACATGGTTTTTGTAAAGGAGATTCATGTCTTACCACTGTACTAGAATTATTTGAGAGGGTTAACAAACATGGGAACAAAGGAGATTCAGGGGATGTAGTGTACTTAAATTTCCAAACAGCTTTTGACAAGATCCCTCACTAAAGGCTCTTAAGCAAAGTAAGCTATCATGCAATAAGAAGTCTGCATTGATTGGTTAAAAAACAGGAAATGTGATAGGAATAAATGGTCAGTTTCCAGAATGGTGTCACACAAGGGTCCGTACTGGGACCAGCCCTATTCAACATATTCATAAATGATCTGTAGAAAGGGGGAAAACGGTGACGAGTCAAAATATGCAGCTGATACAAAATTGCTCAAGATAATTCAGTCTAAAGCAGACTGTGAAAAGTTTCACTAGGATCTCACCAAACTGAGTGGACAACAAAATGGCGGATGAAATTCAATATTGATAAATGCAAAGTAATGCATATTGCAAAACATAATCCCATCGGTCCCTATTTCAGAATAGATGTTATTCCTCGTAAAATGAGGTTTACAGAATCCAGGGTAAGATGACCATTATTTCGATATTAATAATGCCGAGATGGAAGAGTTCTTACTCTGACTCCTGTAATCCTCATTTTATGAGAAGCAAGGGAAGTTGAAGGAAGGGAAGTCCTTCCTACTGTGTAGACAGTACCAAAAGCCGAAGTAAGCTATTTCAATTTCAGCTACACAATTGACATAGTTGAAGTTGCATATATTAATTCGACTTTTGCCCTGCTGTGTAGATGTGCAGTAAGGGTCTTCATCTGCAGAAAATCACCACTGCCAAGTTCAATATTCTGGAGTTTGATTTAGTGAGTCTATTTAAGACTCATTAAATCGAACTCAAAGGGTGCCCCCACCGGTGTTTGGTACTCCTACCCTTGCCAGGAGTAAGGGAAGCTGACTGAAGTGTAAGCTCGGCTTAAGTAAGACGATTACAGCTCCAGTTGTGGACTTTAGCTGAACTGCTAGGTCTAAGTATAGACCTGGCCTAAGACACATCAACTAAATGGGGGCCTATATATGCATAGGTCCAGATTTTCAGAAGAGTTCCACACCTAGCAGCTCCCATTATTCTCAATTAGGACAGTGATGAAGATAGGTGGAGTGAAGATTCTCCATTGATATCAATGGGAAATGCCAAGTTCTGGACACTTCTGAAAATCTTGCAACTGAACCACTTTGCTCACCATGATGTATAGTATTTCTTGTCAGGATACACTTACATTAAATGGACAGATTTAGCATAGATGTACACTACACAGACAGGCAGAATGTTTATATAATATACATAGATAAGCAGTTTGTATATAAATCTACTATATATTTGAGAGAGTTTGTGTATCTGTGTGTCCGTCCATCCGTGAGTCCATTTGTTCAAGACAGTCCTAAACAGTAAGAGCTAGAACAACCAAATTTGGTATGCAGCTTCCTCTTATTATAAATTACAACTAGATAAGGGTTTATTTGTGCCAGGAGAATGGGATGTGCCTAAAATTTAATTGTTTCTCATAAAATGGAAAGGGAAGGGTCTTGTAGGAGGCACAGTTATACTGCAGAATGACCATGGGGGGCAGCAAGGAGCCAGAGATTGGAACCCAGACAGTTATAATCTCACTGGGGCAGCAGGGGGGCAGGGTTAGAGAAAGGGACAGCTATCTACTATATAATTCAGAGAATGCGTGTGTCTGTCTGTGTATCTGTCTGTCCCCCACTTGCAGGACATGAACCCTTCCCCCAGCTGCGCTCTCTGCAATTGCAATGGCCATGGACAGGCACTTCACACCTGGCCCCAAACTGCTGTGGTGACAGAGGGCTGGGACAGTCCTCCCTCCTTAGGGCAGCCTATATACTAAAGTCCGCATCCCCAGATCCACCCCAAAACAATGATTTACAGCCGCGAAGAAAAGGAAAACTTATTTGAGTTAAGGACCTGAGCAATGCCGGCTAAATCTTCTAATATCCATGTAAATAAAACCTATTGTATGTTATTGTAATCTTTTTGTCAAGTTTTGCATAAATAATGTGTCTTGTTTTTGTTATTCCTTCTTTCTGTCAACTTGGTATTTCCTTTTACTGTGTCACATTATTTAAATTCAGATAATTTTTCTCTAAAATCAGAATTCTTTTCTCTTGTTTCTCTGATAATGTTTTCTCTACTGATTTGACCTTTGTTTTCAGTTTATTATTCCTACTATATTAATGCTCAAACCCTGGTTCTACAAATTTCCATGATAGCAGGAAATAAAAAATTAAAGTCTTACCTGACAGCTATCGACACCTCCAGACTCAAAGCCAGCACAAAACATGTTGTTATTAATCATCCCTGCATACCATTCAAAACCATTACAAATATTAGAAGGAATAATGTCAACCTGAGCTTCCTGTAATATAGGTGAGTCTTGTCCTGTAATGGAACACAGAACATAAAGAAGATGAACCATTTTGCTACTACAACTGTAGCACTTTGTGCATATATTTATTTTTAGTTCAGTGGGACTACTCGTGATGAAAATTAAGAATGTGAGACTATTTGGCGAATCTATTTATATACTGTTTATGAATATAATTGGCTTTAAGATATTGATTTATTATTGAATGCTTCAGTGTACAATTTGCTATCAGGGCTGTGCCACGTATCTTCCAGACCAGGCACAATGGTGAAAAGTCTTTAAATCGTGCTGGCTGAAGTTAAAAGAACCAGTGCCCACAGGCCTTACGAGACACATTAAGGTATGCTGCTTGTGGGCAGCTAGACAGGTTGTTTACCTTGTGGCTGCAGGTGTGTCCGCCGACACCTCTCATTGCCATGGATTACTGTTCCCAGCCAATGGGAGATATGGAAAGCAGCAGCCAACAAATCCCTGCAGCCTACACCACTTTCTGCAGTTTCCATTGGGCAGGGAACAACAAACCTGTCAATGGAGCTGTGGGCACCCATAACTCCAGATACAAGGTAAACAATCTATCTGGCGGCCCATCGGCAGCTTACCCTGATGAGCTGCATACGCTCTGCAAGCTGCAGGTTGCCCACAACTGCTCTAACTTCTCTGTGGGGGTCAGAAGGAGTGGCATTTCCCCAAAAGCAGAACAAAAAGAAAAGGTTTTAGTGATGGATTTTTTAAGAAACAAAGTCTTAGAGATTGAGGGTGAACTGAAGTGAAGCAAGGAATGGTGAACAGGTATCCTATTGTTTAGTATGGATCTGTTTAGTATATCTAATGTGTCTGTTTGCTTCCACCATCATGTATCCCTGAAGAGGTGGAACTATAAGCCCACAAGGTAGAACTCTGGAAAAGTGTGTGCTATGCTACCTGGAAGTGTAGGGGAAATGGCACAAGTCATACATCTGATGCTGCTGGGTGAGGGTGGGGGGAAAATGGGGGAAAGTGGTATTCAGCTCAGAAGGGATGTAAGACCCAATTTACTCCCTACGTGTGACCCAAAGCCAGAGCTGGTGCCTGGATTCTGTTCAGTCTCAGGAAGCTTAAAAGCACATGAGCTTGACACCCAAATACAGTAACCTGGTGTGTCCAGTGAGCTGATTTTTATTATGCCTGTGACTACATGACTAAGTCATTGCTGGATCAAGGATGGGGGATATTTGACACATCTGCCTTTCTGACTCTGAAGAAACATGTGAGATACTAGTACTTAGCACTTAACACTTTCAAAGTGCAGGAGTCGTGTTATGTCCAATAGGCTCATCTGACTCTAGATGCCCTTGTATCACCCCTTAGGGAGCCAGCTCCACGATGAAAATCACTGCACACTGAGCCTGTACTTATTGGTGTTTACAGAAGAGAGACTCCTGTGCAGAACTGCCAGCCCCACTACCCATTTGGAACCCCTACAACAGTGGTTCCCAAACTTTTCGGCATCAAGCCCCCTTTTTGATTTTTGAGAAACCCTCCCCCCCCCGCCCATAGTAGCAAAACTTGGGGGGGGGGGGTTACGGGATAGTTCCAGTTTGGGAACCCATGCCCTACATAGCCTCCGTCTTTCAATATTTAACTTACTGTTGCTAAATATAATGTTTTTTCTAAGTATTAATGTCTGGGAACTGAAAAAAGAATCTAAAGTTCAAGTTAGTTCCTTCTCGTACATTATCTCTGGATTAAACACTACAGGCCAAACTATGCCCTCAGTTACACTTGTTTAGTGCCAAGCTGCCTTTGGTGGGAACATATTTCGAAATATCTTGTAAGTTATTTTGAAATAACACGACTACACACAAAATGCATTTCGAAATAGTGTTTTGCTATTTCAAAATAACGTGTCCACACTGAGTGGACACTGAATCGCATTTAAGGACAGCCGGACCCAGGTCTGACAGGACATCAGGTCAGCCCTGTGCTTCAAGGGACCACCACTGGACAGCCGGTTCTCAGGTTTCCCTGCTTGCTTGCCTACCGCGATGAGGGATAGCAAAGCATTTTGTCTCTGCGTGCTCTGGTTGCCCTCACTTGGGACACCACAGCACTCTGCAACATGGAACTAGAGCTGCCCCTGGGCACTCTGGTGTTTCTCATGGATATGCTGCTGCGAGCCTGGCTTCACTTTCTGCAGGCTGCCATCCGGGAGGTCCATCAGGGGGCTGTCAGTATCCAGGAGGCCCTGCAGGAGAGCTTCCACCCTGAGGAGCACTAAGAGCTTCCCTGGTCTGCCCCACTGAGGGGCTTGTGCCTCATTCCTTCCTATGTCCTTCCACTTACCTCTCCCTAATCCCCCTTCCTGATGTAAAATAAAATACATGTATATTCATAAACACAAACTCTCTTTATTTAACAAAACTGGGGGGAGGATATGAAACTCTAGTGAGACTGGGAAAAGGAAGCAGGAGGGGGGGAAGAGAGGGTGGGAGGGAGAAGGGGGAAACCTGGGAGGAGGGAGCTGGAAGGGGGAAGCAAGGGGAAGAAGGGAGAGGGGAAGCTCAGGGCTCAGAGTTAGGAGTCTCGCCAGACCAACTTGATTTTCATGCAAACCTGCTCCTGGGTTCACATATGACCCTTGGTGGCCAGGCTGGCAGCTATCCTGCCATAGATGGCCGCGTTCCTTCGTCTAGTGCGGAGATCATGGATGTTGGGGGCATCCCCCCAAAACCTGAATAAGGTCCATGATCTCCACCCTGGACCAGGAAGGCGCCCGCCTTCTCTGGGCCCTGGCAGGCTCCTGGGAGCTGGCGGACTGCTCCTGGGGAGCAGTGGAGGGCTGGCTGCCAGTGGTTTGCTGGCTTATGTTTTGGGGCCACTGGGTCAGAGGCAGTGACTGCTGGCTCTGGGCTGGCAGGCTTGGAGCTGGCACAGACACTGTGGCCAGAATCAACCCCTTTAAGAGCTCCAGAGAGTGCGGGAAGGGAGAGGAGTGTTCTTGGTTGAGGCTGGAGTGGCCACTAGGGCAACCTGGGAAGGCTGGAGGCCCCCTATTTTGAAATAAGTGTCTACACAGCACTTATTTCGAAATAGCTATTTCAAATTTGGCGTTATTCCTCATGGAATGAGGTTTACCAAATTCGAAATAAGTGCTCCACTATTTTGAATTAATTTTGAAATAGTGGTTTGGCTGTGTAGACGCTAGTAAAGTTATTTCGAAATAACGGCTGTTATTTCAAAATAACTTTGCTGTGTAGACATTCCCTGAGAGAGGAGAGGTTTGATTACAGAGATCTCATTACAGTAGCTGGGTTTGCCTGCAGCTCCCGTTGAGGAATCCCAGCATTCTCCTCCAGCTTCCTGGGCTGGAAGAAGGGGAGTAAGCTGCATGGGGCAGGTGGTGGAAATAGGGGGCAAGTGGGTGCTGGCATCTGTACAGTGAGGACAGAGGGGGGTTTGTTTGGGGTATCTTAACTTGCTTCCATCAGGCAGTAAGAGTCAAACCCTGTCTGTCTCAACACAGCAGCCCTATTTGCACTGCAGACATAGGACTCTCTCCTGGGCTGGAGCTGGCTGTATGGGGTGGTGCCAAAATTTCAGGAGGATTAAAAGCTTTTAGATTGCTTTTGAATAATGCAACAAAAGGCCTATCTCATGACATTTGCATGATTACATTTCAAACAAAGTTTGCATAGGTGTTACTGGCTTAAGGTAAGAAAGAAAAGGATTCTTTTAACAGAATTTTTTTTAGTGTTGTAGATATCTG
>CM057845.1:255728487-255741121 GCA_030068395.1 Apalone spinifera | reverse complement strand
CATCGGAGCTTTCTTGCGCAAGAGAGCGTCTACACTGGGCACAGATGCTTTTGCCCCTCTCTGTCGATGGAGCCATGTAGTCTAGACATACTCTTAGTGACAGATGATGTGGGGAAAGCTGAAGTACCTAATGCTTTCTTTGCCTCTGTCTTCACGGACAAGGTCAGTTCCCAGACTTATGTGCTAAGTGAAACAATATGGGATGAAGGTGGACAGCCCTTGATGGGGAAAGAAAAGGTTAGGAACTATTTAGAAAAGCTAAATGTACATAAATCCATGGGGCCAGACTGAATACGTCCGAGGGTACTAAGGGAGTTGGCAAATGTCATTGAGGAGCCTTTTTATCTTGGAAAAGTTGTGGAGATTGGGAGAGGTCCCAGATGACTGGAAAAAGGCAAACGTAGTGCCCATTTTTAAGAAAGAGAAGAAGGACGATCCAGTGTTACCTCAGTCCCCAGAAAAATCATGGAGGGGATCCTCAAGGAATCTATTTTGAAGCACTTGGAAGAGGGGGAAGGTGATCAGGAATAGTCATGAAGAGCAGGTCGTGCCTGACCAATCTCATTAGCTTCTATGATGAGGTAACTGGCTCTGTGGATATGGGGAAGTCAATGGATGTGATATACCATGATACGGTCTCCCACAGCATTCTTGCAAGCAAGTTAAGGGAATGTGGATTGGATGAATGGACAGTAAGATGGATAGAAAGCTGGCTGGAAGGTCTGGCCCAGTGGGTAGTGATCAACGGCTTGATATCAGGATGGCGGTCAGTTTCTAGTGGAGTGCCCCAACGTTTGGTTCTGGGATTGGTTTTGTTCAACATCTTTAGTAAGATCCCATCGGAAGCAAGTCTAAGGATAAACAACTGAAGACAGTTAGCAGTTTTTCAAAGACACATTATTAAGTGCATAAGAGCAACTTGGTAGGAAAGAGAGGCAGTATGGCAAGAGACCACCTTGGCTTAACCAGGAGATGTTCAAAGATCTAAAAAATCAACTGTCTGGTTATTTATTTGGGGTAGAAATAACTGGGGAAGGATCAGGGAAAAAACCTGGAAATGGGGAGAGGAGAAGGAGAGGATGAAAACCTTGTAGGAGAGAGGAGAAGCTCAAGGCTGGGGCTGGGAGTGGTGCCTGGATCTGGTGGTTCCTCTGCGTCATGTGTGGGGACTTCAGCGACCATAGTAGGGGTAGGGAGGCTGGGGCAGAAGCAAGAGAAGGGGCTGGAGCAGGGTCAGGCATAGGAGGAGGGGCAGGGCTGGTGTGGAAGGAGGGGCAGGACCAGAAACTGGGGGAGGAGCAGCAGCAGGAGCTGGCTATGGGTGGGTGAGGAGGGCCTGCATGGCTGTACATCCCTGCTACAGCAACTCCATCCAGGTCTCTCTCCGCCACTGTGTGTCCTCCCGGACCTTTTGGACCAGCGTCTCATGCAGGGCTTGGAGTATGGAGATGTGCTCCCGCATCAATTTTTCCTGGGTTCTCTGGCACCTGCAGCTCCCCTGGTGTCAGGTAGCTGCCTTGGATGGTGTTGGCCGCCCCTTCCCTCCCCCCCCCTCGCAGCTGGTTTGGCTGGGTAGAATAAAGAGAGATGGTCAGTCATCCCTGGAGACACTGTCCCTGAAGCCTTGCCCTCATCTGTGAGCTGAGACCAACAGTTCTTGGGTAGATGAAGGTGATGTGCTGGGAGCAAGCCCACGTGTGGCCTGGACAGCAAGCCCTTTCTTACAAAAGCCCGGGGAGCATGCTTCCTCTCCACACACATCCCGTGGACAAGCAGGCATGGGTAGTTACCAGCCACACTGGGATCCAATGGCCAGGAGGGGTCCTCGGACTGGCTGGGCTTGCCTCAGTGCTGTGTATACGGTGGTGGCACCCTAAGGGGAGAGAACTGGTATTCCTGACCACTGGGGGAGAAGGAGTAGGGATATTGGAAGGGAGGGGGGTGTGAGCAGCTGACACACCTACACCTGGTAGTGCTGTCCCTGGGATCAGGTGCTGCCTTGAGCATGCAGACATGCTTGTGTCTGGGTGTGGGTGTGGGTGTCCTTGGCCACAGCCTCCTTCTAGTGGAGGCTTGTGGTGGGGTGGTGTCCCACCTGGGTGTCAGAAGTGTGGCCAACCTCCCCAGAATCTGTGAGCAGGAGCCCAGATTGGCCCTGCACATGTATCCACTTGCGTGATTCCCCAGACTAAGAAGGCCGAGCGAGGAGCCGTCCCCAGCCGCTCACCGCCTGCGGCCTCCACCCTGCCTGTGTGAGAAAACTAAGATCACTCACCTGATGTTCCCTTCCCAGCCTCGGAGAATGTCTGGCACATATCCACTGCCATCGGGTACTTTTATCTGGACCTGCTCCTGGGTCCTGATGTGACCCTTTGTGACCAGGCTATCAGCCATAGATGTCTGTGTTGTGCCATCTGGAGCAGAGATCCTAGAGGTTTTCCTCCTCAACCCACACCTCAATGAAGGCCAGGATCTCCACCCCAGGACAGTGCACACCTCTTTCAGTGCCCGTCAGACTCCTGGGAGCAATCAGACTGCTCCTTGGGAGCAGTGGAGGGCTCTTGGGTGGCTCGACGGTCTGCCTTGGTGGCCTGCGGAATCACTGTGGCAGCTGTAGTGTGGCTTCCTCCCTCCACAAGCTCTTTCCCCTGTGTCTGCAGTTTTAAGGGCTGTAGCGGAAGAGGAACTATAAAGTCCTGAGGAGTGTGGACAGAGTGGCCAGCAGAGCTCCTTTGGGATTTCCTGGAGGCCCCTTATTTCGAAATAACTCCCTGTGCTGCATCCATTCACACCTTCTTCCAAAATAACTATTTCAGAAGTGGCATTATTCCTCATGGAATGAGGTTTACAGAAGTCAGAATAAGCTGTCCGTTATTTTGAATTTATTTTGAAATAACAGAATTGCTGTGTAGATGCTCACATTATTATTTCGGAATAACAGTCACTATTCCAAAATAACGGTGCCATGTAGATGCACCCAAGGAGTGCTGACCAGCACCCCGTAACTAAGGGGTTAAACTCAGGAAGCTAGCAAAGGTGTTGGCCAGGTGGCTGGGGAACCAATCAAGATAGAGGGATGAAATTTGAATTGGATATGGATGTCTTGCCTGTTTTCTTTGTGTGGAACAGAAAAAAACAGGAGTTGAAAGACACAGAATGATTTAAACCCAGGCAGGACTACTATGTCTCCAAGAAATGTGGGGCATGGGAGTGGACTGAACAAAGAGAAAATTGGAAGTAAGTAAAGGGACAGGTGAATCTACTCATGTTCAGGGTAATTTTTCTTGTGATTTAGTTTGAACTTCTGTTTGTGAATCTATGCCTCCCATCCCGATTTACCATTTAGCACTGTGCCCAGAGACTTTTCTCTGTGTTTTAATTTGTTTTCCTTAGTTTCTTTGTAATATCTAGCAATCAAGTATGCTTTATTAAGTTTATTTTTGTTTTGTAATAATCTTTTTTAAGGTGATGATTTGATTCTTGTGTCCTGGAGGTCTATCTGTCTGTGAGTATCTGCATGCCTCAGACTGAGAGGTCAGTTGCTAAAGACTGCAGCTTGTTTTCCTCTTTTCTAGCTCTTTTAGGACAAAAGAGTTTGAGGTACCCCAAGGGTGGGTTCAAGTGTACACTCCTAATTTTTAGGGATAAAAATCACTTGATAGTGATAACGATTCTCCAAAATCTGTGTATTGTGATTCTGGGGGGAAGTTTTTGTAATCAGTGCCTGTAAAGGGAAAGGGCTTTTTTTTTCTTTTGAGCTCTTTGTGGGCCCCCATCTTCTGTATTCAGGCTATGTCTACACTGGTGGGTTATTGCGCAAGAATGGCTGCTCTTCCACAGCGCGTCTACACTGCCCACCCGCTCTTGCACAAGAAGATTTATAGTAAAGCGTGGTAAGAGAGGGATTCTTGTGCAAGAGTGATGCTCTTTTTTAACTGGTGTAAGCTCTCCTGCACAAGAGGGCAGTGTGGACGCGCGGCAGGAGTTTCTTGTGCAAGAAAGCCGTATGGCTAAAATGGCCATCAGAGCTTTCTTGTGCAAGAGAGCGTCCACACTGCCATGGATGCTCTTGCGCAAAAGCACATCTTGAACATGGCAGTGTGGACGTGTTTTTGCACAAGCGTTCTTGCACAAGAACTCTTGCGCAAGATGTTCTTGCGCAAGAAGCCGCCAGCGTAGATATAGCCTCAGAGTGCCAGAGTGGGAAACAACCCTGACAGATGTATTAGCAGGAGTGTTGTTAGTCATGAAAAGTATTTCTTCTGCTCTCTTCCATGCTGATTATGACTCAACTGGAGTAGTGGATTTCAGGAAAGATGCAGACAAACTGGAAAAAGTCCAGAGAAGAGAAACAAAAATGAAAAATGATTGAATGTTTAGAACACATGACCTATGAGAAAAGATTGAAAAAAATGAGTTTGTTTAGTCTGGAAAAGACTGAGAGGGAACATGGTATTTTCAAGTACATAAAAGGCTGTTATGAGAAGGGAGAAAAATTGTTCTTTTTAACTGCTGATCATAGAACAAGGAACAATGAGCTTAAATTACAGCAAGGCAGGTTTAGGGTAGACAATAGGAAAAACTTCCTGGCAGGATGGTTAACCCTTGAAATAAATTGTGTAGGGAAGCTGCAGACTCTCCATCATTAACCAGCAGCTTCCATTCCCTCTCCCAAGCTATTGCAAACATTCATTGTCATGCAATTGCTCAAGAATAATCATTTTCAAGTAGTCACAAGACTAGTTGGGGCTAATTAAGGAGTACAGTTAGACAAAGTAATCCATCGGTTCAGCCCTAAATAATATTGGCCAGATATTCAAGACCTTTCAGGGTGTTGATTCCTTTCGAAAACCTAGACATGTGTGTCCCAATTAAAGTAACTGGTGCTGAGATATTTTTGGGGGGGAGTGGAATCTTTACTCAAACATGGAATTTGAAAATCTAACTGTGGTCCATCTGGAAAAAATCTAGTCCATTAGAAAGTGGTTTTAACTAGTTTAAAGCTTCCATTTCAAATTATATCATGCTGACAACGAAGTGAAGGACACAATGTACTGGTGAATATAATTTACTTAAAAGTTATATTAGAACTCACCATTCATGAAAAAGAGCAAAACCTCCACTTTCAACCTGGGAATAAGGTGCACTTTAATGTGTCTAAACGGAAAATGGTACATTCCCACTCAAAACACGCAGTCAGAGCTGCTGATTTTAGTGACCAAAACACATATGTAGTCCCACATAACCAGCAGATTCTAATCCATCTTGTGAATTAACAACAGAATTGTTTTCTACATTCCAATCAGTTACACCTGTGCAAGCTCACTGGTGACTCATGCATTGCACAGCTGCTGCTAAATGTACAACTGTAAAACACCAGATTGCAGAGATATAATTGAAAGCCTTGTATTAGACCATCTGTATTAGCAGCAATAAAGTACAAAGTGCCATTCTGCATTAACTTATCTTTCAGAGCACAGAAACAGTTTAAGGAAATCAAAGCTCAAACTTAAAAGTCTACATGAAAGCACAGTGTGTGTGTGTTACTTGTTCTGGAAAAGCCACCCTCAATTAACACACAGCCCTTCCAGTTCAAACTACTGTCCCCCCAGACATTGATAAAAGCATCCTTGCCTCCAATGACTCCTTGTGCTTCTCTCACCCCATCATCTCTGAGCCCTTCTACCTTCCCAAGTGTTTAATTTGTATTGAAAGAGATGCTAGAGCTCAGCTCTAGCACAAATTAACTTGCTGGGCAACCTGATACCAGTGTGTGCTGACCAGGCACTCAGCTCTGAAGGTAATACCACTGCCAGCAGCAGCGCAGAAGTAAGGGTGGTGTGGTATGTGGTGTATTGCCACCCTTCTGCGCTGCTGCAGTGGCTTTGGAACCTCGTGCTTGGCATGTGGCTCAGGGTGGGCTTTGTACTATCACACAGAACCCACCGCCTTCTGGCTACAGCTGGCTTGCGAGGTGTCATTTCAGATTTGGGGGGAGGGCAACTTTTTACCATGAATCCAGCGGATGGATACTTAGGCATCTGAAAACTCTAGCTGGGTGAGGTAATATCTTTCATTGGATCAAATATGGCTGGTAAATGGGTTTAAAGACGGTCACAGCAGATAGGCATATACACCAATATTCCCAGAGTGGCAGCACAGCTTCACAGGTGATGAACCAGCCCTGGGCTCTGTGCATGGAGTTCACTGACTGGGCAGGGCCGATTCATCACCAGTGAAGCTGTGCTGCAGCCCTGCTTAGAGGGAACATTGGACTCCACCCATTTCCACTCTTGTTCCAATGGGAGCTAAGGGAGGCACGTGGGGCAGCTGATCTCAGTTACACTCAGTCTCCTGCACCCATCTGCCTGACTTTGGACCAAAGGAGTGAAGTTTATTGGTGCAGGTGCTGTTTGTTTACTTCTCCTGCCCTGGCCCCAGGCTGCCTCCAGAAAACAGGAGAGAGCTCAGCAGACAAGCCCTGACAGAAAACTGGGCAGGAGGAGGGTGTGTGTGAGCATTGTGACCCTAGTGCATGCCTTCCAATGTGCTACCTCTCTTCAGGGAAAGGGATGGATGGGAGCAGGCAGTCTCCAGCAGTAACCCTGGTTACCATGCTGTTCACTGTGCAGAGCTAAATGTGTGCTCCAGTCTTGCTGGCAGTGCCTGGGAAAATTGCAAGCCTTTTCCTGGACAAATGGGATTTGTAACATAAGAACATGAGAATGGTGATACTGGGTCAGACGAAAGATCCATCTAGCCCAGTATCCTGTCAGCCGACAGTGGCCAATACCAGATGCCCCAGAGGGAGGGATCACAACAGGGTTCAAATGATCCTCACATGACCCCTCTCCTGTCTCCCACTTCCCGAGAAAGAGAGGCTGGGACACCATTCCTACCCATCCTGGCTAATAGCCATTGATGGACTTAACCGCCATGAATCCATCTAGCTCTTTTTTGAACCCTGTTAAAATTCTAGGGAGGAAGGGGAAGAGAAAGGAGGTAGACATGATCTGTTCTATGCTAACACACCACCAGATGGCAGGGCTGCTGTAAGCTCTTACCCAGCCAGAACACAAAAGACAAGCAGTGCGCACGTGCATACACACACACACACACACTCACTCTCTAAATTCCCCCTCTTCTGCATCAACCTCAACCACTCATCCCTAGCCTCTTTTAGTACAGCCTATCACACCTACTTCCCACATGTCTTCTGTCTCAGGAGGTGTGGGAGCCTCCCCCAGGCCTCCAGGCACCGACCCCTGCTGGTCCCACCAGAGGAGTTAGCTGAAAGAGTGAATGCCTCAAAGAGAGAGGGCAGTGCATCCCCTCCTTAAACCCAGCTGGCTGGCTGCATATAAGGTCCTGTGGGACGAATCAAATATGCCCCCATCAGCACATCACTCTGGGCTACAGCCCAAGTCAAAGACCAACAGTGTTTCTACCATTCATTAGGCTCATGAATTCTACCAGTTCATGATTGCTTTCATCCAAGCTGCCTTCCACTTTCAAATACTCAACCAATTCCTCCCCATTTGTCAAAATCAATGGCCTGTTTTATCAGAGTGCACATGTACAGAGAAGTCTACCTTAGCTTTGGATCTGGTAGAAAAGGTTTAGTGATTTTAGATCATAGGACTGCAAGACAAGACCCATTGGGCACTATTCCCACTTCTGCCACTGTCCTGTGTGACCTTGGCTAAGTAACTTCATCTGTGTCTCAACTCATTTGTAAACTATGGTGTGATGCATAGTCAAGAAAAGGTTAAGCCTCCTGGAGGATAAATGACCCAAGTTCAACCTTCAGAGATATACTGGTAGATAATATTTGTGGTTTTGTGTATTTGTCAGCCCCTAACTATATAGAGGGCTCGACAATCTATGTAATCTACTTGCCCGTGGTGAGTAGATTACATCCCGCAAGAGTCGGGTTGAGGCGATATGTGAGCCCTAACTATATATATACACAGAAGCTTCAGGGGGCAGCCGAGTTAGTCTGTACAGGATAAACTTTAAAAACAAAAAATAGTCTGGTACACTTTATAGACTAACAAAACATGTGGATGGTATCATCAGCTTTCGTGAGCACAGCCCACTTCTTCAAATGACCGGAGTTTTGAGTTTAGGATGCCCAGACCCAAAATAAATAGGGGAGAAAAGAGAGGGTGATAGGAAAAAAAATCATAGAATCATAGAACCATAGAGCTGGAAGAGACCTCAGAAGGTCATCAAGTCCAGCCCCCTGCTCTAGGCAGGACCAATCCCAACTAAATCAACCTGGCCAGGGCTTTGTCAAGCCAAGACTTAAACACCTCTAGGGATGGAGACTCCACTACTTCCCTAGGTAACCCATTCCAGTGCTTCACCACTCTCCTAGTGAAATAGTTTTTCCTAATATCCAACCTGGACCTGTCCCACCACAATTTGAGACCATTGCTCCTTGTTCTGCCATCTGTCACTACTGAGAACAGCCTCTCTCCATCCTCTTTGGAACCTCCCTTTAGGAAGTTAAAGGCTGCTATCAAATCCCCCCTTACTCTTCTCTTCTACAAACTAAACAGACCCAACTCCCTCAGCCTCTCCTCATATTGTGCCTCCTTCTGATATTGTGTTGCCTAGTGCGTTAGTCTGGGAGCTGACCTTGTCTATGAAGACAAAGGCAAAGAAAGCATTGTGTACGTCAGCTTTTCCCACATCATCTGTCACTAGGTTACCTCCTTCATCCAGTAAGGGCCTCATGCCCTCTCTGATCACCCTCTTATTCCTATCATGTCTGTAGAATCCTGTCTTGTTACCCTTCACAATTCTTGCTAGCTGCAATTCCATTTGTGCTTTTGCCTTCCTGCTCTGGAGATAGGTCTGTTTGGAAGTCACCATGATTGCCTATTGTTTTACCCAAGACTGAATAGTCAATAGGCTACTGGAAAACTGTATAAAGACTCTTTAGACCTGATTCTTTTTAATCTCATCTCTGCTTAGATACTCAATGGGGAAAGCTTCAAGTCCCAAGATTGTGATCCTGGAATATCCTGGTACCCTTAAAATGGACACTGTGGACTGATTCTGTAGGAGCAATCTTTTAACTAATACTTTTCTAATAAATATTAGTTTAGTTAGCTATCGGCATGTTTTGGAAGTGTATGAGTGGGAGCCCGACCGCCCCACTCGTGCTCCTCCTGTCCAGGTTCAGTTCCTAGTCCTGTTCCCTATCTCTCGCACTGGTGTCTGGCGCTTAATTCTGCAGCTACTGCGGGGATGGGGGGGCCTGTATTTAGAAATTAGTTGCCCTCTCTCATGGGCCCCAGCCCAAGCCCTAAGAACAGGTTCACCTGATCCTGTCCAGCCAGCGGGGCTAGTGCCTGAAACTCACCGGCTCACCGGCTCCAAGCCCCGCCCTGGGCTGCTTCCCACCCCACAGTCCTTCTCTGGCTCTGCCCCAGTCCCCCGGTGGTCTCGTCTCCCTCCAGGTGCCTCTCCCCTTCCAGGCTGCCTCCTCCCTCTTTTCAAACGCCATGCCGGCATCCTGCTGGCGTGATGTCACCAGCCTCCTACGCTGTGGCCGGCGTGCAGCCCCGGCATGCCTCCCAGCGCCCACTTCTCTGGCTTCTCCCACACCGCTCAGCTGAGCGGCGGCGGCCATACAGGGACCGCACACCGCTCGCGCGTCCCAGTCGGCCCCCAGGAGCGCAAGCATGACCACGGGGTCAGTTGGGGGCGGATCTGCCTCTGCAGAGCAAAGGCAGCCCGTTCCATCACAGGGAGGAAATATTTATTAATCAGAGGAGTAGTGTGTCCAACCCTTTGGGATTGGTAGAACTTTCTTATGTGATGAATAAGATCTTTGGTGATCCTCATCACTTTTGACTTGGGTGTCTGGATGATGGCCTAATGCTGGGTTGCTTTAAGGGAACAGTGTTATTGGCTTCTGGGTAACCAGTATGGTATCATGGAGGCTATTCTATGTTCACTTGGTATATCTAAATATTGGAACAGCCACCCATTCCTTATGGCCCCAGTTAAGTAACTTCTGCTGGCTCCCCTGGGAGCTGGTCACCTATGGATAATATTAATCTTGCCAACTTCTTAATGAGAAGTACTATTTGAAGTCTGTAGGCTCAGTATTTGTAAAATAGCGTTGAGATACTTGTTTGCAAGGTGCGTAGTATTGATTTTGTCTTTTCCACTTGAAACTTTGATGCAAATGTGTTTAATTTCAAGAAATTTGTCAAAAGTTTGATTGTATGATCTTGTTTCTGGGGAAAAACTCCAAGGCTACGTCTACACTGGCATGATCTTGCGCAAAAACTCTTTAGCGCGAGAATTCTTGCATTAAAGTAGTTGTGCAAGAGAGCGTCTACACTGACATGTGCTTTTGCACAAGAGCATCCATGCCAGTGTAGACGCTCTCTTGTGCAAGAAAGTTCTGATGGCCATTTTAACCATAGGGCTTTCTTGCGCAAAAAATTCATGTTACCTGGCTACACCGGCCTCTTGCGCAAGAACAGTTGCGCAAAAGGGCTTATTCCTGAACGTGAGCATCATAGTTCTTGTGCAAGAAGCCTTGATTTCATACAGTAGAACATCAGTTTACTTGCGCAAGAACACACGGCCAGTGTTGACAGGCAGCAAGTTTTTGCGCAAGAGCGTCTGCTTTGCCGCAAGATCACACCAGTGTAGACACAGCCCCACTCTATAGGGCCTAGTATATTTACAAAAATGAATTACCTGCTCTCCCTAGTGGTAACAGAGCAGAAGACATATTCAAAATATAGAATTATATTTCAACTTTATTGAGAAGCCTATGTCCCTATAGCAACACCCTGGTTCTGTAGCAATTACAAAAGACAAATAAAACAAAAGAAATTGTATTAAAAGTACTTTCAGTGCAGTCTGAGTGGATATGTCTGGTGCTTAGGTTTAACCTTCTATTATCTTTCAGTAAATATGAGCTCCCTGCCATTTAAGGCCCCCAGGCTACTCTCTTGGCCTTAACTATTGCTAATTTACCCTTCTATAACGGGAACATTTTGTTGTGCAGATTGTTGTTTCAAATTTGATTTAAATTGATGAGTCTGAATTCTCAAAGGGGCTTTGGCATCACAATCCTGAGCAACATGGGGCCCTTAAAGCCACAGGAACAAGACCGAGTTCCAAGCTTGACTTAGGTGCTAAGGCACTGTATATGTCAGGGTGGGTAACCTCAGGCCTGGCAGCCAGATGTGGACCCTGGCTTGCCTGGATCTGCCCCTCTCCTCAGCATTGGGGAGCCTGCACTGGTGCGCCAGCCCCTCCTCCTCTGCCATGGGACTGGAACACACAAAATCTACTAAGCTAGCCCCCCTCTTAGGCTCTGGTGGGCGAGGGGAATGTGGGGAGTGTCTTTCTCCTTCTCAGCTGGGGGGCCATGTCAGTGAGATGGATTTTTTTTTTTTTTTTTTTTGCTTTTCACTTGTGTGCGGCCCCCCCACTGATTTTTCTGAGAGTCAGTAAAATTCACCACCCCTACATGACAATCAGGGAATAATCAGTGCATAGAATGGGATCCACAGAAGCTAGCAGGATAGCCAGTGAGAAATGCTGACCAAAGCTCTCTAAAAACTGGATTGAGAGGCGCCTGACTGGTATATGGACAAATCTGACAACAAAGTTAGGATATGCTATGGATGCTCAGTAAGTTTTCTGTGTTACCCTTATCAACCCATTAAAGCAATTTAGCTGTGCAACTAATTTCTAAATAAGTAGTGCTGACATATTACAAGGCTGCTTTCCAGAGATAAATGGGAATAGGTAGGAACCACGGTGCTGAAGTGCCTGTTTCTCAATGCATAGAGTTAGTTATTTCACAGCATATCCAATGATATGGGGACGAGTAGGGTTCCAGGACAGGGGAGCGTGTATGTGCCGCAACTTCAGTTCTGAAAACCCTGCTTTCTCCAACTCTTTCCAGGTCTCTCTGGTCAGGCAGCACCCATCTCCCAAATATCTCCAGGTTGGGTTGTAGACCTGTTGCCAAAAGTAGCCCCAGCTGGAACGATCTGCAGCCACATGCTCCAAGAAATACAAAGCACCACCCTGGGGGAAAAAACAACAACCAAAATGCTTCAGAAAAGGCAAAGGCTTTTAAAGTCATCAACAAAATCTCTCCTTCCACTTTGGTCACACAACTCTTGGATCAAACTCCCCATATTCTGGCCATCTTTGGTTCAGGCTCTCTTCTAAGGGTGCGTCTACACTGCAGGACTTAACTTGAAATAAACTATGCAAATTGAGCTATGTAAATTGCATATCTTATTTCGAAATAGGGAAGCATCTACACAGCATTTATTTTGAAATAGAGCTGTAGGGTAAATTGAGGCAGCCCATGGTATCTTGCTGAGAACTGACAAACTCAAACCTGAAAGTATTAGGCCAAGCTTGGGAAGTAAAACAGTTCAACAGTTACTGTGACCTTGGTTCCCCTGGCAACCACATTCCAAAGGGCCTCACTTTGATAAGGCCGGTACCAAACAACCGCGTGGGATTGTTTTTTATTGTCTTCTTTGTTCCTAGAAAATAAGCTTGGATCCCCAAGATCACACCAAGGCAATACCACCCCCGCAGGAGACACATTATATTTCCGGCCGACAAAATG
>CM057845.1:255717034-255728387 GCA_030068395.1 Apalone spinifera | reverse complement strand
ATCTTCTGCTTGTTTTCACCTGCACCCAGTGTGTCCAAGAAATTATTCCCTACAAGAGCACTCTTACTCCTGTAGAAACCATTTCTTATTTAGCTAGAAGCCATCTTGTATAGCAGAAACCATTTCAGCTTTTCTCTCAAGCATGTAGTCCAGAGTGAACTTTCTATCACCCCGTGAGAAGAGGCCTACAGGATGGGCTATTGATATGTGTTAATTGGGCTGGTTGGGACAGGAGAGGTACTCCCTCGTACCTGTCCGCCATCTTGTTGATAAGGCTTTGTTTTTCCTAGTCTAATTGATGATTTCTGTAATTGGCTGCCCTGATGTCAGACTGTTTGGTTAAGGGTATAAAGATACTAGGATTGATTGTATTAGTCAGCCTTACTGGGCCTGCTTTTGCTGGGACCACGTTTGGCTCATGCTGGGCTTTATTAATTAATAAAGTTGTTTGTTAGCTGCCTAAACAGAGAGGAGCGTTTTTTGCTTCAACACTCCTCATACAATGGAGTAAGCAAAAACCCACTGTGTCAGTTGTATGGAATGAAAATTACAGAAGCAGGCATAAATATACTAGCATGTAAAAAGAAGGGAGTTACCATACCAAATGGAGGACCAGTGCTAAGATGGCCAATTCAGTCAGGGTGGGTATGGCCCACTCCCAACAGTTGATGAGGAGCAGGAGCGGCCTGAGTCGGGCTGCATCAGCTGGTGCCCCAGGTGGAACACGCGATCAGCGCCCCCACCTGCACAGCCATCAATGGAGTGACGTCATCATCGGGCGCCCCAGGTGCCCCGTTGAAGGCAGTGCCCTAGGCGACGGCCAAGTCGGCCTATAGTCACGGGCCACCCTTGATGAGGAGGTGTGAATACCAAGAAAGGGAAAATTGTTTTTGTAGTGAGACAGCCATTCCCAGTCTCTAGTCAGACCCAGATTAATAGTGTCGAGTTTGCAAATTAATTGCAGCTCTGCAGTTTCTCTTTGAAGTCTGTTTTTTTTTTTTTTTTAATTGAAGGATGGCCACTTTTAAATCTGTGACTGTGTGTCCAGGGATCCATCTCTTGGTATTCATTCCTCCTCATCAACTCTCCAGTCATTGCTCTACGCTCAACAGATGTGTCCATTCCAATGTTGCCATGATGTCCCCATTGCCTGCTTGAGAGTCCCTGAAATCACACACTCACGAGCTCTGTTTGAAATGAGGGTGTGCCTTCAGAATTCCTCTTGGGTGCCAATGCTTTGCTGAACAGAGGTAGAGAGTACAAGAGTATTGAAATTCTGGGCTATTGAATGCACAGTGAATATTACAGTAGGAACAGTAGGGCACCAGAAGAGCAGTCCAATTTCTTTCTAACAAGTGGGTTTCATGTAACAAGGCTGCCAGCTGTTCTAGCTGTCACATTGTACTCTTTGACAACAGAATTTAATTGCCAGAACTACAAAGGCAAGGGTCTATTTTCAATTTTCTTTCACCTTAATTAGGAAAAATAGCAAAGGCTCAGACAGGTAGAATTCCAATCTTGGTTGCTATGTGGTCTGCTGGGTAAGAGTTGGGATAGCTTTTATTTTAACGAGAAAGTTACTTGCAGTTTCATTTCTACGTTTGAACAATGGCAATTTTCTAGTTATGTGTTTTCTAACTATGTGTTTTGAGATTCATGGACTAGAAAGATGGCACATTTGTGCTTGATTCTTAAGCTGAATGAGGGATGGTGGGAGGGAAATAAAGGATAAGCTTTTCAGAAGGCCCTAAATAACTTGGGTGTTTCATTTTCATTTTCAAAAGTTTCTTAGGTGTTTAGGCACCTAACACCCATTGACTCATAAGGATATTTAGGCTCCAAGGTGCCTTAGTCAGTTTTGGAAAAAGAAATTAGACTCTGATGTCACTTAGGTGCATCTGAATATTTGACATGGAATCCATTAAGGGATATAGTCGGGTAATTTGGGCATCAAATAATTTGAATGAATAACTTGTAGCATGTTTGCATGTGGATGTTTTAACTAAGCTGAACTAAATTTAAAAATAATTTTAAGGGAACACCTGTTTGAATGTAAACACTCCCCACTAGTGCATGTAAACCATAATTTGAGTTGTCTGCCAGCAGGAGTGGAGTGGATGAGCCTGTTTTTATTATCTGTATTATTGTGATTTTTAAATTTGGTTTAATGATGGCTGAACAACTGGCAATCAGGTCTGTCTTCATTTTCTGCTCCTTACAGGAACAGGGAGAAAATGTTGTCTTGGCTTTTATTTGAATGTTAGCCACATAAAGTCAAGACATGCCAGTGATAGCTGTCTTATTATAAGTGTATGTAATTGTCATGATTATGAGGGTTAGCCAGCAGCCTGGGGATTAAGGGGTAAATGAAACCTAGCCAGGTAGAGTGGCCAGAAGGAATATAGGTGGGACTTTCAAACTGGGACAAAAGAATTTGGGTTTTTTCCTTTCTCCTTTGGTCTCTCTCAGTGAGTCCTCTGCAGGAAAGCTCATCACCTAATAAACCATCTTGTTAGTCTTTAAAGTGCTACATAGTCCTGTATTTTGTCTGCAGCTACAGGGAGGGACAAGCATGTCTCTCTCTCTCCAAGAAACAATTCTTCACTTTCTGTAAGTAGGGTAAAGTTTAGGTAGTTTCGTTAGGCTTTATTGTTTTAAGGGTTGGGTATGGGATCTGATATCTGGCACTGCTTAAGAGATGTTTGGCTTTTCTTTTTAACTAAGTTCTAGCCCATGGTGTAATTCCTCCATGAGTATATTTTGTTAACTTTCCATCTGATCCTTATGCTTACAACAGGAATATTGTTGTAATAATAAAAGTTTTCTCCTTTCTTTTTATTAACCTTGCATTGGTTACTGTGTGTCCTGATTTTTATTATAGGGGTGAGATTTCCCAAATGATCTTTCCCCTAATCTCGTTATTAATATTTGGGTGGTGGCAGCGGAAGTTTTATTCCCAAAATCTAGGTTTTTAAGATTTTGGGGGAAGTTTTATACCAAAGCCTGGTAGATAAGGCTTTGGGGTACACTTGCTGGCCCTCACTTCTGCATTTATCATGCCAGAGTGGGGAAGGAGCCATGACAGTAATAAACACTGAAATGGTGAGACACAGCAAAGGAATTAAAGGTAGCCTGCTTCTGTTTTCCTTTTACTCCTTCTACTCAGAAAACTACTGGCCAGTGTTCCTTGTAGGCTGTGCACTTGTTCAGCTGCTCAGAAGAGATTCAATTGCTGCCCAGCTGATTAGCAGAGCATCCACAGCTAGGTTTTCTGTTTCTACAGATGGTGCACAGTCATATATGCTTCAGTGAGCATACAACAATTTATTCCGCATATGGGTGGAAAAAATTGAAGGGAACATTGCTGCTGGCTTCCCAACAAACACATACAAATAAATGCTTTAGGTGATGAAGAATTGGATTGTGACTAGACCATCATGTTGGAATTTGCAGTCTCTGCTCATAGGAGAACATGGGGACTTCTCCCTCACTGCGTCCCTGCAGTTCATGCATCCAGAGGGGGAGAGAAGGTGGGTAATGGTTTTATCCCTGCACACTAGACCAGTCGGGGGGAGAGAGGCATCTCTGGAGCAAGTGGCTCCAGACACGCTCTTATTTGGTCACTCTGTGCATGGCACAGCTTGACCCAAAACCAAATAGTATCTCCCATAGTATGCATACTTACCAGCCTCAACACTCGCAGGACTTCTCTCAGGACCTGCTCAATGCTGTGCACCGAGCACAGCACCAAAGTGCAAACTACCACATCCATGGAGTCATCAGCTACTGGGCGTAGATCCTCAGCAGAGGCCACTATGAACCCTTCAAACTGGAGGTGGGGACTCTCAGTAATGCTTTTGAGGAGGAACTTCTCAAAGTTGGGATTGGGGTCAGTGCACGTTACCCGGCATCTAGGTGGGTAGAACTGGAAGTTGGCACCTGAGCCTGTGCCTATCTCCAGCAATCTGAGCTCCCCTGAACGTCCTGCAAATTCCCTCAGGCTGCTGAACAGGTCCTGTTTCTGTTGAAAGAGCTTGCGGTTGTAGGCAGTGGAGATTCTGGCCATGAAGTATGGGAAAATCTTCTTACAAAGGGGGTCCCATAAGCCCAGATACGAGAGCAGATATATAGGCAGGGTGAGAAGCTGGATGCATCTCTGGAGGAGAGGGATCAGCACCATCAGTGCAGAGAGGAGAATGCAAAAATCCTCAGTCTCAGCTGTAAACAGAACGTCAAGCCCACTGCTGTGTTCCAGCTTTACTGAGTGTTTCCTAAATGGCGCTTTCTCTCCTTGCTAATTGGCTGAGGCTGAACTGGTTATGTCCGGCTTCTCCAGCTGGCTGCCTTCCTTACTCTGTCTTAAAGAGCTAGAGCATTGTTTAGTCATAATTTTACAAGCACAACTGAAGTGAGATGCAGAGGGGAGAGAAATCCATCTGTTTGCTAATGTAATATTAAGCTCAATCCTTCAAGCTCCTGGGTGCTGTGACCTGGTGGAGCAAAGCACTTAAGTATGTGATTAACTTTAAACACTGGAGTAGTATTATTGAAGCTAATGGTACCGTTACAAGTTCAAAGCTAAGCACTTGATTAAGTGTTTTATTGGAGTGGACCAGAGCACACACCACCTTGCAGGACTGAACCCATTGTCAGCAAGAAGCAGCAATTCCACACCTCAAGCACATTCTGGACCAGCCTGTATAGAGGGTGCTGTATTGTTGTAACACTGCCTGCATTGTGTTGGACACAGTGTGGCATAAGAACAAAGTTCCACTTCCTCTACTTGGTGGGGAAGGAGAATACATGTAAAGTACTTTAAAAGGAAACACCAAAAATGGAGACTAACTAGCTTAATTCTGCTGAAAAGGATTGGGGCGTTATAGCGGATCACAAATTGGATATGAGCCAAAAGTGTGATGCAGCTACAAAAAAGGTAGCATGTTGGTGTGTATTCAACAAAGCGTCACATATAAGACATGGGCGGCAGTTGTTCTTCTCTACTTGATACAGCGGGCTGGATGTGGTCTCTTCCAGTCCACCATTTCATGATTCTAGACAGATCGCGTCTGTATAGGGAGTGGATTCAAAATATGTTTTTATATATATGTTTTATATATAAATATATGTTTCATATATATAAAATCCTTGCAGAAATCTGGGGTGGCAAGAAGAATATGTGACCTCACATGTTCTCGATCCTCCCTCTATGCATTGCCTTTGATTCTATCAATATGCTAACCCTTCTAGCCCTAGGTTTACTCAATTTACAGAGGGAGGCACTGTTTGGTTAAATGACTGTTCCAAGGGCATATATGTATTTTAGTATAATCATCTCAGTCCCAGGATATTAGAGAGACAAAGTTTTATTGGACCAACATCAGTAGGTGAGAGAGAGGTTTTAAAGCTACCTAGGGCTCTTCAGTTATATAAGATGTACACAAAGAGTGTCACAGGTAAATACAAGGTGGAATGGATTATTTAGCGTAAGTCAATCAATCCATTTATACTTATGTCAAAGTACCATTCATGGTGAAGTGGCTTGCTAGCACTTCTCATGAAGTTTGGCCGAGAAGTTTAAGTGGTTCACACAGAATATTATAATGATGTATAAATCCATGTTTCTTAGTATCTAGCAAAGATAAGAATTTAAGCTCTGTTGCATGTCTGAGTTAATGATGACTCATGATTGTTAAATAACAGACTCAATTGGAATTATTTAAGCAAAGATGATCAAAGATTAGTACAATACAGAATAGACACATTACCATTATTTATTGAACGATTCTGTGTTGCTTCTTTGCTGTAACTGGATGGACACAACAGTTTTCATTTCCCATCTGGGTTCCCACAGCATTGTTATGACAGAGGATTTTGACAAAAAAACAATCAAACAAACAAAAACCAACCCAAAACCGAACTCTATTTGCCAGGAGAAGTCTATGTTCTGAAATCATGTCTGTGCATTCTCAGTGAACCTAATATATACTAATGATTCTATGATATGTGAAATTATGAGTATTTACAGCTGAAAGGACTACAAATTCTTAAGGATAACCCAGTGGAAAACAATGAGTAGTCCTGTAGCACCTTAGAGACTAACAAATGTAAATAACCCTAAGGCAGGGGTGGGAAAATTCCGGCCCACGGGCCAGATCCAATCTGCAAGGTTAGTTCCTGGAGGCCTCCCCCACCTCCATGTTTACCTGCACCTCTGCAGGTATAGGAGGATCGCAGCTTTAGTTGGCCGTGAATTGCTGTTCGCAGCCAATGCAAGCGGCAGGACGTGCCACAGACCAGGATGCTGCTCGCATTGGCATAGATTATTATATACAGTCTAACACAGAAAATTCCTGAATAGGATTACTTTTTGGACAAGGATCAGTGTTCTGGGCTCTAAAATTCAACATATTCTTAATATAGCAATTCTAAAGAATAGTTAATATATAAATGAATCATAAATACAAAAAGAAAAAGGAGTATGTGTTAATTTTTACGAACAGATAATAACAGCTCCCAACCATGTCTTTTGAGGGTGTTGTGGTAGTTTCCTTTGAGGATGGAGGCTTTGGGGTCAGATACAGAGTAATTGCTTTGTGAAAGTGTTAATTCACAAGTGATATTATGTGTGTTTATTTTTTTATTATTTTTCTGTGTGAGTTCATTTGACAATGACAGCACTTAGTATGTTTTACTCAAGAATTACACCCAGGAGTTCAAAGTGCTATTAGAAATCTGTTGGATTACAATAATCTTGTCAAATAACTCTGGATTATATAATTTGTCGAGCTATGAAACTTTTTGTAGCTTGACTATTTCCAGCAATAAGTGACTGTGGAAAGAGGGACACTTTGTATCATCTTGTTTCTCCATTAAACTTTCTCTTCCTGGTCCAATGTCTTTCTCTGCTCTTGTTATCTGTAGTTAAGAATTTGGTTAGGAATTTGGTTATCTGTAGTTAGGAAGTGACCATAGGTTGGTCACTTCACCCATACAATTCAGCTGCTGGACTCCAAAAGTGCCTTTTATCTCATGGGGAAACCACTTCCTTTTCTTTTACTGTCAAGAGAGTTTTATTTTTAGTCCATTCCAGTGACATGAACAGCTTTCAGTATCTATGTAACAGTCTCGCTAAATAATATATTGTAGTCTTCTTAGTTTTCATGGTCAAGTCTCTATGTGTTGCAGCATTTCTTCCTTGCCTACTTCTCCATTTCCATAGCCCTCCATATCACTTTCATGACTAGTTTTTCTTGCCTTGCTGACATTAAATCATTCACAGTGGTGTCTGCCCTCTCCATTCTCCTGTATAATTTTGATATGTCCATTCTCCCAATGGAGAAAAAAAAATCAGATGTTCTGGTTGTGTCTCATATTCCCCCAAATCTCCCGGCCCTTTAGGGTTAGTGGAGGAGAGATGGTTGATAGTGTTTTGTTTAATAGCCATCCCTTCACAAATCATAATAGTGAGGAATTTCAAAATGATGGAAATGTGTTGACATTCTCTTATGAATGAGATTCAAAGCAGTCATGATCACCCTCCATGATAACTATGGAATTAAACTTTTTATGTACAAACAAGATTTGAGGCTTGCATTGCTGGAGGGAACATTAGTATAAAAACTGAGGCAAAGGTGCCCCCTAGTGGGAAATGGAAAAAACAACACACATGATGCATCAATGCTGATTATTTCCCCAACTTTATAAGCACATTTTGTGTATCTGTAGTGTTCACTATATGCCATATAGCCAAGAGAACATAAGAAGGGCCATAATGGGTCAGACTAAAGGTCCATCTAGTCCAGTATCCTGTCTTCCAACAGCATCCAATCCCAGATGCCCCAAAGGGAGTGAACAGAACTGGTTATTCATCAAATGATCCCTCTCCTGTCACCCATTTCCAGCCTCTGACAAACAGAGTCTAGGGACACTGTTCCTACCCATCCTGGCTAATAAATTCATGTAGGATAGGTCCATCAATGCTTATCTAGTTATTTTTTGAACCCTGTTAAAGTCCTGGTCTTCACAACATCCTCTGGCAAGGAGTTCCACAGGTTGTCTACTGCATGAAGAAAAACTTCCTTTTGTTAGTTTTAAACCTGCTACCTACTAATGTTATTTGTTCTTATGTTATGGGAACAAGTAATACCTTTTCCTTATTCACTTTCTCCATACCTGTCATGATTTTATAGCCCTCTATCATATCCCCCCTTAGTCTCCTCTTTTCTAAGATGAAAAGGCCCAAACTTTTTAATCTCTCTTCATATGGTGGCCATACCAAAACCCTAATAATTTTTGTTGCCTTTTTCCAATTCCAATATATCTTTTTTTGAGAGGAGGCAACCACATCTGTATGCAGTATTCAAGATGTGGGTGTAGCATGGATTTATACAGAGGCAGTAAGATATTCTCTGTCTTATTCTCTACCCCTTTTTAAAAGATTCCTAACAGTCTGTTTGCTTTGTTGACTGCTACTGCGAATTGAGTGGATATTGTCAGAGAACTATCCACAATGACTCCAAGATCTCTTTCTTGAGTGGTAGTAGCTAAATTATTCCCCATCATTTTGAACTCTATCATATCCCTCCCTTAGTCTCCTCTTTTCTAAGCTGAAAAGTCCCAGTCTTTTTTTATCTCTCTTCATATGGCAGCCATTCCAAATCTCTAATAATTGTTGTTGCCCTTTTCTAAATTTTTTTCCAATGCTAATATATCTTTTTTGAAAACAAGTAGTCTTCTGGCACCTTAGAGTATGTCTACACTACAATGCTATTTCGGGATACTGGAGTATCCCAAAATAGCTATCCCACGTCTTCACAGCAAGCCCATTATTTCGGACTCACTATTCTGACGTCTCCGTAAACCTCATTCTACAAAGAGCAAGGGACGTTTTGGAATAGCGCTTTATTTTAGGGATGTAATAGTGTAGTCAATTAACCAGTTATCCGATAAGCAAAAGCTTACAGGTTAATTCTATAGACTACATGCATTCTCCCCCCACCTTAGACAGGGGCTGCTGCCACCTTGCACTGCATAGCTCAAATTGTGTATCTTATTTTGAGTCACAGTGCTGTGTAGACGCACCCTCAGAGACAAATATATATGGTATCAAGAGCTTTCATGGGCAAAACCCACTTCTTCAGATGAATGGAGGAAAAAAAGGGGGACCGTCAGAATAAGAAAGGAGAGGGAGAAGGAAAAAATACCTGTCAGTTGTAGTGCAGGTGGTAATGAGGCTAATTAGGTAGGCTGGAAGTGTCTCATACTTAGCTTTTGATGTCAATGGGGTGGTGAATGTAAGGTAAGCTGGTTTTATAATATGTCATTCAGTTCAAGTCTTTCTTCAGGCCAAGGAGAACAGTGTCAAATTTACATATTAAGGTCAGTTCCACATTCTCTGTAGTTGGCTTGTGAAATTCGTTTGTGGAAGAATGGCTACATTTAAATCCATTAATGAGTGCCAAGCAGGTTAAAATGTCCCCCTACAGGTTTTTGTGTGTTACCATTTCTAATATCTGATTTGTGTCCATTAATCCTTTGTGGTAGAGACTGGCCAGTGTGGCCAATATATATGGCAGAGAGGCATTGCTGGCACTGGATAGCATATATCACATTAGAGGAGATGTGGTGACCACATCTGTACTCAATATTCAAGATGTGGGTGCACCATGGATTTATATAGAGGCAATAAGATATTCTCTGGTTTATTCTCTATCCTTTTTAAATTATTCCTAACAGTCTGTTTGCTTTTTTGACTGCTGCTGCACATTGAGTGGATGTTTTCAGAGAACTATCCACAATGATTCCAAGATCTCTCTCTTGAGTCGTAATGCCTAATTTAATTTTCCTCATTTTGTACATATAATTGTGATTATAATTTCCAATGTGCAATACTTTGCATTTATCAACATTAAAATTCATTTTCCATTTTGTTGCCTAGTCTCCTAGTTTTGTGAGATCTTTTTGAAGTGCTTCACAGTCTGCTTTGTTCTTAACTATCTTGAGCTGTTTAGTATCGTCTGCAAATTTTGCCAACTCACTGTTTATCACTTTTCTAGATCATTTATGCATATGTTGAACAGGATTGGTCCTAGTACGGACATCACTAGTTACCTCTCTCCATTCTGAAAAATAACCATTTATTCCTACCTTTTGTTTCTTATCTTTTAACCAGTTATCAGTCTATGAGAGAACCTTCTATCTTATCCCATGACAACTTACTTTACTTAAGAGCTGTTGGTGAGAGACTTTGTCAAAAACTTTCTGGAAATCTAACTATACTATATCCACAGGATCCCTCTTGTCTACATGCTTGTTGATGCTCTCAAAAAACTCTAATCGATTAATAAGGCATGATTTCTCTTTACAGAAACCATAGAATCATAGAATACTAGAACTGGAAGGGAGAGGTCATTGAGTTCAGTCCCCTGCCCTTACGGCAAGGCCAAGCACTATCTAGAGTAGACCATCCCTGATATATGTCTATCTAACCTGATCTTAAATATCTCCAGAGATGGAGATTCCTCAACCTCCCTAGGCCAGTGTTTCTGAAAGCGTTGCACAGAATCACTCTCGGAAACACATTAACTGGCCGCCCTGGTTTGTTTATTTACCAGCGCTGTGGCCACGGAGCCTCATGGCTCCCATTGGCTGCAAAGGATGAAGCAAGTTGCTTTGTTGACATGACAGTGTAGACACAAAGGACAGTGTAGATGCAATAATGCCTTCTGTCAACAGAACTCTGTCGACAAAAGGCGTTATTCCTCATAGAATGAGGTTTACCGCTGTTGACAATACTGCCGAGTTCTGTCGATGTTATGTTGACAGAATTTGGCGGTAGTGTAGACGCCGGTATAGTTTTGTCGACAAAAGTCCACTTTTGGACTAGACACACCCTTGATGTTTATTTTTAAAAATATATTTACTTTTGTCAGTACTGATGTCCCTTTTTCTGTTCAGTTCCTGCAAATGTTAGCTTTGGTCATATGAATCTGAATGGACGTGGGCACTGGTTATTCCTGCTGCATTAGAGGCATATGGTATAAATGACATATTTCTGCCTGCAGGAGATTATGAGCCATGAGGCTCCGTGGCCATGGTACTGGTAAATAAACAAACCGGGGAGTGGCCAGTTAATGTATTTCTCAGAGTGATTCTGCAGAACACTTTCAGAAACATTGCCCTAGGCAATTTATTCCAGTGATTAATCACCCTGACAGTTAAGAATCATAGAACACTAGAACTGGAAGGAACCTCAAGAGGTCATCGAGTCCAGTCCCCTGCTCTTACAGCAGGACCCACTACTGTCTAGACCATCCCTGATGGATGTCTATCTAACCTGCTCTTAAATATCTCC
>CM057845.1:255697693-255710820 GCA_030068395.1 Apalone spinifera | reverse complement strand
TCCTTTGCATGCCTTTTCCGGCAAAGGGGGCCAGTCTAGACACAGCCATGGAGACTAACAAATATATATATAAAATAGTATCATGAGCTTTTGTGGGCACAGCCCACTTCTCAATATGCTACAGGACCATTGTTGTCCCTCTGAGACAGCTAATCTATGTTAGCTCTTCAAAATCAGTGTACAAACATTAAACAAACTTGACCTAAAACCTCACCTGGTCCTGCCTGACCAAGAGGGCCTAAACAATAGAAGGGTCTAAATTGATAACCTTATTAGCCTCATGGTTAATCTGGCCATGTTCTGGTTCATCATTGGTGCTTTTACCATCCAGTGCACATGCAGAGGTAAGAAGGCTCCATAATCCCTCCAGCACAGCAAAGGGACGTGCTACCAGAGTGAGAGGACCAGGTTCAGGAAGGAGTCAGAGGCTGTGTGAGAGCAGAAGTAACAAGCAGGTCATAGAGTAGAGAGCCTGAGAGCAGGACAATGATGTTATAGCTTGAGGAGTGTTTTCTGTAGGTTAAGAAGAAGGTGTCCAGACACTTTTGCATGAGTTAATGTCCTCTAGCTGATTTCAAAGCTTGTTTCATTGTCTGTACAAACCTTTCAGCCAATCCATTCGTGGATGGGTGATATGGTGTTGAAGTGATGTGATGGATCCTGTTTGCTTTCATAAAATTTCCAGACTCCCGAGATACAAACAGTGAACTGTTGTCACTCACAAGTTGTTCTGGAAGACCAAAATGACAAAAGATTCCCCATAGTTTTTGGATAGTACTCTCAGCAGTAGTGGAAGGCATGATAGAGACTTCTGGCCATTTGGAATGAGCATCTAGAACATTCTACCTTCAAATAGGCCAGTGAAATCACCGTGAATACATTGCCATGGTTTTTCAAGCCAGTCCCATGGGTGTAGAGATGCCAAGTGAGGTGCATTCCCTGCACCCTGGCATGAAATACAAGCTCTTGCCTTCTCTTCAATGGCACTGTCCAAGCTGGGCCACCAAAAATAACTTCGTGCAATTTCTTTCATGTACACCATTCCACAGTGACCTGAATGAAAGCTGTTCTGACATCTGTTGTCTCAGTATCTTTGGAATAATGATATGCATTCCCCACAACAAGCACCCAGAATGGATCGATGACTCCGTCCTCCTAGACATGAAGGGAACAAAGTCAGGTGAGACCTGAGAGTCCCGTAGAGATGTTCCATGCATCACTAGATCCATAACTTGGGACAGCACTGGGTCAACACGAGTTGCTCTCTTAACTTGCACAGCAGTGATGGACGTGTTTTCTACCCGTTCAAAGTAGATTTCCTTCTGGCCACTATCTTGATGTTTGATGGCAAAGGCAGCCTAGAGAGACCATCTGCATTGTCATTCAGAGTGGATTTCTGATATCTGATCTCATATGTGTGTCCCGAAAGCCACAATACCCATCGTTGCATACAACTAGCAGTCAATGGTGTAATACCTGTGTGTGGACCAAAAATTGATGTCAGAGGTCAATGGTCAGTGAGAAGTATAAACTTCCATCCAAACAAGTACTGGTGAAATTTCCAAAGCCCGAAAACGATTCCCCAGGCTTCACACTCGATTTGCACATAGTTAGTTTCAGCCTTGCTTAAGGTGCAAAAGCAATTGGTTTCTCTTCTCCCAAAGGCAAAATGCATGACAAGACCGCTCCCACTCCATACGGGGAGGCATCACACAGGCCAACTGTAAAGGTAAGGATGGATCAAAATGCATCAGGACCTCTGAGTTTAGCAATGCACATTTAGCTTGTTAAATGCAACATCACAGGCTTCAGTCCACTTCCAGACCTTGTTCTGGCCAAGGAGCTCATGGAGTGGTTTTAACAGTGTGGCTAACTGTAAAATAAACTTTCCATAATAGCTCAATAGTCCTAGAAACGAGCGAAGTTGACTAACATTTTGAGGGGGTAAAGCCTCCATAATAGCCTTAACTTTTGAAGGGGCCTTACCAAGGCCAGTGGCATCAATGATTTGTCCCAAATATTTAGCAGAGGGCTGAAAGAATGCCACTTTGTCTTTGTGGACTCATAGGACATACTCTTCCAGTCTTTGTAGGGAAGCCTCTAAGTTCTTAAGGTGATCCTCCTCATTCCTTCCTGTGACCAGGATGTCATCAAGATAGCACTGGACTCCTGGCAAGCCACACAAGATCTGGTCTATAGCCCTCTGGAACAAAGCTGGGGCAGAAGTTATTCCGAAGGGTAAGCAACAGTAACGATAAAGCCCTTTATGCGTCACAATAGTGAACAGTTCTTGGGACTTTTCATCAACGTGCATCTGTAAATATGCTTGACTCAGATCAATCTTGCTGAATTTTTGTCCCCCAGACAGGCCTGCAAAGAGGTCATCAATGCTGGGAAGGGGGTATTGCTCTGCATACAACACTGAGTTAACAGTGACCTTAAATTCCCCACAAATCCGAATAGAACCATCTTTCTTACAATATTGGAACTATTGGAGTTGCCCATGGACTATGGGTAGCTGGTATTAGGACTCCATTTTTGACTAGGCACTCCAGGTCTGCTTCAACTTTTGGCCTGATGGCATCTGGCACAGTTCTGGCCTTCAGATATTTTGGTTGGCTGCCAGGTTTACTGTTCAGTTTCATAATGATTCCCCTCATACGTCCCAGATCCTCTCCAAAAACAGCAGCATGTTTCTTTAATACATCGGTCAGACCTGTTTCTTCTTTCGGCCTCCGGTGCACTTCTGCCCCGTTCAGCGGGATAGCTACAACCCAGTACACAACAAACGACATGCCATGTAGCTGGCAGGGGGCCAGCATAGCTACAGCTGGAGCACATGTGCCGGGAGGAGCACTGTACAGAGGGGTGGTACTAGTAGTTCATGCCCCTGTAATGGTTGTGACTATTAAAGCCAGGTATGTGCTGAGAATGTTGGCGCCCACATGCACAAATCTTCTCTGTCATTTAGTGATTTTGAGAACCCAAAGCACCTACAGCCCTCGCCTCCAGGCTTGTGCGATACCCAGCACATTCCTCTTCTCCCTCAGGACTGGAAGACCAGGGCTGGTGCTCCCCAGCAGTCGTCGCATCCCCCTGTAGTGGGGCAGTTGCAATACCAAACCCCTTAGGGTCCTTGGCAGTGGCATAGCTAGGACAGGAAAATCTGGGTGGGCCCAGATTTCAGGTGAGCAGGCAATGATGGGAGTGAGATGGAGGGCTTGTGGGGGGCAGGAAGGATCAGCTGTGCAGAAGGCATCCCGCGTCCTGGGAAGGGGACAGCAGGGATCCGGTGCTCTGGGGAGAGGGGCAGGAAGTAGGCGATATAGGGCCTTGGCAAGAGAGGGGAGGAGGAATGGGGGACCTGCCTCCCCCTATCGCCTCTTACAGCTCAGCATGCTGCATCACTCTCCTGCTGACACCACACGCTGCTGCTCCAGTTCCAGCTCCAGCGCTAGCCCTGCCCAGCTTTTCCCCATGACTTGTGAGGCCCACCCCCTGCAGGATTAGTGCTGGGGCCAGAGACACAGCGCTGGTAGAAGAGCAGTGCGGCCAGGCTGACAGACGCCAGATGGGATCAGGAGTCTCAGCCTGTGAATTTGTGGGCTCTGGACCTGATTTACGTGGGCTTGGATGCAAAGTGAGTGGGCATGGCCCACCACTCAGTGTCCTGGGCACTGCTATCAGTGTCCAACAACTGTGAGGTGATTTGTTCAGCATTGAGGTTTGCTTGTTTAAACGTTGATTTTTGGAATTTTTAAAATTCTTGTTTTGGGAATTGTTATTGGGCAGTAGATTGTGACCATTTTAATCAATATTTTGCTATCTTAATTTCCCCTTCTTTCAAATCCCACAAGAATTTAAGCTAGAGAGAGATCCAAGCTTCAAAAGGTCAAGCTTCTTCAACATCTGGGCATTTCCCATTCAGGATTTTGGTTTGGGTGATTGCATATTCAAAATGAGTATGGAAGGTGTACACTTCTGCACTGAGGCATCTACATTTCAGAGGCCAAATCTCCCCTTATGTTACAATAGAGCAGCCCTACAGAAGTTATCAGTATAACATGATGGCAAATTTAGTTCTTGTGTCTGATCCCAGCAAGATAAATGAGCCCTCTTGTGTAATACTCTATGTCCCAGTGGCTTGTCTGCTCAGCACCTAGATTTCCTAAAGCTGCAGCCAGAGGACAATGATTCAAAATCCTGAGGAGAGGACACTTCTGCAAGGTGTATATTTTTAAAAATAGCAATATTAAAAGGGTATATTAGGTTGCCATCTTAGCAGGTACTTTCCATAGACATAACCCTGTTGTTGAGAATTTATACAAGTCAAAAAATGTTATGGCTTAGGCTTACAACTCAGAGAGTAAGCAGTTCTTACTATTTCTCTTTAATAGAACTGAGTAACTGGCATAAGCAGGGTCTGAATCAATGCATCTGGCTGGAATGGAAAAGGAATCCTGGGTGTGGTTATGTTTACTCAATCTACACAGCACCAAATTTCAAAATAACGTGAAGCCATCCCTTAACCCTCGTGCAACAAGGTTTACAGGGATGGCGAAATTGCACACCCGTAATTTCAAAAAATATTTTGATATAACAGGCGCATTTCTAAGATGCCAGGTAGCTATTTCAGGATCCCTCGGTATCCCGAAATATTTCCGCTGTGTAGACATACCCCATATGAGTTGGGGGTTGGATTAAAGAACTTTAAGCAAAAGACTCTGCCCTGCGGACTCCAGGGATGGTACCTTGCTTATGGGTTTTCTTTATTTATTTGTGTTTCCATAGGTTGATACTAGATTACTGTTATTAAACAAACTGTTTCTATCCCTGACTCAGTGCCTGTGAGAGGGAAGAATTGTATTCAAAGGCACCCAGTGGGGAGGCTGGAATTTTCAAGTTTACTGGGTGGAAACTCAGCCAGTTTGGTTACATTGTTGAGAGAACCTCCTTACATACTGAACCCAGCCCTTCTGGCTGCCGACTGCTACTGGCGGAAGGGTTACACTTGGGTCAATTACTATTAGTCTCACTTTGTTTCATGTTCACTTATTTGATTGGGAAATGCAATTCTGCACCTGGAGATATATGGTAATGACAGCCCCAGTACAAAACCCTGAAGTAGACTGTAATCTATGTAGTCAACTTCAAGGGCTTGATTTCAGAAGTTCTCAGGACCCAGCAGCTGTCATTGGGGGCAGAGGGCAGCTTGAAAACAGAATTGCTCTCAGTTGAGCTGCAAGATGATGAACTCTTAGCTCCTAAAAACAATGAGGAATCCTGTGGCACCTTAGAGTACATTTACACTGCAACACTATTTCGAAATAACTAGCGCTATTCCAAAATAACTTAGTCGGCGTCTACACAGCAGGCAGGTATTTCGAAATAGTGTCAAAATACTGTCAAGCTGAAGGACTTCTTACTTCGACTCCTGTAGCCCTCATTGTATGAGGAATAAGGGAAGTTGGAGGAAGAGTGCTCTATTTCGAAATAAGTGCTGCGTAGATGCTCCCTATTTCAAAATAAGATTCGTAATTGATGTAGCTCAATTTTCGTAGCTTATTTTGAGTTAAGCCCTGCAGTGTAGACACACCCTTGGAGCCTAACAAAAATATATATAGTATCATGAGCTTTCATGGGCAAAACCCAGTTCCTCAGATGAGCTGAAAGCTTAGCCCCTAAGGCTATGTCTACACTACAATGATCTATCGGAAAACTTTATCCGATTTTTTTTCGGAAAAGGCTTTTCTTAAATTTGGCCCATCTACACTGGGCCAAATTTCAGAGAATCCTCCCCTTTCAGAAGAGCCCTTCTTCCTCGTGGGAGGAGGAAGACAGGGCTTCCAAAAGAGCGCGTCTGCTCTTCAACAAAAAAAAGCGGAAGAGCAGATATGTTCCCTGGATGCGGCAGAGTTTTTCTGGGATACCTCTGCCTAATTTTCCTAAAATTTTCTGCTGCTTTTCTGCAAAGCTTGAGAACATCCGGATGGCGGCTTTATTTCCTCACAAGTAATAAATAGTTCATTTCCAAGGGAACATTAGTCATCACATGAGTAAAAAGATTTGTCATGATTTAGATAAAGTATCTTTTTTAGCTTGTGGGGAAAACATAATCCTCACAGACAGAGCACCAAGTGAAAACATTTCCTTGTTTCTCTTCCAAAATCCTTCCTGGCCTGAGCCTTTCTGTCACAACTCTCTCTGCTATCTGCATAGTGCAAATTTCAGTGACTGCCAGGCATTTGCCTCCTAGTGTACATTCTTTCCTGAAGGCACCATGAAGCACTGACATTGGAGATGCTGATTCACAGCAATGCTCCTGAGAGGAGGCCTCTCAAAAGTTGGGATCAGAGTGAGTGTGTGTGACTCTGCAGTGGAGAACTGGACGTTGGCACCAGCATCATATCTGATATCCACCATTACTGGGTCAAAGGAAGGGCCCGTGAACTCCTTCTAGGGGTTGAAGAGCTCTCTTTTTTGTCAGATGTTTCTTGTTTGATGATAGAGTGTACTTATACACGGAAAGCATCTTGAATAAGCTCCAGGGACATGGACAGGTATTAACAAAGCCATCAGCCTGGAGCACAGGAATGCTTATCAGCAATAAGACTAGCTGGAGAACTCTCCTAGGGCCAAGACTGGTTTTGCTCACTGCTATTATCCTTATATCCTTTTGTGTTGTATCAAGTTAGCTAAAGTCATGCAGAAAGTTAATAAACTTTGGCATAGAAATGCAAGGTGGTCTCTTTAATCCTAATACTGCCGTCAGAATTCTGCCTCTCCATTGACCCTTTGGTTATATACCCCAATGTAACCTGCTTCTCCTCCTTAACTGATTCCTGTCTTGCCTAAAGCTGCATGTGCCATTCTTAGAAGAGGATATTTCCTATTAGAGAATTTAATGTTAAGGTTTGCTGATAGTCTAGGAAAACTAAGCTCCTCAGTGAAAAGTTGAGCTGGTGCAAGTCATCTACCTTGAGTCAACTCCTCTTAAGTTAGCCTTGCTCAAATGAGTCTCTTCACTGTGAAATAACATTCAAACAACACAAAGTGATTGTGTTACCAGATGACAAGTTGTACCCTGTGCCCTCATTTGGCTAGCCAACTCATGGAACAATATCACTACATTCAGGCTACATCTACACTACATGCTTCTTGCACAAGAAGCCTTTTGCGCAAGACTTTTTGCGCAAAAACTTCTTGTGCAAGAGCACGTCCACACCTCAAAGCACATCGCAAAAAAGCTCTGATGGCCATTCACAGAATGGCCATCACAGCACCTGTGCTTTTTCCCTGGAGTGTACATACTTGCCCTTTTGCACAAGAACTCTTGCGCAAAAGGGAGTTATGCCTCGTAAAAGGAGGTTACCTACGGCGGAAAGAGCCCTCTGTTCTGCCGTTTTACTCTTAATTTTCTTGCACAAAAGCGCATTTGAGGTGTGGATGCTCCATGGGTGCGTATTTGAGGTGTGGATGCTACCCTTGCAGTGTAGTTGTAGTTGTAGTGTAGTCGTAGCCTTGCATATAGATGGGATTCAGGTTTTAAGCAGAGTTAACTTTGCGGTGGGGAGGGGGAAGCTCTTAACACCTTTCAGAAACAGGCTTAAACCTTGTATTATGTCTTCATGGCTAAAAAGAGATGAGGCTTTACAGAGAGGTAGCCAACATATTTTCTAACTCACAGTAAAATCCTAGGGGAGACAAGGCTTAGGTAATTTTTACCTTGATGTAACAAAGTGATGTCATTCTAAGGTGGGAGGAGGTGTAGTGTAAACCTTGCCTAGCTCCATCGCAGTGAAAAGTACCCGTGCTTTTCCTTCAATAGGATTTAACTAATGCCTATTAGCTGTCTTGCAGTTTTTAAAAAATGTTAGTGAAGATGTAGCCTCTGTCATTGGATTCATGGCAGTAGCAGTTCTACCAGGCTTAGGCTCTCAGTGGTATTCATGATGCTCAGATACCATGGTAATGGGAGCACCGCAAATGAATGGAACGGAATGGTTGAAATAAGGTAATGTCCCTTTGACAGTGAAGGAAGGAATTAAAATTTATAAATGTTTGGAAACAAACAAAGTTCCCAATACAAGAGTATCTGTAGTATTGAAAGCAACCTCAGAGTCGTTTTGGCCTGCAAAGCATGGTCTGCTTTTTTTAGGCATCACCTTTGATTGTGTGCAGCTGAGGAATGATTTTGAACTGTTTTGGGATGGACAGTCAATTTAGCTTAACATAATAAGCTGACTGTAGTCTCTCATCTTTGTACTGGCATTGGGACTTGTTGTATCAGCATATTAAAAAAAACCTCCTCACGTCTGGTCAAAGCATTGTCCTTGTAGCTTTTTTCAGCAAACAGTCCGGCATTTCCAGGCAAATGGGGAATATTAGTGGCTTTCAGCATCTTCAGACTGTGACCCCATGTTTGCAAATCTCCCTGCCCTCCACTACCATTCCTTCCAGTAAAGGGTGGGAGAGTGCAACTCTCTGTTTCAGAACCTTTAGACCTTATTATTACTATTTGATGATCAAAGAGGACTTTTCTCCATCCCTACATGTGGGACATGGGAGCTGGGAATCCAGTGTTCTATTCTCAGCTCTGTGACTTCCTCCCTATACAATTTTGAGTGAGTCAATTTCCCAATCTGCCTCAATTTCTCCATCTGAGAACATGGAGATAATGATACTGACCTCTCTCTGCAGAGCATTTTTAATATATTTTCTTCATGTGTCTGTCTTAAATATTTTATTACTTATGGCAACCTAGCATTGTAATGCTGTCTTCTGCATCATATTTGATTAGATTTGGAAGCTTCCTTTAAAAATGTTCTTGACCTTTGTTACAGAGTGTGGTGTAATCTCTAAATAGTTAAGTACTTCTAAAGCACTGTTATTTACCATCAGGTTGCTGAGCTGAGTAAATGGTTGTCCTAGCTACACCATTGTGCCAGAGTTGAAAGACTTGCATATATATCTTGGTATCCCCGTAGCTTTCATATTCAGGGAGAGAGCCCTCATTATCTGAAAGGCATGCGGTAAAATTGCTAATTTTAATATTTTCTGAAGATCATTTATAGTTCATTTTTCTTGAGGAAACTAGATTCTGGAATGTATAAAAGCTCCCTCAGGCTTTACTGAATTCACTTTCTTTAATCTATTATTTATGTGTATATGCAGCCTACGTTCTCTTCCACTAACTTGCTTCTGTGCTTGTTTATTTTTTTCATGCTTTTATAAACTAGCAGTGGCGGCTCTTGTTTGTGATTACACTTCCAGCGTCACTGGCAATCGATTTACAATGTTGCTGGGATTTAACAACAAAATGATCAGCAGAAGCCAAGTGTTTTAACAGAGAAAGAGGCACAGCAAATACTTGGGTTTTATTTTTCCCTTGATACTTGCATATAACTCTCACAATAATCCTAATGGGAACGTCAGACTTTCAGCAAGAGGAAAAACTCTGCCTCTTGATTAATAAGAAACTCAAAAAGGGAATGAGAGAAAATGCCCAGCAGCTGACATGGTTACAAATCCATCAAAGTGATTTTCCTCCATGTGTCGAGGGATTTTTTGTGTGTTGTTTTTTTATCATCATCCGTGAAAGGTGCCAGGCTGACGTCACTGGAGACAGAGGTCTTCTCCCTACTCATGGAGCAAGAAAGGAAGTCAGGTCAGAGGGTTGCAATAAGTTGTTCTTATATTGAGGAAGTCCCTAGCCAGCCCAGACATGGACCAGGGCCCTATTGTGCTAGGCACTATACGAACACAACGCAAAAAGATGGACTCTACACTAAAGAGTTTTCAATCTAGCTATAAGCCAGGAGAAAAGTACAGACACGTGGGATGCAAAAGGAAACAGAGCGCACATTGGTCTGCATTTTAGACTCCAGTAAGCACACTAGCTACCTAGCCTTTGTCAAGCTTTTGAAGGCTTGACATCATGACGAAGGAGAGTTTTAAGAAGCGATTTGTGTAGCTTAGTGCGTGTTAATGGGAAGCTTCTCTCAAGTGTGGAAGCTAGTGTAGGAGAAAGCATAAAGGTGATTCCTGAAAATGTTGCCTGTTGGGATTTGCAGATATCTAATCTGGCTTTCTTAGACAAAAGAAATGGGATGAGGTTTTCTTGTGGAACTGTGCTTAGCCTGGGCAGCTGATCTAATTCCACAAGAGCAGAGATGCTTCTGAAGATGTAGCGAGCCATAAAGGAATGAAGTTCAGTGTATTGGGCATGCTCTTGCGTAGCTGGGGCACCTGCCTATCTGTGCTAAGGAGGAGGGTTCTCCTTTCTATGCACCTGGTGGAGGAAGCATGCTGTTCACTGCAGCATGAGTAACTGCCACTAGCTGCCACCTCCGCTGCTGGGCCCAGCTGTCTTCTCCAGAACAGCTCCTCGAAAATTTCAATAAATCTCGCTGCCACCTGTCCCTTGTCCATGCTGAATTAGCAATTTTGGGAAGAACGTCTCATAAATCCACCTTTGCCATCTTAGATCTTATTGTGCTTTTCAAGATGTTCCCTTTTTAAAAACCATCTCCACTGTGCAAACACCCAACCCCCATACAAATTCTAGCTTTTTTTTTTCTAATACGGCCATAATTCTTCTGTCCTTTTATAATAGAGCAGGAAAAGTTGGTGTTGTATGGTTAATATTGTAATGAATTAGCTAGTTAAGTGGGTAGAATCAGAGTTGCTCAGCTATGAGTCATAGGCTCTATACTGATGTCAGGTAATCATGATTTTTCATAAGCCTGAGTGGCAGGAATGTGTGATTTGGTAGCAAATGGATCCAAATTCTATCTTTACTCTCTGAATGAAGCTCTAAGTAATCATTGCATGTAACATTTTTATATTACAGTGGATCCGAGAAACCTTGTCTAAGCTTAGGGCCCCATTGTGCTGCACTCTGCACAGAGACGTAATGAGAGACTGTCCCAGCCACAAAGAACTTACTGCCAAAATACACAAGACACATAAAAAGTGGCAGAGCGAGTCCTGAAAGAGGGTATGCCAACCAGCCCTTTTCTCAGGCCCATGTTCTGTGAGCCCCTTGGCTTCTTCCCCTTTGAAACGCCTGTTCTGTTTCCAAACCATGCACAGGGACCAACTGTACATGCTTGTGCTCTGCACACTCAATTTCCTGACCCTTGTGTCCTGCCCTGATATTAAGTGATGGGACTATTTGACATCTATGGAGAGTGAGGACCCTTGATGGGCAAATTTGTATTCCACACTGATCGCACAGCCCATCAGGGATATCATTTGGCAGCTCCTTCATAGAGCTGTGAGTACAGGCGTGTACCTGGTGTGGTTCATCCCCTTTCCTGATACCTGCCCCTTTTGCAGTGTAAGGGAGAACCTGGTGCACTCTTACCTCAAGTTCCGGTTCCGGTACCCCTTGTTCCGGTTCCTCCACAACCTTGCTGAGGTTCTGGCTGCACTTCTCCCTGCACCTCTTTATTTTCACAGACACTATCTGTGGCCCCACAAAGTCACAAGACCTCCTTGTCATCCTCCTCCCAGCCCTGGCAAAGTCCCCTATCTACAACACCATGAGGAGGATAGTAGATGAAGGGGTGGTCTGACAATGCGGGGCCTATTTCCTCTCCTCTCTAAGTTCACATATCCGGGCAGAATTTCCCTGGCCAGCGTCAACTGGCTTTCTAGACAGCTTTGAAGAGTAGTAGGCATGGTCTGAGATTCTCTGCTTGGTGTTCTCTTCCAGTTCCCTCATTTTGAACCCCTGACTCTTAAAAAAAAAAACCAAAACAACTTCTGAATTTGAAATCTGACCTGCTGGTTCTGCAATTTCTGGCATTGCTGCTAGCCTGTAGATGGAGACAGGTCCCAAACATGACATTACTTCCTGAAAGAAAGGCCTTTTGTCTCCATTTCACTACCAGGTAGAACATCTTTACAATAAATTTCAGCAAGTTAGACTTTTCAACATTTGTATTGCAGGAGTATCTAGAAGTGCCAGCTGGTTTGCTAGGTGCAGCACAGAGAAATGGTGAGAGATAATCCACATCCTTAAGAACTATGTGCTAAATAAATAAAAAAAGGTGGGAGAAAAATCATAATCAAACTTTTCTGAATAGGTATGGCGTGCTGCTACAAGTAACATCTAAGATTCCAATAACTTGAAGAGACTGGTGGGGTGCAGTGATTTATTTATTTTTTCCATTTTATTGTGTACATAATTTGCTAGTTAACAACAACAAAAAAGGCTCCATTGGTGATAACCACTGTATTTCTCAGCTAAATTCCCACCCCTCTCCTGTTAACACAAGCTAATGTCCTTGAGATGGACTTCACTGTGGTGAAGCAGTTCTCTGTATCACAGTTAGGTGTGTCTGTGGCCATGCTTGGAAATAGGCTTCACTGGAAAGGCATGTCCATAAATAATAAACTGAGTTTAAAACTGGGCTGTGGAATCTATGATGAAGGCACACTGAATTATACATAGATAAATACATTTCATAACTCTTAGAAACCTAGGGAGAAAGAGCTTGTCCTTGTATCACAGCATAGATTATGCTTTATAACTTTCTTCCAAGGATCTGGGTCTCTTGTAAATACTAAGCCACCTTAAGTCTGTGAGATAACAGGGAACATAGGCGTGCACAGCACATTTAATTAGGGTGTGCACCCAAAGAATGTTTTTAAAATGTACTTTGACCCCCATTAGCCACACCCCCTGACCCTGTTAACCATGCCCCGACCCCCATTGGCCACACCTCTGGAGGTAGCACTCTCCAGGCAAGATGGACACATGACCAGAAGTAAATGGTGTCATGTGACCCCCCTCTAAGGACTTTTCCCACCATCCTCCTACCAATAGGGATTAGTTTGCCCCCACCCCTCCACAAACTCCCCTCATGCAATTATCCTGCAGTTGCATTACCCCAATGTGTGTGACATTAACTCGGAGGCGTAGAGGCTGGGGGAAGTGTTGCCTCTAAGACTTTCCTCCCATGAGCAGAATGAATTTTGTGTTGTGCACCAATACTGAGTTCATGTGGCTTGTTTAGATGGGCCACTGTGGCACCCAAGTTATTAATAAATATCTCATAAACCTGAACCTTTTTCCTCTGCTGCCATATCTCCTCCCCTTGCTCCATCAGCTCCCCTGG
>CM057845.1:255673587-255684490 GCA_030068395.1 Apalone spinifera | reverse complement strand
ACCTCTGGGTTCCGGGAAGTGTGCGACTGCACTTCCCCTCCCCAAACAGCTGGCATGTGCGCTGTCTGAGCAGCAGGGGCTCTTGCACTCCAGCAACTTACTTCCGTGATGCCATCCTGCAAGGGGGTGGAGGGCGCTGTGAGTCCCAGGGCAGAGCACGCTGCCTGCACAGTCGGAGCTGCACAGAGCCAGGTCTCCTGACCTCCCTCCTGTCCCCGCACCGGGCCGAAAGACTGCGGAACTAAGTTGCTGGGTGCCACAGCCCCAGCTGTTCAGGCAGCGTGCTGTGGGGAGGGGAAGTGCTTCCCTCCCCGCTCTGGGTCATGTGGAGTCACCCATGTGTGCCGGCCGGGAGCAACTGTTCCCTCTGCCCCTGCCTCGCTATGCCTCTGCGTCGCCAGGGAAGAACGGGAAACAAGCTAGCCAGCTCTCTCTTTTTCAGAGGGGATGGGGGAGTGCCGGCTCTTCGTGGAACCCCTATTTTCGCTTCGCAGAACGACAGGGTTCCATGGAGCACCAATTGGGAAACACTGGCCTATAGGTCTATGTGTGTTACCTTTCCTAATGTCTGATTTGTGTCCATTTATCCTTTGGTGCAGAGACTGTCTGGTTTGGCCAATATACACGGCAAAGAAGCATTGCTGGCACTTGATGGCTTACACCATATTAGTGGATGTGCAGGTGTATGAGCCCCTGATGGTGTGGCGTATGTGGTTAGGACCTGTGATGGTGTCGCTTCTATAGATGTTTGGACCGAGTTGGCAGTGGGGTTTGTTGCAGGGGTAGGTTCCTGGGCAAGTGTTTCTGTGGGGTGTTGTGTGCCTGGAAAACGATCCCTCACTCTCAAAGACCTTAGGAGACAGGCCAGCCCTTACCTACAGACAGCCTCCCAAGTTGAAGCAAATACTCACTAGCAGCCAGCCAATGCACCACAGAATTCCATTTTATACTATATTTGAATGTGTTTCTGTTTACCTGACCTGATGGGTACATTCCAGCTGCAGTGTAGATACACCAGAAGAGTCACCATTTCTGGTACCACCACCAGCACTGTTATGGGGAGAAAAGACAGTGAAATCTGTGTGGGTGTTCAGGGGGCCAGGAGTGTTTATGTTGCTGTGGGGAAGAACAGCATCTGTTCCTCATTGTGGGGAGAAAGAATCTGTCTTGATGTGGAGAGGCTGGCTAGGGACACCTGAGAGAGAGAGTTTGTTTTGTTCAATGCTCTTGATGTCTGTGTAGGTGAGAGCCACACCTGGCCAGGAAGGGCTGAAAAACGTAGCTGCCTTCCATGGATGTGACTACCTCATGTCAGAGAGTGACTGCCTCAGAAGGAGAATGTCTGTTCTGAGCTGGGAACTGATTGGACAATGTCCTTGGATGCGAAAGGGAGTTAAGAAGGATTTCGGTGGTAGGAGGTGGGGTTTGATGGTGTTGGGTGGGCTGTGTAGTGGGGTCTGGAAAAGTTAATGCTATTGAAGATGAATTTTGCACTCTGCCTAGGAGGTCCCTATTTGGATGCCCAGCAATGTTCCCTCTGATCTTTTCCTTCCATGTGCAGAATAATTTTATGTGCATTGAGACATGTGTGAATGTGCACCACCAATAGAAACAAAAAAACCTCGCTGTGCGTGCTGTGCTAGTCAGCTGCGTGGCGTCGGAATCTCTCTTGAGTGGCCACGGAAGTGCACAGCTTAGAGGGAACACTGGCCAGATTCATCCCTCTAATGGTTGTACTCAGGGTGTCTGGGAGGTATGAAGGTGCAGGGCCAGCTAGACAAGCAGAACTGCAGGGTTTCAAAGTATGGATGAGACAATGATGTCTGGAGGATGTATTTTAAGAGTCTGGAGGATGCAGGAAGAATAGGATCCACCTATACAAAAATGGAACCCAATTGTGCCAGCATGTAAAATTAAAAAAGACCATAGAGGAAAGTCAGCAGGTGCAGTGATGCATCCAGTTCAGATGGACAGATGCTGCAGGGGAGGTATTATTCAAGGGATCTTCTTTATCCTACTAAAAAAGAGAATCCAGAAGTTCGATAAAGTACTAGCAGGAGCTGAAGAGAAACAGCCAAATGGAAAAAGGTCTCATTCAATTACATCACATAAAGGCAAACCAGCTAAATATTGGCAAATTGTAGGCATACTTGTAGATCAGGAGTCTCAAACTCACAGCCTGTGGGCCATCTATGGACCTGACTACTACTGCCTCTGCAGGCCCCCCCCTGTAATCCCTGAAGCTCATCCTTCAGGGGCTGGGATGAAACGAAGGAAGAGAGCAGGGTGGTGGTGGAAAGGGGCAGGGCTTGGGGGAATGGGGAGAGGCATGTCAGGCAAGAGCTGCCAAGTCTTCCAGGCTAGATTGCGAATATGCTTTGGCTTGTAAATGGCCCGCAGGCTGTGAATTTGAAGCCCCCATTTGTCGACAAATGCAAGACGCTAAATACTAAGATGAGTGAATTCAGTACCTAGTATTTAATGAGGATATAGACATAATAGCTATTGCAGAAAGCTGGGGTACATCTACACAGCAACATTATTTCAAAATAACTATCATTGTTTCAAAATAATTTAGTCCGTGTCTAGATAGCAGGCAGTTATTTCAAAATAATGTCAAAATACTTTGAAGCTGGAGGACTTCTTGCTCCATCTCCTGTAACTCTCATTGTATGAGGAGTAAGGCTATGGCTAGACTGCCTTGCTATGTTGGGATACTGGAAGTATCCTGAAATAGCAATGCCGCGTCCAAGGAACATATCCGCTATTTCGGAAATTTTTTTGAAATAATGGACGCACTCTTTCACCATCCCTGTAAACCGCATTCTATGAGGAATAAGGGATGGCTCAGAAGAGCATGAAATAGCTTCTTTCGAAATTAAATCGAAAAAAGATTTTTGATTTTACAGTGCAGTCTAGGCGTAGCCTAAGAGAAGTTGGAGGAAGAGTGCTCTATTTTGAAATACATGTTGTGTAGTCACTCCCAATTTCGAAATAAGCTATGCAATTAACATAACTCAATTTGTGTAGCTTATTTCAAGTTAAGCCCTGCTATGTAGACACACCCCTTGGTGAACAATGATAATTAATGGGACATCATATTATGAGCTGCAAAAGTATATAGGAAAGACAGAGATGGGGAATGGCACTATATATGAAAGAAAGTCAAATATAGTAAAAATCTTAAATGAATCAGTTAGAACCATAGACTTTCTAGGAACAAACATTCCATGCTTGAATAATAAGTGTATAGCAGTGGGAATATATGATTGACCATCTGACCAGGATGTTGACAGTGACTGTGAAGTGCTAAAGGGATTTAGAGCGTCTATAAAAACAGAAAATCCAATAATAACCGAGGAATTCAACTATCCCCATACTGCCTGGGAACACATCCCCTTAGGACTGCATGAAAGGAGAACATTTCTAGACACCATTAATGACTGATTCTTGGGACAGCTAGTCCTGCAACCCACAAGGGGAGAGGCAATTCTTTATTCAGTTCTAAGTGGTGCATAAGATCTGGTCCAAGAGGTGAATGAAGCTGAACTGCTCAGAAACGGCAACGATAATTAAATTGAATATCGTTCTAGGGGGGAAATACCAAAGAAACCCAGTACAGTAGCATTTAACTTCAGAAAGGGAAACTAAACTAAAATGAGGGGACTAGTTAAACAGAAACGAAAAGGAACAGTCACAAGAGTGGAATGGCTGAAAGCTGCCTGGAAACTATTAAAAAAGCATAATAGAAGCGTTATCTGTATTTTGCAAATTCAAACACATAGTAATAGGACAAAAAAAAAAGCCATTGTGGCTAAATACAGAGTAATAGAGGAGGTTACAGACAAACAGACATCTTTTAAAAATTGCAAGACAAATCCTACTGAGCAAAATAGCAAAGGACACAAAGTCTGACATGTCAAGTGTAAAAGTATAAATATTTCAACAAAGAATTTGAAGAGCAGCTAGCAAAAGACACAAATATGAGCAGCATTTTAAGTAAATCAGAAGCAGAAAGTCTGCCAAACAATCAGTGGGACCAGTGGACGATCAAGGTGCTAAAGAATTACACCAGGAAGGCAAGGCAATTGCAGAGAAGCTAAACCAATTTTTTTGTATTGGTCTTCACCGCAGAGGATTTGAAGGAGATTCCCACACTTGAGCCATCTTTTTAGATGACAAATCTGAGGAATTGTTACAGATTGAGATGTCAGTAGAGGAGGTTTTGGAACAAATTGATACAGTAAACAATAAATCACCAGGACTAGATGGTATTCACACAAAAGTTCTGAAAGAACTCAAATATGAAATTGCAGAACTACTAACTGAGGGATATAACCTTACACTTAAATCAACCTTTGCTGAAGAGAAGAGTGAGGGGGGATTTAATAGCAGTCTTTAACTACCTGAAGGGAGGTTCCAAAGAGGATGGAGAGAGGCTGTTCTCAGTAGTGACAGATAACAGAAAGAGGAACAATGGTCTCAAGTTGCAGTGGCAGGAGATCCAGGTTGGATATTAGGAAAAACTATTTTACTGGGAGGGTGGTGAAGTACTGGAATGGGATGCCTAAGGAGGTGGTAGAATCTCCATCCCTAGAAGTTTTTATGCCCTCGCTTGACAAAGCCCTGGTTGGGATGGTTTGGTTAGGGTTTGTCTTGCTTTGAGCATGGGGTTGGACTTGGTGACCTCCTGAGGTCTCTTCCAACCCTCAGATTCTATGACTCCATGATTTATATCATTGACTGGCGGCTACCTACTATAATGTCATAAAAAAAAAGGCTCCATTGGCAATCCTGGCAATTACCAGTCAGTAATCCTAACTTCAGCACCAGGCAAATTGGTTGAAACTATAATAAAGAACAGAATGATCAGACATATAGCTGAACGCAATATGTTGTGAAGCATCAACATGGCTTTTGTAAAGAGAAATTGTGCCTCACCAATCTATTACAATTCTTTTAGGGGCTCAACAAACATGGATGAGGTTGATCCAGTGGACATAGTGCACTTGGACTTTCAGAAAACCTTTGACAAGGTCCCTCATCAAAGGTTCTTAGGCAAAGTTAGCACTCAGGGGATAAGAGGGAAGGTCCACTATGGAGCAGTAACTAGTTAAATGATAATAAACAAAGGGTGGGAATAAACTGCCAGTTTTCACTGTGGAGAGATGTAAATAGTGGGGTCGTGCTAGGATCTTTACTAGGACTAGTCCTGTTCAACATATACATCAGGGAAGGTCAACCACGAATAGAGAGTGTGCTGCATGAGTGGCCCTTCTTCACCTCAGTGGTCTGCAGTGGCCTGAAGCCCACTGGGATTCCACCTGCAGCCCTGTGGCATCCCCTGTCTGATCCTCCTGCTCCATACGCCTCTCTTACCTGTTCCTCCCCATCCCTCCCAGCACTTTTAGAGTGTGCAAATTGCCTAATTCTTGCTCTGTCCCCACTCCTTCCCCTCCTTCCCAGCAGTGGAATGCTGCAAACAGCTGATTCACAGCATTCCAGCTCTGGAAGGGAGGGGGAGGAGTGGGGACAGAGTGTGAATCAGGTGATTTGCGTGCTCTGAAAATGCTGGGAGGGAGGGGGGAGTATAGGAATGCAGGGCTCTGGTGCCTCAGTGCAGGAGAGGCACATGGAGAAGGGGGCAGCCAGGGGTTCTGTGGGCTGCAGGTGGTGTCCCAGTGCACCATGTGTGTCCTGTGGGCCACAGATTGCCCACAGCTGACATACATATGTGATCTGGGAAAAGGGATAGACAGTGAGGAGGCAACGTTTGCAGAGGATTCAAAATTACTCAAGATAGTTAGTTCCAAAGCAGACTTTGAAGCTCTACAAAGGGATTTCACATAACTGGGCAACAAAATGGCAAATGAAATTCCTTGTTGATAAATGCAAAGTAATGCTCATTGGAAAACATAATTGCAACTATATATACAAGAAGATGAGGTCTAAAATGTCTGTTTCCTCTCAAGAAAAAGTGTCCTCGTGGCTAATTCTCTGAAAGTATCTGTTCAATGTGCAGCAGCAGTCAAACAAGCTAAAAACATATAGGAACCACTAGGAAAGGGATGGATAATAAGGCAGACAATATGATGTCACCATGTAAAGCCAGTGTACACCCACACTTTTAAAATTATGCGCAGTTAAAAAAAATTCTAAAAAGATATATTAGAATTGGGAAAAGTATGTGGAGGCACAAAAACGGTTAGGGGAATGGAGCAAATTCCACCTGAAGGGAGATTAAAAAGACTGGGGCTTAAAAATGAAACAAGTAAGGGCAAATATAATAGGGGTCTGTAAATTCATGAGTAGAATAAAAGGAATAAAGAAGAGTTATTTATCTCTTCTCATATACACATGGACTAGGGGGTCACCCAATAAAATTAATAGAAAGCAGGTTTAAAACAAACATCAGGAAGTACTTCTTGAGGCAACATAGTCAGTCTGTGAAACTGGTAGCTGGGGATGTAGTTAAGGCTACATAAATAACTGGGTTTTAAAAAACAATTAGATACGTTCATGGAGGATTGGCCTGCTAATGGCTATTAGCTAAGACGTTCAGGGATACAACCTTGTGCTTCGGGTGTCTCTAACCCTCTGACTGACAGAAGCGGGGACTGGATGACAGGGAATGGATTATTTGATAAGTCACCCTGTTCTGTTCATTCCCTCTGAACCATCTGGGACAAGCCACTGTCAGGAGATTAGATGTTGGACTCACTGGACCATTGGTCTGATCCAATATGCCCATTTTTATGCAGAGCCCATTGTTCCAGGGATTGTAGCTATTTCAAAAATATTGTATAGATTGCCATTGTAATTGTATAGATTACTCTCTGGCTCATTTTCACTCCTGGATCTTCCTACCAGGAGACACAGCCAGACCAAGCTTACCCTGTCACAGGGCCAATGAGTGATAATTAGAGCCCAGAAGTGCTAAACATTGCTAACACCCCTGCACTTAATTAGGAATTGCAGGTGCTCAGCAACTCTCAGGATCAGGCTCTTAATTCACACCGGAGAGAAGCCAGATTGTGCATGGATATAAAAAAAATGCTTCCATAAGTTTGGGTTTAGGGAGTTGGACCGTCTCTTGGGTGGCTCTAAAAATACTTCAGAAGTGGCTTCTGACTTTGGGTGCCCACCTTGAGTCACCTTTAAAAGGAGTCTGTTTTTTTCAGACATTAAGGACACCCTTAATGTCTGATGTTGGACATCTGCCACTTCCATAGATGGTCCTAGCATGTCTAAAATTGGGCACCTAAATAAGTGATTTCTTTTGGGCATTTTAAATTGGCCTGCACTTGTTGCCTTACTGAAGATGCAAAACTGGTTGTAGACTCATATAATGTAACACACAGGGTAAAATTTTGGAAAGCACCTACATGACTTAGATGCCTATCCACCATTGAGGGACTAGCTAGACTCCTAAGTCATGCTGGCACTATGAAAATGTTATCCATTAAGCACTGTTGATGTCAATGGGACTTATCAGATTCTTAAAATAGAGGCTGTTTCATAATTAAACTTGAAATCAGGTGAAACTTTTCTGTTTTTGCTATGGAAATCTACATTTTGGCAAAAGTTCAAGAAACTTTCAGGCAGGTGTTGGGATTGTATGTGGCTTCAGGGGTCTGCTGACCTGGGTCCAATTAGAGGATCAGGGCTTTGGTCAAAGTTTCTGCAATCTCACTGTTTCCAAATAGATACTGGAGATTTATTTGTATTTTCCCTAATACCTTTCAACTCCAAAACTTTTTGGATCAAATCCAGAGATGAGGTGTAAGGACTTGTCTATACACACAACTTGTACCACTTTAACTATTCTGGAATAAAGAGGCTGTGGTTGTCTCCATATATAGATGCTTTTATACCAGTGTAGCTGTTTCTGCGGGGGTTTGAGAATAAGCTATAGCAACATAAGGCGTCTTTATACCTCTATGACTGTACCCACACTAAGGAGCTGCATTGATATATGTAACATCTAGTCTACACTAGCCTCCCCCATTGATTTAAGATACACAATTTCAGCTACACCATTCAGTGTACTTAATGCAGTACTTCCATGTGGTAAGGTCCGCAGCTGATGCTCTCCTGTCAACTCGGACTACTTTTCTCATCCTGGTGGAGCACAGGAGTCAAAAGGAGAGTGCTCAGAGGTCGATTTATCGCATCTATGCAGACACAATAAATTGACTGCCAGTGGATCAATCGCTGCAGTGTGGATCCACTGTGTAATGAAGACAAGCCCTATGTCAGTAAAAAAAAAAAAAAATTAAAATAAAAAAAACACAGCTCAAACCAAAATAGTTATATTAATACAAAAACTGTGTAGACCAGGCCTTGTACTTGGACACCTTTAGGCCAATTTATAGACTCTTGCTGATGTGGATTAAGGTTTTGTTTCTGCACACACAAGCCGGACTTTTTAAAAATGCACAGTTTTTAAACTGATTTAGTTGAAGTGGTGCAAACACACTTAAATTGGGTTACAACTGGCACATATCAATTTAGCTTAGTTCAGTTAGTTACAGACAAGCTAAATCACTACATATAAATTATTCTCAATCCAATGTTACTATCTATGTGGGCTTTGCTGGGTCTGCATCTGATTTAGACTAAACTGCTTGCAGGGATGTCTCTTCTGTGTTTTGTGGAGTCATTGGGCCAAATTCTGCTCCGTGACACAGTAGTAAATTGGAAACCAATCTAGTGGCTTGAGTGATGTTAGCCCCAATTTACACCATTCTATCGGAGAGCAAAGGTTTGCCCAATGATGTGGACCAAGATGATGACTGAGATAGGAATTACTGAGCTCAGTTCCCACCTCTACCACTTTTGCCTTCAGAGGCCTTGGCATATCGCTTCATGTCACTAAAATGGGGATAATAATGCCTACCTTAGAGGTTGGTTGGATTTGTGACGGTTAATTAGCACATTATTTGGCCAGCACTTTGATACCTTAATGATATGACAGAATTACTGGTTCTCTTTGGTCAAGGCCTACCACTTGGCTGACTCTCAGTGGTAAGTTCTACACTTGAAGCTCAACCTTGGTTCGTTGGTATGAATGAATGCCAGTGAGTTGAAGGCAGACTCCTTTGTGAAACCAAAGTGATTTTATTCTGCCCAGAGCTGTCCTATCCTGGCTGAGGGTGCTATGGTATGTTCCCAGTCAATGAGTGTATTTGGACCTGGTGAGAACTGAATTTAGGGGATGGTGACCAGGAGAAAGAGCAGACACATTATTGTTACCGCTTGTTTCCGAGCTGGGGCCCTCACACTTGTTTCCATTCTGTGGACTCTGCGGGTACGTCTCTACAGCAGTGTTATTTTGGAATAACTGACATTCTGAAATAACAGAGCACGTCTACACTGCAAGCCATTATTTCGAAATAACGCTGAGCTGGAGGACCTCTTACTCCGACGCCTGTAACCCTCATTGAACAGGAGTAAAGAGGATGGAAGGAAGAACACACTTTCTTCGACTTCCTGCTGTGTAGACAGTGCCAAAAGCTGAATTAAGCTATTTCGACTTTAGTTATGCAATTGTGGTCGCTGTAGCTGAAGTTGCTTAGCTTACTTTGAGTTTTTCCCTGCTGTGTGGACATCCCCTGTGAGACACTCTCTTCCCACCAGGGCCCTCCCTGACCCTTGGCTTCACTGTCCCCTATTCCTCTCTTGATAGATTCCCTCTGGGCCCCTACATCTACCCAGGGATTTATCTCCCTCTGCTTAAGTGATCCACCAGCTACCCAAGGACCCAGTGCTGTGCACATCCAGGGAACCATCCCACCATCAGAGCAGGGAACACCTAGTTTGTGGGGGATTTTCCTTGGAGAAGAGAGGGTTCCCTTTACCCTCCTCATCCCTTGGAATCCCGAGTCCTCCCTCCCCTCCCAGTTCTGAGCCGCTGGATGGAGACATGGTCCCTGCCCGGGCAGATAAGGGGAGAGGGGGTGGGGATGGAGGCGAGTGCAGAGATTTTTGACACGCTCCCTAACCATTCTGCTGAGAGTCATCAATTATGCAAGGGAACTGCACGCTGCACTGGGGGGAAGGCAGGGGAGGCAGCGCACTAAGATGGCGACAACCGCAGTTTCTCCTGCAGCTTCCCCACCTCTGCAGTCCAGCAACGCCTTGCGGGAGTCACGCTAGTTCAGCAGCCACAGTAAGTTGCAGCCCCCGCCCGGGACCCTTGCGAGGCGCGCAGGTTGCGCGGAGGGTCTTCCAAACCCCTGCCCCCATTTGCTTTTTTTTTTTTGGCACCCCCTTCCCCCCTCCCTCCAGGCGGGGGTTTTGCCGCAGAGCTATTTCCAAGCACCGACAGCTCCTTGCTTGCATGTGGGCCAGTTCCTCTCCTGCCTCCCCACCCGGGGTGCCAGGGTACCCCTCTGCCCCAAATCGGTCTGGCCCAGCAGCAGCAACCTCTCGGCTGCTTTGGGGCGCACAGGGCCGCTTGCCAGCTGCTCTTGGGGCTTTCCCCTCCCCGCAGGTGGGGGTAGTTCCTGCACCCCCTTGTACTGGTGAGCTAGGGCTTCTGGCCGGCGGCGGTGTGTGCCCCCCGTTTCCATTCCCTACTTGCAGCAGCCTGGCATCCTAGCCGCCACCTGGGCGCCTAGGGCTGCGGGCTAGCTCCTTTCCCTCCCCCAGCTGGGAGAAGCGGGGCCTCGGTTCCCCAGTGCCAGCTGCAGCCTGGCTACCTGTCTGCCCTGGGGGAGGGCGAGGGCGGCCTGTCAGCCAGCCCCTGGCCGGGGTGCCTCTCCCGCAGCTGCGACAGCCCCCGCTCCAACAGCCGGCGAGCTGGTGCATTCCCCCAGCCAGTCCGCCCACCCTGAGTCCTGCCAGCGGCCTGGGCTTCATCTAGGCCTCTTCTCGGCGCCCGTCCCCCTAATCTGGGGGG
>CM057845.1:255631521-255648804 GCA_030068395.1 Apalone spinifera | reverse complement strand
ATCACTTATAAACCATCTTGTTAGTCTTTAAAGTGCTACATAGTTCTGTCTTTTATTAACAATATAAGCACTAGTGCAGAGCAAAATATGGTACTGGGACTATCTAGGTCCTCGCCATGCTAGTGCTTGTATCAGTTCTAGCACCATTGTAGCTGCAGTGGTGCTGAGCGTCGGGCACTAAATTTGCGAGTGTAGAAACAGCCCTTACGAAATCTTCTTGAGGGTTCTGTGCTGGCAGGTAAGTATGATTGTGCATCACTCTTGGGAAATATTTCCAGCTAACCGATTGGATTTTTATATTTCAAATACACAGTGCCGTAACCTCATCCTGTGGTAGGAAAGAAAATATATAAGCCAGGTTTTTCTCCCACATGGTGGAGTAAAGAGAGGCTTCTATCACATGGTTTTGATGCGGAAGAATGTAGCTTAAGGGTCTCCATTCATTCTTCCCTGGGCCTAGTGCAGTTGTTCAATCTGGGCAAAGTGGGTAAAAATACTACAAAACCCCTGCAGAATGGGGGCATTTTGTACCCACTTTTCACTGGAGTGACCAACTGCACAAGATGCAGGCCAACAGAGTTGAGTCTAGGGCTCCCAGTGAGAGAGGGATGCGTGCCTAGTGAGTGAAAGCGTGATGTGGATTTCCACCCTTCAGAGCTTTGGGAAATCCTTGCAAGCTACCCAAGTACTTCCCCAGAGGAAGGAATCACAGATGGTCACCGCACAAAAAACATATTTTAAGGTGGGAAATGTTCATTTTTTTATCTGAAAAGGCAGATTTGGAATAATATTTTGGCATTTAAATCTGGAGATGCTCTACAAATTTGGCATACATGCCATGCAGAGAATGTGAACCTCTCTTTGCAATGGGACCAACTGCAGATGTTGGAGGGGAAAGTTCTAGATGCCACTGATAAACTTTTACAGTCCAGCTGGCCTCATACTTATTGCTCTGTATGAAAAACCTCTCTCTCTTCCCATCAATACTAGAACAGCCTATTTATTGGCTCTTTTGCTTTGCATCCAATTTAGCATGTATGAGATTTAGATGTGTGTCATCATTCCTTCAAATAGCCAAAGTCTCTAGCTAGAGCTTCCCAAAACCAGTTTTTTTTAAAGTCCATTTTAAAAAAAGGCCCTCTCTGAATCATCAGAAATTGCAGATTTGTTTGAATAGTGGGAAGTTTGCCCAGATTATGTTCTCTTCACTTCCTAGCATTTGCCAAACAGTTTTGGAATATGGATTTTTTTTCTTTTAATGCTAGGTCCATGGCATTGTTAGGCACTACAGTGGATGGTTGCTTTCCCATTGTGTTAGGAACCCGCTGTAGCCAGAGGTAATCTTGGTTACACTCAGCATTCAACTGAATTATCTTCTCATTTTTTGTTAGTCTCTAAGGTGCTGCAAGACTATTTGTTGTTTAAGTTTTCTTATTAACCAGTTGGCTAATAGTGATAAGTGAGGCACTGTTATCTAGTGGCTGGATCAAGGCAAGGGGTGTCAGAACTCTTAGGTTCTATTTCTCAATCTGTGAGTAGCATTCCTTGGCCAAATTACTTCCCTTTTCTGTGCCCCAGTTTTCCCATGGTAAAATAGTTGTGGTGGTCCTTGCTAGAACTTGGTAAATTATTTATTCATAACTACAATTTCTTGAACCAATTAGTCCCTTTTTCCCATTCATGGAAAAACCAATTAAGATTTTGTCTGATCAAATTATAGTGTCCGGGGCTCTCCATGAACTGAGAAATGTGAGCGGTCAAAGGGGGAAAGGGGAATATGAAGTTTCTATTTTCTGACTTGGCATTTTAAACATTTGAAGCAGAAGGCTTTTGTTTGTGTGTGTATACAGGGATTCAGGCAAGTGACATCATGTTTCCAAACAGTCACAAGGATTAACAACAAAGTAATTTAAGAGAAAACAAGTTTAAAAAAGGCAGTGATATGATCAAACTGGTGAATCAGAATTTGCAAATGCGTATTTTCTATTTCTTGGCTGACTTTATCGCTTCTACCCACGGTCAGCCAGCTGCCTTCCTTCCTCCCAACAGATCGACTTCTCCCCTTCCCTCCCAGCACCTCCTGCCCAGCATGATCAGCCGTTCCATGGCAGGTGGCATTGGGAGCGAGAGAAAGAAGTGGGGAAGCGGGCGGAACTGGGTAGGAAGAGGTGGGGCAGGGGTGGGAAAAGGTGGGATGGGGATGGAGCCATGAATTTATTTTTATTAGACTGAGTGGGTGCAGCATATTTGTGGTAAGATTGAATTGAAACAGTTATTTTTAAATGAGAAATTTAGAATTTTACTGATTTTTTACAAAATCAAAAAACCTGATTTAAATTTAAAAAAATCAGATTTTTTTAAATTTAAAAACAAATCATTGGTTTTTATCCACCTTGGTATTCGCACAGTCCATGTTTTTTTTTTAAACTGGGAGTGATGATTGTGGCTTGAGTCTGAGGGACTATGGACCATATAGGCCGCTGGCTGGGAATGAAGAAAAAAATACACACCCTGGTAATGTCCTTTCTGTTTTTAAATTCTTTGATACTGCCAAGATGGAGGGGGAGGGATCATCGATTCATACATGTGGACAGATGTCAGTGGGCGCTATGGGTGCTCAGCAACTCTGAAGCCCAGCCACAAGAGTCTGGGGGGCAAAACTGAATGTATCAACTAAGGATACCTGTGACTTGCATGTAGTATTGCTAGTGCGCATGGGCCGCTAAAGTGAATTGCATCTGCATCAAGTCACATGCCCTGTTGGAATGAAGCTGGCCTGCCCAAAATGTCACCATGAGCGAGTGCATGAAATTGGGAGGCAGGGAAGGGATATGTGAGATGAGTCAGGGAGACCTGTGCACCTTATGGTTCAAGGATCCTGCTCCCATCAGCTCTTTGAATTCCTACAGTTTCTCCTCATGCTTGTGATTCCAGACAAGATCTGAGGTGCTACAGCTGGGCCCTCCAGGCCTCAGGGGAGATGCAGTGAAACATTCAGGGTGGAGAGATGGATGGAACACAAACTTTGGGTTGGTCTCTTGAGTTTCCAAAGAAACATGCCTTCCCAGGGCTGACGTGTTTAATGTGTTTCCACTGAGTGACCAGCTGATGCACTTTCATTTGGGAAGAAGAATCCAGGTCCTGGACTAGTCGTTGCATCGTCTCATAATCTTCTCTAATCACAGCAGAGGGCGGGAGAGGGTGTCCAATTAATCTAGGCTGGTTGCTTCTTTCTAGCCTGCTTTGGGAGTGGGCTTGATGGGACATGCGGTCATATTTCCAGTGTTTGCCTTTTGTCTAGCTGTTCATGAGGCATGGTTGTTCATATAGCAATTATATCCTTGCTATTGCAATAGCACCTAGAAACTGAGCTAACCCTCAGGTGAGCCACAAAGTGGCAGGCCAGCAGTGAGTGACTCCATGCAACTGCCCTGCCCTCCTTGTGGGTTTTTTCTATTGTTTAATCCAGGTATTGTAGTTGAGGGATTCACAAAAGCACAAAAAATAGTCTAAATCTCACTTGCCTCATGCAGAAAAATACCCATTCCCAGGTTAGCAAACAAAAAACAACTCTTGCTGGATCATAAGAACATAAGAACGGCTAAACTGGGTCAAACAAAAGATCCATCTAGCCCGGTATCCTGTCTGCCGACAGTGGCCAATACCAGATGCCCCAGAGGTAATCCGTATGTGATCCCTCTCCTGTTAGCCATTTCCAGACAAACAGAGGTTAGAAACACCATTCCTATCCATCCTGGTTAACAGCCATTGATGGACCTAACCCCCATGAATCTATCTAGCTGTTTTTTTAACCCTGTTAAAGTCCTAGTCTTCACAACATCCTCTGGCATGGAGTTCCACAGGTTGACTATGCGCTCCCCTTGTTCTTATATTGTGGGAATAAGTAAATAACTTTTCCTTATTCACTTTTTCCACACCAGTCATGGTTTTATAAACTTCTATCATATACCCCCTTTCTGTCCCCTTTTCTAAACTGAAAAGTCCAAGTCTTTTTAATCTCTCTTCATATGGGACCTGTTCCAAACCCCTAATCATCTTTATTGCCCTTTTCTGAACCTTTTCCAGTGCCAATATATCTTTTTTTGAGATGAGGCGACCACATTTGTATGCAGTATTCAAAATGAGGGCGTACCATGGTTTTATATAGAAGCAATAAGATATTCTCTGTCTTATTCTCTATCCCTTTTTTAATGATTCCTAACATTCTATTTGCTTTTTTGACTGCCGCTGCATGTTGAGTGGATGTTTTCAGAGAACTATCCACAATGACTCCAAGATCAATCCTCTTGAAAAGAAAATGCACATGTTCAGCCAGATTTCTCCATTGGGTTGGGATGTTTATTGACTGAGCATGGAGATTGAGTTACGTGGCTACCTATCCTAGCAAGAATTAGAGGAGCATATGTATGATAGGGGGGACAAGTAGGAAGACCAGGACCTGCTGCTGTTACTAACAAAAGGAGATTTCCCTAAGCTTAAGTAGTGAAGGTGAGTTTTATGGAACTGAAGTGACTGTCACCACATGATGGGTCCTTCCTGTTGTCGGAAGATGGGAGATTTGGAGTCAACAATAGGGTCTGTGCATGAGTGGATGTAAAGGGAATCTTAAAAAGCTGCTTTGCTGGAATCCTTGTTATACCCAGAGTGGGGCTCCGTCTAGACTACAGGCTTCTTTTGGAAGCAGCTTTTCCGGAAGAGATCTTCCGAAAAAACTTCTTCCGAAAGAGAGCGGCCACACTGCCAAAGCGCATCGAAAAAGCGATCTGCTTTTTCGAAAGATAGCGGCCACACTGAATGGACGCTATCTCGCATGTAAGTTGTGATTACTATGGTCGGAGTGGCCACCAGGGCACCTGTGCTTTTTCCTCTTTCCTCTTCTTTTGAAAGAACTTCCTCTTCCCAGTCCATACACACCTTTTTCCAAAAGAGCTCTTTCGGAAAAAGGCTTCTTCCTCCTAGAAAGAGGTTTACCAATATCGGAAAATACCTTCTGTTCTTTCGATTTTCTTTCAAAAGAAAGTGATTGCAGTGTGGACGAAATTCAAGTTTCTTTGGAAAAACGGCCATGTTCCCGAAAAAACTCTGTAGTGTAGACATAGCTTGGTAGAAGCTTCATCTGACACATCAGTGAGAATCTCCTGGGAATACAAGTTGGCACTTGCTTTGTACTCCATCCTAAAGCAAGTATGAAGTGTGTGGAAAGATCCAGACCTTTCAGTTCCCGCAAAATGAAAGTCACAAAGGCTACGTCTATACTGCTTCCTTCTTGCGCAAAACTATGCAAATGAAGCGCAGATAAGCATATTGCTGCACTTCATTTGCATAATTAATTAGGGGCTGGTTTTGCGCAAAAAGGAGCTGTGTAGACTGCTCCTTTTTGTGCAAAACCCCCCTCTTACACAAGAGCCATTCTTCCTGAAAAAATGAGGAAGAATGGCTCTTGAGCAAGAAGGAAGTTTAGGTAAAGTGCTAAGCTAATTCCAAATCAGTCCAGCTGGGTTTCAGAGCCCTTTGGGGCAAGAGCACGGGCCGATCTAGTGTGGTTTCCTGGATAAAGAGGAGGTAGGGAGCTGAGAAAGCTGAGGCCCTGGACTCTCTTGCTGTGTATTTTGTGCAGTGTTTTTTCATCAATATGAAGCGATTCTAATTAGATAGCATTTTACACTGCTGTAAATGAGTGCCCAGGGTGCAAGCTAATGATGAAACAGGCTTCTTTTTTATATTAATGCAGATCATTAGGGGTATGTCTACACAGCAAAGTTATTTCGGGATACTAGAGGTATCCCAAAATAGCTACTCCGCGACTTTTGAACGTGTCCGCTATTTCGAAATATAGCGGATGCACTATTTCGCTGTCCTTGAAAACCTCATTCTCTGAGGAGTAATGGATGGCTCGAAATAGCGCTTTATTTCAGAATTTGGCACTGTGTAGACAAAATAAGCTATTTCTAAATAGACTTGAAATAAGCTACGCAATTTGCGTAGCGCAAATTGTGTCTCTTATTTCGAGTTTCGGGTGCTGTGTAGACACACCCAAACTGCTTGGTTCTGGAATCACCATTTGTAAAGCAGCATGCCTGGCTATGGTGCTATATGAAAAACAGTCTGAGTTCTGGCCTTGACTCAAAGTTTCCACGTTTGAGGCACAAAAAGCTGGGGTGTCCAGCAGGATGATTAGCCACTAACCCTGAGTCACAAAAACTGGACAGTTGGCAGATTGTGCTGAGCACCTTTGCGGATTGGGAACCATCGTGGGAAAACCTGGATAGAGGACAGTTGTACTGCCTTGCATTGCTTAGGTGAGTCCCGTTGTCTCTGTGACTTGGTTTCCCATTGAGGTAAAATTTAGCCATATCTTTAAAGTGCTTTGGAAAGCCACAAACAAAAAAACACTATTATTATCTGTTAGTCAATCTGTCTAGGTGCTTAAATGCCTTCATCAACCATCAAATCTGAGCCCTTTCCATTGCTGCAAAGAGATCTGTGTGGTTAAGAGTTAAATGTTATGTTAGAAGCCCTGTGCTAAGGAGAACCCAACACTTGATTATGTAGTGAAACCCACTGGATCTTGTTGAAGAGTTATGGGGAGTGTAGAACATCAAAGGCCTGGATAGAAGAATGAGAAGTCCATCAGATTGTAGCTGAATGGGCTGGTCCTTTGCAAAGTAGGCAGGTATGGCAATGGATAGAATTACTGTCAGCAGTCATTTAGGCTGGAATGCTGCCTCTAGATTGTAATACCTGCCCCATTGCCTCTCTGCTCACTGTGAACTTTTTGTGCTGGGTCTCTTGTACTGGGGCCCTAGCTGGTACAGCAAGAAAAGAGAAGAAAGAGAATCGCGTAAAACTCTCTTTTAAAGTTGTCTGTGGTGTGGAGGGCAGGTTCTTAGCATAGGGGAGGAGTTGTATCCCCAGCCTGAGTCCTCCCTTCCTTCTTCTGCTACTTAGAAATGAGAAAAATGGCCTTTCAGAACTCTGATATACCAGGAGAAGCCATTTATTAATACTTGATGCTGCGATTTGTAAAGAGTCATCCAAAGTGCTTTTAAAGTGCCTTTTGCTGGGAGATGCACATTCATTAGCTGTTGTACTTACGGATATTTTTCCTGAGGGAACAAACCACAATCCAATTTTGATTTCCCTTTCAACTAGTTTACCGCTCTAAGGTCTAATTTAGCCAAAGAAGTTAAAATACGTTGTTGCACCAGAAATGGCAAATTCCTTAAGAGAAATTCTTGCTGGGAAACAACAGCTGTTTTGGTAGAGGGCCCATCTGAATGCTCTTGTGTTGGGCTCTTGTGAGGCTAACGGCTGGATCAAAGGGTGGCTTAAATACTGAGGAGAAAGTTCTTTGAGTGCTTCTTTATGTGCATTCCAATGTAGGTGTGAATGCATGGAAGCTGGAAGATTTTTGCCCTGCACTGGAGAATGTTGATCATTTTCTCTACCTTGGAAGTTGTCTTTCATCCAAGACAGATATTGATGTAGAAATCCAACATTGTCTGAGCTGGGCCAGCACGGCCTTTGCTCGTTTCTGGCACAGGGTTTTTGAAGATCACGACATTCGAACAGACACCAAATTTCTTGTCTATCAAGCCGTCATTCTCCCAACACTGTTGTATGGGTCTGAAACCTGGACAACCTATAGACATCACTTGAAAGTCCTTGAGAGGTATCACCAATGCTGCCTCCGCAAGATCTTGAAGATCAAATGGGAAGACAGGCGCACTAACATCCGTGTTCTGGAAGAGGCAAAGACCACCAGTATCACGACAATGATCATCCGTCAGCAACTTCGCTGAACTGGTCACATTGTTTGGATGCTGGACCATCGCCTCCCGAAACAGGTCCAGTTTTCTCAGCTGAAAAAATGATACCGTAATGTGGGAGGACAATGGAAGTGTTTTAAGGACTTGCTATAGGATAACTTAAGTACAATTTTGATGTTGACACTTGGGAGACACTCGCCCAGGATCGCTCAAACTGGAGACAAGTCCTACGCGATGGCTCCCTGCATTTTGAATTTGTCCGCTGACAAGCTGAAGAGGAGAAGAGGCCCAAAAGGAAGGGGAGACTGGCTTCTAATCACAGTCACCTGCCTCCTGTTGTACTTGGAAACATCTGTCCTCACTGTCATAGAACTTCGGGTTCATCAGTCACCTGAGAATCCACAACTCCCATGGAAGATGATCAGACTCGACGAGCACCACATTTCAAAAAAGATGTGGGAAGTTGGAGAGGGTCCAGACAAGAGAAACACAAATGATTCAAGGGTGTTACAAGGAGGAGGGAGAAAGATTGTTCTCCTTAATCTCTGATGATAGAAGAAGCAGCAATGGGCTTAAATTGCAGCAAGGGAGGTTTAGGTTGGGCATTAGGAAAAACTTCCTGCCTATCAGTGTGGTTAAACACTGAAATAAATTCCCTTCAGACATTATAAAATCACTGGAGATATTTAAGAGCAGGTTAGATAGACATCTATCAGGGATGATCTAGATGGTGCTTTGTCCTGCTGTGAGGGCAGAGGACTGGACTCTATGACCTCTTGAGGTCCCTTCCAGTTCTAGGACTCTATGATTTTTCCATGGGATCTTCACCTAGTCCTCTCAAGTCTCAAAGGTCCTCCCTTTGAGTCACTAGCCACGTGTTCCCTGCTTTACCATTCCTATAAAGTAGCTTTCCTTGGCAAGAAGTGTGCCAGAACTTAGGGCCTGACCTTGGACCCTCCATGCACTGTGTTCTTTAAGGACAAGGTGCAGTTGAGACCTCGGCCTGCTTCTTCCAAAGGTAGTGTCCCAATTCCACATCAACCAGGACATATTCTTCCCAATATTTTATCCCAAGCCACCTTTCAGGACTCCAGAGCAGAGACTGGATGTATGTTGGGTGTTGGCTTTTTGAAAGAACCAGATCATTTAGAAAATGGATCCAGTTATTTGTAGCTGTTGCTGATAGGATGGAAGGCCAGCCTGTTCTCCTCTCAACAGATTTCCTCCTGGATAGTCTCCTTCATCCACGAGTGTTGTAGCCTGGCACAGATTCCTCCACCAGCAATCACTTCACATTCTACAGATACTCATGTCTCTTCCACAGGTTTTCTATCTCACGTCCCAATTTGTGAGATATGTTGAATAGCGACTTGGTCTCCCATCCATATATTCTCTGCACATTACGACATTACCCAGCGTGCAAGAGATGGCGTGGCCTTTGGCAGGGCTGTACTCCAATCAGCTCGTGGCTCCAACCCCACTGGCTAAAGCTTAGCTAGTGATTGGAATGCACATGAACAAGCACTGGAAGAAGAGAGAACGGTGACACCCCTTTGGTAAGTTGTTCTTCGAGATGTGCTGTTCATGTCCATTCCAATACCTACCTTCCTACCCCTCTGTCAGAGTAGCCGGCAAGAAGGAACTGGGGTGTTGGCATGTCAGCAAGGCTGTATATTGAGTATCATATTGGCACCACTCCAGTGGGTGCATAGGCTGACCTGGTGACTTCTGCTAGGCAAAAATCTGGCTTGCATGCATGTGTGCGCATGCACCCCTACATTGGAATAGACATGTGTTCCCTGCTTTACCATTCCTATAAAGTAGCTTTCCTTGGCAAGAAGTATGTCAGAACTTAGAGCCCTGACCTTTATTTAGGGGGTTTTAGGCAGTTTATAGGCCTTGTGCTAGCCCCTGTAGGGGTAAGTTTCATTCTAATGCATGGGTTCTGCAGCATTTAATCTATCAAGCACCAGGAAAGATTTCTTATGGTACGTGTAAGAGGACGTGGTGCATAAGAGTTTAAACTCTTCAATGCATACAGGTTGTTCCATTCCTTTCACCGGGATGGCAGCGGCCAGAGAGTTTTGCTATTGAAGGACTGGTGTTCTAGACACACCTTTCCAGTTGTACACACATGAGTCTCATAGTGATGGTTTGGTGGTAGTCGGCAGCCCGTAGAGATATTTTACATTCTTTGGGTTGGACTGTCTGCTTTTTCACGTGTCTTAGCTTGTGCCCTGATAGAATGCTGTGTACATGTGAATCATGACTGACAACAAACGCTCTAAAGGGAGAAGACCGAGCAAAGCCACTGTGGATCTGAGCATCCAAAATCTGCAGCTTGGGCTCCTTGCCAGTGGTTAAAAATGTTCATCTGCTTAATATGGCATCGAGGATCCTTGGGTTTGGTCCTGCCTTGGTCAGGGGGCTGGACTTGATGAGGACTCCTGAGGTCTCTTCCAGCGCTATGATTCTATGATAAGGGACTATGGCTGTACTTCATTGGGTGCATTACAGGATGGTCTGAGGCCAAAGGACCATATGGCTTGTGTGGAGGAGAAATCTGCTTAATCCAAGAATCCTGGGGGATGTTTAAATGAAACAAACTATCCCTTCTTGTGTCAACTGATGCTGGAAGAGACAAGACAGTATCAACTGATGCTGGAAGAACAGCCTGGAAAGTGATGGATGGTAGGGGAATGTAGATCCAGTTTTTGGCTTGAGTTGAATGGTACAACGCCGTTTTATTTGTCCTCATGTGTAGCATGGTTAACAGTCGCATAGGAAAATTTCCCTCCTCTTTCTTCTCCTGGTTTGTGCTGTTCTTTCTTTTAGCTATAATTTCTACATTATATTTGACTTGCACTATAGTGTATAACTCACTGCTGGTACAGTGAATAGCACAGCTATTAACCAAGAATGCTAAGCCAAAGTGCCTTTATTTTTTCCCTGTTCTTCATTTTCTGCCACCCAGATTTATTAAGTAAGAAAAGCAAATTTAAATGGTTTGGAAATAATCCCCCTCAGTCATACGAATGTGCATATAAGGTAAGTTTAGCATTTAGTATCAGTCAGTGCCAGAGATTTACTGGATTTAGATGGGTTATTGATCTGATCTGACACGGCAATTCCTATGTTAGCCATACTGATCCATTTTAGACCTTACTTTTTCTCTCTCTATGTGGAGTTGTATCCATTTGCATTCATCTTTAATGCGCCCCCCCCCTTCAGTCTGTGGCTCATATGTTTCAGTCATTCTGTCTGCCTCCAAGCCTGCACCTTACTTTCTGCAATCTGACTTTGTGAATCAATCACTCACACTGTGGCCTTATATGACTTACTGAACTCCAAATCATGATCCATTTGGTTTTTTCCCCCTCTCTTCCCCTCCCCCATTTCCACTTATCTACCAAGGCAATCACATCTTAAAAGAATATTAGCAAGGATGTGGCGTGTGATCCTCTGCTCGGCGAGTCCCTGTTGACTGTTCCTCACTTAATTATACATTTCTGAATGTGTTGTAATCTTGTTCTCAATCAGTGCTTCCAATATCTCTTCCCCCATAACTGAAGTCAGACTAGCAGCTTCTCTTTTGAAGTTGGCAAGATCCTCCCTTCTTTGTTGTTAATTACTGGAGCTTTCTAGTTTTCTGTTTAAACCTTACCCTTATGGCTTTCCTCTGTCCTACTTCTTCCAGGATTTGGGTATATAATTCCCCTAGGCCTTTATCCATATAAACTGTGAATAGCCAGAGCTACTGCCTTACCTCCTCCAGGAAAATGGAGAAGAAATTCTCCAACATCTGGACAGCTCAATGCATTATAAATGTCACTGCCCACACAGCTTAACAGGAGGGTGGATTCCCAGTCTAGATATGAACAAGGCTGTTTAGAAGGGAGAGTTTCTATTGTCTTTGGGGGAGAGTCTTTCTGTCAGCATGTGAGAGTAAAAATGTTCACATACGATGGGCCTTACCCAACTCCTGCTGAAGCCAATAATAATCTTGCTGTCAACTGTAGTGAGAGATAATCCTAGAGCTCTAAGGCCTGGTCCACATACAGAAGTTGGATGGCTTTCATAGAATCCCAGGGCTGGAAGAGACCATAGGAGGTCATTGAGTCCAGCCCCCTGCCCAAAGCAGAACCAACCCCAACTCAATCATCTTATCCAGGGCTTTGTCAAGCTGGGACTTAAAAATCTCTACAGATGGAGATTCCACCACCTCTTTAGGGAACCCATTCCAGTGCTTCACCACCCTCCTTGGGAAATAGTTTTTCCTAATATCCAACCTAGACCTACCCCACTATAACTTGAGCCCATTGCTCCTTGTTCTGCCATCCATCACTTCTGAGAACAGCTTCTCTCCATTCTCTTTGGAACCTTCCTTCAGGAAGTTGAAGGCTGCTATCAAATCCCCCCTCACTCTTCTCTTCTGCAGACTAAATAAGCGCTAATCCCTCAGCCTCTCCTCATAGGTCATGCGCTCCAGCCCCCCAATCATTTTGGTTGCCCTCCACTGGACCCTCTCCAATGCGTCCACATCCTTTCTGTAGTGGGGGGCCCAGAACTGGATGCAATACTCCAGATGTGGCCTCACAAGTGCCGAATAAAGGGTAATAATAACTTCACCTTAGTCAACCTTATATATATTGTAACCTGCAGCCCCCATACTTCAATATTGACCTGCCTTCAAGTCATGGGACATATGGCAGCAACCACTTGTATATCAAGTATGCCAGACTCCACATGCAGTGTCTACGGAGACGACTCACAACGGTATACATACCCACAATACTCTCTCTCTAAGCAAAAGTGACAAGGAGTCCTATAGCACCTTACAGACTAACAGATTTATTGGAGCATAAGCCCACGAATAGTCTGTAAGGTGCCACAGGACTCCTTGTAGCTTTGGCAGATTCAGACTAACATGGCTACCCCTCCGATACTCTCTCTAAGCAGACAGGTCACGGTACTGAGCAACGTGCTATCCTCCCTACAGTGGTGAACAATCCCATCAAATAGCCTCTCTGGCATCCCTTTGCATCAGGAGACCAGGCTGGTACACATCACCACAGATGCTTCACTTTTGGGCTCGGGCACTCACCTGACAACATACAGCACAGGGCAGATGGACGCTTACAGATACATGACTTCACATCAACCTCCTAGAGCTCAGAGCAGCACAAAAGGTGTGTCAGCATTTCTGCGCAACAAAACCATACACAAACTCAACAATATGACATGTAGGTTTCACACCCTGTGGGATCAGGGTGGTGCCTGATCCCAATTCCTAAGTATGGAAGCTATGGAACTGGTACATCCATCACAATATGACCCTTACAGCATCTTACCTGCCATGAATATACAACACCATAGCAGATGCACTCAGTCGCTACTTCTTGGTTGACCAAGAGTGAGAGCTACATCCCAGTGTCTTGAGCATCACTTTCCACAAATGGGGTCAGCCACAAATAGACCTCTTTGCATCTCTCTTCTGTTCTTGGGGGGACAAGCTGTGGGATCTCTCGGGGATGTTTTCCTAATCCCATGGAACTCAGCACTATTCTCTGCATTCCCACTGGTGCCAATGATTCCCTGAGTGATCCAGAAAATTTGCACAGGCAATGCACGTGTTATTCTCATCGCTCTGACATGGCCCGGATAGACTTGGTTCCCTTACCTCTCTTGTCTTGCATTGTCTCTTCCCCACCCACTTCTACAACATCCCGATCTCTTGTTGCAAAACAGTAGCAGTATCTTGCATCCACATCCCCAGAAATTTTGTCTCAGTGCTTCCAAAATGAGGAGAGAACTGTTCAGAAGCAGAAAAACATATTCTTCTCAGCAGTAGACAATCCACAACAAGGGCTGCCTACCTCGAAAAATGGAAAAGGTCCTCTCTCTGGTGTGCACTCAAACAATGTGACCCCCAGGAGGTACCACTACCTCTTATCCTGGACTGCTTACTTGAACTAAAACCACCAGGTTTAGCTGTTACCTCTCTGAGGTACGTCTACATAGCACACTTATTTTGAAATAAGCTATTTTGGGTTTTTTTTCTGAAATAGCTTATTTTGAAAGAGCATGTCTACACTACAGGGAAGCCTCAAAATTAGTCTGAGGCAGGCTTCTCTGCTGAGGTTTCACCAAGGGGGCCAGTTGTGGTTTATCTGTTTGAACACGGGTGGGGAACCTCAGGCCTGGGGGCCGGATGTGGCCCCCAGCTTGCCTGGATTCAGCCCCCGAGGCTCATGGTTCTCCCTCACTCTCTCCTCCCTCCCCGCATTGGAGAGCCTGTGCTGTTGCTCCATCCCCATCCCCGGCTGCCCCACCATGGGGCTGGAGCACACAGAACCTCCCTAGGCTCTGGTGTGTGAGGGGAATGTGAGGAGTATCTTTCTACTTCTCAGTCAGGTGCCATATTTTGTGTGTGGGCCTCGACTGATTTTTCTGTGGGTCAGTGGCTCCCGACCCAAAAAAGGTTCCCCACCCCTGGTTTAGCATAACTCTTACATGTGACCCCCCTCATTTATTTAGTTGGAAATTCCCCCTTTGCTATATACCGCTCCTTCTGTAAGCCTTTTATCTGTGGAGCTGGTTCCTTCCTAGGTATGTGTGCTACAGACTTTCTTGAGTGGCCAATAGTTAATTGTGAATTGAGTAAAACAAGGGTACCTGAGTCCTGAAACATTCTTACTTGATGCTGGCTGCAGTCACGCTGTTGCCTTCTAACGTGCTATTCTTGCTCTGGCCCTTTTTGTGACGGAAGGGACAAGCAGTGGAGCTCCTGAATGTTCTCACCCCATGCACAGGACTGATGGGTAGTGCATCTGAAATAGTTTTCATGAGGTGTTTTTCCTCATTACTGGGGAGGAGCATGCTTTATGTCAGGGATGGGCAATAAGCTGGAGGTGGCTCACCAGAATTATCCCCTAGTGGGCTGCTGGCACTTTATTTACTTATGTGTCTGCAGGCATGGCCTCTTGTAGCTTCCATTGGCTGTGGATTGCTGCTGCCGGCCAATGGCAGTTGTGGGAAGGGGCACAAACCAGGACATGGCTTCCCGCAGCTCCCATTGGCTGGGAATGGCTATCTGCAACCAATGGGAGCTGCAGGTGGGCATACCTATGGATGCACAGATACAAAAAGTGCTGGAGGGCCCACCAGGGGCTAAGCCTGGTGAACCCCATTAGCACATGGACCACTTACTGCCTATTCCTGCTCTACTTGGGTGGGCCTGGTTTAGTAACTTTCAGACCAGTTGTTGAGCTTTGTTCCTTTTCAAGGAAGCAGAATGCAGAGAATAAGGGGTTCTCAACTCTAGATGGGACTCTGGGATGTGGGAGACCACATGTGTAAGAGAGGGAGGAGTCTAACAAGGGGAGCCTTCTGAATGGGAGGAGGGAAATGTCTGATGAGGGAGGCCATGTGCATTCTCTGGCAGGGGCATAGGAGGGAGGGAAAGATTGGTTTGACAGGGGAGGTTGTGAAGGTTCTCTCTTTCTCTCCAGTTGTAGCAGGGGGCTGGACTCGATGACCTCCTGAGGTCTCTTCCCGCCCTAGGATTCTCTCATTCTATGCAGGATTTGTCTGAGGGAGGTCACAGAGACTCTGGTAGGGTGATAAAATGGTGACTTTGTATTTTGGGAGATGAGGTTGAGTAGGGTGAACCAGTGGGTATTTACTCAGTTTATTACACAGCTTATGTAAACTCAAGGAGAGAAGCCCTGCTTGGCACTTCCCAATAAATCTTTACAAATAAATCTAACGAAGGGGGAGGTAATGGAAATACATGGGCATGGCTCAGGTGTGTGCAGCATTATGCAGTGTGCTCAGAGCTCTTGGGGAGCAGCTGGACACCTGGCTGTGCTCAGTTCTGCCAGGCTCGGCTTCAGGATTTTTTTTTCCTGCTTATGTGACTTTTTTCCTCCTCCTTTGCAGGTGATGAAACGTGCTCTTGCCACAAACTGATGCAGGGTGGCAATGTAATTAGCAGAGCTAGGAGGGAGTGACAGATTTGTGAAACCCTGTGTCTGCTGTATTTGAAATGAAGGATGAACTTACGTTAAAGTGCTGACCTAGGACTTGAGCTTTGGGTTCAGCTGCATGCCCTGTCACTGACTTCCTGCATGACCTTGAGCAAGTCACTTAACCTCTCTGGGTCATGGTTCCCTTCATAAGGTGGGGATAGTAATATTTCCTTTCTCCTACTCTGACTTGGGTGTTTAGATCCTGGTAAGCTTCTTTTTGGACAGTGCTTAGCACAAGGGCTCTGATCTTTGGCCTTCAGATGGTACAGTAATACTGTACCAATAAGAATGATACTCTGGAATGCACATTCCACCATGAGTGGGAATCTTCTTAAAACACCAGGAAATGTAATTCTTAAGTGACTTTTAAATTCTTGTCTTAAAAGTTGTACTGTTTTTTTTCTAGTACATATGTTTCATACTTTAATTTTTCACACAGTAACTCTTTTTCTCTTTCTCTTTCCCTGCAGACCTTTGTAGTACTAAACAGAGGGAAAACACTCTTCCGATTTAGTGCCACACCTGCCTTGTACATTTTAAGTCCTTTTAATCTGCTTAGGAGAATAGCTATTAAAATTTTGATACACTCATATCCTTTTTAAATTAATAATTGACTTCTGTGCTGCTGCTGTTTTACTGCTTGCAAAAATCAATGATCCAACGCTCACGTGAGTGAAGGAGTCCCAATGGATTGGGCTCCCGGTGTATACAGTAGTAATTATTTAATTTATGAATAAGTAATTATGGTTCCTGTAGGCATGACACATCCAGTAACATTGAATTTACAATGGACTGCAATACATCCGTTCTCACAGGACCCAAGGACCAGTAAATATGGGACAGTAATTGTCTATGGCTGTGCTTCACAAGGAGTAAAAGTTTATCTAGCTGGTAAATCATTCAACAGATTGAACCAGCTATGCTGCCAACTGTGCTTTATTACAATTACATCCCTAGTCCTCTCTAAGTCTATTGGTGTCTCTCAAACCTCCCTCTATATGCAGGTTTATTCCATAATGATCCACTTTCTCTGACGCATCTGATGCTTGTGTCGTAAGAGTCAAGAGAGAAGATACTGAATGAGGTGTGTCTATCCAGTCTGGCAATTCCTAGTTTTCTACTCTGCAAAGGGGTTGTAAAATAGATCTTGTAGAGTCCCAGGTCTGTGATATCTCAAAAGCGTCCATATCAGATCGGCTTGGCTTGCAAATGAAGTGATGTGTCTTTTCTAGCTGCTAGGGCTAGAAACTTGATCTGGGAATTGAACTGGATTTTTGCAGGTTATGTACTGGTTCTGGTAACCTTTTCTCTCCTAGACGGGCTAAGGTGCAATTGAGGGGTCTGCATCTGATCATTTTGAAACAAAGATTTTGCAGGTAGTTCTGAAGTCTGGCCTCATTCTAACTGAAGCTGATGAAGACACTTCCAAATGGCTTTGGGTCAGGCTCTTAGGCTATGTCTAG
>CM057845.1:255557062-255586648 GCA_030068395.1 Apalone spinifera | reverse complement strand
ATGAGGTTTACCGCCATCGACAAAACTGCCGAGTTCTGTCGACGTTATGTCGACGCAGGTATAGTTTTGTCAACAAAAAGCCACTTTTGTCGTCAAAACCTTGTAGTCTATACACACCCTTTGGCACTTAATAGGAAACGAGACCCTTTGAAAATCTGGCTCCATGGGCTTGTCTAAACTGGACTTCTTTGCAGCAGGGCAACGTGCTGCAATGGTGTACAAATGACTTGCCCTGGTGTGGCTTACCCCAATTTTTAAAAGCTGCTAGTTTGCTGCATATTCAATGGCAAAGTCTTATGTAATGACAAAGGGCACCTGGTTATTTCTCAGGCCTTTGAGGATATTTACATAGAACAGAGAAAGACCATCCGGACTGTTCTGGAGTACGCAGACAAGGTCTTCACCTACATTTTCATCCTGGAGATGTTGCTGAAATGGTGTGCCTATGGATTTGTCAAGTTCTTCACCAACGCCTGGTGCTGGCTGGATTTCCTCATTGTGGCTGTATGTATTTTCTGCTTTTGATCTCTGGCTGGGGAAATAAGTTTTGCCTGGGGGGCGGGGGTGTCATGCTGTGCTCATGAAAAGGGTCGACAGGGTGACCAACCTGAAGTGGAGCCAGAATTTACCAATGTACATTGCCAAAGAGCCACAGTAATGTATCAGCAGCCCCCATTAGCTCCGCCTCCTGCACCTTCTGCCCACTAGCAGCCTCACCAATCAGCACCTTCCCCTCTCTCCCCATGCACGATCAGCTGTTTCACAGCATATGGGAGGCTCTGGGGTGGAGGGGAGGAGCAAGGGCATGGCAGGCTCCGGGGAGGGGAGGGAAGGACAGAGTGGGGGGCAGGGCCTGTGGCAGGGCCAAGAATTGAACAGTGCACCCCCAGCATATTGTATCGTTGGCACCTGTAGCTCCAACTGCAGAGTTGGTGCCTGTGCACCGAGCTGCATATTAACTTTTGAAGAGCCACATGTGGCTCCAGATGTTGTAGATGACATACCCCAATTTCATGTGTTCATAGCTCTCTAAAACTGGAGAAAGGACAGAAGCATCCAGACAAGCAAAGCTGCTGCAAATTGTTATATGCAGCTGAGGAATTTCTGCACCGCAGGTCTTAAACAGATGTGTACCAAGGAGGGGTTTCCATCCCCTGGCTCTTGCTGTGTTAGCATTGATCTATCATGGGGGAGTTATAGAAAGTGTTCAGGGGAGTGTAAAGAATTTGTGCTATGAATGAACATACCTTTCCCTGGCTCCAAGCCAGCTGAAGTGACATCTTCTCTCTCCTAGTTTATATGAGATGCCAGCGGGAGAGAGTCCAGCAGGTGGAACCTTTCAGTGTTGCCACCCGGCAACATCCATAAGCACTGTGGACATTGGGTACTCAGGCCAAAGGGTCTGTTCAAATCTTTTTAGAACCCCAGATGTCTCCAATTTGAGTGAAGAAAAAGCTGATCAGGCAAGATCAAGTTTGTCTTTATTCCTCTTTGCTGAAGAGAATCCAACACCCAGAAAAAAATGGCTGATCCTCACATCTGGAGATATGGATCGCAATAGCAATTTGAAATAAGATAGACGTAAGATGATTGAAGGGGTAGACCTTGAACGTGGGCCAACTAGCATAGAAAGAGCTGGTTGGAGGAATACACTGAAAGGGTAAAATGAGTAAAAGAGGGGAAATGTTAGCAAGATCATTGCTGAATAGAAAGAACAAAAATATTTAAAACATTATGGGTAACATTTCCAAAAGCACCCATAAGACTCAGGCTCCGAAGTGCCAGAGTCATTTCTGAATATGAGAGTTTTAGGCTCCCATGTCTCTTGGGTGCTTCTGAATAGTGTATGTGTGCATTCAAAACATCCACCTGTGGGGCAGGGTCCTAGCAAATGGCCAAGCAGACCTGCTGCAGTTAGCCAGATGAAAGATAGACTATTAAGCTTGAGAAAAGGCCTTCCTGAGTCTCTTGTTGGAAAATTCTGAATTCAATATATTTCTGTGGTACGTCTATGGGAACTTTAGAAATATCTGAGCAGAGGGCAGAATTGCCCCTGGTGATTTGGGGCACTGCTAATATAGAGCCAGAGTGAGATCAAATTGCCTGATATTTACTGTACAAAAATTGATATTCTAATTTTCTATTTGCTCTCTGCTCACTTGAATGCCCCTCTTCTAAACGCAGACCCTAAAAGTAACTCTTCTGATTTGTAAAGTCTGCTGAAGCTGTAACTCTGTCTTGTATTACTGTGTAGAGAAGCATAAAACTAAAAAGAAAGTGCTCAGATCCTCAACCCCTCCCAAACTGGGCTGAGGAAGACGGTTGTGCAAGATGAAATTGATTAGATATCCTTTAATAAGGAAAGGCCTGCAGTTAAGTCAGCTAGTAGAAAAATTGTAAAGGTTACTGTCTGGCTTCATGCTTCATGGCAAGAGCTAATTCCAGCTGGGGTCAAGAAGGAAGTACAGTATTCCACAATTGGCAGACACCGTGCAGGTTTGTTCACATTCTTTCAAAGCATCTGATCATCGTTAGAGGCAAGATATTAAATTTCTACCATACGTAGAGCACAAGAGCAGCAAGTGATACATATCAGGGCGCTTCTGAATGCTAAGAGTTTTACTGAAGATTTTGGGCATCACCTGGTATAGTAGTTGGAGAAATGACACCTTTGTGTGTAAAAATCTGAAGAGTGAATTTGAATTGTGTTTGAACAGTACAGTGTTAAAACAAGGTACTGAGGCTTAATATGGTCAACAAAATTGTCATTAAACATCCCATCCTGACTCTATAAGACTTTTAAAGCATCTCAAATGGCAGAACTTGGGTTTGAGCTGAAACTCATTATGGGAACAATAACTAAGAGGGAATAAGTGTTTAACAATACTCTTGAATGTTATTTTTCAGGTTTGTTAGCATTGATAAATAACCCTCCTCCTCTGATTCCTAAAGCATGCTGCGTGTACATGTGAAGAAAGAGTCTTTTTCTGGGTGGTAATAATAATTAAGGCTTTTGCTTTTCACTCCAGCGGGATTACTTTTGGCATGTCCCAATGCCTTCTAAACATTCTGTTGATGTTTCCAGTGACTTGAGAATATAATACTGAAACACGCCAGTGAAGGTTGAAATATCGTTTTGTAAGTTTCACTATTTCTTGTCTTGTTCACAGCAGGAACCAAGGCACTGATCTAAGTGTAAGGGGCTGGAGGAAGTCTTGGTTGTTTTGTACTCGAAATGCTTGAATTACCTCTGCATTGTGAGTGCATTAGCAATGATCCTGCGTCCAGGCCTCCCCAACCCATAATCTAAAGTTTGGGTCTGAAATTCCTCACTTGTTTTGGGGGAGGAAACGGGGCTTGTAGATTTTTTTTCTGCTCTGCTCTAGCCTCGTTAGTTCTTCCCTACTAGGTAGGGTCACCGTAGGCTTCCCTTCTAACAGTGCAGCTTGCTACAGCCTGTGATGATTTGCCTACAGAGCAAGGTCTCACTCAGCACAAACGAGTCAGTTTTCGTGAAGGCTTATAGCTGATTCCTGCTTATTCACAGACCAGGCTGCCTGGAGCTCTAGCCAAGGCCTGACACTGCTGTGCTGCACTGGGGGAGAAGGGTTAGAAGGACTTGCTCTTGAAATAAGAACTTAAAGCTATCTCCCTTCTGCTTGTCTGGTATAAACTAAAGCTCCTGTGTGAGGCATTTCTTGGAGGTAGGTGAAGAATCCCCATGTTTTCCCTCTTGCAAGGAAGTTCTTTCTAATGTAGGTTGGAAGCAGAGTGTCCTCAGGCTTGTGTCTGAAATACCTGCACTTTCTGGAACCATGCATTCAACAACATCCGTCCAGTCCAGAGTAGGGATGTTAAATATCGGTTAATTGAATAGTCGATTAACCTCATGAGTTCTTATTGGTTACTCCACTATGCTGTAGTACCCAGGAGTGGGGCCAGCAGCCAATGTGCTCCGGCTCCACTCCCGAGGAGCCCCCTGCCACTCTGCACTGCTGCCTCTGTATTAGCGTCGGGTGCCAGGCGGGAGCTGGTCCACGAGGGGAGCCAGTTTAAAAAGCAGCTCCCCTCGCGGACTGGCTGCCTGTTGCCCCATACTGCTGCCTCTGATACAGAGACCACAGTGCAGGGTGGCAGTAGCCCCTGTCCAGGGGAAGTTTGAGCTCCCAGACCCGGTAAGAGTCAGGACTGAGCTGCCTGCCTGCCCAGTTCCTAATACACTTTAAATGCAGAGTCGCAGCAGGGGTAGGTCTTGAACCCATTGCAAGCCAGGACTGAGTCAGGCTGCTGGGCAGCCTGCTCAACAATTTACTGGTGGAGTGGAGGGGGGAAATGTGTGTCGTCTATAGCATTAATCTATACACTTTTGCTTATCAGTTAATCGACTCCACTATTACATCCCTAGAGTAGATTGATTGTGGTCCATGAAAGCCACTGTGAGGCTAGTAAAGTTTCCATGGCACATCTTATAAGAGAAACAAAGGGCACACAGACAAACGCTTAAATATGTCCCCTTCTGCCCACTGCTGTGAGCCATCTGGATATGGTGAACTCTGAAGACAGAAGAAGTGGGAGCACTGTGCATAAGCAGTAAAATGAGATCGAATCTTCATCCTACAAATGTCAGCAATCTCACTTCCTCCCTACCCTCTTACACGCAGCAGGCTGCTCCTCCCACAGCTCAGTTCAACCACATCCACACAATATTCTCTCATTTGAGGGCGCATTTGAAACATTAAACTGCCCCTGCTTTTTCTGAGAGAGGAAAAATCCTGATGCTTCTCAGGCAAAAACAAAAAAAGTGGTCAGTGACTGAGATTGCTAAATCCTGGGTTTAGTAATTAGTTTCTTGTTTTAGTCTGAGATTCCTTCACTCCTAAATCCTTTAGCCATTGGTGTCCATCTCCCCATACCCGACCCCTCAAGCTCAAATAGGCATGATTTCAGTGAGGGAAAGGGAAAATAATGTTTCTCCTGCTGGCCAGAGTTACCATTTGGGAAAGCTGTGATAGACAGTGACTATGTAACCCATAGGTCAGTGTATTGTGTGTCCCTTTCTATCCACGATCCACAATGTAAGTCTTTTACCACCCCCAGTCTGTCTGTTCACTCATACTTACAGCTCTGATGGGCCCTGCTTCAAGCCACAGCATTTCAAACAAGAAGACAGCTGTCACAAATATGACCCATCTAAGGATATAGCTACATAGCAAATCCCAACGCTCCTCCCCCACGGCAGCAGGTCTCCTAGCCCAGGCTAGAGGGGCTTGTGCTGCAGAGCTCGGGCTGGAGCTTGGATTCTGAGACCCTCCCCTCTCACGGGGTTTCAAAGTCCAGCTGAGCCTGAACATTTATCCTGCTATTTTTATGCCTGCCCTGAGAGCCTCTCCCACCTCTCTGAGTCACCGTTGTGGGTTTTTTTCCCCATATAGACATACTCAGACTTGAATGAACAGCCCAGACCAAAACATCCCTGAATACTGGCGCATTCAAAATCTGGTCCTCAATTTGATTCCTTTCTAGAGAGACCTAGCATCATTCTTGAAGTTAATTTCCCTCTAGGTGCCTCAGTTTCCCCATGTTTTAAAGGACCATAAAATTTTCTGTTAAGAACAGAGCTAAATTAGCTAATGATTGAAATGGAAAATCACTATGTAGGGGCTCAGTTATTTCATGATACATTGTGATCAGTTGCAACTGACATTTTAAGTGGTTTAGATCCTTGCCCATATGTGTCTCTGTAGTGTGACAGCGGTTGATTTTTATATCACAAGTGCTTGCGTGGGAGGCAGATGAATGTGTTGACACTGAAGGAGAGTTGTTATTTATACAGGACCCAATCCACATGTTGTCAACAGCAGTCTTTCCAGTGACTTCGGTGGAAATTGGATCATACGTGTAGAGACATTAAGTGTACATGGTGCTTTCTCGGGCTGAAGGTCCTTTCAAATTCACATCAGAAAATGTAGCTCATCGTAATGGATCCTAAATTATATTCTAAACCATAATGTTTAACAAAAAAGGAAGGCTTTGGGATTAAGGCAGAGTACTGTGGATTTTGGACATCTACATTCTATCCACAGCTCTATCACAGACCCACTGCGTGACTCTGACCAAGTCATGGTGCCCTTCTCTGCCTCAGTTTCCCCTGTTTGTAAAAGGGGTAATTCTAGTAACCCTCCTTCAAAGCAGGTTGTGCTCAGTGATAATTAAACTCTGGATCCTTTGTGAATCTTTGTATGGATGTGTTAGAGAAGTGCTATGTGTCAGCAGAACCAAAAGCATCTGAGATTTAAAAGTGATACAGATTTGAAATCGAGTGCTTTAAAGCCCAGGATGTTCAGAATGTTATGGTACCAACCCATCCCTAAAAATAGACTTATGCTTTTGATATAAAATAATAAATCCATACTGTGTCCATCAACGGTCACTGTTGTAGAAAGAGCGCCACCATCAGGAATGAGTGAGGGGACTGCTATTTGAATAAACTGAGCAGGGCAGTTTGTGCGGTGTGTGTATTTATCTGTATTCTTTTTCATAGGTACCTTTAAAATTTGTCTGGCTTATTTTAATGGGAGCTGCTGGGACCCTGCAGACAATAAAAGGGCGAGGGTAAGGTTCTTGTAATCCGTTTGGGCTCCTCCTTCCAACAGACCCTGTTTCCGTCTGTGTGTCTCTGCCTCTCTCTCACTTATTTTTTCCCTTTTGTTTTTTTCTTATGCCTCTCTCAACTGCATTATTTCCTTCCAGGTTGTTTCAGTCAAGTGAAGTAGGCAGCTGGTGTCATGTCTTCGGTATTTATCTATGGGGGGCCCAGACCTGCAGTCTGGGCTGGGATTGCCAGTGCTAGGGGATTCATTCTAACAGTTTGGAACATTTTTCTTTTTTTTTTCCTTTTCTTTTTGTTTTCTGTGTAGGTCTCTTTAGTCAGCCTTATAGCTAATGCCCTGGGCTACTCGGAACTAGGTGCCATAAAGTCCCTTAGGACACTAAGAGCTTTGAGGCCTTTAAGAGCGTTGTCCCGATTTGAGGGGATGAGGGTAAGATGCCATTAGCAGCTGATCCTTCTGCATGCCTGTGGAGCGGGTTTTTTTAAGCATGCTAGAACTGATCAAACTGGTGGGAAGATAATTCCAAACAGAATCATGATGCAGCTGCTAACTTGATCACACATCTTTGTGTACATCCCCTCACCCTGCCCTCTGCTGCACGCTCCCTTTCTAAAGAAGGGAGTTGCATTTAGCTGCCTCATTACATTAATTATTGGCCCACACCACATGCCATTCGTAGAACATGTTCAACACTTGGCTGTTCTCATTTGGCCTGGCTTTTACCTCTAGCATTCGAGGCGGCTTCTCAGCTGTAACTTTTTTTTATCTAGAGAGAATCACCAGGTGCAAAGAAGCAGAATTCGAACCATCTCAAAAGTCTTCCTCCCTCTCTGTCCCCCGAGGTGTTGGCCACAGTGGGAGCTGGTGGGATTTAATCCAGGGAGAATTTAACGTTTGTTTTTTTTTTGTTTGTTTAAAAAAAATTGTATGCAAGTCGGTAAAAGGCTGGCTCTCCTTCTTGGATAACTCAGGCCTTTGGTCCCCACAGGAAGGAAATGGGGGGAGAGCTCAGCTGTCTCAAAAAAGCTTTTGGTTTAATTCCTCTTGTTGCACCTTGTTGTTCTCAGTCCAGTCCAGTGATGACTGGAAGCCTTGTCTGATAGTGAAGCTATCCTTTTCACTCCCTCCCTTTTACCATGCTTTTCCGGTTCCCAGTCCTGTCACTGTGATATTAGCAACCAAGCACAAGCAAAGCATTGAACTTAAGCTTTCCTGAAATTGCTAGATGGCACCAATGTCATGGGGATTCCATTTGAAATGATCACAGTGTCTTGTTACTCTGCCACTGATTTTATATTTTGGGGCCTTCCCCCCCTCCTTTTGTATAGGAATAATTATGTATAAAAAAAGGGGGAAAAATCTTTCTGTAGGTAAAGAGTATGCTGGACCAATGGGTTTTCACTTGCTGGTGTGAACAATAATAATTTAGGTCTGTTGCACTACAGATCAAGAAAACGCACACTTAAATTTAAAGATACCATAGAAGAAATGGAATACAACAGTGGGGGAGCTCATGCTAATGTCTAATTTTGCTCCAGGGCATCTCTGGAGTAACTCCATTGGAGTCAGTGGAATTACTCTGGATTTGCATAGGTGTAATTTAGAGCAAAATAATAGCCTACAGCCTAGAATGACCTGTTGAAGTTGTTCTTAAATAGATCTCTAGGGCACAACATAAACGACAACATCTATAAAGAAAATCCAGTGGAAGCAATAGTCTGTCCTGAGGATAGTGATGGTACAGTTGCTATGGGCTACATACACTTAGCCTCAAGTCAGCTACACAATGTGACCATATCAGAGTTGTGTAGCAAATGAGACCTTAACTGAGCAGAAATGATCGTGATGAGGCCATTCATATAAAAATCGTTTTCTGCAAATTACATCAATAGCACAGTCACAGTACAGCCCCCCTCCACTCATCTACCCTCAGAACTACTCTGAGAGTTTCAGGTTCCTTAGAATGTGATGAAATCTATGATTTAAAGTCTTTTAAATAGCGAAAGTGGAATCCTGAAGAGTCCTTCTTCCCAGTGCTAAGAAAACTCAATGGTTAAATTCGCCCTCGTCCGCTTATATTCCACTTACTTTCAAATGTCAGGGCTTGGTGTACATAAGCCATGTGCCAGCATTCTGTGCAGGATCTCATTTTACCCTAAGTGCATGAAGGGGGCAGCAATGTCTTGTTTCTGGAACTTGATATTGGGAGCTGTGATTATGCCTCTTATTTGTGAGTGACCTTGGGCAAATCACTTAGCCCCTTAATACTGGGCATAGGGAGGTTAAGAATACTTCACCAGAGAGGTGAGAAGTTTAATTACTGTTGTAAAGTGCTTTGAGTTCCTTAGATGTAAGTCGCAATACAAGTACACAGGGTTATAAATATGAAGCATTATTACAGGGAATAACCTTCACCTGCTAAAACAGATTTCAGGTATTGACCATGGGTGTTTTTATCTTAATCTTTAGATGCTCGTAGGACATTTGCCTGAACTGACACTGTTGGAAAAAGGACTTTCCCCACTAAAATCTTGGTCCATTGACATTAATGACAAAACTCCCATTGACTTCAGTTGGACCAGAATTTCACCCTAGCTTTGTCTACAGTTGATACTGTTAACATCATTTGGGTCAGAATAGAGTAAAAAGTATTAATGAAATATCAATATCCCCAAAGCTACAGATTTAGTATTTCTAGCAAGATAGCCTGTAACTTAAAGACCTGGCAGAAATTCTTGTAAAAAAGCCTGGTTACATGATTAAAACTTACAATCCAGGTGGAGCGAAGATGACTTGTATGAACTATCATAGAACCATAGACTCATAGAACTGGACGGGACCTCAAGAGGTCATCGAGTCCAGTCCCCTGCCCTCACTGTCTGCTAACTAAACAGGCTTGATTCCTCTCTGGTATTCTATTAATCTGCTTTGGTGGGTTCCCCCACCCCCCAGGTATAGCTTTTAGTTTAATGCTAAACAGTGGGTTTACAGATTACATAGCACAATAACAAAGGGTGCCATTTGTTCCAGCAGCAAAATGCCAAAATCAGCAGGCTTTGTGCATATGGAGTCTGGCCAAATTAGGGGTCTAGGGCACCCCCTCCACAGCTGCTTCTCTAGCCAACAGTACCCCCCTTTTGTGTACACGTCTTCCACAATGGACAAATGTGGAGTTTATATGGTATCATAGAATCCTAGGTTGGAAGAGACCTCGGGAAGTCATCGAGTCCAACCCCCCAGCTAAAAGCAGGTATGGAGGGTCCTTCTGCACCAGAATGAATTTCATCCATATACAACCCGTTTGCCCCCTACTGCAACATCAGCAAAGTGTTAATACTTATTATGTCATTAGGGCCCATGTGTGTTGTTAAAGTGTAATGCTAAAAAGTGGCGTGTGATATAACATGGTCACACAGACTAGTATAATCAGAGACGAAAAAAATGGTCATGAAGTCCCTACTTAATAAATGGCATTTTAAAAAATAAATGTAAATCATGCTGTTGAGACCGAACCCCCTCTGTTCCGCCCACTGAGAGATTTTGAATTGTACCTAGTGTGGAATCAAGAGATTCACATGCACTCAAAGCTGGGAAACTGTTTCACTTCAACAAAATTGATGCAAGGGGGTTAACTGTAACTGTGCTTCTTTGTAACCTTCTCCATTCTTTTTTCTTCTGACTTTGAGACAAGTGTTGATCCCCCCCCTTTATAGGACCAAAACAATCCCTTCAACCCCAAGGACAGTAATTTGAAATGCCTTTGCAAGTAGTTCTTTGCTTTTCTCTACTCCATAGTAATCTGCATTTTAAAGAGCTTGCACTGCTCTTAAATTATTCAGGAAATATGACAGTAATGCTATGAAACATGCATGCACTCTTGTCAATTGCCAATGCACAGTCTGCACACAAAAGCCATGTTCCCTCTCTCAGATTTTTTGAAAGTTGGTTATGGTTATAACTTGCACTGTCTTGAACTTAATTAGGAGTTGATTCCATTTATTCAGGTAAATGATTACAGGAAGAAAGAACATTTGTCCAGTCAGCATACCTACTCTACAACTTGTCAGGGATAGAACAGCTTGATAATATCTTAATAATTTTAAAATTCAGTTGTGTGATCACTATGGTCAGTGTACGTAGGAATGAAGTGAAATAAAAGGAGAGAAGGGAACTGGAAGGAAAGGTGTTGTGTATTTAGCATATATTTAGAGGGCCTGATGCTGATCTCATAACACTGTAAGTCTGTGGATTTATATTGGCGTAAAAATGTTTAGACTCAGACTAAAACCCTATTAATCATTGCATGGAAAACTTCATTCATTAGAAGTACATGTGTATTTAACCCTTTTACTACCACCCTGCCAACCTGATAGAGCATCTAACAGCCAAATTGGAATCTTGATCAAGTATCATGTTAAATTTAAATTATCTCTAGATTTAGCATTAAGTTATTCAGGGATAGCAATGGGGCCAAGCCACAAAGTTTGGGGTTGGGTCTTAATTTCTGGGATACAGAGCGAAGATTCTGTTTTCAGTCCATCTCTTTTCAGGACCAGTAGTGTTTTAGTGGGCATTTATAGGGAAATCCCATTGGGTTGCAGAGTGGAGTCACTTGAGTCAACGTGAAACACGACTAAATCACTACTAATTATTTTGTTACATGAAATGTTTAAACATGAAATTATGCAGGAAGCAGTTAGGTTGAGAGACTGATTTAGACATGTCTCACCAGGGAGTTAAGCATACATTCCAGCATTTTACATGAAGTGACTAGTACAAGGAACTGGGATCACTCATTATCTTAATTCCCCTACGTTCTATGAAGAGCGTGCCAGGAGGGCAAATTACTAGCTTAATATATCTTATTTTGGGGAGAAGGGAGGGGCCAGTGTAGAGACTGTTGGCTATTGAGGGCATTTTCATTAACAGTGATTTCTTTTTGGGGAACAGCTGTGATCTAGCGGCTTACGGAAGAGCTGAGACTTGGGTTCTGTACTTGATTCTGACACCTCTATTGTGCATGGGGAAACCAAGGTCCAGAGAAGCAAAATGACTTACACGAGGTCATGCCAGTGAGTTGGTGACAGAGTCAGGAACAGAAGAAGATCTTCGGCTTGCCAATTCTGCGCTTAGACCACCGTCACTACATCGGTGATAATGAAAATGCCTTAGGCAGCATAGAGTCATGGCGATTCCCACACCAGTTGCCTTCCTGACTCTTTGTAAAATACCTTGAGGCCTGCCTAAAAAGTGCTACGAGTCCACACTGTTATTAATTACCATATATCTACTGCTTATACCCTGCCTTACAGAATGCCTGAAAGCAGTGTGTTTAGCTAGGGCTTGGATTAGTGTTCCTCTTTTGACACCAGACACCAGGGATGAAACAGTTTAAAAATTTAATTTACTAAAGGAACCCAAAATAGGAGAATTGTGATGAAATATTTAATAGCCCACTGGCCAGGCTATGTTAAAAGCACGAGAGCTTGGATTCTGCTGCGTGTCGGTCAGGAGAGGGCTTGGGGAAACACCATTCCAAATTCTCGAAAGACTCAAATGAGAGCTGAGCTATGACCAAACAGCTCACCATTTCCTGTCTTCTTTGCTGCCGCGTGGAGAAGGGAATATGGCTTTTCTTTCTTCTTGAGCCTGCAATCCTGCATGCTCAGCTATTTGCCTGAGACAACATGGTCGGCCTTGCTTAGTCACAAATATGATTTTGATGTTGACACTGACTCATGGCGTAGTCTTAAGAGAGCAATTTTAGGGCTCGATCCTGCTCCCATTGAAGTCAATGGCTCAGGATTCCCCACTGACCTCAGCGGGAGCAAGAAGCGGGCCTGTAAGTGACCACAGCCTTGTTTTAAAGTGGGGAATGGCCATAAAGGCCACTGGCTGATAAATTCCTCTAAATCCATGAGCAATGTTCTCCTTGGACCTGGCTTTGAACAGTTAGTCAGGCAGACACCTATTGGTTATCGTGAAGAGAATTTGAGCCCAGCCTCACTCCGTAACATTGCTTTTTCCCTTTGGCAACCAAAATTTATTTGTAAGTAATTCTGGGACTCATGCATACGCAAACACAAACCCGCAGGCAAACCAAAGCCAAAGTCAGCAGATCTGAAAAGAACTTGCCCTGTTTTTAAAATAAACAGGATCTCAACAGATGAACGTAAGAACGGACATACTGGGTCAGACCATTGGTCCATCTAACCCAGTATCCAGTGGGCTTCTAAACAGAACCTTTAGCCACTTGAAATAAGTTCACTGCAAACTCTAGTCTAAACTAAAAGCCACAGACCTGTCAGTGGCCTCGCCTCCTATTCCCCCCGAAAAACAGCTGTATTGATGCTTGCTGCCTACTGTCTTCTGTTTTATACTAAAACCTTCTACCCTTCCAACACAGGTGGTTGTCAACGCCCTGGTTGGCGCTATCCCTTCCATTATGAATGTGTTGTTGGTCTGCCTTATCTTCTGGCTGATTTTCAGCATTATGGGGGTTAACCTGTTTGCTGGGAAATACCATTACTGCTTTAACGAGACCTCCGAGGAGCGCTTCGAAATAGAGATAGTGAACAACAAGACCGATTGTGAAGCGTTGATGCCGCCCAACTCCACTGAGATCCGATGGAAGAATGTGAAAATTAACTTTGACAATGTTGGGGCAGGATACCTGGCTCTTCTCCAAATTGTAAGTTTTGCCTTCCCCACCTCTCAGCCCACAGTAGATGTTAGGCCTTCTCGCCCTGTCCGTCGCTGGGTTCTTTCTTCTTGTGCCCCTAATGCAACGCTCCGGTTGATTTCTGTTTGCACGGGGTCTGGCCGTTGAGCCTTGCTTTGGCATAAGCTGCACATTTGGCCCTGGCTAAGGTGCTCTAGCCCTGTATTCCCAGAGAGCTCTATCCAGTCTATTTTAAAAAAAAAACACCACCACTTAATGCAATATTTAGGACCCCCCACCCAAGCTTGGATTTAATGAGGCCGCAATAAAACGTCTTGAAAAAGGTTTATGAAGCTCTCCGCTTCATGAGAATGAGGCCTATACAACCAGATCTGACACAGATAAATGATAAAAGGGAAAGCAAGACAGTGACTTCTCCTCATATGATTGTGTACCACACAGCTAATCTGTGTGACTTCTTTCAAATGACTTGCCTCTAAAAGAACGTGTGCTTTTCTTCACTAGGCTACTTTCAAGGGCTGGATGGACATCATGTATGCAGCAGTAGATTCCAGAAAGGTAAAATATGTTCCCTGCCAGCCCTCCTCCGGACTCCCACTCTTATTCTTAAGTTGTGTTTAGTATTGTTTATATTCATTTGCTGTTGTGATCACTAGATTGCATTTCCTGAAGTTACAGCATTGGTGTCCATTAATGAATGTTGCACACCAGTGGTTCTCAAACAGGTCCGGGGCCCCCCCAGAGCAGGTTTCGGGGGGAGGGTCCACCAAGTAGGGCTAGCATTAGATTTGCGGGGGCCCAGGGCAGAAATCAAAGCACTACACCATGCGCTGAAGTTTGAGACCCCAAGGCTTGCCACCCAGAGCTGAAGCTGATGGGCACCTTAGTGTCATGGGGCCCCCTGTGGCAAGGGGCTCGGGACTGAGCCTGGCTTTTATATGCAGAAAAACAGTTTTTGTGGCTCAGGTAGGCCATGGATTTTTATAGCATGTTTGGGGGGACTCAGAAAGAAAAAGGTTGAGAACCTCTGTTATGCAGAACCTAAAGAGCACCATCATGGCAGGAGAATGCCAGCAGAGAAGGAGGGGAAGGGGATGTTTATTTCATTATTGGCCACAGAGTGGGGGAGCACCTTGGGAAGGAAGGGCATAAAGCTGCCTCTCCACAGATCCTTTGGCCACACCTTGGCCCCTATTCCAGTCCCATGGCAGGAATATTAGCTGTAGAGTTTTAATGCACCTCTCTCCAGTCCAGGCTTAGAGGTATACTCCAGTTGTGCGGCACCCAGGATGTACCTGCATGGTGCCATGGTAGAGTAAACACCAACATTCATTTTTTTCTTAATTTCAAGTAAAAAGACATTTGAAATTTAAAAACCTTTTGTTTCAGTCAGCGAGAGAACTCCCAAATGTGTTGTCCACAGAGCCAGAAAATGAAACTGACTTTAAAAAGAGCAAGGAAAAAATGACGACAGTGAGGTCACCGTTCCATGAAAGACAAGAAAGCAAACAGAATGAATGGGGGTGGGAAAGAAGAATAGTTAAACAGTTTTTGTTTTCACTGTTTCCTTATTGGAAGTGCTTACTATTTTTAAATGCGAGAGATTTACCTTCAGTGTTCCTGCACTGATTTTACGGTGTCTCTCTGATTTGCAAATCACTATATTTTGGGGGCCTGATTTTACAGAAGGGCTGAGCACTCCAAACTGCGGTTGAAGTTGATGGGAACTGTGAATCTACCACACTTCCAAAAATTAGGCTTTTTAGCTTTGCTAATGGTTTGAAGGTTGGTAATTAGTTTCATCGAAGAAGTTTGTGTATTAACATTGAAATGTTCTCCACTTGGCTAGCATTCTTTCCTGGGTCACTAGAAGCTCCTTAAATCAAGAAAGATACTGAGGCTCCCCAGCGAAATGCGTAACTGACTCAGAGCTGTGACTAGCCCATGCCTCAGAGTCCTGTCTCAGGAGGTACTAGCTTCGGTGCATAACCGGGGATGGATTCTCTGATGGCATTTTCTTGGTTGCTCCAAAGCCCTAAGGAGAAATATGGAAAAGAGAGGTCTCCAGGACTGTAGTTATATAACCTGTGTGGGGAAGGCACTAGCTTGGTAAAAGATTTACAGATACTTTCTTCTCTAGGTTACCAGCTTAAATCTGGCCCAGATTGGTTGTGATCGTAAACTCATCCTCTCTGATTGCTATTCGATGGCCCCTATGTGAAAAAGATTTTGGTTGGGACTGGGTCTGGTTCCTGCTTCTGACCATTCAAGTTGGCAGCTTGTTGCAACCAGAAGGGCAAAGATCTGACTGTAGGTCCCTGAGCTGGGCTGATAGGAGCTCTGCAGGGAGCATGTGCTGCCAGGCAGGGACCTTTTACCAGCACAAAATTAACATGGAAAAAAAGAGAAAGGTAGAAAAGTCCCAGAAGAGCCACATGCCACCTTCCAAGGCTAACACAGGCACTTGAAGTGAGACAGCAGCTCTTTGTACCAATACTTTATACTGTCTTTGCAATGTCTGTTTCTCTCCCCACCCCTCATTCAGCAAGAAGAGCAACCCAAGTACGAGGACAACATCTACATGTATATCTACTTTGTAATCTTCATCATCTTTGGCTCCTTTTTCACCCTGAACTTGTTTATTGGTGTCATCATTGATAACTTCAATCAACAAAAGAAAAAGATAGGTCCACTTTTTTTATTGGTTTAAAGAGGCAGGTTTGGTCTGTTGGCAGGATAAATCGTGGATTTTAAGGCCAGGATATTCCTGCATAATGCAACCCTAGAACTTCACTCGGTGTTTCCAGTGTTGTACTTCAATTCTAGGAACAGAGGTGGGGAACCTAAGGCCTGGGAGCCGGATGTGACCCCTGGCTTAACTGGATCTGGCCCCCAAGGCTCAGGGCTCCTCCCCCAGCATTGGGGAGCACATGCTGGTGTTCCAGGCCCTCTCCCTGCTGTCGCCCCACTGCAGGGTTGGAGCACACAAAATCTACCAGCCTGGGCCTCCGTAGGCTCTGGTGTGCGAGGGGAATGTGGGGAGTGTCTTTCTGCTTCTCAGTCAGGGGCCATGTCAGTGAGGGTTTTTTTTTCTTTTTGCTTTTCACTTGTGTGCAGCCCCTGACTGATTTTTCTGTGGGCCAGCAGCTCTCGACCCAAGAAAGGGGTACCCACCCCTGTCTCAGAACTTAGTATTGCAGCCTGTTTGTGACTTTTAATAACCCTTATCGACTTGTTCTCAACCCCTGTTTATAGAAGACGGGACAAAAAAAGTTGCAGTAAAAAAGAAGCAGCTTAATTTTTGTCCAGACTTGAGTGAGTTTCACAAAAGTTGTACTGTCCCCCTAAACACACCTTGCTTTTTATCCATGTCTATTTGTTCTCATCATGTCTTTATTTCAGTCCTTCCATTCCAACCAAGTGCAAAGTACTACACATAGGCTAGAAAAATCAAATGCACAAATACGGAATGGAAAATAACTGGCTAGGCAATAGAACTGCAGGAAAGGATGTGGTGGGTTATAGTAGATTGATCACAAAGAGTATGTCTACACAGCAAAGTTATTTTGAAATAACAGCAGTCATTTCGAAATAACTTTCCTAGCATCTACACAGCCATTCCATTATTTCGAAATTAATTCGAAATAGCAGAGGGATTATTTCAAAATTGGTAATCTCATTCCACGATGAATAGTGCCAATTTAAAAATTGCTCTTTCGAAATAAGCGCTGTGTAGACGCTTATTTCGAAATAGGGGGCCTCCAGCCCTTCCCAGGGAGCCCTGCTGGCCGCCTTTGGCCACAAGGCAACTTCTGATGCTCTGCCAGAACTGGTTCCAATCAGCCTTAAATGCGATTCAACGTTCACTCAGTGTGGCTGTGCTATTTCGAAATAGCAAAACGCTATTTCAAAATGCATTTTGTGTGTAGACATGTTATTTCGAAATAAGATATTTCAAAATAACGCTGTCGTGTAGACGTACGCCAACTGACTATGAGTCCACCTTGTGATGCTGTTGCGAAAAAGGCAAATATCATCTCAGGATATTTTAATGGGAGTGTTGCAGTCAGACATAGGAGATATTTTGTTCTGTTTTGTTCAACACTGGTGAGACCTGATCTGGAGAGCTGTGCCCAGTTTGGGGCACTGCACTTGAAGAAAGGTTGAAAAAACGGGATGTTCAAACGTTGTTATAAAGAGGACAGTCATCGTTTTTTTCCCCATATCTAGAGAGGATAGAACAAGAAGAAATCAGCTCAATTTGCAGCAAAGGGGATTTATGTTAGATAGTAGGAATTATATGATAGTTAAACACTAGAACCGTATTATATGATAGTTAAACACTAGAACCGTTTATCTAGGGAGCTTGTGGTATTCCTGTCCTCTGAGGTTTTTAAAAACAGGTTAGACAAATACCTGTCAGAAGTACTTAATCCTGCCTCATTGTGGGGGATGAACAATATGCCTTCCATATATATAGGGAGGAAATAGCTATTTCGGAATAGGCGTTATTCCTCGTGGAATTAGGTTTACAGAAGTCGGAATAAGAATTGCTGTGTAGACGCTCACATTGTTATTTCGGAGTAATGTCCATTGTTCCGAAATAATGCTTCTGTGTAGACGCACCCTTAGGCTACATCTACACAGCTTCCCTCTTCTGCAAAAGCCTATGCAAATGAAGTGCAGATTAGCATATTGCCACACTTCATTTGCATAAGTAATTAGGAGCCGTTTTTGTGCAAGAGGTTTTTGCAACAAGAGCTGTTCTTCCTCATTTTTTCAGGAAGAACAGCTCTTGCACAAAAACGGCTCCTAATTACTTATGCAAATGAAGCACGGCAATATGCTAATCTGTGCTTCATTTGCATAGGCTTTTGCAGAAGAGGGAAGCTGTGTAGACGTAGCCTTAGAGAATACAGCTGGGACATGCCAGAAGGCTTCCCTGCCTCTTTCTTCTTTTGCTCCAAGCCTGAAGTGAGGGAGTTCCACAGTTGAAGCAGCCACCAATCTGTGTTTGCAGATGATCTGCAAGCAGGGTAACTTGCAGCACAACTTCAATAATTTTGGGTTCTGCTACAAATTGTTTCTATCTAAAAAAATGTACCTCCAATTTCCCCCTGGCACATAGCCTGGCAGCTGAGCCTATACTGTGATCCCTTTCCCTTAATGTGCATGGATTGATTATAACCAGCTTTCTTTTTTCTCCTGTTTTACTTTGGAGGTCAGGATATCTTCATGACAGAAGAGCAAAAGAAGTACTACAATGCCATGAAAAAACTGGGCTCAAAGAAACCCCAGAAACCTATTCCCCGGCCTCTGGTAAGTTTGTGATTTAATTGGAGCTAAAGGAACAGTGGTGGGGCTGATTTTCAACAGGGCTCAGCCCCCCACACCAGCACCTGTTACTTTCAGGGTTCATTCTAGACTCCACACTGCCTTGTTATACTGCAGGTGTAATAGTCCGAGAAAGCCATTGTGTATCTTACTTGATTTGCCAGCTGGAGCCAGTCCTGAGAGTTTAGCCTCTGAGAATGAGAGGAAGGATGGTACAATGGTTACAACGTTATCCTGAGATACAGGAGTCCTACATTCAATTGCTCCTTTTACTAGAGACTTCCTGTGGACATTAATCTCTCTGGGCCTTTGCTCTCCATCTCTAAATGGGGATTAATAGCACTGGTCTTCAAGCTCTCAAAGAGCATGGATGTGCTGGCGATAAAATTTGGCAGCCTGTAGGACTGGTAATTACATTTCCTGCTTTGGGGGTGTAACTGATTGCACGTTGGAAAGCCAGTGTTTTCTCTCCAGTCTGTAGGCTCTAAAATAGTGGGTAGAATACCCCAAAAGAGGGATATTGGGTTTGGTGGACCAGTGGCAAATTTTGTCCCTTTATCTATCTCTGATGTGGCCCCCTCCAGAGGAGGAAGACACTCCCCACGTTCTTTTCACACCCCTGAGCCTATGGGGGTCTAGGCTAGTAGATTTTGTGTACCCCAGGCCTACGGTAGGGTGTCAGGGGACTTGGAGCGCCAGTGCAGGCTCCCCAGTGCTATAGAGGGAGAGCCCTGAGCCTTAGGGGCTGGATCTAGGCAAGCCAGGGGCTCCATCTGGCCCCAGAGCCATAAATTCCCCACCCCAATCTGATAGGTTTGTTTGCTATCAGTGGATGCTAAAACTTTACTCTGTGTGTTTCTCCCCCCCCCCATCCGTGGCTTCTCTCCTGTAATGCAGAACAGGGTCCAGGGAGCCGTCTTTGACTTTGTCACTCAGCAAGCATTTGATATCATCATCATGATGCTCATCTGCTTCAACATGGTAACCATGATGGTGGAAACGGACACACAGAGTGATAAGATGTCGGACATCCTCTGGTGGATCAACCTGGTGTTCGTCATCGTCTTCACTTGTGAGTGCGTGCTGAAGATGTTTGCATTGCGGCACTATTATTTCACCATCGGATGGAACATTTTTGACTTCGTGGTCGTGATTCTGTCCATCATCGGTAAGTGGAGTGGCCCGCGGGAGTGTGTGGGGTGCCGTGGCTCCCCTGACATACACGTTGGTCAAGACCGCCATCACTCGAAGTAGATGTCTGCACGATGGGGTGACATGGAATGCAGCCCAGTAGTTAGAGAGAGACACGGGAGTCAAGATTTCCAGCTCTAGGAGGAGAGCGTGATCTAGCGGTTAAAGCAAAAGATTGGGAGTCAAGATTCTGGTGTTTCTCTTCCCTGCCGCTCACTCAGTGCGTAAGACACTTTTCCACATCTCCAACAGGAAAATAACCTGCTTCCCTGGAGGCTTCATTCATTAATACTTATAAACTACTCTGAGGCTAGCCTGCTCTAGAGCCTCTAGGCCAGTGTTTCTTAAACTTTTTGAGACCGAGGAGCACCAAACAATAATTTTCTTTTATGGGGACTACCAAAGATTTTTTTGTTGAGCAAAAAAAAAAAAAAACCCCAAACAGTTTGCCCTTTTATTAGGAGAGCAGGCATTGCCCTTTTAAGGGTGGCCATTTTGAACTCTGTTCTGCGGCAGCACACTTCTGACTGCCTCGCGGCACACTGGTATGCCACGGAACACACTTTAGTAAATGCTGCTCTCGGCAAAGTATTCTTTGTTTTTTGTCCTCGATCAATGAGGGATTTACAGCTTCTGGATTCCATTCTGGATTGGAATTAATGGCTGAAACTGGGCTCCTGTGGTTGGCTTTTTGTTTTTAGATTTGTGTTTCTTTAATGGCAAATGCATACATTTATTCCAGAGAACTTGACAACGGGTGTTCACCCTGTTGGAAAGCCCCCCCCCCCCATTTTTGGAATAAGCTGGCTCGAAGCGTAGAGAATGTCCTGCAGACCCAGATCAGGGTCAGCTTTTGTTTCTGACACTTTTGTTTCTGACACCATTCCATTGATTTCAAGGATGGCTTAAATACCTTAAATACTAAAGCCAGGAGCCTCATAAATTGCAAGGGAATGTGGGCCCACAGGCTAATACAATGTGGACTCCACTTGGTTCCCCTTCTCCAGACCTCTTTCATTTAGTTTAATAATTCTTGCCCCTTAAGATTCAGGGGATGAACAGCCAAGGAGATGTAAGTCCAAATGCCTTCCTGGCCTGGAACCTTAAAATCCCAAGAAGGGCTGCCAGTTTCAGCCCTTAGCTGCCTAAATTGGGGCACCCAGAAATTGAGGCATGCCGAACAAGAGTTCCCCCGTGGAAGTTTGAGTCAGTTTTTCTATCCTAGCACTGCCAGCTTTCCCTGGCTTGTTTCTGGTAAACAGCGGAGATTGCAGGTGTTTCCATTATCAATAACGTTTTCCCCTGCCCTCTTCTTTAGGAATGTTCCTGGCTGATATCATTGAGAAGTATTTTGTGTCACCCACTCTCTTCCGAGTCATCCGACTGGCCCGTATTGGCCGCATCCTGCGTCTGATCAAAGGGGCCAAGGGGATCCGCACCTTGCTTTTTGCCTTAATGATGTCCTTGCCTGCCTTGTTCAACATTGGCCTCTTGCTGTTCCTGGTCATGTTTATCTTCTCCATCTTTGGCATGTCAAACTTCGCCTACGTAAAGCACGAGGCCGGCATCGACGACATGTTCAACTTTGAGACCTTCGGCAACAGCATGATCTGTTTGTTCCAGATCACCACCTCGGCTGGCTGGGATGGCTTGCTGTTGCCTATCCTGAACCGGCCGCCGGATTGCGACCTAGATAAGGAGCACCCCGGGAGCAGCTTCAAGGGAGATTGTGGTAATCCCTCCGTGGGGATCTTTTTCTTCGTCAGCTACATCATCATCTCCTTTCTGATCGTGGTCAACATGTACATCGCCATCATTCTGGAGAACTTCAGTGTGGCCACGGAGGAGAGTGCTGACCCGTTGAGTGAGGATGACTTTGAAACCTTCTATGAGATCTGGGAGAAGTTTGACCCTGATGCCACACAGTTCATTGAGTACTGCAAGCTGGCAGACTTTGCCGATGCTTTGGAGCACCCACTCCGTGTCCCTAAGCCTAACACTATCGAACTCATTGCCATGGACTTGCCAATGGTAAGCGGGGACAGGATTCACTGCCTGGACATCCTGTTTGCCTTCACCAAACGTGTGCTGGGGGACAGTGGGGAGCTGGACATCCTGAGACAGCAGATGGAGGAAAGGTTTGTGGCATCCAACCCTTCCAAAGTGTCTTACGAGCCCATCACAACCACGCTTCGGCGCAAGCAGGAAGACGTCTCGGCAGTGGTTATCCAGAGGGCTTACAGGGTTCGCCTAGCAAAACGGGGCTTTATTTGCCGGAAGTCTGCCTCTACTAAGCTTGAAAACGGAGGAACAAACCGGGAGAAAAAAGAAGGAACCCCATCCACCGCATCCCTCCCATCCTATGACAGTGTAACTAAACCTGAAAAGGAGAAACAGCTGCGGGTGGAGGAAAGAAGACGAGAACGAGCGAAAAGACAAAAAGATTTGAAGGAATCCAAGTGTTGAGACAAACACAAATGTTGTACAAATTTTAAAAAATTTGAAAGCAGAAAGATTGTTTACAAACTTCACAAAATGTATCAGTATGGAACAGCTAAGGAGACACCTGAAGATCTTATACCAAACATAGTCTGCTTACTGTGTGACAAAGTTGCATCTAAAAGCAGTGACCTACCACTTGTTTAAAGGACCCTTCTAAATGAACATTTAAAAAGAAAAAAAAGGGATTTTCTATTGTTTGGGCAGGTGGCTACTGCATGTTCCACATCAATCAATGCAACTTGGGACAAAGAAAATAAACACACACACACACTAAAAACAAAACAAAAAAACTGCTGCGTGGATTAATATATCTTCCAAAGCAGCCAAAATTGATTTTATTTTCTCATTTTGTTGATTATCAAAAGAAAACCCAGAAGTCACAATGTTAAAGGGGTTTGTTTGTTCATGCAAAACTAATTTGCATTCCTGCATTTAGTTAAGCAGCAAAAAAGAAAAAAAATAGCAAAACAAAAATGGAACACACACAAAAAAAGAAAGAAACAAAAAGCCACCCATTTAGCCCATGCCATTTGATTATCATAGTTTATTTGGTATTTATTATCTGCATACTACTTTCTACATGGGCTTTACTTGGTTTGGGAGATGGGGTAATCAGGTATCTTCAGCCTGGAAATTTGCTCAGGCTGAGTCAAAAAAAATCGTGCTTGTTCAATGCATAGAAATGATTTGCATGATGGCATGCGGTGACCAGGAATCATGCATGAAGAATCATTAAACCACAAGACACTCAATACTCTTCCACGACAGTTGGTTAAGCCATAAGTTCGAGGCACTCCACTGACTACTACACACTGTATTTGGAGGCTAACTTTAAATATAATCATGCCCTTCACCGGTATTTACCAATTCGTAACAATCTCTTTCATACACCCTCCAGTAGGAAAAACAAAAACAAAACAAAACAAGCAGATTAAATCTGTGTGTGTGAGCGTGTATGTGTGCGTGTGTATGTCTCACAACCTGTCCTTTCCATCCAGCCATCTTTTGTGCATTTAATCAAATGAGTCATACAGAAAGAAAAACCTAAATGTTGCTCCAGATCCCATCTGAGTGGAGAATATATAAGAATCAAGAATGGCACTGCAAAACCAAAATCTAGAGCTTAAAAACACCAGTCAATAAGTTCATTTGTATGCTGTAAAATGTATTATTATTCAGCAACCATTCTGCAGCAGACACTTTTCAGTGTAGAGATAACAGTGCTATGTAGCAAGTAGCATATTGTCTCTGCAGGTGCAATTTTGGGAACTTGTATAAAGCAATCGCAAATGGTGGACATGTAACTCACAGAGTTTAGTTGTGTCCCATTTTCACCAGAGTTGTTGCGGTCTTGGGGAGATAACAAGGGCTGGAACCCAGTAGGATTTGTGAAATGCTGGAGGCTTCTTTACCTTCTTCCAACATTGCTACTTTTTGCAGCTTGTATTTTGATGCTGCATGGTTTTCCATGCTTCTGTAGCCACGAGGTTTTTAAACAAAGTGGAACACACTACAGTGGACAACACAAGAGCAATGTGACATGGGGCACGGTGCTGAATGCTGAAGGCCAGGTGTCTGATGTCATGTGCCTTCACTTTCTTTCCATTTCACATGTTGGTGTACAGTAGTAACTAAAAGGTCCTGCAGATTTGGGTAGACATGGAGCTACTTCTCAGTTATTCTCATCACGGAGTGGTAAATCATTCTGTGGCAATGTCACCAAGAAAGCTCAAACATTAGTGTTTCTTCATAAGGAAATGAGACCATTTCATATTCTGTATGTGTCCTCCTCAATCAATAAGCCAGCTGTCATCACCGCTCCAGGTGATATTTTCTTCAAAGCAGGCTTGGGGGATAGATCTTGCCAAGGGGAAGAGGTAGCAATGCACTAAAACAAGACTGGTTTCCAGCTGCAGCTTGTGTACTGGTAATCGTGTTGCTGACACTTTACATTTTGAAAGGGGGCGGGGGTTATGATATCAGTGCACCGAATCTGTAGTGTAGAATGAAGAGAAACGGGATGACTGAATGTAGACCAAATAAAATGTATCTTTAAAAGGGCAAAAATAAGACAGCAGAACTGTTAGATGACAGGAGGAAGTTTGGATTATATAATCTCACAACCCAGATGACAAGTGTAATTTTAAAAAAGCAATTCAACAGCCATTTATGCCAAGTTGGACTGTATAAATGCATAGTCTAGCCCTTATGATGTCAGTGGAGGAGTTCTTCTGTACTGGTGAACACAATGAAGGACCATTTCAACCCTGTTAGATTTACCCCACTTACTACTAGGCTATGATGTATAATAAAGATGAAAACTACATACATATGTACAGGCTACATTGTAAACAGCACAAAAAAAGCTGAAAAGTGTGATTGAACTTTTTAAGAGAATATTATAAATACTGTAATATATCAGTTTATTTTATCGGCATGCCTTTTTGTAAATACAAAAATTAAATAGAACGGCTTCTGGCTTATGCCATTGTCCATGTTTATTTTTAATTTTTAAAATATTTTCCTTAGATTTTTAGATGTTGTCAGCCAATGTACATTCCCTACCCCCCAAAACAACACTATACCCACAAGTAGATTTCAAAAAACCTTTAGCGCAAATTATCTTTACAATGACAAAATAAGTTTTTGTTATTCCAATGTGCAATAAGTTCTCTGACCATTTCTATGCAAGATTTGGCTAAACGACATAATTGTTCTTAAGTTGGGCTATCAGTCTGTACCTAAAGAGTGGTACATTTATTGCTGATGCTGATGCTGGCAATTTCATTTAGCTACTGGAGTCATTTTAAGTAAGACTTCCCTGCGATCTCTCTCCCTTTCTCTTTTTAACACTTAAGCTATCAGTCTCATTGGATCAAAAAGGCCATTAGTCTTTCTGAAAAATAAAACCAACAGTTTCCTGAACTAATCACGGACAGCAGAGTCCATCCTCTTGCTTAAATGAAAACTTATTTTTTTTGTTTTGTTTTTAAAAATTTCCTTTTGTGTAGCAAATAGCTCCCTCAGCCACAGTTCGCAGGTGCTGAGAGAATTGGTCTGCATCTTTGGGAACCTTCACACCGTGAGATTGAGGCTGGAAAGGAAGTTTTGTCTCAAATAAAGCAGTCTGGATAGCTTCATACACCATCTCATTGCATAGAAATGCAGACATGGTGTGTGTGTGTGAGAGAGGGTGTGTTTGGGGCAGGGTTGTAAGAAGATCCTCGATGAGGAATTTTTATTCCCGATTCAAGGTTATGCGAATAAAGCAATAGACTGCTTTTGGATTAAAATGCATTGCCAAAAGAGGCTGTAACAAGTCGCTTCCTTCCTCTCTATCCCCCAGCGTGTGTAAAATCCTTCCTGGTGTTTTGGTTCCTGTATTACCCTTTTCTTAAAAGGGCAGGAGAGGGGGAAAAGAGGCAAAAAGAAAGATCAGTTCAATATGCTTTACTCACTTTTCTGGTCTATTTTCACTTTTTAAAAAAATACAGCCACTCGTGGAAGAATAAGAAAAAAATAAAGCCATGAGCTGGCGTAGCAGAGACTACTCCCAGACTTTTTGCATTATTTAGTTTTCTGCTGTAACAAATGTGGGTTTCTGCTGTAACACATGTACCAGACCAATACCAAAGATCTGAGTATTGGCGACTACATGGTGGCTCACCCTGCCCTAACACAAACAGGATTAAAAATCACAATCGTACGAGGCAAAAGACAAAAGAAATACACATTACCCATTTTAACTGTACAAGGTAAGAGTGTCCTAGCCTCCCACTTATCTGAGTGGTTCCCCCAGGCTCACCTCCATTCTTGCGGGGATCTCTCTCTCTCTCTTTTTTTTAAGTGAATAAAAGAGGTACGAGTAGGACTGAACTTGTGTGGCAGGGGAAGCTCGTGGAAGTGGTTCCCCCCCCCCCCTCTTGTTTTTAGTGTTCACAGTCAGACACTTGTGGCCTTTTGTGGCTCTTTGCTGGTATCTAGCAAACAGGGCTGTACAGCTCTTAGTGCCAATCCTCAACCCCATTGGTATTTTCATCAGAGGTTACGGCTTTGATTGGGAACAGTGACTGCAGCATGTTTGTAGCCGCTGAACAGGTTGGTGGCCTTTGTGAGGCCAACTGGTGGCTTTTGATTAGTCTCTTAATGAATGCATCACAAAACCCACTATCAGCCCCATTCATTGGTCAGCTCAACAGAAGCCAACGGTTCTATGCCAAGGCTATGCTGCCTGCAGTTCCCTCTTGTGCCTAGCTGTAGGGACAGCTTGTTCTGCTGCTTTCACGCACTGTCTGCCCTGCGGATGTGCAGGGCGCTGTTGTATGCAGCACTCTCAATCCAATCCTTCCGTTAGCACTAAATTCACTTTTTAAAAGGCACAAGCCAAACTAATAGTACAAAATACTTGACATCCCCAGCGAACAAAGCAAGGGGCATGCAGGATGGCTGCTGCAGCAGCAGAAGGGAGAGACCCTAGATGCCCCTGTCACTTGAGTTAAAGGAGAAACTCTAGTAAGGGTAAGCCAGGTTGGGGGCATGTGAGGCAGCTGAATGGAGCATGGGAATATTCTGAATGGAGTGCGGGAATATTCTGAATGGAGCGCGGGAAAATTCTGAATGGTGCACAGGAATATTTTGAATGGAGTGCAGGAGCACTCATTCACTGTTACCTCCTTGTTCAGATCCCCTTTGTACGCTTTTTTTCGTCTTTCCAACTAAATGGTGATGTAGCATATTAGCTTCATGTGCTAGTGACATCTTGCTGGAGGCCAGGTTTTGAGTCAACATATTTGCAAGTCAAATCACCTAGAGGTTGGTTTAAAATAGCTCTCCCTAGAAGAGGGTTTGGTTTAAAATAGTTCCCCTTCCCTACTGCAAAGAACAACCAAGCTAAACCAACCCATATACCCAGAACGCTAATGCCCTAACACCAGTGAGTCTCTTGTCAAGAAAGCCTGGTACTTGCCTAGCTGAGGGTACTCCAAGCAAGGTTTGGTGCACCATATGAACCTGGCGGGAAGCATGCGCAGATCCTGGCTGTGCTGTACGGCAGCTGGATTTGAGAGTCACTTTCAAAAACAAATGCCAAACAAATCACCAAAAAAAGCTATAGGAGGAGAAAAAGCTTCCAAATTTGCCCTTTGCAAGTTTGTTGCATGTTGTGATTTTTCTAGAGAGGTGTGCGTGTGTGTATGTGTGCGTGCGTATGGAGGGTGTATTCTGCATAGGTGAGGTGAGTGTTGTCCAGTGGCTAGAGCAGGAGACTGGGAATCAGGACTCCTGGGTTCTATTTCCAGCTCTACCGCTGACATGTTGTGTGACCTTGGACAAATCACTTAAACCTCTCTGTGCCTCAGTTGTGCCCATCTGTCAAATGGGTGTATAATTACCTACCTCACAGGGGTGTTGTGAGGCTCAATTAGTTAATGTTTGTAAAGTGCTTTGAGATTCACAGCTGCAAGTGCTATTTAGATGTGCACAGTAGAATCATGAACTAAGGGGGAAATGAGATGGTACCATAAATGCTGCTAAATGAGTCATTTTTAAACTGCACTGCTCCAGTGAACCCAACTTCTGAACAACAATCAGGGCAAAGATTTTTCTTCCTTTTCACTTTGCTTACGTGACTTGTACTGTGTTGATTTCCCCCCCACCCCATGATTCCCCTTTCACCCTCCCTAGATTTTGTTCCTTGTTCTGTTTTCCATGAAGAAAGGAGGAGAAAATATTTGGAGTTTGGGGGACAGGGGTGGTGAAAGAATGTGAAAACACAGTGGGCTGGAAGTGCAAGAGTCTGAATTTGATTTCCTTTGTACTGTACATCTTTTTACTTTGGAATTTGCAATAAAAAGGTATGTCCATCTTGTTTTAACCTCTTCTCTTGCATGACCTGTCACTCTGTTATTCTTCAGCAGCCGCAGGCCTGGCTCGGCTTAACCAGCCTCCTAGAGAAACCTGGAGTTGACATGGTGCTCGCTGCTGCAGCCTATGGGAAAACATGAACGTCCTTTCACATGGGTTGCAGGAGGAGGTGCTTGCTGTGCTGCCCCGGCCATTTTCCTGAGCTGCCCAAACACACCTTTCCCAGCCCCGCTTGCACTGAAGTCAAATCCCACAGGAGGTTCCAGCTGGCTCCGTGCGCTTCATTTAAATACATGGGCGCTAGGGGACTACAAGAAGGAGCTGGTGGCTGCAATCGATTCCGTGCCCGGCTCTCCTGCTGAGTGGCTGTGGGATCATGGGTCTGTCACTTCCCCCCCTTCTGTGCCTCTGTTTCCCCTTCTCTGACCTCCTTTGTAACGAAGCTCCGTCAGCAAGATCCTTGCAGCCCTTAGACAATGGGCTGGGGTTAGTTTGGGATTTAAAAGTAATTGTTTTGCTTTGAACCTACCAGGAGTTATTCCTCCCCCACCCCCCCCATGAAGAAAAGTTGGCTACTAGTGTAGTCACTTATGTCCCAAGTGTCTGTGACCCACACGCTACAGTCTGACCTGTGCTGATGAAAGGAAAAGCCAAACAAAGGATGAGCTGGTCACCTGGTGAAGAACAGCAGCTTGGCACGCAGCAAAACGGAGCCTCGGGCTGCTGCAAAGCCCAGGCCCTTTGCCTGAGCAGGGGGCCTTTTAATAAACACCAGTGCTGCAGCAGCATGAACCGTGCAACAACCAACACAGTCCGAGTCTCTCGGTGCTGTGGGGTGCAGAAAGTAACGGCAGCACTGCCAGAAGGAGCCACCTTGGTGCATGGACAAGGAGAGACTGTCTTCAGAGGTGACCGGGGCTGCTGGCGGCCCCCTTGGCAAGGGCTCTGTCTGTCATGGACACACACTGGGGTTGTGTAGCTTTGAGCATAAAGCCCAATGGGGGGACGTCTAATTAAGCTCATACAGCAACATGGGGAGCTCCAAAGGCAAATCCCGTTTAGGGGCCAAACTGGAAGTAACAAGCCCCACAGCATGGTAAGGAGGAAGAGGGCAAGGGCCCAAGTCAAAACTGGTTTTTAGGGAATATGGAGAATGCAGGCCGCAGCCAAACAGCCAGCAGCCCAGCCGGGCAGAGCCAGACACGTGTATCTTTGTCCAAGCCGCCCCCACGGGGCTGAAGCAAGGCCAGCTGGCTCCTGGAGGGACTCAAAATGACCTCTCTCTTGCTATCTGTAGGGATGGAATTGATGTTCATGCCAAATGGCTGAGGTGCTAGCAAAACACAACTTGATTCTTTATATGATTCTAGTGGGGGCAAAAGATCTATCTGGCTTCAAGATAAA
>CM057845.1:255506993-255517350 GCA_030068395.1 Apalone spinifera | reverse complement strand
CCCTCTCTGATCACCTTCTTCTTGTTAACATGCGTGTAGAAACCTTTCTTGTTTACTTTACCGGAGTTTGAAGGTAAGTTTGGGATAGAACACAAAGGCTCTGCGCCTCCTCCCCTCAGACATGCTGCTCCCTTCTGGCTTCATATAAGAGACGGGGCACAGGAGACTCAGCCACAAGGGCTCAAAGAAAGCAGAGGTGGATTTGAGCAAAGCTGCTGGGACTCAGCTCAAAAGCTGCGGTGCCTAAAGGAGCTGCCGTGTAAAAGAGCAAACCACAAAGCAACGGTTCCTATCAGTACGTGGATAACGACACCTCCCCATACACGTCTCCTTAAGGGTCAGGGGCTTGCTATGAATTTTCCACGCGCTAAGAGGAATCCCAAGCTCTTTTCATGTGAAATTCAACCCAGCCTCGCAGGTCGGTGAAATATCTAAGAGCCATATCCTGCCTCTTAGAAGGGCAGTGGGAGGCCCCAACAGCAAACAGCCCGGCCACCCCAGAAGTACTGCAGAGCCCAGCAGAGCAAGAGTCCAAAGAGACTCCCATGAGGCCAGTGTGAATGGGGGCATGGGGATAAATCAGGCAAAGCAGCCATAAAGAGACACCTTCTGGAATGCAGCAACTGCTCTGGCCCCATGCAGTGCGTGAGTTGGGCGGGAAGGGGGGTTCCAATTTTCCCTGGAGTTCACCCTGCCAAAGCTGTTCATGCCGGGGTCCAGGTTCAGACTCTTACAGGACCAGCCTCCTTCTTTGTGCTGCCTGGAGTGTGCGTCAGTAGGCAGGGAGAGACAGCAAAAAGCCGGATAAGCCGCCATGTTGTCTAGCGCAGTGTTCTCTGGAGGGAGGGCTTTCGTTCCAGACACCTGCTCGGAACTGCTGTGGTCCCCTTCCAACTCACACAGCTCCCAGGATGACTTTACCATGGCAGCCAGCCAGGGCACACTTGTGTAAGGTGCGGAGCATCCTCCGGACTTTGCCTCCCTCTGCACCAGGCTACACTAGGAAATTATCTCGAAATAACTTATTTCAAACGAATAATGTCTGAAATAACTATTTCGAAATAGCACGTCCACACTGCAGGGAAGCCTCGAAATGAGGCCGAGGAAGGCTCCCTGTGGATGTGCTACCTCGACTTAGAGCCCCAGGAAGCACTGGGGAGGAATGACTCTGAATGACTCCGGGGAGTCACTATTTCGAAATAGCAGCAGGAGAGCGTCCACACGACCGCTACTTTGAAATAAGCGTTATTCCTCGTGGAAAGCAGGAGTTATTTTGAAATAACCAGCCCCTTATTGCAAAATAACAGGCTGGGTAGTGTGGGCTCCGTGCTGCTTGTTATTTTGAAATAATAATAATATATGGAGATATACCTATCTCATAGAATTGGAAGGGACCTTGAGAGGTAATTGAGTCCAGTCCCCTGTATTCATGACAGGGCCAAGTACCACCCCTGACAGATTTGCCCCAGATCCCTAAATGGCTCCCTCAAGGATTGTGCTTACAACACTGGGTTTAGCAGGCTAATACTCAAACCACTGAGGTATCCTTCTCCCCATTTTGGAATAACTCCCTAGTGTAGACTAGGGCTTAAGAGCGATAAATATGGGGCCCGACTGTGACTTCACATCCGTTTTCCACCTGGCTACGGCGAGTGATTCTGATCAATTGTCACACATGCAGGAGGAGAATCCGATTGGCAGAGTCCCTTTGCAGGGTAACCCGGGGCTCATTAATTCCGAGGCTGTCTTCAAAAAAACCCAAACCGACGCCTGTGCTCTGGAAATCTCTATTCAATTAGACGGTAATGGGAGAAAGCCTGCAGCCGCTGGCTGTACGGGCGAGCCCTATCGGTTAGCGTCCGGGCCTTGCTGACTACGCAGAAAGCAATGGAGTTCTGCTGCTTTCCACCCGCTGAGCATCTAGGCCAACGAGTCTCAACAGAATTTAGAGGCCTGGCTTGTGCGGTCTCGGTGTGCTGGCAGGACATAAGGCAGGGGTGGGGAACCCTTTTTGGGTTGGGGACTGCTGAGCCACAGAAAAATCTGTCGGGGACTGCAGAAATGTGAAAAGCAAAAACAACAAAACCCCCTCGTCGACGTGGCCCCCGACTACGGAGCAGAAAGACACTCCCCGCATTCCCCTCCCCCACCAGAGCCTAGGGGGGCCCCCCTAGTCTCTGGGGTGGGACCAAAAACGAGGGGTTTGGTGTGTGGGAGAGGGAAGCAGGCTTGGGGTGTGGGGTCTGGGCAAGAGGGAGGGTACAGGGACAGAGTGGAGGTGCAGGGGTTGGGCAGGGAGGAGTGTGCAGGAGCAGCTGGGGGTGGGGGTCTGAGCTGCTTCCTCCCCCGACCCGGCACAGCCCTTGGGACGGATCGAGATCCTAATTCCAGCCTGCGAGGCTTGCCCCTCCCCCCAACAGCTGGTGCTCCAGCCTCGCAGGGAGGGAGGACTGGAGATTGGAGGGGGGGGGGCGCAGGGTTGGAGCATCAGCACGGGCTCCCTGATGCTGGGGGAGGGAGTAAGCCCTGAGCCCCGGGGGCCGGATCCAGGCAAGCCAGGGGCCAGATCCAGCCTCCAGGCCTTAGGTCCCGCGCCCCTGACATAAGGTGCACATTACATGGCTACACACACATACCCAGAGCAAGATTTGCTGACACATGGGTGTTAGCTTTGGGTTCTCTCTACTGGCTGCAGTGGATTTACTCCCGCAGCAAAACTCAGGCTCACTCTCTCCCACTGGAAGTGGGCAGCGATGTGCAGAAAGGTCTCCGCCTCAGGAAAGCACCAGGGAAAAGCTGCACACAATGAAACAGCCCAGGGCAGGCCGTGCTGGAGGAATGCTAACAGCATATCCCCCTTCTCCGGAGGTCAGTGGCTTTAATTGCACTGTCCTCCTCCTTCTCAGCTAATGAACAAAGACAGAGAAGGAGCCAGGCGGAGGGCAACACAAATTCCACGATCTCAAGGCCAGGACAAGGAGGCCTTTGGAACGCCGATCATATCACACACAGACACTCACAGACACACACACACTCCCCCCTTCCCCAGTTCCTGGCTTAGACCATTGTTGTCCTTGTATATGTATGTTCTCACCACCAACTGCCACCCATTCCCTAACATCCCTCCCCCTTTACTCCTTCACAAAGGCCTCGGGGGAATGCTGAAGTGGGAGTTAGGGGGGGACTGGGCATACCAGTCACTCGCCTCTCTCAGCCTTTAAGCCACTTTGTGGCCCCAACACAATTAGATTACTTAATGCTTTAATTGACTTATATGGCATTTGTGCTTCCACTTTGGCTATCAAACGTACACAAGAGGATTTAAATGGCAGCTTTGCGTGGCTTTATCTGACATCCCCTGCCTTTACTTGCCATTATTAAAGCGCCACTGATAGGTAAACGTTCAGACAGACAGCAAAGGCAGCCCACGGGAAAAGGACCCTTTTTTAATGAACACAAAAGCGAGTGCTTTCCAATAAACTTCCCTGCTTGCAGCTGATTTGTTCCAAGCATAACACTGAGCATGGGCGGAGGGGGAGGAAAATATCCCCCTTCGGCTGAGAGCACGAGGCAGCAGGAAGCTATTAAAAAGAAAAGGGGAATTTCAGGAGGAAACATGCGATGCAGAGGAACAAGGAGGACATTTTAAAAAGACAGAACAAAAGTACCAGGCCCTAGAGCGTTAGGGTTTAATTGCAGTAACCCATTAACCAGGATTACAAAGGGCTGGGTCTCAGAGAGATCCAGCCAGCTCAAGAACCACCAATGAGACAGCGATGAGATTGTGACTATGGTTATTTATTACTAGCAGAGTTACCTGGCATTGCTCGGGTCCTTAACTCAATTAATTTGTTTTGTTTTGGGAAAATAAAAGGAAAATGTACATGTCTGAAATGACTGTATTTTTCAAAAATGTGTTATTTTTATGAAGTTGATTTTTATTTCAAAATTCTTTAAAAAAAGAGATTGTTCAAATTTGTCTGTTTAATCTTTTTTAGTAATTTTTTTAAAATGGGAATTCCATCAAGTGCATTTTTTCTTCATCCCTATAAACTCCTATCATTCGCTAGGTTTTAATTAAAAGGGCTATATATAGTTAATGTGGTTTTCCAATAATATTGTCTTCTAGTTTTCAAACCTTAAGCGTTGATTTTGCTGTGCCAAAACAGAGCACTCCTCCAAATGTCTCCATTTGATCTCTTCTCTAAGGTGTATTGAGAAGCAATCCTCTTCCAGGTTCCTCCCATGTTTCTGACTCATCTTGGTTTAGACTCTTTCAGCATTTGCTCAGTTATATCAATTGTGAGGAGGACTGAACTTGCTCTGGTGATTCTGTCTCTTTTCTGTTTGGTTTGATGAGAACAATCCCATTCCAGGCCCATCCCATTGTCCTGGCACAACCAACCCCTGACCTTGCTTTAAGTTAAGATAAGAGGAAGTCATATATCGAATTTGTTGGTCCTAGCTCTTACCGTTTAGGAGTTCTTGATCAAACAGACAAACTCTCTAAAATATATAGTAGCTTGGTGCTGCGGTAAGACACGGAACAGGACCTCACCGGGCTGGGCACGGTACAGACACAGAAAGCTACCTCCTGCCTCACGGAGCTTACAATAGTGCATTTTGTGCTGAGTCCTGTGTACTCCTGCTATATCAACAAGGGCTCAGCTCTTTGCAGGACTGAACCTTTGAAGAGGCACCAAAAACACTGAGGCCTCCCCTCGCCCCACCTCCCAAAAACCCTTCCTGGACAGAACGAGTACATAGAAATCTGCTAGAAATGCATGGTCTCCTGCTGAACTGGAGCTAGCTTTTAATTGCTTATGTAGGTTTTCCCCCACTGATTGCAACAGAGGAAAAGGGCATGTTCTAAAGCGGCCAATGATGTGATGTATACGGCCTTTCGTCCACAAGACCCAGCTCCGTAGGTGCACAACAGCAAACTTCCTGCAAAGGACGTGAGCCCAGGAAGCAGTATCGATACATGCATTTTACACCATTCTGGGCTGTAAATGTTATTTGCAATGCGGAAGAAGGGGAATATATTACACACATGGCCCTGTAGCACGTCCCAGGGAAGAAAGCACATAGATTTTAAAGAAAGTGCACCTTGAGACCTAACCAAATGGATCTATTGCCTCCATCACCATGTTATGGGCTAGGGACTCTCTCTCACTGTGTCTCTGTTCAGCAGCTAATACAACGGGGTCCCAATCTGTGCACTGCTTTAAGACAAATAACGCTAATGAGCTCTGATGGCATGGACTGAGTCTTGTCCTTTACCCTAGGATATTGCTCTTTGTAGTCTGTACAGCAAAGACTCATTGGCCATATATTTTAATAAGCTTCAAGAGACAAAAGACACGTCTCTCTCTCTCAACGTTTTCCTTGGAGTGCCCGTTCCTTCCAGGCATGTCCTTGCTCTTTAGGTAGGATGACCTCTGGTACGTATGCGGCACAGATACTTGAACAAACGTTGTCCAAAAGCTTTGCTTTGCTTGCTTTCGTATTTCAAATAGCTGGAAAACACATGCATTGGCTTGAAGTTCTCCCCTATGAACACCTGGGCTCAGACACAATGAATTAATCAATCAGAAGTAACCTCATCGTTTATAATACTGAGTCGATCAGCTTAAGTAGCAATTTTCTCTTACATTCATCCACACTTATTTAACATAAGAAATGTAGAACTTTTAAAGTTTATAACCAGAAGAATTTTAGTGTCTGTTCCCTGCACAGTAAAATTATTAGATACAGCTGGTTGGAAGTTACGAGAAAAATACCACAAGGCAAGGGGCATTAAGGAAATCAAGTTCTTTGAGGGAGGGCATTGCCTCTCCCCAAAGAATCGAAGGATGCAAAAGCCCTAGTCCACATCTTTTGAAACACAAAGAAACAAGTAAATTGCATCTATAACTGGAAGTCTCCCTCCGCTACCCCATTTCCAGAGAGTGAATGTTTTACAAAAGAAATAATACATTTTCATTGGGGGATTGTTCTGGCATGTAGGGTGTGTCTACACTACAAAAGAAAGAGTGTTCTTCACTTGGGTGAGCTAACTTAGGATAAAATTGCACTGATGACTAGTCTGCTTTTAATTAGCGCTCCCTAGAAGGGAGCTGGAGTTTAATTTGAGTTGCTAACCTGAGTTAGCCTCACTATTTTAACCCAAATTAGCTAATCCAAGTTCAGAATACAGCTGTTTTTTTGTTTTGTTTTGTTTTGAAATGTAGACATAGCCTTACAGTAACAGCGAAGAGAATCACTGTGCTTCTTCATTTCCTTTTTCAGTTTGTGTCAGGATATTGTGTCGGGCTGGGATGTTTTAGTTGGGGTTGGTCCTGCTTTGGGTAGGGGGCTGGACTCAATGACCTCTTAAGGTCTCTTCCAGCCCTAGGATTCTATGATTCTATATCAGAATGCTATATATCTATGCTATATATATCTATGCTATATATATCTATGCTATATATATCTATTGCTGAGTCTGCGTGAGTTTTAAGACAGGCGCAGGGCTGTGCTCTCTGCGCCATGTTTTACTGACTTTGTGCGTAATTCTATTTCATTTATTAAATGCCTCCAGGGGCCTTTGGACATGAATCCCTCCCAGCCAATCGACACCCAAACTGGTTTTAATTCATTCCTGGTGTTATTTTGGTGCAAATGTAGAGAAGCTAAATGGAAACAGGGCAATTTATTACAAATTAAGAGTGTCTCTGTGCTGACTTAAGGGTGCGCCTACACAGCAGGGCTTAACTTGAAATAAGCTACGCAAATTGAGCTACGTCAAATGCATAGCTTATTTTGAAATAGCTTATTTCAAAATAGGGAGCGTCTACACAGCACTTATTTCAAAATAAAGCACTCTTCCTCCGACTTCCCTTATTCTTCATACAATGGGGGGTTCAGGAGTCAGAATAAGAAGTCCTCCAGCTTGGCAGTATTTTGACACTATTTCGAAATAACTGCCTGCTGTGTAGATGCGGACTAAATTATTTCAGAATAGCACTAGTTATTTCGAAATAGTATTGCAGTGTAGACGTATTCTTACAGAGAAACAGCTCGGGGTGTGAACCCATGTGCAGGTTTGGTTGTGTTTGTGTGGGTGCGCACAGGCATGTGTAGCTGCCCTACATAATTCACTCCCAGGGCCCATCGGTAAGGTTACCAGATGTCCAGTATTGAATTGGACAGTCCGTTATTTTCGCCTCCTGTGTAAAAAATTCAGAAAATACCGGACACCTAAAATGTCCAGTACTTTCTGATTTTTTCCCGGCCAGGAGGAGAAAATCCCGGCTGTCCAGCTCAATATGGAGGCAGCCTGGCAACCGGGTTCTGCAAGGGAGCTGTCCGGCCTGGTACAGGGAGGCAAGATGGCGGCTGGCCACAGGCAGCCTGTTAATTCCAAAAAGCCTCACGCACCATTTTTAAAGGGGCCATGGAGGTTTGGGTTTGGTTTTTTTGCTTAACAAACTTTTTCCTGGCATGGGTTTCCCCACCCCCTACCCCCAGTATTTTTTCTGAACCCATCCGGCAACCCTACCATCGGCCCTTAGAAATGAAAACATTCCACCATTTAGTTCTTCAAATGTTACCAAAACACCTCAGAGACTAGTTCAGAAATCAATCCAGGGTCAGGATGGTGAGCAGTAGCTCTCAGCCAGTAAATGTAGGTCTTATTAAGAGGTGAGAAGTCCAAGGGCAGAAACTAGATATGCGTTTATGGGACTTACCACTCTTAATAACAAACCAGGTTCCAATCCTGCAGCAGCATGCCTCTGGGCCACCCTCTAGTGAGTCAAAGGGGTTGGCTTTACAGCAGCACAGAAAAAGAAATATTATTTATGGGCCTGATCTCAGAGTCGCTCCATGCATGGAGCTGACTGGTTTCCCAGGAATTCCCCACACACTGGGTGGCGGCAGGATTGGGATTTATGGCAGAGGCGGTTTTCCAAACACATGTGGCAAAGTTTGAACTCATTTTCCCAAAGCATCTTTTCAACTGCAAAATACAATATTTGCACACACACAGAGGCCTGCCTGATTCTAATTTCTGGCTCTGTGTTAGTGCATGGACCAGAGCTCCTTTGTGCGAGGCATTGTAAACACGCAGAACAAAGTTTCTGCAGGCAAACTTCGGAGGTGCTGGAATTTGGCTGGTGTCAGAATTATTGCTGTTATGAAGTGTGTTTAGAGAGTATCAGTGTTAAGCGTAGCACGCAACACAATCAAAAAACACACAGAAGGAGAAATGCGTCTATACCATCTGTTTAAATGTGGGGTTCAAAAGCATTTGGGGAAAGGGCCAAAGCAAAAACTAACAACAAAACACATGGCCTTAAAATAAGACAAGGGAAGGGAGGGAGGGAGAGAGAGGGTGGGGGGACAGGGCTGGCAGGCACAGAAGTTGTCATGGGTTTGAATTGTAACGTGAATAAAGCTTTCAGAGCAGGACAGATGTTTCAATGCTCCCCTTCGGCAGTGTGAGAAAATTACTGTCCAGTGACCAAATGGCAAGTCAGTTTCCCACCCTCCCTGCCTCTCCATTATCTAAAGCACAAGACAAAAGCAGGGAGGGGGGGGATGGGCAAAGGAGAATCCTATTGTTCCTGGGTGCACTAATTATGGAAATCTTGTTAATCTATTCAGCAGCAACGCTGAAGTGGGCTTTTGTGAGGGGGGCTTTTTAACGGCGCACAACGAGGGTGCACAGCCCAGTGTTTGAAGTGGGGAGCGCTCTGTCCACCCCCCCCCCCCAGCTCCTTTTACTGCCCCCATCCTTCAGCCCTCTGGGTCCAATCAGAAAAATCCTGGACAAGTTATTTCACATACAGCCCACGAGGCTTGACTCGCACGGTCCAGCCCAAGTGACAATCGGCCATGGGGGAAGGCACGCAATGCAGAGACCTGACACGGCAAACCCCTCGGACGAGAGCATAAACACGCAGCATCCTCAGCCTGAGTTTTTAGATACTTGCACCTACACACAATACATAGCTCTACACAGAACGTGCATGCCCCCCTGGTGGCCTGAACCCCCATCTGGTGCAAAGTGGCTTAGTGCCATGGCCTTATTTATGCCTCTCATGCAATCCAATGTCCAGCATTTGGATCTGCACCACACCGCCAGCTCCAGGCACTGTGACCCCCGGCTCCCAGCCTTCCCCCCCAGCCACTGGCGCTGGAGAAGGCACCATTCTCTCAAACTGAAACCCGGAACCACTGGCGATCGGCCGAGCGCCTCGTTTCTAGTGGAAACGAACAAGTGACATTAGAGGAGGAGGGGTGGGGAGCGGAGCAAGCCCCAGGGAAGATGAAAGGGGGGAATGGAAAGCCGGCAATGCTGACTCCACAACAGCAGAGGCACAAAGGATCATATTCCACGGGGCGGGTGAGGCAGGGAGCAACACACACACGAAACCACCACAGTAACAACGCAGGGCCTGCCAGGGTCTCAGAAAGGCCAGGCAAAAAAAGCATTAAATCTCACAACCGCCCCATGTAAGGACTACCGAGGGATCCCTTTGTCCACCACTGAAATGCAGCCCTGTCCAGGACAATGGGATGAAATCAGCTAACACCCTGCCCTAAGAAATGGCAGATCTGCAAGGGCCTGGAGCAACCCCTTCCACGGTCTGCATCTCCCCTGAAAGAAGCCACAGTGAGGAACCAGTTCCGCATAGGCTCAGAAGGCAGAGATGGGTGGGGGGAAATACAACAGCAAACGCCCTCAAGCTGAGAATCTGCAGAGTGGCCGGAGCTGAATCCGACCTGCATTTGTCTGCGCTGTGCACCTGTGAGGCGGGTGGGCGGGCACACGAGTCCCTTTAAACGTTACCTAGGAATGAGATACAAAAGGTGACTTACAGGCCCGGCCTGATGTGTATGCACCTCAGACAATCTCCCATTCGAGACCACCTCTCACCTCTTTGCAAAACCAGTCCAGCTCCAGGAAAACCTGCCCACGTCTCCCTCTAGCGTTGTGGGGAGGAAAACCAGCCTGCTTCTCTGCTGGAAGGCAACACCTTGGCTACCTGAGAGGAGGTCCTCTCCCAGCATACAGCAGTAAACGTTAGACCCAAACACTGCCCAGAAAACGAGCATGGCACCAGGTGACTGAATTTCTTCCAAGTGCTGGAACACCCAGCGCTGGGATCAGGCTACGCCCATCCTGAGATGCGCCAGTTGGGCAGCAAGAGTGTCTTTCTGTTCCCCAAAAGCAAATGGAGCCCACAGACGAGCAGCGTTTCTTTACAGGGGTAACAAAACCGGGTTCTTCGGCCGTCACTAAGCACTGCTCTGAGCCGGTTCTCTCCTCACCATGGGAGCTAAGATCCCAGGCCAGATGCCTAGCAAA
>CM057845.1:255478813-255489091 GCA_030068395.1 Apalone spinifera | reverse complement strand
AGAAAACGTTCACACGGCTTGTGTTTGCGCAAAAACCTCTAGCGCAAAAACGGATCGGCAGAAAATATGCAAATGAGATCACGACTCATGCAAGTGAGTCCCTCATTAGCATATTTTTTGCCGAGAAAACTTGTAGTGTACACATAGCCCTGGTGTGACCCTTGGGCCCCTGCCAATAGAGGAACCCGTTCCAATCTCCTCTGTTTTGCAGGTGGCTTAAGGGGGAGTCTGAGGAACCTCCCTCCCCCAATGATTTCCAGAGCCTGAACAAACCTCCCTTGGCTTGAGGCAGGGAAGGATTTATTCGGGGAAAGTGAAAAACGCTGGCACCAAGGCATAGGCCTCCGCTCTGCATCGCTCTCACCCCTCACCCCGTTAGAGATGAAATGTGACTGGGTCAGATGCGGGGCAATATCACCAGCATCCCGAGCGTGCCGTGGAACGAGCTCCTCTCATCTGTGTGCTGGTAATAGCCTGAGCAATAGCAGCAGCGGGGTTGCAAATGCTGCTTTGAAATGAAATTTCCCTGCTTCGGTGGGTCTGGCTCCTTTTATGCTTTGGCAGCGCCAGACTCTCCTGGCCGGTGGTTATTTTTGTGCATTCCTCTCGTCGCTTTCTCGCGGGTCACATACGAATGTGCAGCCGCAAAGACGCCTGGCTTCGTGGAGCACTGCAGGTCTCGAAGCTGCAGCAGAGCTGCTAGTGGAGCCCAGGCCTCTGGAGGTCTAGCCTCCTGCACTATCCACTAGGCTGTACTGCCAATGAGAACTTTCATCTCATCCTGCTGTCCTGTAATGCCAAGAGCTGCTGGGGGAGCATGGCACATTTGCCTCCCTGGGAAACATTAAACTGCCCTGGAGGACAGATTCATCCATGTTGATCAGCCAAGATGGCCCAAGACACAGCCATCTTGCAAGGGGGTCCCTAAACCGCCGACTGTCCGACGCTGGGACTGGGCAGTGGAATGGCTCATGGGATAATTGCCCTGTTCTGTTCATTCCCACTGCAGCATCGGACATTGGCCACAGTCAGAAGAGGGGATATGGGGCTAGATGGACTATTGCTCCAGCCTAGTGTGTCCCGAAACTTAAGCTGTGGCTGGAGAACCCAGATCCCGGAGTGAGAGGTATCCCTGCAGGGTGAGATCCAGGGTGCACTGAGGTCAGTGGAAACACTCCCATTGAATCCAGTAGCTTTGGAGTAGACCCTGACTCAGGGCTGGCCCACAACATTTTGGCACCTGAGTTGGGGAGCTCAAATGATGCTCCCATACTCCTCACTTGGGCTAAAACTTTGAAAGGTCTCAATTCTCTGGGTCCTAATGGTGCCCCCCTACAGTGTGGATTTAAACCTGGGACTTCTGGCGTTGAGTATAGGAGCCTCTACCCTCTGAGCGAAAAGCCAGCTGGCTCCCAGCCCCTGCTGTAGAGGTCTCTTGGTCTTAATTGTTGCTGTGGTCTCGGTACCACTTGCATTGCTCAGTAACCACACTAGGGCTATGTCGACACTCGCAGCTTCTTGCGCAAGTAATATGCAAATGAGGCTAAGCGTGGAATATTGCCGAGCCTCATTTGCATACCTAATGAGCCACCATTTTTTTTAGAAGAAGCTCTTGTGCAAGAAGGAGCGTCTACACTGCCCTTTCTTGCACAAGGAAAACCCTCTTGCGCAACGCCGCTCTTCCTCTCAAGTAATAGGTGTGCGGGTTACATAGGCACCTGAGGCGGCTGCTTCAGTTTGCCTCCTGGTAAGGCCAGCCCTGCCCTGACTACCCATTCTAGTGGCATGTCCCAATATGGCCATCGTGTCAGCCTTCATGGCTATCCCTGATGTGTCCACTCACACTGGCCCAGTGGCGTGGGATGGTGCACAGACTCTCCTACATGGCCGCCTGCCCCTGGAACTGAAGCCGGATCCCCTCTCATCATCGACAGCGTAGGATCAAGGCTACAACATGGATCCCCCTTTCCTGCCCTTCTTAACGCTGCTTGCAACAAACTCTGCTGCATGTGCGGGCTTCTTCCTTCGCGCCCAGGGCCTCGCCCCAGCAAGTAGCCGCTGCTGGAGATATTGCCTTTTAAATGAATACATTTGAAAACAAGCAAATGGTACGTCCCCATGTCTCTCCCTCTGCCCCCTCACTGCCTGCCGGGGATCCCGGGGCAATCCCATTGCTTTTTCCCTGTGTGTAGGGAGAGGGGGTTAGCCCCCATCGCTGTGCTCCTGACGTGAACTTTTAATATTTTAATTGAGTGGATTGACCTGGAGTAGTCTATTGAACTCTGCCTGACCTTTTAAATAACAGGTCAAGGATTTAGCTCCGCAGCTCTGACCTTTTCCCTTATCTGCTAATGCTGCTCCTCTCCCAGTTAGCTGCCAGCCCTGGGCTCTGCGAGGCGGGGACCCTTTGCCGGCGTCTGAGTGGCTTCCTATTATGTGCACGTGGGTAGTGCAAAGCGGCACCTGTGATCAGGCCTCTGAAATGGAGATGATGTACGGCTCTGGACGGTGTCATTTGAATGCGCCGCCTCGCACCGCATGGCTCGGCTTGCTGCTGTTTGCCTCTTGGGAAGAAAGTACGGGTGCTGCTTTCTTCAGACCTGGGTGAGGGGCTGGCGGTGTGGGCTCTGTGGCCCCAGGGAATGATTTCTTAGTGACTGATATTACTCTCGCTCCCCAAGGCGTCGGTGAAGATCAGGGCTGGGTGGCACTGGGTGCGGTGAGAATCAGTCATTGTGCTGGGTGAGGCACGGGGGCATTGTTCTGGGACTAGCCCAGGTAGTGATGTCACTAGCTGTGCTAGCCACCCAGTGAGGATCAATCACTCTCCCCATTTTACAGATGGGCAAACTGAGGTTTGGAGAAGGGCAGGCTTTCTGGCTATTCTGTAGCTACTCCGGATTCTTAGGCCCCCCATGATGCAAGCAGCATACCTGCCACCATCTCCCCAAGGAGCAGGACTTCCCGGAGGCCACCCTGGTGGGAGCCAGGCCCTGCCCTACCAATCAGGGTCCAAGGGAGATGGTCCTGCCCCAACCCTGTGCTAGGGGTGGGAGCGGGTGTTGTGACAGAGGTTGCACAGGAGCAGGTTTTGCAGCAGTAGCTGACGGTGAGGGTAAGCATCACGGAGGAGAGCGAGTGGCGCTAATTCTCAGTATTCGCATCAGCTTGATTGAAAAGACACCTGGGGGCCCAGGCCACGGTTGGCTTTATTGCCTTATGTTTCAAAGACCTGAATGACAGCCCAAATCTCAGCCCCGTAGTATCTCCCATACAAAGCCCCGGCACATCCAATTATCTCTGGGTGGGGCTGGCAGCCCGGCAGCCCAATTACCAGAGATTAGGGCGAGGTCAGAGCCACAGCATTTGGGAGCATATGGGGAGAATTGGATTAGTCTGAGCTGTGCCATAGGGGGCGAGGGGAGGGAGCCAGATCACATTCCTGAGTCGCACAGCCAAATTCACGGTTGTTCACAGCACAAGTCAGGCTGGTGGAAGGTGCCAGCGCCAGGAGCAGGGAGATGAGGAAGTTGGGTGATTCCTGCTGCAGGGAGAAGAGGTTAGTGGAGCGAGAGAAGCAAAAGATAATTTCTAATGCAGGACAAGGCAGTAGAGAACAGGGGAAGGATGGGGAATCTCAATCCACACAGAGCCAGTCTAGAGCAGGGCTGGGCAAGATGTGGCCCGGGGGGCCGGATCCGGCCCACCTAACACTTTGATCCCGCTTGCAGACTGCATCTGGCCGCTTTCTATTTATATCCTGCTGCCCCTGCCACCGAATTTCCAGGCAGTGGCTCTGACACCAGGATCCTATTTACGTGGGACACTGCTCCTGGCCACAGTGCTACCCGGGGCCAGAGCTGCGAGCCCTTTAAACAGCTTTAGCAATGCCAGGCAGCTGCCAGGCAACGTGGTAGCAGCGGTGCGAGGAGCCGTGAGCCCTTTGCTGTGTTTTTAATTCAAAGCCTTCGGCCCCAGACATCTCTGAGGGGAGGCTAGTCCCCAGCCCCGCCCCTTCCGTCCTAGGTCCTGCCCCTTCCTTGCCAGTGCCCATGTCCCAAAATTCTTTAAGTGGCCCCTCTGCAAAAATGATTGCCCTCCCCAGGTCTAGAGTCAAGCAACGTGGGCTGTGTCTCTCTGTTATAGGGAGAAGCCTAGTTTGTCTCTCAGGCTACGTCTACGCTGCAGGCTTTTGCTGGCGGGGTATGCTAATGAAGTGTTCATTAGCATTTGTTGCGCTGTTATTTGCATATTCTCTACCCAAGGCTTTTTGCGCAAGAAGTTTTTGCTCAATAACAAGCAGTGTAGACGGGTTTGTTTTGCGCAGAAAAACCCCTTTTGCACAAGATCTCCTTTTTTGAAGCATAAGGATCTTGCGCAAAAGGGGTTTTTTTTGCACAAAACGGACATGTCTACACTGCTTGCTTTTGTGCAAAAAGGCTCGGGCAGAGAATATGCAAATGACAGTGCAACAAATGCTAATGAGTGTTTCATTAGCATACTCTCTGCTGGCAAAAGCCAGCCTCACTGTTTTGGGTTCTTGTGGATCTGAATTCTAAGAAACAAAGCAGTGTTAAGTTATAACCTTCCAGCAAGAGCATCTGATATTTTGGTCTAATGTGTCTCTTTATATGCCAGGAAACATAACAGCTTGCTACACAACAGGGCCAGATTTGAACTGGCAATCTCGAGTTGCTCTTTTTCTGGCCTTCTGGGATATAAGAGGAGACTCCATCTTGCTCTGACAAGTTGGGGCAGAATAAGCAAAAGGGAGTGAAGCTGATCTGACGCGACAGCATCTATCCTACAAAAATGCAGCAGGAATTCTTCCTCCTACCCCTTCAGCCCCCACCTGTCCTTAGGAGGGCCGCCCATTCCTCTGGATTTAGGCTGCCATTGCAGGAAAGGAATTCCAGCAGCTGGGAGCTAGACTGAGAAAGGACTCACGTTGCCATCTGTGCAGACGTGTCCCAGGTTGTCAGACACTCATTGCTTTGCCTGTGCTTTAGCTAAGTTCAAAGTTAGGTTTGCTCAGAAGTTTATCCTGAAATCCTGAGTCCAAATATTCCCCAGCCTGGGGGAGAGAAGGGGCGTCTGAAACCCGAACCCATGTCCAGCTGGAAATTCTGTAAACGCCTCCTTAGAATCATAGAACACTAGAACTGGAAGGGACCTCGAGAGGTCATCGAGTCCAGTCCCCTGCCCTGATGGCAGGATCCAGTACCGTCTAGACCATCCCCGATAACGGGCTGACCTGAACTTTGAGGTATTGGCCCAAATTCCATTTCACGATCTCAGAGGAGAAAAAATCATGAATCTCACCAAGGCCAGAAACTGGAAGAACAACTGAAGCAGGAATGTAGAACTACACAAGATGTGGCTACACTGCACCTTTATTTCAAGATAACTAGCGTTATTTCGAAATCACAATGTGAGCGTCTACACAGACATACCATTATTTCGAAATCATTTTGAAATAACGGATGGCTTATTCCGAAATCTAAACCTCATTCTACGAGGAATAACTCCTATTCTGCAATACCTATTTTGAAATAAGGTGTGTGTTGTCTCTCCATTGTTGCTATTTCGAAATAGCCCCTCCCCAGGGCCATTCTAAATGATTCCTCCCCAGTGCTTCTTGGGGTTCTAAATCGAGATAGCATGTCTACATTAGGGGAGCCTGCCGTGGACTGCAGTGTAGACGTGCTATTTCGAAATAAGTTAGTTATTCCGAAATAAGTGTGCAGTGTAGACGTGCCAACGGAGACTGGGTCAAATCTTCTGTGGGTCCAAATCGATGCAGGCCTCAGTGGAACAGTGCAGATTTATACCACCCAAGCAGTTAATTCAACCTGTGCCTTGAACTCTATGCTTCCATTCATCGCCATGCAGGTGATGTCAGCCACCGGATTGGGATGTTATGTCATGCAAGGATAAGGAATGGCTCAGGATGCAAGGTGGTGGGGAATTGGGCAAAGAGAGTTTCTAACAGGTACCTGGCAGTAGTTTTGCGTGAAGATTTCAATTAAACCCAAACCTGGCATGTTTCATCCACTGGATGATGAGCAGCGAGCACTGAAAGCTTCTGAAAGGACATTTTTACTACCGAAAAATGGGGTTTATCGAAATTAAAGTTCTTTCACCAAAAATCTTTGCTTTTTTGTGATTTTTTTTCTATGCAGGACATTTCAAACTGAAATTGGAAGTGTCCTTTTATTCCAGATTGAAATGTTGGATTTGGATGTCAAAAGTGAGACATTTTTACAGTGTCAAATGTTTGGCTTCCACTCCCATTTTGTCATTGAGGGACATGCAGTGGTTTCACCCCTTCCCCTCCCCCTTTTTCCATTCTATAAACTCTTTCAAAGTTGGAGATGTTTTGAAAAATTAGACTCGAAAGGGGGGAAGAAAAAGCATGGGAGGGAAGTGTCAATACGGTTCATGTTCTCATGTTCAGTGGGAGAAAACAGGCAGGGAGGATTCAAAATTATTGTGGTTTTGAAAAAACAACTTTTTGTTTTGAAAATTTCTCATGAAAATTTGTCATATTATTTTTTTCCCCGGGGCAGGGAAATTGGGTTTCTGTGGTGTTTTAGCCAGCTGCAAAGCCGACTCATTCATAAGCCCAACACCACAAGAAATCTCTAACCTGGACTGAAAATAAAATGCTTTTCAGAGCAAGTGAGAGATGACCAAAGCTGCCTGAAGCATTTCATCAGAATTGCAACCACCCGACAGAGGCAGTCACTTGGGAATGTGCTGCCTTGACCCGGGGCAGCACGGCCGCTAAGCTAGATAACTGGGGGCTGCATCAATATTGTTGATTAGTGACCAAAGGAAGGGATTTGAACTGGTCGAGAATTTTGTCACTTTGACTGACCATCAGGAGCTTCTTAAGAAGCTGGGTAAAATGAGCGATTTATATACAATAAAATCTCCCTTTCTCTAACCACATTCAAGTGGGGCATGACATTCAGTCTGTCCCCAAGCAGGGCTCTTGTTCTGAAGCTTCAGTAGAAACAGAGCCCCTTCCTGACTGCAAACACTAGGGGCTCCACAAAATCTTGGTGTTGCAAAGCTATGCTATGTGGTTGTACAGCACCAAGCACTCTCTGAGCTATTGCAATACAAAGGTGAAAAATGGAGTGTCTAGGGATGTAATAGTATAGTTGATTAACCGATAAGCAAAAGCTTATAGGTTAGCGCTATAGACTACACACATTTCCTCCCTCCCCTTGCCAGTAAATTGTTTAGCAGGCTGGCCAGCAGCCCTGTTCAGTCCTGGCTTGCAATGGGGCCGGGACCTACCCCTGCTGCAGCTCTGCATTTAAAATGTATTAGGAGCCGGGCGGGGCAGGCAGCCCAATTCAGTTCTAGCTCATGCTAGGTCCGGGAGCTCAGATTCCCCCTAGACAGGGGCTGCTGCCATCCCACACTGCTGCCTCTTTATCAGAGGTAGCAGCACAGGGCGACAGCGGACTGGCTCCCCTCATGGACCAGCACCTGCCTGGCACCCTGCGCTGCTGCCTCTGATACAGAGGCAGCAGCACGGAATAGCAGGGGGCTCCTCGGGAGTGGAGCAGGAGCGCACTGGCTGCCAGCCCCGCCCCCGGGGACTATAGAATAGTCGACTAACCAATAAGAAATCTTGAGGTTACTCGACTTTTCAATTAACCGATATTTAACATTCCTAGTCTAGACACCTCTGCTGCAAGCACAGGCCTCGCTGTCTGCCTCTGAAACACAGGTTAACGCAGCCCCTACCCCGGGCGGCCGCTGCAGGGTGGCCGCTGGGAGCTGCTGCAGCCCACAATCTGGGAGCTGGGCATGCGGCGCTTGATGGCAGCTATAAGGGGTGCTGTGCGCCACTTACAGCTGCCATCAGGCACCCCCCATAGGTTGGCGCCTTGAGTAGTTGCCCAGCTAGCCCATGCCTTAATCCGGCCCTGCTCTGGGTGTAAGAGCATAAGAACATAAGAATAGCCAAACTGGGTCAGAACAAAGGTCCATCTAGCCCAGCGTCCTGTCTGCCAACAGGGATCAATACCAGATGCCCCAGATGCATGAGGAGAAAGGGAAGTGCTCCCATCAACCTATCGCTGTGTGGACGACACGGAAACACGATTTAAGATACGTTGACTCCAGCTACATAATTAACGTAGCTGGAGCTGCGTATCTTAATTCGACCTTCCGTTGTATGTAGACAAGGCCTTAGTGAAGCCTTGAAGCAGTAGGTTCAATATCCCTTCCAGAGTTAGTGTTCACACGAGCTATGATAACTTTGGATATTCTCAAAGAAATGACCAGTCCCCTTGTGGGGCTCCATCTCTCTCGCCTCCTGCTGTAAGAAGCCTCATCCTGCGGCCGATTCTCCTTGCAAGCAGCTGGCTCGTACGTCCATTCAGGTAGCTGGCCAGCCTATTTATAGGGCACATTGGTTCATCTTTAATGGGAAATCGGGTGAGCCAGGGAACAAATGTAAATATCTGAAAACCTGCAAAACTCCCGATCCAGTTTTATCTCCACTGGAGTCCAGTTTGAAGCGACGCTTTGGCTTAGCCAGCCCTGTTAAATTAGTGCTGGGCCCTGCATTCCAGAGTATAAATATCTGCCATTGTAAGGCTGAGGAATGCAAGCATGTTGGAGTCTAAAATTAAAGTGCTGGGAATCAGGCATCTCAGGTTACCAGAAACAAGACTCCATTGTACTCCCTTTGGGGTTTCGGCCTGATACAGGGACATGGGCTGTTAGTATTTAGAAACCGCTCGGGTTAAATGCAAGGGGCAAACAGGCCTTTAATTGCAAAATTCTGATACACTTCTTTAATTGAAACCTCTTGGCTACGCAGCTCCTGGGCTCTGGAGCGCTCTACACAATGCAAAGCATCTGAACCGGGCTCTGAAAATATTCAGAGCCACAGAATTTGGCAGAGAAGTGTTTGGGGGCTGGGGTGGGGGTGCACACACGCATGTGTGTGTAGAGTTTTCCATATGGGTGGCTTTGAGATGGATTTTCACCCACATTTGTCCATATTATAAAGCAGGGGTGAGGAACCTTTTCGGAGTCGGGGGCCGCTGACCCAGAGAAAAATCAATCGGGGGCCGCACATAAGTGAGAAGCAAAAAAACCCACCCCCAACCAAATCCTCACTGACGTGGCCCCCGACTGAGAAGGAGAAAGACACTCCCCACATTCCCCTCCCCCACCAGAGCCTACGGGGCCCAGACTAGTAGATTTTGTGTGCTCCAGCCCTATGGGGCAATGGTGGGGCAGCTAGAGCACTAGTGTGGGATCCCCAAGGCTGGGAGGGAGCCCTGAAGCTTGGGGGCCAGATCCAGGCAAGCTGGGGGCCCACATCCAGCCTCCGAGCTTTAAGTTCCCCACTTCTGTCATAAAGCCTTACTATTCTACAGCAGCTCAGACTGTCAACTTGCTTCAAACACATTCATACATTAAACCTCCCCATCCCTCTGGGTCATTATTCATTCCAGGCCTGGGAAATTTTGTTTCCTGGCCCATAGTAAATTCATTTTCAAGGCACTGAAATGTTGTGAATTTGGATCACACCTAGGCAAGTGGTTTCAGCCAGAAAAGAACCCCGGGAGGAAAACGTCAGCCATTCCAAATTGTTTGCTTAACCCGAAAGGTGGTTTTTTTTGGTCAGGTTTTCATTCTGATGAGAAAAAGGGGGAAAATCAGTTTGGGTTGTAAAGAAACCTAAGTTTGGTGGATCTTTCAGGTCATCTGCTGAATGGACAAGCAGTTAGCCTCCTGCTCTGATTCATGCCCCATTACAGAGGTTTGGCTTCCTGGCTCCCCAGCAGGTTTCTCCTAGGACCTAGAACCTAGAAGAGCAGAATTCACACCTACCGAACCCAGCCCTGTGTGCTACCATGAGGCTACCATGCCCCACTCCTCTGTCAATATAAATTATTGTTCCTGGATCATTTTCTAGCTTTGCCTGGCTCTCCCGGGCAGAGATCCCAGAACAGTCACTCTGAGTCCGATGAAGACAGCCCCCTAGTATCACATTTTGGAGGGTTTGGGGGGTTAACGCTTTTGAGATAGAATCATAGACTCATAGAATACTAGGACTGGAAGGGACCTCGAGAGGTCATCGAGTCCAGTCCCCTGCCCTCATGGCAGGACCAAATACTGTCTAGACCATCCCTGATAGACATTTATCTAACATACTCTTCAATATCTCCAGAGATAGAGATTCTTCAACCTCCCTGGGCAATTTATTCTAGTGTCTGACTACCCTGACAGTTAGGAACT
>CM057845.1:255439749-255449931 GCA_030068395.1 Apalone spinifera | reverse complement strand
CCGGGGGGAGCACAGGGCCAGCAGGAGACTGCTTGAGTCCCCCGCTGGCTGTGTGCTCCCCGCAGCACTTTCACCTTAGAAGTATAGCTTCAATAGCGCCCTTACCGACTAATCGAATAGGCGATGCAAATTGCATCGCCTATTCGATTAGCCAGTTAATCTAAAGTTAACATCCCTAGTCCATCCCCCACCCCCTTTGGGAATGAGGGGACTCTAAAACCAAATTCTCTTCAATGTAAATATTGAGTGCGGGCAAACAGGCTGTGTCCGGGAAATGCAGAGGGAGCACGGACTTTGGCTGGTGCGGATCTTTGTGCTTTGTAGAGCCTGTCTGCTGCTAGTTCTCAGTTGTTCTCCTTGCTGCTAGGGCTTGAACCGGAGAGGAGGTGAGCCCCCGCTGCTTCCCTTCGCTTTGCTGGGCAAGGTGGATGTTCCTCTTCTTTCAGGATCACAGAGACCAAATTCGGGGCTAACTGTGAAATATTTGTATTCTTGTACTCCAGAGAGGCCCCACCTAGGATCCCAGCTTCCTCATGCTGCACAGATGTAGAATGGGTCCCTGCCCCAGACAACTTGCATTCTAGATGAGCAAAAATGGCAAAGAGTGGGAGGGCAAACAGAGGCAAAGTGACTGGACCAAGTCTGCACAGCGAGGCAGAGGCAGAGGCAGGAACAGAATCCAGATCCGCTGACTCCTGCAGCCCTGCCTGCCAGGCCCTGCTCCCTCGGAGGGGAATTCTGGTGAGAACTCGAGCTTTGATAACTTGGCTTTGATAACTTGAGCTTTGATTGTATATAGGCCAGAATAGGTCCCTTGAACTCTGCACTAGGCTGGCTATGTGGTGGGTAGATTTTAAGGCTCAGAAGGGCACATCTACACCGCAGGGCGAAACTCGAATTAAGCTACGCAACTTTCACTACATCAATTGTGCAGCTGAAGTCGAAATAGCTTAGTTCAGCTTTTGGCGCTGTCTACACAGCCAGAAGTCGAAGGATGAACACTCTTCCTCCAACTTCCCTTACTCCTCGTGAAATGAGGGTGACGGGAGTCGGAGTAAGAAGTCCTCCAGCTCGCCGTTATTTCGAAATAACGGCTTGCAGGGTAGACGTGCTCTTTGTTATTTTGGAATAATGTCAGTTATTGTGAAATTACGGTGTGGTGTAGAAATACCCGAACTGAGCAGGTAGAAGGCAGATTCCCAGAGTACTTGGCCAGCAGATGCTTCAGAAGAAGATGCACCAAACGCTGCCTTAGGCAGAGGGAGGCATAATCTGTAGGTCTCCTCCTCCCTTTAGCTTGAGATGGGTTTGAACCTAGAAGCCTGACGTTTAATCTCTTCCAAATTGTACATTAGCCTGACCCGTGGTGACTCTGGGCGTTCACGTTCTCCAGAAATGTTCGATTTGAACACCGCATGCTGGATGGAGACAACCCCTGGTGTGTATCACATCTGTCCGCCCTGTGCCTGGTGCATGCGGATTCTTTGCTGCTTTGACTGCAGCGGTGCGTTGAGCAGAGCTTTTCATTCAGCCGGGGAATCGCACTGACTCGCCCAGGCTCCGTCCTGCTGCACATAGCCTGGATATTTGTGCTCCAGGCTTCTGATGTGACTCCGGGGCAGTCCCTTAGCCTCAGTTTCCCCTCTGTGCAGTGGGGTGGCATAGGATGGTGGTGATGTGGGTCAGCAAAGTCCCTGCCAGCCCAGAAATCTCTCTCTGTATCTCCCACCATTGTGAAGACGCTGGATTAGATGACTGATTTTTTTTCTCTGCCCATTCTCAGGTCTGTAGTTCTAAGGAATTCCTCTACCCCCCACCCCCACCAAAAAAAGCTGATGCGTAGTGAAAGGCTGATCTGACTGCTGGGGCTACAAAGGCTGCATGGTGTTTGGTAGGACCTAGGGCCTCTTAGGCTGAGATCAGCAATTCTGCCAGAGCTTTCCGCTTCCACCTTCGGAGGGTGTGAGGCCGGGGGGGAGTGTGGATGGAATGCAACCGAGGTGAAAGCTGGATTGGACAGCAAACCTGTCTAGGTTCGGGGACTCCTAGGTTGGATCGGAGGGAAAACTATTTTCCTAGGACACTAAGGGTGTTAAATTGCGATGATCCGTCGATACGATTTGTATTGACTGCACGATTAGTCGATAAGGACCACTCTGCAGAGCCACCGTGTGGGTAGCTCCAGGAGCCGGCTCGAGCTGGGACTGATCAGTCCTGGCTCCAGGAGCCCCCTGCACTGCAACTTAGCGTTTTAAATGTAGTAGGAGCTGCCAGGCTCTTACCACATTTAAAATGCAGAGGCCCAGTGTCCTGGACCAGTGTGAGCTGGGACTGCTCTGTCCCGGTTTGTGCTGAGTCCAGCAGCCCCTGTCCACAGTGGACAACAGGGGCTGCTTGGTGACAGCAGCCCCTGTCCGTGGGGGCCCCAGCTCCTCTCTGGAACCCCCGCGGACAGGGGCTGCTTTGCAGCAGCCTCCTCATGCCCCCTGCCACCTCTGATAGAGGCAGCGGGGAGGGGCAGGGTGACACCGTGGAGATGGTGCTGGGGGGAACCAGCTTTTAAGCTGGCTCCCCCCAGCACCGGCTCCTGTTTGACATTCCAGTCAACTACTCGGTCCTACTAGGTGACACACAGGGGTTGGAATCTCCATCCCTAGAGGTTTTTCAGTCCCGGCTTGACAAAGCCCTGGCTGGGATGATTGAGCTGGGGTTGGTGCTGCTGTGGGCCCTAGGATTCTGTGATTCTATGAAACCTGGCAGAGCGGAGCCCCACGCGCTCGGGGCAGAGATCGAGGATGGCAGAGCCAGATTTCCACAGGATTCCGCTGGCAGTCCACATTGCTCCGTGTCACCGTTTCCAGTGGGGATCTTCAGACCCTTCTTAGTAGTCTAAGTCAATGATTCTACGCCTGTTTACACCAACAGAGGATCTGACCTTCCCCCCACCCGCAACAGGGATTTAGACTCACAGCCAGCTCTGTGCTGCAGAGTTTATTTTGCTGTGCAACAACGGTGTTGTAAAATCCTCCACCTGGCCTTGGGGCCTGTCGTCAGCTGTAGTTAATGTTCGTTAAACTGTACAGACTGCCAGCACAATTTTTTCCTCCAATACTGCATGGCTTGGTTCTTATCAGGAGCTCCTGATCTTTATGGGGGGCTCTAATAAACCCATCCAAGGCCTCACAAACACAGCTGAATTATGGGCTAGCTCAGGAAGAGACACAGATTTAAATGTCATCTTCCCTCTTCCGCTCCCACCACCCCAATTCAGCCATCCCTTAAGTAACCGCAGTAATGGCTCTAAATGTTGATGCCTTTATTATTATTTAATTATGGCAGAGCCTAGTGTTGTCTGTATTGGAGCAGGCCTAGGAGCTGCTGTTATGGCCCAGGACACTATATGGCCACACGAGTCGTTTCCATAAAGCACTGACAGTCCTTCCTAGCAGAGGCCCCAGCTGAGGCTGAAACCCATTGTGCAGGGTGCTGCACGCACACATGAGGTTTCTCTTTCCTTAGATAATGGAAGGATGGAGGTTTGTAAAGAACACGCGAGCGGCCATGTTCTAAAATTCTCGTAACCGGCAAGATACGGTGTATTTCAGCACACGACTTGCAGTGTGTCCACTAGAGGGTTTGACGACCTGCCAGTTCATTGTTTCTGAAAAACCCACCTTTGGTATGAGCGCTGATAGCCTGCTAGTAAGAGCCCTTGCAATGGAAACACACAAGGGGAAAGAGGCATGGAGCAGGGAGAGGCCCAAGGTCACCCAGCACATCAGTACCAGAGCTAGGACTGGCCCCTCGGTCTCTTGACTCCCAGTCTAGGGAATGGCCCATTAGGTAACACTTGCACTCCCAGGAACAGTTTCTACTGTAGATCCATTCCAGTAACCCCTCCGTCGCAAACCAAAAATCACCGAAAAACAGTCTTATGTTACTTGCTAAATTAGTTAATCTGTTGCTGCTTCCTCCTCTGGCATGCTGCTGGCTTCAGACACTTAGGCTTTGTCTACACTGCAGGGGTTTTGCGCAAGAAGCTTTTTGTCCACGCTGCATGGACGCCCTTGCGCAAGAAAGCTCTGTGAATGGCCATCAGAGCATCTGTGCTTTTTCTGATAGGCTCTTTTTGCGCAAGAAACCCCTGTCGAGCGTCTACACACGCCTTTTTGTGCAAGAGCTGTAGCGCAAAAAGGAGTTATGCCTCGTAGAAGGCATACCTGCACCGCAAAAAGCCCTCTCTTCTGTCAATTGACTGTAGATTTTCTTGTGCAAAAACGCACTTGAGGTGTGGACGCTCCGCGGGTTTTTGTGCAAAAACAGCTGTGTAGACATAGCTGTAGATTCTTCTGTCCCTGGCCGTGTCACCTCTTAAGTGGAACAATGCAGATTTCCATAATCTACTTGCTGAGGCGAATAATTTTGCCTTCTTTTGGGGGCGGGGTTCTTGCCGGGCCGGGGTCGGTGTCCTTGGTTCTAACTCTGCCTTTTAAAGGAAAAAAGGTTCAGCCAGTGAGCCTGTGACGAAAAGTTATGTGATTGGTTTAAAGAGACATCTGTGGTGGAGTTTCTAAGCCAACCCCCTGCTCTGTCCTTTCCCACAGGTCTCTTTGAAATTCCATGTATCCCAGGCACTGTGCTATGCTCCCACGCCCTGGAACAGCAAAACAAAGGCTACCCACCTAGCTTATGGGTAATCCATCCCCGATAACAAAGCAGAGAGAGCTGCATCCCAGAGTTCACAGTGGTTATGAGTAAAGTACTTGAGTGCATGCTAGAATCCAGAATTAGGGATGTAACAGTGTAGTCAATTAACCAATAAGCAAAAGCTTATCGGTTAATGCTATAGACTACATGCATTCTCCCCCGCACCCTTGCCAGTAAGTATTTTAGCAGGCTGGCCAGCAGCCCAGCTCGGTCCTGGCTTGCAACGGGTCCGGGACCTACCCCTGCCGCGGATCTGCATTTAAAGAGTATTAGGAGCCGGGTAGGCAGGCAGCCCAGCTCGGTCCTGGCTTGCAATGGGTCCGGGACCTACCCCTGCCGCGGATGTGCATTTAAAGAGTATTAGGAGCCGGGTAGGCAGGCAGCCCGGCTCAATTCCGGCTTCTGCCGGGTCCGGGAGCTCAGACTCCACCCTGGGCAGGGGCTGCTGCCACCCCACGCTGCTGCCTCTTTATGAGAGGCAGCAGCGCAGGGCGACAGGCAGCTGGTCCGCAAGGGGAGCTGGTTTTAAACATGCATCTGACGAAGTGGGTCTTTGCCCACGAAAGCATCTGACGAAGTGGGTCTTTGCCCACGAAAGCTTATGCTCCAAACACTTTGGTTAGTCTATAAGGTGCCACAGGACCCCTCGCCGCTTCTCCAGATTCAGACTAACACGGCTACCCCTCTGATACTTGGTTTTAAACTGGCTCCCCTTATGGACCAACTCCCACCTGACATCCCATGCTGCTGCCTCTGATCCAGAGGCAGCAACGTGGAGTGGCAGGGGGCTCCCCGGGAGTGGGGCCGGAGCACACTAGCTGCTGGCCCCACCCCCGGGGACTATAGAATAGTCAAGTAACCGTTAAGAATTCATGAGGTTAATTGACTGTTCAGTTAATCGATATTTAACATCCCTATCCAGAATCCCTTAGCAACTGCACAATGCTGGTGCGAAGAGGAAGCTATTTCAGTTTTAAAGAGGTACGGTAAATTAGCGTGATTAAAACTGAGTGAGTGAATGCTGAAGCCCTACCGTGGCGACAACCTGTTTGTAACGCTGCGCTTGATCGGAATGGGTTGGCTTTAGCTGCTTATGACCTAGCAAAAGAACCAGGGCCGGGGAGAGGGGGAAGGCGGGTTTCCATGTTGATCTTTTATGTATGTGTTAAAAAATCTTTACGGAGGAAGGTGGGCTTGAAGAATGGGGTTGCAAAGTGGTTAGCAGTGCGTGTGACGCAGGCTGGGGGGCCTGTCATGCATAGTGGTAAAAACGAGAGATGCATTGGATGCTATGCAAACACAAAATGACAGCTGACAGATAAGTTGTGGACGGGTGGGGGAAAATCTAGGAAGTCCTGGGCTGCTGGCTAGAATCCTGAGGCTTTGGTGACTAACGTAGGAGTAATTGATAGCACCAGGACTAACGCTTGCCGAAATGTGTAATTAAAGGCCAGGGGTGATGGGCTCCTAACCTGGGCTGTGCACTGGAGGTTACAAAGGTTGAGTGTGTTTTGAAGGTGATGCCCTGCGATTCCCAGGCAACTAGCTGTACTAGGAGGAGAACGGCTTGCTGTCAGCCGGGTTAGAATCTCAGCTGAGCCTTGGGCCGCCCTGTGAGCCGGGCTGGGAACATTCTGCTGGATCAGAGCTGGGTTCAGTCGCTTGCTGTGGGCTTGTTCTCTGCCTAATAAATAAGGGGCCCGACTTTCTGTTTCCCGGCAGTTTGTGTCTTCCTTGACCCCAGCAGGGACATCTATGGGTGTAAACGGTGCAGGGAGAATCGGGCTCCCTGTGTTCTGTGACATCAGCGTGAACGTAATGAATGAAGCTGATGGGACGATGCAAAACAAATACCACTTAGAATGGTGCAAAAACGTTCGTGTTGTTCAACCTTCATCCTGTCGGAGGTGGACAAAGACGCTTTGGGCTTGACTGGTTTCCTGTGCCCTCTGCCTGGCATATCCTTGCCGTATTTGGGTGCCCCAAGCTTGCCCTGGTGCCCCGTGCTAAGAGAATACGGGTCTCTCTGTGCGGGCTGGTCTGTGTAAGAGAATCAGCGTTTGCTACAGCAGCTTAGCTCCAGAGTTCCTTTAGTTGGAGCTGTGAGCGAGCCAAGTGCAGGGGAGGCTCTATGCTATGTCGGGGATTCTCAAACTTCATGGACCCCCTTCTTCCAATTGCCCCAGGCAGGAGTCCTGTTTCCTGAGCCCTGTTGCCTCAGGCTTTGGTCCCTAGCAGTCAGTCTTGGACTTCAGCCCCAGCAAGTCTAAGCCAGACCACAGTAAAATGGGGTCCCAGACCACTTGGGGGTCCTGGCCCCCAGTCTGAGAACCGCTGCATCCTCAGGGGCATGCTTATGTGATAACACAGCTTGTACTGTGTACTCCGGCTCCCAAAGCGCCTTACCAAAGGAACATAAGAACATAAGAACGGCCATACAAAGGTCCATCCAGCCCAGTACCCTGTCTGCCAACAGTGGCCAATGCCAGGTGCCCCAGAGGAAGTGAATCGAACACGTAATGATCAAGCCATCTCTCTCCTGCCATCCATCTCCACCCTCTGACAAACAGAGGCTAGGGGCACCATTCCTTACCCATACTGGCTAATAGCCATTTATGGACTTAACCTCCATGAATTTATCTGGTTCTCTTTTAAACCCTCTTATAGTCCTAGCCTTCACAGCTTCCTCAGGCAAGGAGTTCCACAGATTGACTATGCGCTGTGTGAAGAAGAACTTCCTTTTATTTGTTTTAAACCTGCTGCCCATTAATTTCATTTGGTGGCCCCTAGTTCTTATATTATGGGAACAAGTAAATAACTTTTCCTTATTCACTTTCTTCACACCACTCATGATTTTATAGACCTCTATCATATCCCCCCTTAGTCTCCTCTTTTCCAAGCTGAAAAGTCCCAGTCTCTTTAATCTCTCCTCATATGGGACCCATTCCAAACCCCTCATCATTTTAGTTGCCCTTTTCTGAACCTTTTCTAATGCCAGTATATCTTGGAACCTCAGTCATATCATGACCCTGACCTGTGTGGAGTGATTCCAGATTCACACGAGAGCCCTCCTCCGTAAGAAGGTGCTGACCAGAACAACAGAATCCAAAGGGGAGGGGGAAGATTGGGAGAGAACCCCAAAGGCGTCATGGTTGGGAGGAAGGACTCCCCTGGGAGCTGCAATTACTGCAGGCATTTAGCTGGGTTCATGTTGGGAGTTGGGTGTGAAAACTGCCTAGAAGCCTTGAAAGGGCATGAGATCTATCTCCCTTCCAGTGACCAGTCCGGAGATGCTAGCTAGCAGGGTGACTCCGTCAAGTGATAGCCTCCCCCAATGCTTGTGAAATCCTGCAAGCCAGACCCAGGCCGGGTTTTGTTTTAATCGAAAAGGGAGAGAATAATGAATAATAAATGTAGCTATATATTAAAAAATGTGCATCTGTCTGTCCATCTGTGAGTCTGTGTGTTCTAGAACTCCTCCTAAATGATAAGAGCTAGGACCACCAAATTTGGCAGGCAGCTTCCTCGTCTCCTAACTTCAAGCACGGTCAGGGTTTGGTTGTACCAGGGAAACCAGAACTGCTGGGAATGGGACTTTTTTCCATAACATGGAAAGGGAGGGGCTGTTCAGAGGGATGTGATACTCACAGTCGCCAGTAGGGGCAGCGAGCGCAGGGGAGAGCTATATTGCAGAGTGACCAGTGGGGACAGTCGTGCCACCGAGACTGTGACCAGCAGGGCTGGGGCTCGCCATCTTGCCTGCCACCAGACCCGTTAGGTGGGGCCCCCTCCCTGCCCAGGAGATAGCCTCTGTTGCCCCTCCTGCCCTGGGAGAGGTCAGGGAGGAGGGAGGATGTTCCCACCAGCCCTCCCTACCCCGAGAAGGAGGCAGGGAGCCCCACCGCCCACCGAGGCTGGGTTGGCGGAGGAAGGAGGGAGAAAGCCCCCACCAGTCCCTGGAACAAGCCGGCAGTTAGCGTGTGCTGTCCCTGCTGCCCTGAGCCACCCTGGGGAGAAGCAGTGGCCACCCCCTTCTGCTGCCCTGAGCCCCGCTTCTACCAACCCTCTGTCCTGAGCCCCCCTCACTCTCTGCCCTGACTCCTGCATGCCCCCACCCCCTGCCCTGAGTCCTTCTTCACCCCCAACCCTCACTCTTGCACCCTCCTGCATCCCCAGGCCTCTCTCCTGAACATCTCCTCAAGCCCCCACCTTGACTCCTGCACCTCCCATGCCTCTGCCCTGAGCCCCCTGCACCACCAGCCCTCTGCCCTGAAGAACTCGGGTCGAGTAAGTCTTCTAGTCAGAATAAAAACCAAAAATGCAGTATCCATCCTCTGGGATGTGCCCAGCAGCGTCCCTCCCTTGCCTCCTCTCTCTGCGTGCTGCTCCCCCACCTTCCCTGCAGCGACTCCCGGGTCCCCCCCCGCTCTTCCCTCCTCCCGGGGAGCATTGAGTCAGCCGCGCATTAAAGCCATAAATCTGCTAAAATAATAACATGCCACCGGGTCTCGTGAATAGGTTGAACTTTGCTAAACCTCTTCCTGCTCGTTTATCACGGGGAAGACGAGGAGAATAGCACACCCTTGATGTCGTCTCTCTCCCCCTGCCCGACGCCTCTCCTGGGAACCTGTTTGGGCCATAGCCCTGATGTCTAAGGGGAATAAATAACATGGAAAGGGAGAACTTTGTGCCCTGGAGGGATTTATAGTCACCTGAGAAGACGTTAAGGACTTGAGGCCTTAGCATCCTCAGAAGAGGGGGTTGTTTGTATAGGCGGCTCAGTCCAGGCGCAAACAGATCAAGGAGTGTCATATAGAAGGGGTAGCGTAGGCTGTTAAATTGCAGTGAGATGATTGAGGGAAGACTGTGGCTTCAAATACCCCGGAACGTGGGGAACGTTTGGATCTGGGCCTGCTGGTCTCATCTGGCTGCATTTTAAGTGCATTGCTTCTCCTTGCCAAGCTCTGACCAGGATGGTCCTGGTGTGAAAACCCCACGTGCAGGGTTAAATCTCCGTGGGGGTGCCGAAGTCTTCGCCGTCCTCCAAAGGAGCTGTAAAGGGCAGCTGTGCACACAGGACCGAGGCTGTCCATGGAACATGGCTCTCCCTGTGGATGGAACATGCCTAGCGCATCTTCCAGGGTTCTGAGAACACGGTTGTCTGAGGGTCTCAGACTGTACATCCAGAGGGGTGGGGTGTGTGGATCTAGCATCTGGGTGGGGGAAAGATGGAGTCTGGAGGGGGGTTACCCAGTCAGGCCCTAAGGAAGTCACCAGGTTGCATTCTCCTTTTCTCCCCCTCAGCAACTACTAGGGACCTTAATGGGACCGTGTGCCTGGGGACGGTAGCAGTGAGAGGAATCCATCAGTCTGAGAGCGCCATACGGCTGAGGAGCGTGTCAGGCCGTGATTCACCAGTGATGCTTCCTCCGTCTCCCTCCTGAGCCCTCTGGCTAGTGCAGCCCGGGGGGGGGG
>CM057845.1:255401475-255418092 GCA_030068395.1 Apalone spinifera | reverse complement strand
CCCTCATGGCAGGACCCAGTACTGTCTAGACCATCCCTGATGGATATCTATCTAGCCTGCTCTTAAATATCTCCAGTGATGGAGATTCCACAACCCCCCTAGGCCATTTATTCCAGGGTTTAACCACCGTGACAGTTAAGACGTTTTTTTTAATGTCCAACCTAAATCTCCCTTGCTGCAATTTAAGCCCATTGCTTCTTGTCCTACCATCAGAGGCCAAGGAGAACAACTTTTCTCCCTCCTCCTTGTAACACCATTTTAGACACCTAAAAACTGCTCTCATGTCCCCTCTCCGTCTTCTCTTTTCTAAACTAAACAAGGCCAATTCTTTCAGTCTTCCCTCATAAGTCATGTTTTCTAGACCTTTACTCATTCTTGTTGCTCTTCTCTGGACCTTCTCCAGTTTCTCCACATCTTTCTTGAAATGTGGTGCCAGAACAGGACATAATACTCCAACTAAGGCCTAATCAGTGCAGAGTAGAGCAGAAGAATGACTTCTTGTGTCTTGCTCACAACACTCCTGTAAATGCATCCCAGAATCATGTTTGCTTTTTCTGCAACAGTGTCCCACTGTTGACTCATATTTAGCTTGTGGTCCACTATGATCCCTTTCTGCAGTGCTCCTTCCTAGACAGTCACTTCCCATTCTGTATGTGTGAAACAGATTGTTCCTTCCTCAGTGGAGCACTTTGCATTTATCCTTATTAAACTTCCTCCTGTTTACCTCAGACCATTTCTCTAGCGTGGCCAGATCATTCTGAATTATGATCCTTTCCTCCAACGCACTTGCAACCCCTCCTAGTGTGGTATCATCTGCAGACTTAGTAAGTGTCCTCTCGCAGCCACTGATGAAGATGTTGAACAGAACCGGTCCTGAAAAAAACATTCTCGAGTGTTATTATCTCCCACCTCCGAGCGCCCTGCAATGCCGGCTCGCTTGTTCCATTTCCACACAAGCACCTTTGCAATGTTTCCCAGGCAAGGGACGGGCTCCTTGTAAACTGCTGCGAAGCTACATCTTACATCTCGTAAAACCCTCCTTGAAATGCCCCTCTGCCAATGCCTCCAAAAAATTGGCCACAGTTAGGCAGCTGGTGGGCTGAGTCCAGAATCTGTCAATGGGACCAATATTATCTCATTGCACCCCCTGGATGTCTGTCTGTCCCCACCTGTCGTCTCCTGTCTTAAGTACTCTGTCCAAACAGCAGAGCCCTGCTTTGTGTTCTGTATCTGTGCAGCACCCAGCACAAAGGAGGCTCCTGGGCACGACTGTGGCACACCCAATGAATAATAATGATGAATGGCGTTTCTCCAAACTTTTCCTCTGCAGCCGGAGCCTCTTGCCAAACCTAGCGCCGAGATCGTGGCAGGCGTGTGGTCAAAACCAGAGGATTGTGCTCCATTTCTGCAGGCTATCCAGAAGCTAAGGGGCACAGACTCAGCCCCAGGTCTGGGCATCACTTCAGCGAGGCCCAGAGAGAGCAGTAATGAGCACATGCCACCCAGGAGAGGGAGCTTTGGGGAGTATATGGGCCACAGTGCCTCCTGCTGGTAGCGCTGGGAATTAGCTTCTTAGCCCGCAGGGCACCTTCCTCTGGCTGCTGTCTCCCTGTGTCCTCATGCCACGCTCTCCATTGCTAGGCCCTATTGAGCAATATCAGCCTCAGCTGTGAGCTTTGCGCTTAGCCCTCTCCCAGGGCTGGGCTTTAGCCTTAAAGGGCCAGTATGGGGCAAGCGCCCCCTCCCAGAGAGCTTGAATCTGGAGAAGAAATCTTAGCCAAGCTGGCAGCGTTCTTGCATTCCTCTAGGCTTGCTTGCATCCTGCCTAACCTGAGCTTGGCCTCCAGGGGCAGTGGGTAAGGCTTTGCCTTCCCATAACTACCTACAGTGCCCAGCTGTGGAGAGGGCTGGGGTTTGCCTTTCCCAGCTGGGCCCTCACCTGCCGCCCATGTCGGCCTCCCTCCCTTCCACCAAAAGGCAGCAGTTTGTCTGGGAGGGGAAGAAATCGGTTGCCGGGGCCAGTAGCAGGGGTCCCTTGGAAAATGGCCCTGCGAGGCGATTTCTATCAAAGGTGTCAAACACCCCTCACTGCAACACCAGCCCCTCCCGTGTATTTAATGATAAACCCAGTCGCCACAGGCAGGGCCTGCAGCTGGGCTAGCAACTGAACATGGCTCTTTGTTTCACAGACACAGGGGAGGGGAAGCCCAACCACAGAAGCCCCCGGCCTGGAAGCCGCCAGCCCCCACGAAGGGTTAATGAGACAGCCTCGCTGTGGCGGCAGGGTGGTGATGAATCCCAGTCCCGGCGGCAGAGGGCGGCTGGTGGAAGTTGATGAATAGCCCCAGGCAGTCTCTCTCCTTGCCTGACCCAGCCGGGAGCTGCTGGCGCAACTTCCCAGTCAGCCCTTTCAGTTGTTCGGCTCTGTAAATCGCCCGCCCACCCTACTCTGGGTGTCGGGCACATCCTCCCGTCGAGGCCCGGTCTGTGTGTAGCGCATGGGTTCCCAAACTGGGGGGCGTTCCCGTGAAGAAATTCCAGAGGGGGGGGTGCGATCCCCCACCCTTAATCCCCCTCCCCTAAGTTTTGCTGCTATTTTTGTTTTTGAGCCCCAGTCAGTCCTTTTTTTTTTTTTGCTCAACAAGTTTTGCTGCTATGGGGGGGAAGAGGAGTGAGGATTTCTCAGAAATCAAAAAGGGGGCATGATGCTGAAAAGTTTGGGAACCACTGGCCTAGCGTAACACGGAGGGCCAGTACCCTTCCCATAGTGCACTGTTCTGATCAGCTGCATGGGCAGCCAAGGGGACGTTGCTTTACCTACCAAGAGACCCGGTTCCTCTTGGAGGGCTGCCTACTGGGAGGTGGTTTGGTTTCCTCCGGCCTCTGCATCTCATGCTGCTGCCTGTCCCCCCACGGAGGGGAAGGGTTCTAGAATTATAGAATCCTCGAGTCCTAGGGCTGGCAGAGACCTCAGGGGTCATCGAGTCCAACCCCCTGCCCAAAGCTGGACCAACCCCAATTCAATCAGCCCAGCCAGGGCTTGGTCAAGCCAGGACTGAAAAACCTCTAGGGATGGAGATTCCACCCTCTCCCTAGGGAACCCATCCCCGTGCTTCCCACCCTCCTCTGTTCTGTGACTCTTGAACACTGGGTCAGGTGTGAGAGACGGGGCTTTGAGACTGTTGGTTTTTGCGATTCACATTCCTGCTGCCGACGGTCTCCCGGCAGGTGCTGAGGGAGGTGCAATCATTCCGTTCCGCTGTTCAGCGTTGCTGTGTGCTGGGGGAAGGCTGCTGCGCTCCGCATGAGAGGTGGCTGCATTTCGGTGCAGGCTTTCGTGACTAAATGGCTGGGTGTGGTACAAACCACGCACGCACACCCTGCTTTCCAGGGTACTGTAGCGATGATGTGGAGGGAGGTGCCTGCGATGATTATGCACCCCATGTGGTCACTCCCAAGCATACTAATATCACGAGACAGCCCCCAAAATCATGAGATTGGCTTAAAAATCTTGAGGCCTTGGTTCTCTAGTCTCAAAGCCAGGAGCCATTTTCCATCTTTTTGCAGGGGAAAATGTCACAGGATGGATTTTTCCTGGTTAGTTAGGTGGTGACAGAGCCAGTGATACTAGACTTCACTAAGCACTTTAAAAAATAGAGGCCTGCAAGGGAGAGCCATCCCATCCCTAGGACAGTTCAGGGTGGCTGGTCCAGGCCCCACACTTTAGAGGGCCTCATGGCTATTGCCTCAACCAGCCTATGGATGGGATTCCCCTCCCGCTTTAGCCATGGGGCTCAGCTGCAATGTTCTCTCCAATTTTTTCCATTTGTGTGCGGAATACATTTTGTTCTGTGCACCAAGGCATGTGTGGATGTGCACCACCTGTAGAAACACACGCTGCCAGCGGTGGGAGCTCTGCTAATCAGCTGGGCAGCATTTGAATCTCTCCTGGGCAGCCATCTGAGCGCTCACCTTAGGGAACACTGGGCCCAGGGGAGGATGCCTAGTGCTGGGTGACAGCAGGGATCGGGCTTCCCACACTCCTGCGGTGGCAAGAAGCGGAACCGGTCGTTCCTCACTCCTGCAAGCCCTGAGTCGCTTGGAGCAGCAGGCTGGGGCAGGATGGGTGCTTCATTTCCCACTGCGCCAGTGAAGTGGAGTGCAGCAAGCTGGAGGATGGGCGGTGGGGTGAAGCACAGCAGGCTGCCAGCTCACTCCAGCTCCCTCCGCTTCAGTGAGGGCGGCAGGACTGGGACCCTGCAGCCAACACTCACCAGACACCTCCCCCGCCCCCATAATCCCCTGGCTCTTGTTACTCAGGGATGGGACTTGGGGGAAGGGGTGCAATGAGGATGGATGGGGGCAGAGGAGGGGCAGGGCTTGTGGAAAGGCTGGAGTGGGTGGGAGTGGAGCAGAGGCAAGGCAGGGTGGGGCCTATGGTGCAAGGGGGTTACCCCAGGTCCCAGGCCCCCCTAGGAACCGCCCTGCCTGCAGAATTATCCAGGGGTACAAGCGGCTTTGGGACAGAGAAACGTGACTTTCTTTCCAGTGAGCTCTGCCAGTGCTGGATCCGTATGGGGCTGGTCAAGAATTATGAGGGGCCCTGGACAAACAGATGTAAAGAAAATCCTGCCACGGCATTAAGGAAAGCTGGAGGAAGCAGGGTCTCTGGAAGAACTCTTCCTTGCCCAGCTGTCAGTGTGTGGACAAACTTGCCAATGAAAGGCAAGCCAGACATCAGTGAGCTTAAGAGCCATTTTTATGGGGGCACAAGAAGGGGGACAGGCAGGAAGGGGGCTTGGAAACAAACCCACAAAAGGACAAGTGTGTTGGCCTGTCAGCGTTTACCTGCCCAGCAATTGCTCCCTGCCCCAGCTCCTGCTGTCTTGTAAAGGGCCTTATGGATAACGCCCTTAATGAAATTGACGGAGCAGTCCCATCACCCGGTTCCAATTGCTTCCCTCCGTGCACCACGATCCATCTTCTTTATAGCAAGTATCCAGAGCTGGCACCATCTGCGCCACCAGCAATACAATTATCACAGGGGGGGAGTTTTCTTCCCATCCCCATTTCATGGAGGCCTTGCATGGCTTTCCTAAATGATTCCCCTCACTCCTGGGACCTGCGCCAGTCCCACCTCTTCACCGAGAACTCTGGTCCTGGAATTAACAAGTCTAATTTCCCCTTCCTCCTCCCTCCCCCCCCAAAAGAGACATTGAAATTGAGCTTTGTTGCTGGCCGTCTGTAATTTAATCAGAAAAATCTCTTCCTTTGGCTCTCTCTTTTTTTAAAGCCCTAAAATTGCACATGGAAAAGGACAGTGTCAAGATGGAAATGACAGTGGTTAAAAAAATCACGCTCTGCACCTACCTCCGAGTTATTAACATTGGCAAGGAATTTACAGGCACCTCTCCGGTTCTGTGCCTCTCGGCTCCTTTTTGAATTTGCTAACTAATGACAGATAGCCGTCGAGGAATCAGAATTCCGCTCTCAGCAGCTCCCATTGTGACATTTATGTTTGATTATCAGGCCCCACAGTCCCAGTCGTGCAAACCACTCGCTGTGGACAATCCCCTGGCATGGTGAATTTCCTTGGTCCTGCTGCATTCTCCAACTCTTATTTTTATTGGTCTAAAAATAAAATGTAACTAAAACAAAAAAAAACCCACAAGTCTGAAAGGCTTTTTGAAAACGTTGGATCCTGATTTTGCTCTGAGGCTCACGTAAAGCAGGCGCATCTCATCTTCTGTAGGAAACAAGCTAAGCTACTGAACATATGTCTGTTGGGATTCTAACACATGTTGGTTTAGATAAAGTGGCTTGTAACACACATTGGTTGGTCAAAGTAATCCTCAACTTTTATGTGTGCTGTGAACACATGTACAAGAAAACACGCCATGTATACACTAGACTTATTAACCATGTTAATTAGTACATTTGAACATCCTACTTTTTACCTTGATCTAGACAAGACTCTACAGGTCGGATCCTGCCTGAAAGCCCAATAGGCCGGGTTTTCCAATGTCCTGCATCTTGCACAGTCTTTTCCAAAGGTGTAAAGTGAGTTCTCAGATGGTGGCTTTGATCATTAGGAAGCCCTTCTGTTTTAGGAAAAGAGGAATATTTTAAACTAATCCATGTGGGTACTTTGACATGTCAATACACAATATTAATCATACGCCCAGCAGTTGTGGAGGGGAAATTAAGCCTACGGTGCAGCTTTCAGTGTGTATCAGAAACACGACAGGAGCAAAATGGCGCTGAATCCAGGGTTCCAAAATGCCCGCATGGTTCCAAGCTATTTAGTATTGTGCTCTCTGCAAATACAAGAGCTGGGCAAACATTATTAGCAGCTTTTAGCAGGCGGTTGGACTTGATGACCTCCTGAGGTTTCTTCCAATCCTATGATTCTGTGGTTATTCACTGAAAACATTTTTGGATAATTAAGTAAAGGGCTTTTGGAAGGAAACCAGAATGTCAGCAATTTGCTTTTCTGGTGGGGTTTTCCTTTTTTTTTTTTTTTTTTTACAAAACAACATTTTTAATCAAAACCTTTCATTTTGGTTTTAGTTATATCCTTTTTTCCCCCTCTTTTTGGTCTTTTATTCTTTCCCTTGCCTTCTTTCCACTAGAAAAGTGTGGGGTTGAGGCGACAAATGGGGAAAGAACTGTTTTCCAGAAGGAAAATTATTGTTCCCAATTGCTTGATCCCAAAATTATTTGAAATTTAGACACAGAAAAAACAAACAAACATTTCTCATTTGGTTTAAAGTTTTCAAAGAAAATCCTGGCCATCTTTCATGTGTCTGCAGAAGGATCCCAGCCAGCCAATCCGTACGTAGGGCTCAGCAGAAACTGGAAGTGATTTTTGCAAGAGTTTTCACAAACATTTTGTCCTGTTTATTATCAAAAGTTGACACAGAAAAATCATTCTGCTCTCCATGTAGAGGTTGCTCTTTTCAAAGGAACTGAAGGATGTTAATCTGTTATGTGCCCACTGGATTTCCCTGATATTGCTGGAGTTTTCCATGACACCAGCCAAACCAATAGTTGGGGCTTGTCCACATGGGGAGTTATTCTGGAACAGCTTCCAAATCCTGATTAACTACTCCTGATTAACTCCCTGTGTGGATGCTCCTATTCCAGAATAAGAATGCTATTCAGAACATACTTTGGAAGTTAATTCCACTTTCAATTCATGCCCTCCCTTGATCAAAAATTATTTGCAAGTGGGGGAGGGCTGTGTTCTTAGCGCTAGCAGGTGCCATCCAGAGCGGGTAGAGTTGTCATTGACGAGCCAGGGAGTATAATTGGAACAGCAGAGCTGACCTATGCTGCCCACCGTTGATAATGAAGAGTCTCAGTTCTGAAATGGGAGAATGGGCCAGTGCTTTTCGAAAGGCTCCAGTAGAAATGTCAATCACTGTGCCGGGCAGAAAGCCCTCCCCTAGCAACACCCGCTCCTACGGGAAGCTCTGCTGCTGTATCTTGGGGCGTCCTTTCCCCAGACAGGCAGCTGCCCAGCCAGCCAATGGGAGCTGGAACTGTAACGGATGGTTAACCGCGTTCAATCAATAACACTCTGCCATCCCTCGTCACCACGACCTTCACAGCCACAGCAGCTTAGTGAATCCGGAGCCTCCCCCCATCAGCCCTGTCACATTCAGCATGCTGGACTCACGCAGTAATTGATGGTGCGGTCGCTCCACGCCAGGTCTGCTGAGGAGACCAGAGTGCCAGGGGATGAGCTGTGCCCCTCCCAGGGATGGCCTGAAATGCACAGAGCCCAAGGGACTGGAAGGCATGACAGTGAACAGGTTGTGGGTTCTAGTCCTGACTCTGCCACGCGCTTGGCCTGGCTGTGCCTCCATTTCCTCTCCTGCCTCCTATCCAACTGATCTGCTAGCATCCCGAGCTCTTGCTGTGTGCCTGGGCCCCGGCACTTTGGCTGGGGCTCTATATACGACAGCAACACAAATTAAACCTGCTATGACACCTGGTTGAACAGGACTGAGGGCAGCAGCCTTCGTGTCTCAGCCAGTCCATGATGGCAGAAAAGAAAATTTAATATGCAACATCCACTTTGTACACGGCTCCTCCCCGCCTTTAATTCTCTGGGGTTTCCACCTCACCACCAGCCCTACAAACCTGCTGTAGGCTGTGGGAGTCACCCTGGGCTCCCTGCTAGGCTTGCCAGGTGTCCAGTTTTCAATCAGAATGCCCAGTCGTAAAGGGCCCCTGGCATTTATAGCCAGCACCGCTGACTGGGCCATGAGCAGTCCAGTTGGCAGATCAGGCTGCCTCCTTATCTGGCTCCGTGTGGCACCCAGAAGCAGTGACATATCCCTCTGGCTTCCAGGGATGACCATTGGGATTCTGTGCACTGCCCCCACCTCATGCACCGGTTCTGCAGCTCCCATTGGCCAAGAACCATGGACAATGGGAGCTGCAGGGCAGCGCCTGCAGGCAAAGGCAGCATACATCATGCAGAGCCACTTAGGAAAGGCAGAACATGTTGCTGTTTCTGGGGAGCCCCCACAAGGCAAGCAGTGCCTGGATCCCACTTCCCGTATTCCCTCCCCTACCTCATCTACTTCATCTCCCTGTCCTAGCTCAGAATCTCCTCCCATACCCAATCTCCCTTCCCCCCGCCCCAGCCCCTAACCTGTCTGGTATAGCAATGTACTACCTATCCGGCTACTAAACATCTTGGGCCAAGCCAGATTTGGTGGGAGGACACTCCCCTCCCCGAGGGGCCCCAGGAGGCCTGGCCCACCTTGCAGAATGCAACACAGGGGGTTATTGTGCAGGAGGAAGGCAGAGTCCCACCCCGGCTCCACTGTGTCAGGAAGGTGATCGGCAGGGTGAGACAGCCATTCTGACTCCATTGTCCTGCCTGCTGCTGTCTTTTCCTCCACACAACCTCCCCTCTCCCCTTCCCCACCTTGTTCAGGGAGTTCCCATCAACCAGCTGGGAGTAGCACCCCGCTCTGTAGGGCTTTGGAGTGGGGGGAAGGAACCATTCCCCCTTTGGCAAGTGGTTCTCAGGGCTCTAGACTGGCCAGCAAGCAGCTGCCATTGGGGAGCCGCTTGCAAAGCCATGAGCAGGTCCAGCAGGGCTGGGGAACCTTTTGTGGGTCAAGGGCCACCAACTCCCAGAAAAATCAGTCGGGGGCCACACACAAGTGAGAAGGAAAATAAAAACCCAACAGCCCCTGACTGAGAAGGAGAAAGACTCTCCCCCCCATTCCCCTCCCCCACCAGAGCCTAGGGGGTCCAGGCTAGTAGATTTTTGTACTCCAGCCCTGTGGGCGATGGGAACCCTGAGCCTTGGGGGCTGTATCCAGCCTCTGAGCCTTAGGTTCTCCACCCCTGAGGTACAGGAAGAAGTTAGGACTCGTCTACCCTGGAGGTTCGCCCCAGTCACAGCTATCAGTAGCCAGACCCCCTGGTGACGGGCACAGCCTCAGCTAACTGCACCCCGATGTGGGCACTCTGTGCTGTTTGAACACAGGGATGAGCTGCACCCGTGCAAATCACGGTGCAGCCTACCAGTGCTAGGGGCTTGCACCAGCCTCCACCCCAGTGCAAAGTTCCGCTCACTCTGTCTCCACTAGGGGCTTGCACCCGCTTTCTCAGGCCCCTCGTGCCGGACTGGCCTTATTTGGCCTCCTCGCCAGGGTGAAAGGTGCCGTTGGTTTCCAAAGACACCAGGAACTGCACTGCTGCAGTCCAAGTAACCGTGACAACACTGGTCCCTCACTCCGTGACTGTACCACACCCTGCACAGTGGGGCTCGTAGCTCAGCAGAGCTGAGGGGCCTATCGGGGCCTGGTGGACCTCTCCTGGCCACCCACTGCCTGGCAACCAGACACACCATGGTCCTTGCTTAGCACCAAGTCTTCTTGCCCTGGGGGCTCTTGCAAGCCGCTAAAACAGGAGCCATTTCTTGTGGCCAAGGTCCCCTCAGGCCCCGGACCTTCATGCAGCAGGAGGCAGCCAGCCCCCAGCCAGATTTGGGGCCAGTGCGTTCCCAGAACGAGTAAGGGGAGCCCCACATCTGCGGAGCACCGGGCCCCCTTTTCGGCTGGGTTTCCTAGCAACTGTCCTGAGACAGGCCTGGCCACCCCAGCAGCCCAGCCCTGGGTCAGCAGGCCTGTCGCCCAGCTGGGGCGGCAGGACAGGGCCCTGCAGGAGATGGCCGGGGGGGGCCGAGCCTGGATCACTGTTTTGCTAGGAGCTGCCGAGGCTGTCACTGCCGTACCCAGCAAAGGGGCCACCAGGCTTCTGCCACCCAGAGCCCGCCGCAGTCCGGACCTAGCAGTTAACCCCAGCAGATGGGGTCGCCAGGCGACAGCAGAGCCAGGGATGGAACCAGCCTGCTGGGCCAGCGCCTTAGGTCATGGTTGCAGGGGGGCTTGGGCGTGCTGGGGAGAGGGAGGAAGAGCTGGGGGCTGCTCCACGCAGGGGGTTACAGGGCAGGCAGGTTGTCTCCAGCCAGACACTTGCACCCCAAGCTATTAATCACCCCAGTCTGTACATGGGCTTGCCCGCCCCGCCTCGGGGGCTCGCCTCCTTTATCCCTGGGAAGGGCCGTGAGATGGGGGAACGCCCCCTCGAACAACACCCTTCCACAAATCAACACCTGGAGGGGAGGCCAAGTGACTGCAGCACTGTGCCTTATGGGCCTGCCAGATGCCCGGTCAGGAGAGGCCAGGTCGCTAGGGGACTGTGTCCGCCCCGTCCTAGTCTCCCACAACTGAGGGGAGGTGAGCAGAGGCCGTCGGGGGGGCAGGACAATGGGAGCTCGGCCGGTGTGTGTTTGCCCCGCCCTGGGATTGTGCTCCACAAAGAGCGACTTGTATCAGGCGACATCGGTGCTTGGTGATTGTGAGACCCCCATGCTCCGGTCCCCACCCCCATAAATCTGTTAGTCATTCTGGGCAACCCTCCGCCTTTGAGCCTCGGCCCTGTGGGCCTGCCCCAGCCCAGCCTCGCCTGTCCCCGCGCCCCTGTCCAGAGACCAGAGCAGCTGGCTGCCTGAATCCCAGCAAGGGGCCAGGCTACCGGGGATGTGCCCAGACAGTCTGTCCTTCAGGAGAATTGATGTCAGTACAGGGCGGGTACATGGGGGGAGCTGCCCTTGAAGCTGGAGACAGACCCCTCTTGGTGGGACAAGGGCCTCGTCAGCTTGGGGGAGCTGGGGAGACTCAGGTCTGTATGAGTGACAGCACGGGGGCTCCAGCACAGAACCAGGCAGCTCTGGGAGGGTCTGGATTCAGATGGGCCTGAGCCACTGAGCTCTGCCAAAGCCTGTAGGAGCTGGGGGGTAGGGGCTCCTATCTGGACCCCATTGGCTCTGAAATGCTTCAGTATTTCTCCATCCTCCATCCTCCACTCATGCCTCTACTTCCCCTGGATCTAAACACGCCAGGATCCAGAGGGAAACAGCTGTTTGGCAGCGTTTCCTGCCACCGCCGTCCTGGTGCTTTGAACCCCGTCCTGCACCAGCCCGACAGTGAAGGAGCGGCGCCCCAACATTCACGCGCAGGACCAGAGCTGTGCAATTGGAGGGGAGTTATGGGGAGAGCCGTGCAAATGGGGGGAGTCGTGCAAATGAAGGGGAAAGCCGTGCAAATGGGGGGGGTGATTGTACTGAGTCAAACACAATGTTTCCATTTTGACCATTTCATAAACATGTTGGCTGGTTTTAAATGAAGGTCAAAGAAACAGGAAGTGGTTCTGAACTAAAAAATCCAAACGCTTCCGTTTTTAAGGGTTCTTGCGGGGAAGGGTGATTGACGGGTAAAATTCAGGGAAGCCACTCGTTTGCTTGCAGACCGTTCCTGGGTCTCCCTGCTCCGGAGGGGATGTTGTCTGGTGTCCCTCCCCCCATCGGGGGTCTGAAGTGCTCAGAGATGCAGGCCCGTGCCCAGAGACCTTGCAGCGGAGCCAGGACCCAAATGCAGCACTCCCAAGCACCAGCCGCACCGCCCAGGAAGGTCGAGGAGGGCGAGGAAGCCAAGGCCGCTCCTCACGCAATCCCTGTACTAGCAGCAGCTCTCTTCATTTCTCCCACTGCTGCTATGAGCAGGCCAGTGCTTAGCCTCCCCTAGAAATGTCTCCGGCAGGCTTGGCAAGTGCCAGGCAGGGGTCAGAGCCCCTCGCTCACCTGCTGCCGGTGCTGGCAGGGGCCAACGGAGCCCACATTCTGTAGCTGCAGACAGGTGCAAGGCAGACCCTGGCTGTGCTCAGCCGCTGACCCAGCCCTGACCTGGCACGAGCAGGGCCAGGGTTAGAGGAGCCCATCCTCGGATCTAAATCAATGCCCCTACATCCTCTCGGGGCTGAGTTATTATGCCCTGGTTTTGTGATGGAGATGACCAGGCAGCCAGGGCCACCTGACCTGGGCGAGACCACCAGGCTCGGGGCTTCCCATCGGACGCGGGGTGGGAGGTGAAAGATCAGGGTTTTATTCCAAATGCAGCTCAGCCCCCGCCCCACTTCTCAGCCACTCCCAGGCGTCAGGAGTGATTTAGTGCCTGTGGGGTCCATCTGGGAGCGAACGCCGCTCAGCAGAGATAGGCCCCCTTTGTCAGCGCAGTGGGGGGAGCAGCGCAGCCCAGTGGTCAGCACACGCACCTGGGACGCCCGGACACCACAGCTCAGCTGCGCATTTGGCATCTGATCTCGCACGAGTCACTTGCCCCTGCTCCGTGCCTCGGTTTCCCCCTCTCTAATACAGAGACACCCCAGGACTGGTCACATCCGGGTGGCTCCGTAGCCTGCCGAAGAAAGGGTAACTCACTCGGCACGGGCAGCTTCCCCTCGGTGTGTGGCTCGTGCCCTGAAGCAGGGTTTATGGTGAGGTGAGACCCTGGGCAGGAGAGCTCTCACCCTGCCTGAGACCCAGGGGCAAATGCGGGGCTTCCCTGCTTAGCTGGAATCACCCCAGCAATGGGAGCTGCCTGGCCCTTGGTCCCCAGCATCAGGGGCCTGCCCTCACCATCCCAGCCCAGCCTTCCCACACACCCGTCCTTTCCAGGCAGGGCTGGCTGCCGTTCCATTGACTCTTCGCCTGGGCTCCTTCTGCAGGTCTGACATGCGGAGCACGAATAAAGACCTCTCCTCTCCTGGACCCCCAGCCCCAGCGTACCCCTCACTGCCCTCCTGGGGCCACCCAGGAGTCCCCTCTGACCAGTCAGTCCGCAGCTAGGACACCAATATGATCTGTGCCTGGTGCATCTACACAGCAGCTGGCAGGGAGAGGGACACGCACTAGCCTGAAAATAGCAGAGTGATGGGCTGGGTCCCTGGCTAGTCTCCTGGGGACATACCCAGGGGTACAGGCAGGATGCTACTCGGACGCCTAACGCCAGCGGCCGTGCTGCCTGCATCACAACGGCCACGCTGCTGTTTTCAGGCACTGACACACACAGAGCCAATGTGCGCCCGTCTCCCTGCGCTGGGAATCAGATACACCCTTAGTACAGCCGGTGAGGTCAGTTCCTCACATTTTGATGGAGGGCTCCATGGAAGACTGAAAAGATTGGAGGAAGGGCTTATGACCCCCTCCAGTGTGGGCTAGTGGATCGGAGGCCTAGGAGAGCTGCACTTAACCCCTGTCTCTGCCACCGGCTTTCGGTGTGACCTTGACGACATCACCCAACCTAAGGTTCACGCTTTCCCATGTCACAGGGGCGTGGACTGATGAAACACCTCCGATGCCAAGGCCATGCATATACTTAGCCAGACATCCATCCCGCCTTCTTCATTTCTGAGAGATTAAAAGCTTCCTTTGCACCATTGGGCTGGTCCCCTTGCTTTACTGAGTTCTGAGCCTCTCGCTCAGCTTGGGACAATGAAACCAAGCCTGTCGGCTTCACATTTTGTTTGGTCCCAAATTTCATTTCCTCACCGTGGTGCCAGCAGTGGTGTACAGGGGCTTGGTCATAACTGGGACAGGGAGATTTTTTTTAAACACCCTGGAAAGACAAGGGAAGGCCTCTCACTGCACATTCCTGTTGGACTTGGCCTAGGACCCGTAGTGCTTGGCACTGGGCAGAACAGGGCGGAACCTACAGCCTCCCTCTAAAACCCTCATGTTCTTAACTCCGACTGGAAAGCCCCCGACACTGCTCCCTGCCGCAGGGAGAGAATCCCGCCGGGGAACCTCCAGCCTGTCACTGTCACCAGCCCGTCCTTGTGGGTCGACCCTTCCCGTCTGTGCTGCTGCCCCTGCCCCTCCCGCCCCCAGAGGGAGTGCACAGGGTGCCTCCTTGCCAAGCACACACCGCAGTGGGGTGTGAGCATCCCCCCTCCCACCTCCTGGGGGGCTGAGCAAGCAACACTGCCAATCAAGGCCCCGGTTGCCAGGTAGCTGCTGCGTTGTCAGTCACGCTCAGTTAGGAGATTAGAACGCACGTTCCACCAGGCTGCTTCTCTTTGCACCCCGGGTGTCCTGGCTCCACCCCCGGCCCAACTTGTGGGAGCTGCGATGTCAGGGAAATTGACATGCCTGTGGTAAGCAGGAGAATGAGCCTAACACATACACCCCCTGCTCTGGAGGGGGGAAGCGGGGACTGGAGCAAGCGGGTCCCCGGAGTCCTGGCCATGCAGCCCGTGTGAAAGAAGAGACACGAGGCGAGGGGGGGGCACAGCTCCCTCCCCCTTACCCCGAGGCGGAGGCAGCGGTGTGTAGGGCTTGCCCAGAGCGTGATGGAGTCCAAGGGGACAGACGGCAAAAGGGAGCAGTCGGAGCACAGGGCGGGGAGGCAGGAGCTGAGGGCTGCACTGCTCACCACCTCATTGTGCCTCGGCCTGCACAGGGAGTAACGCCCTCCTGCTCCTTAGGCCTCGTGAGGGTCAGGGCTGGGCTTTGTTTCCAATGCCGAGGACAGACCAAACTGTCCCCTTAGAACCATTCCTTCTCCCTTTGCTGCAGCCTGCCGGTCCCACCCACTCCAAATACCAGCCAGGGGAATTCTCCCGGCTACAGATGTCTCCATGGCTGGGTTGCCCCTGATGCACACCCCTAAAGCAGAGGCCCGGTTTGCACCAGGGCAGCTCCCCGGGGTATTACCGGAAAAAATCCCGACGGTGCAACATGGTCTGTCCTGGGGGATTCCACGGACGAGCTGCAGTCAGGAAGGCTGGACTTTCTGGAGCTTTGATACTAGCCTCCTTTTTCAGCTTCCTGTCAGCTCTTTGGGGCCTGGACCGTCTGCTTGTTCCGTGTTTGTACAGCACCTTGCACCAGGGCTCTGGAGTGGGGTCCCTGAGCACGGGGAGGATACAACCGAAGATGTTCTCTCCTGTGGCTGGCGATTGGTGCCACCTTGTGGCTGCTGTGAGCTCTGTCACTGCCACCACTGGCTCTGACTTCATTTGAAATACTCAAGTCGCTAGCACAGGCCTGGGTGTAATCTGCCTGGCTAATGAAGGCCCTGCAATGAACCTCATTGCACGCCCCTTGTGCCTCCCCTCCCCAGTGTGCAGAGCAAAGCCCTGCTAGGGGCTGACCATTGAACACCGGCAGGGGTTGAAGGGGGGTTATTCATGGCTCTCTCGAGCTGCTCACGCGCCAGGCATCATGCCCCATGCGTACCCTAAAAGCCACGAGGGACGGGCGGGAAGCTCAGTCTCCGTGGCCTACGCTGCCCCGGTTTCTCATCAAACTGCCCCATGGGGACTCGTGCGCTAAGCCCTGGACCAAGACCCGCAGAGTCAGAAACAACAAGGAGCAGTTCGGCCCGGCTGTGATGTCTCTTCTCCTCGAGTGGAGCAGCTCCATGGGGCAGGCGCCGTCCCTTTCTTCTGTTTTCACAGCACTTAGAGCTACGGGGCCCGGGGCCATGATGGGCCCTGATCTCAATCCCAATCCCAAACCACAAACACCATCTTTGTGTGGGGCCAAAACAGCCACGAGAGGCGCCAGGCGAGGGACTTCTCCACGCGGCCCAGCCCAGCCCCACGTGGCCCAGCCCCACGTGGCCCAGTCCCACGCCTTCTCCACGTGGCCCAGCCCCACGCCTGGGTGCCCTCACAGCAGGGCAGCGTCTGAAATCAGAGTGTTTCCATCCCCAGAGGCCCCTTTTGGAGCTTCCCAGGCAGGGGGAGAGAAGCCGCAATGTCTGGGCTCCTCTGAGCCGCTTCCATCCGCCTCCACTACTGACCGAACCTTTGCCAAGCTTTCCTGTGTGCGCGCTAGTGCTGGCCTGAAAGCACTCGGTGCTTGGCTTCCCAGCACCGTCTGGGGCAGACGAGGCGCTGGCGGTAACAAGGCCGCGAATATTTCAGGCCCTGCATGTTTGTATCTGCGCTGAGGGAGGAAGGGGGTGGAGCAGGGCCGGGCAGCGAAGGCCCAACCCGCCTGCCAAGGATCTCTTGTGGCAAGTGGCTTGAGGCCCGTTCGTGATGAGCGGGAAGGACGGACAAGTCACAGGGCGAATGACGCTGCCTTTTATGCAGCCATGGCCTAGTCACAGTCAATCAGCTGGCTGACCGGCTCTCTGGCCTTGTCCTCCAGCACCGCTTCGTGGCCACTGTCACGCAATACACTTGGGGCAGGGAAAGGCTGGCTTCTCTCCGGGACGTGATGCTGTTTTATCACACACA
>CM057845.1:255344652-255359580 GCA_030068395.1 Apalone spinifera | reverse complement strand
AAAACAGTTCTTGCGCAAGAAGCCTGCAGTGTAGACGTAGGCAAAGTCTCTAGTAGTCTCTCTAGATGTGAGGCAATAAACTGGATTTCTTAACCCAGTCTCTCCCCCATCTAGCAGGGTTTACCTCCCTCTGATTTCTGGGGCCCAAAGAGGCTGGTGCCCTAGCAGGGCTCTTCCTGCCCCTCGCCTCTGTACCTGCCGGGTTCCCTCCTAGTACCTGAAAGCATCTCTAAAGTTCCTACTCTCCTGCAGCACATTCTCCCCCCACCACTCCTGATGCACCACTAAACTGACTAAAGGGGAGGCTTTTAACCAGCTCCACATGGTCCTTGATTGGCTCTAGGTGTCCCAATCAAAACTTAACTATCTCAGCTGGTTCTAGCAGATTCTAGATTGCCTCTGGGTGTCTTAATTAAGCTGAGGTAGATCTTGTTTGGTTACCAGGGAAACAGGGATTTGTTTAACCTGAGGCTAATAATATACCTGCGCTACCCAGCGACGCCCCTCCTGCCACAGCTGTTGGAAGAGGCGTGTCCTGCCCTGCCTCTTAGCCAAACAGGGGCGAGGTCTGCTCAGGCTGCGGAAGCATCCCAGGGTCTCCTCCCAGCTGTGGAAAAGAGATTCTTTGTCTGGCAGGAGGGCCGTACTTCCTCCCGCCGCACAGGGAAGCGGTCTTCCACAGCCGGGAGGAGACGCCACTCCTGCCCGGCACTGGTTGGCTGAGAGGCAGGGTAGGACATGCCTCTCCCAACAGCTGCAGCGAGAGAGGTGTACCCCAGTCCCAGGCCCCAGAGCCGCTACGGCCCAGCAGGCAGAGGTCTGGAGCCGGCAGCGGGCCAGGAGGTTGGGAACCGTTGCTTTACTCTAGTTTCAACCAATTTGCTTGCTCCTGAAGTTAGGCTTAGGAGTCTGTTATTGCCAGGGTTGCCTGTGGAACCTTTTATGAAAAATCAGCATTGCAGTATCTTCCAGTCAATGCTAGAGAGGCTGATTTAAGCATTAGGTTGCACCCTACCGTTAGTAGCTCTGCAATTTCATATTTGAGTTCTCTCAGAACTCTGGGGTGAATCCCATCTAGTCCTGGGGACTTATTACTGTTTAAAAAATCAGTTTGGTCTAAAATCTCCTTTATTGACACCTCAATCAGGGACAATTCCTCAGATTTGCCACCTAAAAAGAATGGCTCAGGGGTGGGAATTTCCCACCCAGCCTCTGCAGTGAAGACGGATGCAAATAATTCATTGTGTTCCTTTGCACTGGCCTTGTCTTGAGTGCTCCTTTAGCACCTCGATCAGTGGCCCCACTGATTGTTTGGCAGGCTTCCTGCTCCTGATGTACTTCAAAATAATGGCTGTTCTGTTAGCTTTTGTATCATTCACTCTTTTTTGGCCTGTCTAATTACACTGGACTTGCCAGAGTTTGTGTTCCTTGCTATTTTCCTCAGACTCACTGGAGCAGCCCCACCCTCTGCTTATTTCCATCTTCTTCTCGAAAGCTGTCCCTGTGCTCCCTGGCGTCCATGGATCCAAGCAATGTTGCTGCAGCTGGGAAGAGGGGGTCTCTAGGAAAACTGGTCATGCCATGGACATGCTGGAGAACCTCTGCCTGAAATTCTGTGTGTATGTGTGTGCATGTGAAAACGGAGATTGCACGACATCCCTAGACAAGCACTGGAATAAATTGCCAGGGAGGTGGTGGAATCTCCATTTCTGGAGATTTTTAAGAGCAGGTTAGACAGACACCTGTCAAGGTCATAGGGCTGGCAGATACTTTCACAAAAAATACTGAACACAGCGGGGGGAAAAATTGGTTGAGCAAAAAAAAAAAGCCCACCAGGAACGTCCCAAGCAGCCTTCCATCCAAGAGAAACATTTTATATGTTTCAGTATTTTCTGGGGTTTTTTTTATCGGACAGAGGCAGCAAATACTGGACTGTCCGGGCCAATACCGGACAGCTGGCAACCCTAGAGATGATCTAGCTAGTGCTTGGTCCTGCCGCGAGGGCAGGGCGCTGGACTTGATGACCTCTCGAGGTTTCTGCCAAGTTCTAGTGTTCTGTGATTCTACGACTTACAATTTTTCAATAACCGGCCTTCAGCTAATCCATGAAGAATTGCAGAGGGAGATCGTGTAAATACTTATGTGTGATCTTAACTTTTTTACTACAAACAGTCATGGGTCTAACTCGTGGCATTAGCATTCAGCCTGTGCATCAGTGTTTGACAATAAAGGGGCCTTTTGTGAGAGGCCTAAAGTGTGTTATCATCCCCACTTCACACATGGGAAAATGGAGGGTCAGAGAAGCTGTCCAAATATTACAGTGTTTGCAGGAGTGGCTTCCAGGAAACACTCTGACCGCACCCACTGTGTCCGCCTTCCTTTGGTCCGCCGTTATTGCTTGTCATTCTTCTTCACGGAGCCTGCCAATAGAGGGAGACAAAGCAGCTTGGGGGTTCTGCATTCTGCTGGGGGGGGGTCACTGGTTGATATCGGGGACCAGAGCCATTGCTAGCACAGCTGGGCATAGCTCCACAGAAGTCAATGGAACACTGCTGATTTACACCTGTGAAGAATCTGGCCCTGAACCATTTGATAGTAATTCTCTCTCTCTCTCTCTTTCCTGGCCCCACCCAGATTTTGACTGACCTGGCTAAGATCATGAAGGAATGCTGGTACCACAACCCCTCCACTCGCCTCACAGCCCTGAGGATTAAAAAGACACTAAAGAAGCTGAGCAGCTCCCTAGAAAATCCCAAACAAGACTGCTAACTGCAGGCCGCAGAGCGCTGGGATCGGGTGTCTGACTCACTTACTCGGCTCTGAAGCAGCAGAAAAGCCAAAGAGGTTCAAGGTCACTGAGTTTATGCTATGTGCAGGGAGGGGCCAGGGCTCTTTGTTGCCTGGCTGTGTAACAAACCAGTTTTTCCTTCTAAGTCCAGCCCCGTTGCGGGAGGCAGATTTTAATTGGCCTCCACTCCCCAGGGACCATTCCAACCTGCTGCAGAAAACCCCTCCGAGCAGCTGCCAGTTGTCTCTTGCAGTCGCTCTCCAGTGTCCTCGGAGCTGGGTTTTTTTGGACTTCTTTTTTTTTTATTATTAAAAAAAAATCCACCCTCCCCCTTTGTAAAAATACCCGCTGGATCCGTGAGCTGACGCCAGCCTGTCTTGCGAGCCAGACGGGAACATGAGCAGCAGTAGGGAGTGCCACCCTCTGCCCGCGCCCCACCCTGCTCACATGAGCGGGGCGTGGACTCTGAAGGCTACGTCAGGGCCACGTGAAACCAACATGATTTAGCCTTCAGGACTCTTCTGCACATGCGTGCGCGCGTCTGCCAGTGCGCATGGCTGAGCGTGTGTGCACGCGTGTCTGTCTGTGGGTATTTCACACATGCCCTGGAATAACGAGGAGCTGGGACTGGCTTTGATGAAATACTTTGTGCATGTGTAGAGGGCGCAGCTGGAACCACTGGGGTGCACCAATGTAGTCTCCGACTGAGAACTCAAGCTGTCCTCGATGCCAGTGGAGAGTCCCAGCAGAACAGCCTGCCCACCCCAGCTTGGCATACAGGAAAAGGAAAAGAATAGGCAGTTCTTTAGCCACTAATTAATGTTGCTAGACAGAAAATTTCGAGAAACGGGGGTGGGAGGGGCAGATTCCTACTACCTGCCGTGGAGTTCCAGCCTTCATGCCCAGCGGCTTTTCCCTCGTCATCATGCAGAGCGAGCAAGGCTCCCTGGAAGTGGGCCTGGGAGCTTTCTGATTGACTTTCATTAGCTTACACCCGGCTGGAATTTGGTGCAAGCAGCCGTTGGAGGTCTGCTGCCAACTTGGCATGCCCTGATCTACCCTCCTCCGCCCCAAGGCAGCACTGAAGGGCAAGAAACTTGCCCTCTTTCAGTGGGTTTCCCTCATTTCCCCCGCACCTCCAGCTGCCACTCTCTGGCAAGCCAGCCCTGGCTGGAGCAGTGAGTTCCTGCCTTCTCCACACGGACACAAGCAGCATGAAGGAATCTGGGCTCTGCCCGGATCTGAGTTTCCCTGTGAATTTGGCACCAGCAGCACTCCCAGCCCATGGCTCCTATGGTGACAGCAGCCAGGAATCCCCCAGCCAGGGTGCAAAGTACAGTGTGTTTCTCGTATCTGCATTTCTTTCATTTCTCTCATCAAGGACAGTACTGGGTTAAGTCCGGGTTAGTGTCCCTGCCTCACCACACTGCTGCAGATCCCTGATTCTGTGCTAGCTCATAGATACTCCCTCCCTTATCTTCCTCTCTCAGGCTATGTCTCCACCACAGCGTTATTTTGGAATAACAAAGAGCGCCTCTACACTGCAAGCCATTATTTCGAAATAACGACGAGCTGGAGGACTTCTTACTCCGACTTCTGTAGCCCTCATTTCACGAGGAGTAAGGGAAGTCGAAGGAAGGGTGTTCTTCCTTCAGCTCCCTGCTGTGTCGACAGCACCAAAAGCTGAGTTAAGCTATTTCGACTTCAGCTATACAATTGACGTCGGTGAGGTTGTGTAGTTTAATTTGACTTTTGCCCCGCAGTGTAGATGTGCCCTTAGGTTCTTTGGATGTATTCACTTCAGTGTGCGTGGGGGGGGGGGGGTGTCACAGCGTCGTATGTCATGCAGACCTGCTAAAGATGGGTCTGAACCACTGTGTACAGCCCCCATCTTGTCTCCTATGGAAACTTTTCCACTTGTGCACACTGGCCGTGCGATGTGGCTGTTCTGATGGGGCATCTTTTCCCATGCACTGTGCACAGAGGGAAATGACAACGTAGGGGGACAAGGCAGGGCAGAATTAGAACCCAGATCTCCCTAACGTCAGTCCAGGATTCCCAGTCACAGGAGGGGGCTGCTTGACACTCCCTTGTCTGTTAGCCCTGGTCTACACTAGGGAGTTATTTCGAAATAACAAGTGGAGCGTCCACACTACCAAGCCTGTTATTTCGCATTAAGGAGCTGGTTGTTTTGAAATCATAACTCCTGCTTTCCACGAGGAATAACACTTCTTTCGAAATAGCGGTCATGTGGGAGCTCCACTGCTGCTATTGCCAATAACTTCTCACCAGAGTCATTCAAAGTAATTACTCCCCAGTGCTTCCTGGGACTCTAAGTCAAGGTAGTGTGTCCACGTTAAGGGTGCATCTGTTATTCTGGCTGACATTGACAGCTGTTATTCTGGAAAAACAATTGCATCCACACAGCGATTGTGTATTTCAAAAGAAAATCGAAATAACAGAGGGCTTTTTCTGACGTTGGTAAACCGGATTCCATGAGGAATAACGCCTCTTCCAGAAAAACCCTTTCGGGAGACGGGGTGTGGACGCTCTACTGCTGCTATGTCGAAATAGCTCCTCACCAGGGCTATTCTAAAGTTATTCCTCCCAGGGCTCTAAATCACAGTAGCACGTCCACATTAGGGGAGCCTGCCTTGAACTAATTTTGAGGCTTCCCTGTAGTGTGGACACACTATTTCGAAATGAACTATTCCAGGGGATATCTTCCGGAACAGCTTTTTCCGACATAAGCTTGCAGTGTAGATGTACCCTAAGGGAGCCTGCTTCAAACTGATTTCGAGGCTCCCCTGTACTGTGGACATGCTAGTTCAAAATAGTTATTTCGAGCGTTATTATTTCAAAATAAGTTATTTCGAAATAATTCCCTAGTATAGACATGCCCTTAGAAGTCCGGTGTGACAATCCACACCTGTAAGGGATGCAAGAGCCAGGCCCTCGTTTTACAGTCTGAACTCGCCCAGACTTTGGGGGGCTGTTTCTTGGGTGTCCCTCTCCAGTTTATCCACACCCTGAACTACTTAGAGTGAGGGGGGACACGCAATCCCCTCTATAGCTGCCCTGCTGCTGTCCCAGGAGTGCAAACACAGCCCTGAGCAGCTGTACTGTTTTCTTGCTGGTGGTTTCAGCTGCCCAGCTATCAAAGAAGATACAAGCGTGAGCAAAATATTGTGGCTGGCTGTGTGTGTTTGTTTTTGATTAACACTGCCAGGGCTGAGCCCGGAGATATTCTGAGCACCCGCAGCTCCCCTTGATTTTGCCTGGAGCCAAGGGTGCTCAGTGATTCACGGGGGCAGCTCCCTTGTTGAACAGATATTGGCAAATTAAAGGCATGAGCATGCTCCCACTGCAGTCTTACAATCATTTTCAATGGGGCACCGCAGGACATAGCTGCCACAGTGGCCCAGTCTCCTGGCAGGTTATCAGTGCAGTATCGCACAGTCTGGATGACCCCAAACCCCTTTCTTTGAGCCTCTTATACAGCTCAGTTGTTCCTGAGTTGGGACATAAATTGCCCCACAACCAAATCCGTACCGTGGCCAACCCTTCCTTCACTCACACAGGCATATATGGATAAGATATGCCTGCCGAAAGGAGCTCTGACAGGAGTACAGCAATATCATTGATTTCACATGCTAATGAGCCCCAGAAGAGCTTTTCTGTTTGTCTCCTCCCAGGATCAGGGAGAACAGGACTAGAACCCATCACCCTCCTCAGGCAAATGCCCTATCTGCTAAAGCATAGCAGGATCCACCCCACTGCCCTACTTTCACTGTGCCCCTTATCCTGCTTTTTCCCTGCCAGGGCTGGCTCCTGTTCTATCCATCTGCTCCTGGGGTTGGGGGACTAGATCCTACAGCCCCACACAAAGGCCCTGGTTGCTAAGCTACATCAGAACCCATCCCAATACTCTATCTTCAGGGAGCCCCTTATCCTGCCTTCCCCCTGCCGGAGCCCACTCTGGTTCTGTCTGCTCCTGGGGTTGGGCCAGGGGGATGGAACAACTCACGAGAAACTGGACAACTCACGAGGGTTACCAGGTGTCTGGTATTGGCCCGGATAGTCCGGTATTTGCAGCTTCTGTCCGGTAAAAAAACCCAGAAAATACCGGACATGCAAAATGTCTGGTATTTTGTTTTTCTCGGATGGAAGGCCGCTTGGGACATTCTTCCCCTGCAGTGTCTGGCAGGGGTGGGGAGAACATGGGGATTTACTGGTGCAATAAGCGGGTGATCAGAGAGGGTGTGGGGCCCTTATTGGATGAGGGAGGTAACCTAGTGACAGATGATGTGGGAAAAGCTGAAGTACTCAATGCTTTCTTTGCCTCTGTCTTCACGGACAAGGTTAGCTCCAAGACAAATGCACTAGGCAACACAGTATGGGAAGAAGGTGGACAGCCCTTGGTGGGGAAAGAACAAGTTAGGAACTATTTAGAAAAGCTAAACATACACAAATCCATGGGCCCGGATTTACTGCATCCGAGGGTACTGAGGGAGTTGGCAAATGTCATTGCGGAGTCTTTGGCCATTATCTTTGGAAAGTCGTGGCGATTGGGAGAGATCCTGGATGATTGGAAAAAGGCAAATGTAGTGCCCATCTTTAAAAAAGGGAAGAAGGACAATCCAGGGAATTATAGGCCAGTCAGCCTTACCTCAGCCCCCAGAAAAATCATGGAGGGGATCCTCAAGGAATCCATTTTGAAGCACTTGGAAGAGGGGAAAGTGAGATCAGGAATAGTCAACATGGATTCACAAAGGGCAAGTCGTGCCTGACCAATCTGATTAGCTTCTATGATGAGGTAACTGGCTCTGTGGATATGGGAAAGTCAGTGGATGTTCTATACCTTGACTTTAGCAAAGCTTTTGATACGGTCTCCCACAATATTCTTGCCAGCAAGTTAAGGGAGTCTGGATTGGATAAATGGACTGTAAGATGGATAGAAAGCTGGCTAGACTGTCAGGCCTAACGGATAGTGATCAATGGCTCAATGTCAGGTTGGCAGTCGATTTCTAGCGGAGTGCCCCAAGGATCTGTTCTTGGACCGGTTTTGTTCAACTTCTTTATTAATGACCTGGATGAGGGGATGGATTGCGCCCTCAGCAAGTTCGCAGATGACACTAAGCTAGGGGGAGAGCTAGATTCGCTGGAGGGCAGGGATAGGGTCCAGAGTGACCTGGACAGATTAGAGGATTGGTCCAAAAGAAATCTGATGAGGTTCAACAAGGACAAGCGTAGAGTCCTGCACTTGGGATGGAAGACTCCCAAGCACTGTTACAGGCTGGGGACTGAATGGCTAAGTAGCAATTCTGCAGAAAAGGACCTGGGGATTACAGTGGATGAGAAGCTGGATATGAGTCAACAGTGTGCCCTTGTAGCCAAGAAGGCTAATGGCATATTAGGGTGCATTAGGAGGAGCATTGCCAACAGATCTAGAGAAGTGATCATTCCCCTTTATTCGGCTCTGGTGAGGCCACATCTGGAATATTGTGTCCAGTTCTGAGCCCTCCACTATAGAAAAGATGCGGACACATTGGAGAGGGTCCAGCAGAGGGCCACCAACATGATTAGGGGGCTGGAGCACATGACCTATGAGGAGAGACTGAGGGATTTGGGTTTGTTTAGTCTACAGAAAAGAAGAGTGAGGGGGGATTTGATAGCAGCCTTCAACTTCCTGAAGGGAGGTTCCAAAGAGAATGGAGAAAGGCTGTTCACAGTAGTGACGGATGGCAGAACAAGGAGCAATGGTCTCAAGTTACAGTGGGGGAGGTCTAGGTTGGATATTAGGAAAAACTATTTCACTAGGAAGGTGGTGAAGCACTGGAATGGGTTACCTAGGGAGGTGGTGGAATCTCCATCCCTAGAGGTTTTTAAGTCTCAGCTGGCTGGGTTGATTTAGTTGGGACTGGTCCTGCCTTGGGCAGGAGGCAGGATTTGATGACCTCCTGAGGTCTCTTCCATCTCTAGTATTCTATGATTCCATGAGTGACTCTCTTTTTTTGTGGTGGTGGTGGGGTTTTTTTTTGTTTTTGTTTTTTTTGCTCAACCAATTTTTCCCTCGCCATGTTCGGTATTTTTTGTGAAACTAACTGGCAGCCCTACAACACACACGCTTAAAAACAGGCACTTGCTGTAAGTGCTTTGTTGAATGTGGGCCTGACATACTCTCTTCTTATGACCATTCCTGTGATGCTCACTGGGCAACCATCACTATATTGCAGGCTGAAAAACAGCTCCTGTTACACCCTGCCTCATTCTCCTCCCTCCTTTCTTCCCTGCGGTGCAGCAACGCACAGCCCTCTCCGCTAAAGCTAAAGATGAATCTTCTAGTCCCTAAAGTTCTGACCTGAATCCAAAAGTTTCCCTAGAGCTTAAAGCTATTCTGATCTTGGGGCTCAGTTTGGTCTCATCATAACACCATGTTAAATGATACCCAGAAAAGGAATCTGAGGCCCTCTTCTATCATTATTTATCTGATAAAATTTAATATATTCAATAAAACCGTAAAGCTATTTTAGCTGCTAAATGCGGAAAAATCACTGTCTTTTGCCCAAAATGAGATGTCAGGAGACAGGAAAAGCCCTGTAGTCCAGAGCTCATGCATGGCCTTTATTTATGCTCCAAGTGTTACACTCCTGTGAATAACGTCATATATCTTGTTTGCATCCAGCTTCTACAATAAACCTTGCTTCCACCCATTTACAAGCTTTTCTTTACAGATTTTGGGGGGGGTCAGTAAGGGGGGGGGGGCTGGTGCTGCAGCGCCTGGCTGCAAAATGAAGCCCTAAGGGATTTGCCAGCCCAGTTGGAAAAAATGTGAATGTGTCAGAGTGTAATTCACAACCGAGGATTTGGCCAGGGCTACCAGCCCTGACTCTTACCAAAAATCTGTCACAAGATTTTTAATGATCCACGAGCGATCGTCAGTTTTACATCTAGTCACAGCACCACGAGAGCTTCCCCGTGCCGTGGCCTGGCTCCATTTAGATTCAGCAACCACCTCCCCGGGAGTAGTACTACTCAGTATTTGTGTAGCACTTACCCTCCCAAGAGCCCCACACACCATGTTCGGGAGAGGGACCCGTTGTTGCCCTCAGTGTACAGAGGCAGAAAGAGGGTGGCGGAGCTGGAAACGGAGCCTGGATTTCCCACGTCTCAGGGCTTCCCTGTGCAATTTCCCGCACATCTTCCTTTTTCCTTCAGATCCATCCACGTACTGGACTGGTTAATGGCTCCTTAATTTAGAGCAGGACCACAGTAAAATCATAGCCACGGATGGGGGCAGGGGGATAATATAAACCTGCTGGGCCTGATTCTGCTTTCACCTCCACCCTTTTTACACTGATGTAGCTGCCCTGAGCCTGATGTACCACCATATCTCTATGTATCTCTATGTACAGCTGTATGCTGTATCTCTATGTACAGCATGACGTGGCTGTAAATGGCTACACATGGTGCAGGGCAGTGGAGCAGCAGGCCAAGGGAGTTACCCCAGCTTGCGTGACAGGAAAGAGAGCGAAGCTCTCTCTCTTTTTGCCTGGGTGGAAATCTCTTTTACAAAGAGCAAGATCTAGCCACTGGAATCAGATCTGCTATGTGCCTTTACTGTTCCTAAGAACTGACGCCAAAAAAGGAAAAAAAATGCACCCAAAAAATCCAGGTCTTGTTTGCGACCACTGGAAATGGCTTGAATAACATTTAAACAGGATACTAAGGGCTTGCTTCGCCTGCATCACCCAGCTCCTTTATCAGCAGATCCACATCATCAAGCACGCAGGAGTTTCCTGCCGATAGCAAGACTGCATAAGTCAAAAAACCGGAGACAGATGAAAGAGGAACTTGCTCAGATTTTGTTGCAATCATTTTTTTTTTTCCGCTCCCCTGATAAAAGCCCACGGGGTGGATTGACCTTTCCTGGAATTTCTTTTTGGTTTTTACGGGCAGCCTTGCGAAACATGCCCCAAGCAATTGGCTGGTCTCTCAGACTTGAAGTTGTGATGTGCTCCTAAGCTCCACCCACAAGACCAGGCCCACCCACTCATGGTGTGACGTCAGAGCAGTGTGTGCTGATTTGCATGATAGGGTCATCCCACTGTTTTCTTGGGTTCAGAGAAATAGTGAACAAAACTGACACTGAATTGTCATCACAGCTGTCCTCCCTTTCTCCCCTATACCAGAATCCCTCAAGGCCTTTCTGTGCCCCCAGTGTCAAGGGTGTGTTCTGCCATTCCCTCTTCCCCCATCCCAAGGTCTCATGTTTTTGCACGTTTTTCTCACCAAGACAGGGCTCTGTGTGCTCCTCTGTCCCCTCCTGCCATGCCAGGTTCCTTCTTTCTCCTCCATGCCGTAGGCTTTGTGTGCCCCCCTCCCCCAACTCCCCACTTCATTGTGCTCTCTAGAGCAGTGCAAGGTGCTTAAAGTTGTGGTTCTGATGAACAGATGTCAGGGGCTCCATGTCTCCCCTCTTAGGGGACATCATTAGGGTTCTATCCGCTGATGCTTAAAATATTCCCTTCACTTTTGGACCGAGTCAAATGATGCGTTCTACAGCTAAGATGTTCCAGCTAAAGAGATAAACGGAGCAAAACGGCCACGTTAGACCTTGCAAAGCGCAGCCAACAAACCACTAATTTATTCCCCTTTTCCCAACTTCTCTATAAAGCCTGCAGAGCTCCTTGGGCTGGGGACTGGCCTTAAATGTCGGGACAGTCCCTAGCATTTGGTGGGCATAAATAAATAATAACAGCTGAACTGCTGCTAACTGCCACCCTGCTCACAGTCAGCCAAGTATTCTGCACACGCACCCAATTCCCCCCAAATGTCACAGACATTGTAGGCGGAACAATGATGGGTCTGACAATCTGTTGCAAATGTTCAGTTGCTTGGCTTTCATCATTCACTTGTTTATAAACTTTCCGTCACTCTGGAAAGCACTTACGTGCATGCTTAAATACTTCCCCTCCCCTCTCGGCCTCCTCCCTCCCCCCCGCCCCACCTGGTCAGTAAGTATGTGTCCGAATGCTTTCCTGGGTGACAGGAAGTTTTGTGAATCAAGGTCTCCATTGAGATGCACCAACAATACCATGCAACAGAGGTGCTAAGCCACTGTACTCCCCTTAGCAAATATTTGAAGAATGAAATAGACTGAAAATATGTTGTTGCAATTCTTCAGCTGGGGGTATGTCTACACTTGCTCCCTAGTTCGAACTAGGGATGCAAATGTAGGCATTCGAAATAGTAAATGAAGCCGGGATTTAAATATCCCGCACTTCATTAGCATAATCTCGGCCTCCTCATTTTTTGAGGAGTAACATTAGTTCGAACCAAAGGGTTTGATTCGAACTAACGTAGCCCGGAGCGCACTTTCACTTTCGAAACAGCTGAGTTCCAAAACAGCGCATGGCCAAGATTATGCTAATGAAGCTAAAGATATTTAAATCCCAGCTTCATTTACTATTTTGAATACCTACATTTGCATCCCTAATTCGAACTAGGGTGCAAATGTAGACATACCCATAGATATTTAGGACCAACCACTATTCATAGCAACCCAGTTTGGCTCAAGCAATTCACTAACTAGAAAAGAAGGAGAGCACCAGATCTTCAAGGATATTTAGGTGCCTTACTCCTTCGGAAGTTAGATGCCTAAAGACCTTTGAGTGAACAGGTACAAGAGCTATACAGGTCTGGGCCTTACTGCAGCCCCATATTCCTTTGTAATTTTCTAGCCTTGGCTTCTCTTTTATCTCATATGAGCAGGGCTCACCGAGCCGCAGCGAGCCCCGCTCGCCAGCCGCGTGGTTCGGCGTTCTGCGTATGCGCAGATCGCTCGGAGCCGGCTCTTCCGGGATGCCACGGGCGAGTAGATTACATTGTTTGTCGAACCCTGCATATGAGGAAGATCCAGGGTACCAGACTTTCAAAGAGCTCAGATCTCATTTGGCCCCTGAAATATAGGGTCACATTTTCAAGTGCTCAGACTAAGGATGTTAAATATCGGTTAATTGAATAATTGAGTAAACCCGTGAATTCTTATTGGTTAGACGACTATTCTATAATCCTGGGGACGGGGCTGGCAGCCAGTGCGCTCCAGCCCCACGCCTGAGAAGTTCCCTGCTGCTCCACAGGGGGTGCCAGGCTGGAGCTGGTCCGCAAGGAGAGCCAGTTTAAAAACCAGCTCTTCTGATACAGAAGGAGGGGAGAGAGGGAGAGGGAAATGCGTGTAGTCTATAGCAGTGTTTCTCAACCTTTTTTTTATAAAGTACCCCTTTTAAAAAATATATATAAGTACCTCCAATACCTACAGTTTTCAGACACACAAAACATTTTTCTACTATTGCAACATATTTGTTTAAACAACTTAATCATTGCCGGGCGGGTGATGAAATTTGTGGGTGTAAAAAGTACAAAAATAATAAAGCGCTGTAAAACTTAAAACAAAAATTCAGTTTTCTCCAAATTTCAGTTGTGTTGACTTCTCTCAAGTACACCTAAGGGTACTCGTACCACTGGCTGAAAAACACTGGTCTGTAGCATTAACCTATAAGCTTTTGCTTATCTGATAATTGTTTAATCAATTACACTATTACATCCCTAGTTCAGACCCAGCAGCCCCATACATTCTGAAAAAGCTCCATGAAGCACCGGCTAGCAGACTCAAAGCCGAAAGCAGACATAGAGAATGACTTAAAGGAAACTCATCAAATGATCAATAGATATAAATGTTCATTTTAATATCCCCCAGACATAAATGTTCATTTTAATATCCCCCAAACAGCAGATGACCTTCTCTATATCCTCATCTACACATTTTTTCCCGTGATTTGTATGATCTTTCTGCTTATGAGCTTGATCCTACAACATGTGGGTTATCTCAGCACCTTCTGAGACTGGAGTTTTTTATTATTGTAGCTTTGGGATCTTTGTGTGTCTGCGTGCCTGCACACACATGCTTTAGGAAGTCAGCAAATTAATCACTGGCTTGGCCTCTAGCAAGAATTTAGGACGGAATTTTTTTTTCTGGAATGCAACAATCAGTAAACCCAGCACACCAAGTCCCAAGGGACTAATAGATTGGCAGCATGTTCACTATATAGGAGAAGGGAGGGAGAGAGAGGCCAGCAGTTTGCAATGAATGTGCTTTAATTGGAATGCCAGAGACCCCACTGGTGCCTCTCTGGGTAGCAATGAAATGGTCTGGGATGTCCAGCCAGCCAGCCTCAAGCTCACATTGCTCAGTCTGTCTGCATTTAGCATGTTCCCCTGCCAGGTTTGCTGGATGCTGGGGTCTGAAAATAGCCCTTCTAGCCAAGAGCAGGGGGATCCAGTATCACTGTGTCGGCAGAGCAGAATTGGAGGGTGGGAAAAATAGATTATTTCTGTGTCTGCAATGCTGGGCTTCATGTGCAACCAGATTAGAGTCCTCTACACCTGTACTGCCTTGGGTGACATTGACTCCCTCCAAGGACATGCAGACTAGTCCCATATGCATTGTAGAGATGACTGATGCATCCCCCTGTGTATTGTCCACAAGTTGCATGCAGCCTTTCCTAGGTGCATCACATGTCTGTGTGCGCACCTATTGCTCTTCTCTCTCTTTGTGAATATGACACTAGTTCTTTCTAGGTGTGCTTCTCAGCTGGCATGTAACATCCATGTGCATTGCACAAAAACTGCACGCTGCTCCATGAGCAGGGCACACAGAACGGTGTTGGCTTCTCGTGCACTACACTGCGCTGCAGCCCATTGAACATTCCCACCCACACTGCACTGTGCCACTGGTACTAGCTCTCCACTGGGCCCGCTGCATACACCTGGCACACACACTGCCCCAATTTGCACAACCATTGTACAGCATTTGCACACCCGCTGCACATTCATTCCCTACCACTTGCATACCCGTGTGCGTCTGACCACACGCTCCCATGCACATGTGCACACCCGCTGGCCACACTATCCATCCTCACGCCTCCAGCCCCGTCGGTCTTTGCACACAGAGTCCGCCCGTGGCCGCCTTTCGGACCTGTGCACAATCACTGTGCACCGATGGCTCCCACACTCCTTTCCACCCACCCCCCCCCGACTGGCCCACGCGCAGCCGCACGCTCATCCCTCCTGAGGACTTT
>CM057845.1:255320373-255333132 GCA_030068395.1 Apalone spinifera | reverse complement strand
TCATGCAGCCTGAGCATATTTACCAGCCAGGCAGTTCAAAACTACAAACTGATACATCTAGCAATAATACAACTTACCTAATGAGAGAATACCAGGCATGTTATATGTCTGGTATTTTCTCAGTTTATTTTTTGTGTGTTTATATTTTTGGGCTGCAAAAAGCGGTACTGGGAAAAAAAAAGGTTCCAACTAAAGTAAAAAGTTTGGGAAACCCTGGTCTAACCAGCTTTGTCTCTTACAGTCCATTTATCTAATCCATATTCCTTAACTTGCTGGCAAGAATATTGTGGGTGACCATATCAAAAGCTTTGCTAAAGCTGGCACTGGGGGTTTTGGGAGGACCAGAAACAAATTATTTGAATATTCATCATTTGATTAATGAATATGCGAATGAACATTACCGGTCCTCCAAAAGTTCGTGACTGGATTTACTGGTCCCCATGTCAAAGTTTGGGAACCCCTGCTGTAGATCAATTCCTACAGCTGGAGTGCAGCTGGGACTGGACTTCCTACTCTCCCCAAACACTGATGAGGTCCAGCACCTCAGCATGGCTCCAAATCAGGGATCTCTTGGTACATGGGCAGGCATGGTCCGCTGGAGAGAGGCGCTGAGAATTCCAGTTTGCTCAGCGATGCATGGCAGCAGATTTTCAAATTTCAAAAAAAACTCAAGTGTGGGTGTTAGTCACCTGAGCAGGGAAGTAGAGTTCAAACAGATGACAGAGGGGCCAGAACAGGCATTGTGGGAAGAGTGCTGGAGGCCAGTCAGGCTACAATACTACACCACATTGTCCACACTGGCACCCCAGAGCACTATCCAAGAGTGCAGCAAGCTCTGTGCTTCTCACAAATCACTAATTGCAGATCTAGTGCGAACTAAGTGATTGCCAGTGTGGATGCTGTGAAAGTTACAGCACGGAGGACTGATTTACTGCACAGTAACTTACCAGTGTAGACTTGGCCTAGGAGACCTCTGTGGGTCATCTAGTCCAGTCCCTTCACTGGTAGGGACTGGTAGGGCTAGGCCGTGCTTAGCAGGTGTTTCTATATCCTGTTCTTGAAAACCTCCAGAATGAGATTCCATAACCTCCCTAGATATTTTGTCCGGGTGCTGAAGCACTCTTTTTATAGTCCTCCATAATATCTAACCTAAATTTGTCTTGCTGTAATTTAAGTCCGCTACTACCTGTTCTATCTTCTGTGGATAAGAACAACTTATCACCCTCCTATTTATAACAGCCTTTTATGTACTTGAAGACTGTTATTGTGTCCCCCCTTCTGGGCACCACATTTCAAGGAAGATGTGGAGAAATTGGAGAAGGTCCAGAGAAGAGCAACAAGAATGATTAAAGGTCTAGAGAACATGACCTATGAAGGAAGACTGAAAGAATTGGGCTTGTTTAGTTTGGAAAGGAGAAGACTGAGAGGGGACATGATAGCAGTTTTCAGGTATCTAAAAGGATGTCACAAGGAGGAGGGAGAAAAATTGTTCCCCTTGGCCTCTGAGGATAGGACAAGAAGCAATGAGCTTAAACCGCAGCAAGGGAGGTTTAGGTTGGACATTAGGAAAAACTTCTTAACTGTCAGGGTGATTAAACACTGGAATAAATTGCCTGGGGAGGTTGTGGAATCTCCATCTCTGGAGATATTTAAGAGCAGGTTAGACAGACAGACATCCATCAGGGATGGTCTAGATGGTACTGGGTCCTGCCATGAGGGCAGGAGACTGGACTCGATGACCTCTCTAGGTCTCTTCCAGTTTTAGTGTTCTGTGATTTCTCTTCTCCAGACTAAACAAGACCAGTTTTTTTTTCATTCTTTTCTTGTAAGTCATGTTTTCTCAACCTTTAATCATTGTTCTTGCTCTCTTTTGGATTTTCTCCAGTTTGGACTTTCTCCAGTGTGTCCACAGCTTTCCTAAAGTGTGGTACCCAGCACAGCACACAGTTCTCCAGTTGAAGCTTTATCAATGCTGTGTAGAATGGAAGAATTCTTGTCTTGCTTACAACTTCCTGCTGATACACCCTAGAATGTTTGTTTTTTGCAACAGTATTACATTGACTCACATTTAGTTTTTTATCTCTAACACTCAGATCCTTTTTTGCAGTACTCTATCCTTGGCAGTCATTTCCCATTTTGCAATTAATTATTTTTTTCCTAGTGGTAGTATTTTTGTGTTCGTATCGAATTTCGACCTGTTTATTTCAGGCCTTTTTTTCCCAATTTGTCAAGCTCAAGTTGAATATTAATTCTGTCCTCCCAGGTGCTTGCAATCTTTCCTAGCATGGGATCATTTGCCATCTTTATATCTCAAGCATGACTGTGGTGGTGGTGTTTCTGCATATCTTTCAGTCCTCCTAAGACCACGAGCTGTTGCTCAGAGCCAATAGCTCTTGATTAAAATTCCTTTAATAAACCAAGGGATGCATAGGGAGGATTCCTTAACTCTTCTAAATCTTCCTGTTTGCATTGTTGATTAAGATTAAAAGTGCAATTAAAAAAGGTAATGAGGAATGGAACTAGAGGAGCTCTCCCATCCCTCCAATTGATGTCACGACCACCAGCATTCAGTTTCAGATGAAATCCGTGTTAGTTCATTTCAGCATAAGTATAGATCTGATATATCTATTAGACTGAGAACAGAGCTTTCATTCTGAGGATCTGCAGCTTAATCTTAGACTTGTTTAAACAGCTTCTTTAGGGTTGGGTTTGTCTTTGAGCAGAATGTCAAAAAAAGCATACTGAACAGAAATAAGAGTCCATTGGCAACTTCTATAGCACCTTTCTTGCAAAACACATCCCTAGGCACTTTAGTGGAACTAAAGACACCAATTCGTTTTGTCCAGTCAGTTTTCTGTAGCCTAGTCAATTCTTTTTAAAATAGTTTGTATATATTTTGTTCAATAAGAGCTTTCTTCAGAAAAGAAAGCTGTTAGTGTGAGAAATTTTCATTCAGTCATTTCTTCTTTTGATTTGTCCAAACATCCCAGCTGCTCTCATAATCTTGCTATGAAAGGTGCTCATGTTTAGTTTTCAAGTACCTGTAGGGTTTTGAACACTATCCAAGGTGGAAGAATTGTTTTTTCTTTTAGAAATACTGGGTTTGGTTTCTGATTTTATTTATATAAGAAGAACTTTCCCTTCTGGTTAATCAGAACTTGAAATGTTAGAACTGCATGAATTGCCTTGTAATTCTGTTTCTGTGGGCATCCCTTAATTCCCCCATTTCCCTCCAGGCATCAATGCAGAGAGATTGCCAGTTGCCTTTTAACAGCATCTGAGCAGTTATTGCTGTACTTCTAAGGCTTTTTCAACACAAGAAGGCAGTACAGCAACCTCTCCAGCCCTCCCCCTGCAGCAGCAGTATGCCTGCCACCTTGTTCCTAGTGCAGCACAGAACAAAGAGCAAATCATTGGAATGTTTGTTTCCCCAAAATGGAGCAGCTCACTCAGGTGTCAGAGACTTCCCAGGATCTGTGAAGGGGGAGGGGCACATGCCTGCAGGGCAGCAGAGATCACAAAACACTGAGCACAGCCAAAAGGGCAAGCATTGTGGAATATTGGCAGAAGCAAGTTCTCTCAACAAAACAAACCTCCACGCTGGCTCTTTGGTGACAATGGGGGAGGGGGAGGGGAAGAGAGACAAGTCTCTCGCAGAACTAGAAGGTTTTTGTTGCCAAAAATGGGTGTTTTTCTCAACAAAAATTACATTGCAGTGTAAACACTCACTGTTGCCAAAAGGCAGTTTTTTGGCAACAAAACATGCCCGTGTAGACAAGCCATGAGTGTGTTTTTCTGCAAGTGTTCCAATGTTCTACGTGGCCATTTTGCTCTGTGCCCCGTATTTGAGTAGTGGACTTTTTTCATAAAAGAGAAGAATGGAGCCTTTTGGGTGGGACTTACTGGTTAAGGTTGACCAGTGGGAGCTGGAGCAGTTGGCAGGGACTGCTCTGTGAGGGGGGTACTCCAGCACAGAGGCAGGTAGAAGGGTCCACCTGCTTGCCCAACTATAATTGGTTAACCAATTAAACATGTTTCTGCCAATTAAACTGGCTTTTACATCCCTAATACTGACACAATCTTGACCTGTTTAGCTTGTTAAATCTGTTCGTTTTCCCCCTTCCCCCAAGATTATATGATTGAGGGCTGTGAGTTCCCATCACAGCTCAGGAAGGTGACTGACATTGGAGTGTTGAAAGCGAAGTGTAGTCCAGTGTGGTCACTCTTTCACAATATTTGTAGTCAAGTATCAGAGGGGTAGCCGTGTTAGTCTGAATCTGGAGAAGCGGCGAGGGGTCCTGTGGCACCTTATAGACTAACCGAAGTGTTTGGAGCATAAGCTTTCGTGGGCAAAGACCCACTTCGTCAGACCCATTTCCTCTACATGCATCTGACGAAGTGGGTCTTTGCCCACGAAAGCTTATGCTCCAAACACTTCGGTTAGTCTATAAGGTGCCACAGGACCCCTCGCCGCTTCTCCAATATTTGTAGTGTGAGGGAGAAAGTAAGACGTGGAGGAATTTGCTGTTGGGGGGAAGAGGGGGAGTGGAGAGGGATTAACCACTGCGCTCCTTTATGCACTTTAAATGTTACTTCAGACTTTATGCCTTTAAAAAAACATATCTGCAGCAGGTATGTACACGTTTCTGAATCCCTCCAGGGAGACAGGGAGAGTACTACGTACTATTAAACAGTTCCCATCCTTCTCCCTAATGTTAAATTCCCTTGGTTTCCTAGCATGGCAATGGCTACGTTGGCTAGGGATTTGGCAGCAGATTTTCAGGCAGTTTGAGAGAGAAATGACAACAGCTGGGAGGCTGGGATGTGAGAATCTGACTGTGGAACTTGTTTGGCTAAAGAATGAAGGAGCTCTTCATCGATATCAGAAACCAGAAATGTATTTAACCCGAGATAGTAACTGCTTTTGGATTTGACAGTCTGAAGAATTGACAGGCTCAGGGGAACATTAATGGGATGCAAAGTTCTTTACCTCTTATCACCAGTCTGAATCAAGTCTTAGTTAGGCACAGCCAAGTGTTAAGTCACTGAACAGTTGTCTGATGTTATGTGAAATGAGGTGGTGAGTCTGTCTGATATGTAGTGAAGGGATGCCCGTATTACACCTGGACACTAGTTTGTAATCTCAATGGAGGCTCAAGAACTAAGGGCACTGAACTCCTTCTCAGACCTAGTTTAGTTTCTCTTCAAATCCTGTCTTTTCCCCCACATACATTCTTCCTCCATCCGAGTTGGGTTTGGAACAGATTGGTGGGGAAGTATGCTTCGATGCAGAACCTATTCTAAGGATTAACAGGTTTTGATATTCAGATAAATTTAACTAGAAAACTATTTCTGAACCTTGAACAAGGGAATGGCTTAACAGACTCAATTTTCAGTCCCCTTATTAGCCACTAAGATAAAGGCCAAGACATTATGAATATATTGGTAGGATAGCTGCCCTCTGAGACCCCCACCTTTCATGTTTCACACACCATTTACTATTTTAGCTTTTTTTTTTTTTTTTAAAGTACTGCATTAGGGGGTGGAAACTGGACTTGCCTAATTCACATTGGCAGACTCTCCACCATTCAGTGGCAACTATCTTCTGTAACTGAATGCATGTTGTTTGTTGCATGGCCTGGAAATTGACCAGATTATGGTGGGTTGCTCTTTGTGTTACAGACATACAGGGAGAGAAGCGCAATCTATAATCCCTATTCCCCCTTCCCCCATCTTTTCCCCTCACCCCCCCAAAAAAACCCCTCCCAATCCTCTGTTCCTCAGCTTTTCATTCTGTCTGAAAATTTCAACAAATATTATTAGCCATTTTTAGAGCAGGTTCTGTCTCAAAGCTTAGGATGACCAGTGTCCTAGCCCAAAGAGATGAGTTTCCCTGCTCACAGCTCTTTTTCATTGTCCTGATTTCTGCAGCTTTGATCTGTTCATGCTCCCGATGCAATCAAGCAAACTTCACATGCAAAACAGATGGGGCTTGCATGGTCTCCATCTCTAACCTGGATGGTGTTGCGCATCACATGCGGGCATGCATCCCTAAAAAAGAGCTTGTTCCTGCTGGAAAACCCTTCTACTGCCTGAAATCAGAAGGTCTGCGTAACACACATTGCTGCTTCTCTGATTACTGCAATGAAATTGACCTAACGGTGCCCAGTGGTGAGTAAAGAAATTCTCTTGTCTTATTGAAGAGAGTACTGTCTAATAGAGTAGGGCTGGGAACCACAGCTCCTGAATGCTTTCCCCAGTTCTGACACTGATTTGTCTTGTGAACATAGGCAATTCCTTCATATCTGCCTCCATTTTCTGCTCTGTAAAATGGAAGTAGTGGTGATCTACCCCATGAAAGGTTGTGAAGCTGTTTAAGAGCCTCTGATAGGCAAAATATCAAATTACACCATTCAGTTTGTAGGGTGAGAAGAAGCACTTGGTTTGGATTTTTCTCTGATCTGTCCTCTGTTTCATCCACCTTCAAATGTTTGCTGTGATCAAGACATCACATCTCCCATCACATCAGCACTGCCCCCCACAGAAACTTTGAAAACAAGGCTTTCTCCTTGCTTCCACTTAGGCATGGATAGCCTGTCTTTGCTTAGCACTCTAAGCCCAGAATGGCCTGAGGACAAGGAGCAAGATCCCCCTTGTGGCAGTGAGTTGTGCTGCAGCCTGCTCTTTATCTGATAGAATTGCTTCCTGTGGGACTGAAATTCCTGTTGTGGTCATGAGCACCAAGCATGGTTTTACATTTGAGTAAAATGAGCATGATGCTTGAACTCTGAGTGAGGCCTTTCCTTGAACGAGGGAGCTGGAAGAAATCTGACTTCAGTTGGATTTTTAAGGCCAGAAGGGACCACCCTATTGGCTAAACCGGGGTAGGCGATAAGTGGCCCGTGGACCAGATGTGATTTGCCAGGTTTAGCCCCTGGCAGGCCGCTAGACACTGTATTTAGCTGTGCATCCACAGGTGCAGCTGTTGGCTATGGTTCACCGTTCCTGGCCATGTAAACGGCGAACCGCAGCCAATGAGAGCTGCTAGCAGCCATACCTATGGATAAACAGCTAAATAAAGTGTCTGGTGGCCTGCTGGGGCTAACCCTGGTGAACCATGTCTGTCTTGCGGACCACTTATTGCCCACCCAGTCTAAGCTGACAGCCTGTAATGCTCAACTGGTCACACTAAACCCAACAGTCCATTCTGTCAGAGAAGGCACATGCTGCTTAACCTCCCCTATTCCGTGCATTTTCGTGAACAGCAGAATAGTATCCTCATCCACCAAGGTAGGAGGTGAATTCTGTTTTGTCTTCATAATCAGTTTGGTGAAGCGGTTTAAGCTGAAGACTCATTGGCTGTTACATGGATAGGGCCTTCCTACTTCACTATTTTGTATTACGTAAGTTGCCCGTGTTAATAGCCAGCATAATGCTTTAGCTGTAGTGCTATGTGAAGACAATGACCAGTTTATTTTGAGGGGAAGGTGGGAAGGAATTCTTTGTGTTGAGCTCAATTGATTTGGCCAACTATGCAGTAGTGACTGCGAGGAGGGAGCAACGCATGCAGGCCTAGGGCAGAAAGCTAGGTTAATGCCAGACTTTGTCTCCTGGGCAAGAATAAAAAGGGAAATCAAGGAGCACCAGCCCCCTAATAAATGCAACTGCCATTCCTTGTGTGAAGTGGAATCTGTGTTTTAGATGGAAGATGCACTGTTGCCTAGTCTTCTGAAACTATTTGGGTACAGTTTTGTGCTCCAAGATGGTAATTTAGGTTCTGAAGTGAGACTGTAGTGTAAACCCTAAACTGGGCACACCGCTGGGGTCATCAACTGCTTCTTGCTGTTCTAGTAATAGTGATCATGCCCTTTCTCATCTGTTATTCCAACTTAGCCTATTTACTCCTGCTTTGCAATAGCTAGTGAATTAGCATTGCAGCTTGGAATGTCCTTTTCAAAGTCCTGAAACAGATTTAAAGTAGTTTAAGCTCTAAGAATAGCAATCAGGGACTCTTCCCTCCAGTATATAGAGAACATGAATAAAGGAATCAAAGGGTACGTCTAGACTACAGGCTTTTGTCGACAGAGGTTTTGTCGACAGATACTGTCGACAAAGAGCGTCTACACTACATCCAGTTCTATCGACAAAGCAAGTTGCTTTGTCAACATGAGAGTGTACATGCAAAGGACAGTGTAGCTGCAATAACATCTTCTGTTGACAAAAGGCGTTATTCCTCGTAGAATGAGGTTTACCACCGTCGACAAAACTGCCGAGTTCTGTCGACGTTATGTCGACAGAACTCGGCGGTAATGTAGATGCAGATATAGTTTTGTTGACAAATCCACTTTTGTCGACAAAACCCTGTAGTCTAGACACACCCACGCTGTGTGTTAATGTTTGTTTTTTGTTTTTTCCTCCTCCCACTACAGGTCACGTGAAAGAGAATGAACCTCAGTCTGGTTGGGGCCCTGTGGAGTTGGTAGCAGTGATTGCAGGGCCTGTCTTCCTTGTGTTTGTCATCTTGATTGTAGTGGTTTTTGTCTTTCATCATCACCAACGAGTTTATCACAATCGTCAGCGGTTGGACATGGAAGATCCCTCTTGTGAAATGTGTCTGTCCAAGGATAAGACTCTGCAAGATCTAGTTTATGATCTCTCTACTTCTGGCTCTGGCTCAGGTATTAAGCTCCTGTTACTTTTCAGAAATAATAAATTACATCCAATAGTGATGGAATTCTGTATTCTGAAGTACTCATCACCATGGTATCTCAGCTCCAATATTAGCCCATTGGCTATCTTTCCTTATCTGCAGTCTGAATGGTAAGGTCACTGGTGTTTGTTCTAAATTCAGCTGAACATCAGAGAGTGAACCCAGTGGCTCAGGATCAGCACTTGGATACTTTGGGAACTGTAGGATACATGAGATGTTGCACTCTATGTAAATGCTAAATGATTCAATTATGGTAAAGTCTCCTTCGTGGAGTTCAGTATATAAAAATCTAGATCCTAGCCAGGAAACAATTCCACATACCTGTAAGTGCAACATCAGCTACAGCAGTCCCTTCTGTTTGTTGTGAACTTGATACTTTACTGTGACTCAGTATACGATGCATCTGGTTCATGTGAATGGTTGAACACCGTGCAGCCCTGTACAACAGTTTGAGACATGAGATGTATATGCAGTTGACAGTCTAGCCTGTAGATTACCCCTGCAATGTAACTTATCCACGTAGGCATTTGACCAGGTTATAAGCGTTAAATGCTGTGTCTCCTCTGCAAAATGCTTTGGGGTCTTTAATGACCAAAGCTAGTCAGGACAAGCTTTGTTTTACCTGAAAGAATGCCCCTACAGCAGCATAATAGCCCCCTAACACATGCTGGGGTGTTGCTTATTTTAGCACTCTCTTCTTGCGTATAGTCTCTAGATGTTTCTTAGAGAACCCTCCCCCTGCAAACATTGACTCTGCTCAGCATACAAGATCTGATGGGATCACAGCATAAGGTGCTAGGCCAGGTTTTGGCCCAAAGGGACTTGAAATAACTGAAAAATCGTAGCACCCTTGTGGTGGTCCATTGAGATGTTTTAGCGCTGAAGAAGTGTGTGATGTATTGATCATTTTGTAGAGTGAAAGCAAGCCATTTAATTTTGTTGCTACTTGTGTGATTTTTGTTCATCTGCCACTGCTGATGAAAGACCTTTCACGTTGGTCCTGTCGTAGCAGATTCAGAGTAACTTTTGGTTAGAAATATGTTATTTCTTAGTCCAGTGTGCGTGTTCTGCTCAGTGCCACTCACGTAGATAGTGTAGTGATGAATGCAGTAAAAGAACCTGTATGGAATAGTAATACTTTAGATCTAGTCAGAAAAACTGCTTGCATAACCTTGGGCAGGATGTTCTCCAAAACATCTGTCTACAGAATTTTGTTGACTCAGGCTTTATTCAAATCCACAAAGAAGAGTTTGGAAGTGATCAGTCAGTTATAGTGCATGACTGACTGGCAACAGGGAGAAACCCATAATAGGCTGATTCATATGTTGGAATAAAGGACAAGGATGAGAGCATCTTCTCTCTTCCAATCACTGCTCCCAAATCAGTTCTAGAGAGGAGGTGGTGAAGTTTTTGGGTTGTGAAGATTTGTTCTTGAATACTTCCATCTCTGGCAGTGTGAGAGTTCTTGGGTACCACAAGGGTGGATCCCGCATTTTTCTTTGGACTGCTAAACACAATCAAATTAAATCAAACCCAGACAACCCTCTGAATATTTTGTTCTAAGCTCCATAGCATCTCTCAAGTGTCCCTCATCAAAGTTCTTCTTTCAATCTCTAATCCACAGGTTTGCCACTCTTTGTTCAACGAACTGTGGCTCGAACCATTGTCCTGCAGGAGATCATTGGCAAAGGTCGCTTTGGGGAAGTGTGGCGTGGCAGGTGGCGTGGAGGTGACGTAGCTGTGAAAATCTTTTCTTCACGGGAAGAGCGCTCCTGGTTCAGGGAAGCAGAAATATACCAGACTGTCATGTTGCGACATGAGAACATCCTGGGGTTTATTGCTGCAGATAACAAAGGTAAAAATCCTGTCTCGACCTTCAGCATCAAATTACCAGTGGTCATAAGTTCCTCGGAGATCCCATGTTCTAGTACAGGATCTACTTTTTTTTTTTTTTTTAATAATGAAACCGATAAAGAAAACCATCAGTATATTTGTAAACCATAACGATCATTTCTTCAAATTATAAAAAGAGCCATCTATAATTAAAAATTATTAACACTGTCAGTGTGCCCTAGCTTGTTATAAAGGAAGTTTGCATAGAAGTTGAATGCATGGGAGCATTCGGGAGACTTACTGTTTAATACAAGTTCAATTATTTATTAAAACATTCTTACCATGGTCAGTTCTCTTCACGTTTCGTATCGGTAAATAGAACTATTTCCTAGATCTAAATAATTCTAATTAATTAACTTAATTAAAACTGGGATAGAGTATAGTCTGAGCTGGGCACTGAAATGCTTGCAGTGCTTTCTTTACCTCTGAGTATGGGCTTAATCCATCAGAACTCATGCAAAACTTACCACTTTGCTGAGAAGAATCCATAAAATTGCTGCTGTCACTAGAAAACCTTGCATCATTGATTCAATAGGCTTGTTCTAGGAATGACAGGTACTGTGAAAAGCTGCTTGGAAAATGTACACCATATATAAAGCACTAATTCTTACACCTTGCCTTAAGGTTCTTCCCTTGTCTGCTCAGACTTGCTGCTGACCTGCAGTCTAATCTGGCAGCTCTTACTATGTTTGTTCAAAACTGGCTAGAAAACCATTTTCAGAGTAGGTATTAATGGTTCACAATCCTGCTGGGAAAGGCATAACAAGTGGGGTTCCAGAGGGGTCAGTCTTGGGATCGGTTCTGTTTAATATCTTCTTCAGCAATTTAGATATTGGCATTGAGAGTTTGCTTAAGTTTTGCAGATGATATCAAGCTGGAAGGAGTTGTAAGTGCTTTGGAGGATAGGGTCCTCATTCAAAATGATCTGGACAAACTAGAGAAATAGTCTGAGGTAAATGGGATGAAGCTTAATAAAGACAAATGCAAAGTGCTCCACTTAGGAAGGCACAATCAGTTTCACACATACAGAATGGGAAGCAACTATCTAGAAAGGAGTATTGCAGGAAGGGATCTGGGGGACATAGTAGACCACAAAATAAATGAGTCAACAGTGTGACACTGTTGCAAAAAAAGCAAACCTGATTCTGGGATGCATTAACAGGAGCATTGTGAGCAAGACACGAGAAGTGATTTTTTTCATCCCCCAGGCCCCCCCCCCCCCCACACACACACACACACATACTCTGACACTGCGCTGAGTAGGCCTCAGTTGGAGTATTGTGTCCTGTTCTGGGCACCATTTTTCAAGAAAAATGTGGAGAAATTAGAAAAGAGGTCCAGAGAAGAGCAACAAAAATGATTAGAGGTCTAGAAAACATGATTTGTGAAGGGAAACTGAAAGAATTGAGCTTGTTTAGTTTAGAAAAGAGAAGACTAAGCGGGGACATATCTCAGTTTTCAAGTATCTAAAAGGGTGTTATAAGGAAGAGGGAGAAAAAATGTTCTCCTTGGCCTCTGATGAGAGGACAAGAAGCAATGGACTTAAATTGCAGCAAGGGAAGTTTAGGTTGGACATTAGGAAAAACTTCCTCACTGTCGGGGTGATTAAACACTGGAATGAATTGCCTAGGGGGGGTTGTGGAATCTCCATCACTGGAGATATTTAAGAGCAGGTTAGATGTCTATCAGGGATGATCTAAATCAGTAGTTCTCCAAATGTGGTCCATCGACCATTTTGCAGGTGGTCTGCAGGCCTGGGGCTTGCCCTCCTCCCCCACAGCAGGGAGCCTGTGCTGGCACTCCAACCCTGCACCTGCCCGTGAGGTTTGAGCGTCAGAGCCGGCTTCCCACTGTGGGGAGGGATGGGGAGTGAGTTTCGTGGGCTGGATCCAGCTTGTGGGGAGAAGTGGTGGCTCCATATGCTGCAGCTCCCCCTCCCCCAGGAAACTGTTCATCTAGAGGCTTTCCCCACTGCTCCCATTGACTGGAATCACCCCCCACCTCCCCAGTGGAAGCAGCTCGGGGTAGTGCCTGAAAGTAGTGGGAGGCACAGAGCCTAGGGGAGGCGCTCTCCATCCCCCTCCCTTCCAGATCCCATACTCTCATCCCCTCCCCACAGACCTCCCTTCAACCTGCTCCTACATAGACTCATAGAC